>CM022301.1:218122295-218737893 GCA_011799875.1 Thinopyrum elongatum | reverse complement strand
TGGCAAGTCCGCACGGAACAGATACAGATCAAGATCAAAGAACATCACTCCCTCTCTTTTAAACCTTGTACAGGTGCAATGTACCTAAGACATTGTGGATTAATTGGAAAAGAGTCAATAGACATTGCTGTCAACCATCAGTTCAATGCCAAGTTCAGAGTACTAGTAGTTATAAATGCATGAGGATTAAGGACTTCCAACCGCAGCTTTTGACTGGTGTCGTCATGCATTCGTTCTTTCTGGTTTACAGTCCTTGAAGATTTCCACCCATCATTTGGTTCAGAGTACTTTTGTGCCTTGCTGCTTTCCCTCTGCATTTGAACAAGTCATAGAATCTGATAATATGGCACATCGAAAGAGTGAAACACACTCTATTCCAACAGCCTCGCAGTGGGGTGCAATATAGGCTACTAGATCCTTCGTCTGTTGGAATTTCACTTTTCATAACGGTTGGCCTTGTCTTTGAACAGTTTCATCTACAAGAAGATGATTTGTGAGGCATGCTAATAGGAGTTTCAACATTGTTCTGATCACATACATATAACGTACTGATACTTTTGATCAGACAGTTTTATACGAGGCCCTCTCCATCTTCACCGATAATATTTTCCACTGGAATGTTGTGGGCAAGTTCATATTAGCCTGCCTTAAAATGTGAGTTTTTCCCGCAAGTTATAAACCGATCTGTCCGCAGAGCAGACCTTGTAAAACATGGTGCAAGCTTGTCTGCTTGTCAATCATCTTGGCTATCCACACTTGAACCCTCAATACTGTTGAAAATTATGGGAGTCTCATATCAACAACCTAGAAAGTATGGGACAGACAGACGATATTACTAGTTTTCCATAGCATAACCATACGTAACACGATAATGGTCACAGAAGGTGTTGAACTGGTTTTTGTCTTTGTCATCTGTACTGAATCCATGTTTGGGAGGAATACTTGCTGACAAACCCCTGAACGGGCAACCAGCTGCCCTCTGAATACTAACTAGGCCTGACATCTGTAGCATCCGTGGCCTTTTATAAACCTGCCCTCAAAACAGATCTCCTTCTCCCTCACTCTGAGATTTAGTTAACTATCGAGCATTATCCCATGTTTTTGTTTCCTCTTGCACCTACGTGCTAGTCAGCACCATTGAACATAGACGTGTTTACTGTACATCAAACTATGAGATATACATATAAAAAGCATGCAACTATAACTTACTCCAGCAACTACCTTCTTACTGTTGAACTCACAAGGTTCAGCTGTCTTCGCAACTCGTCTTGTGTCAATAGTGCTTCGGTAGTTAGTGTCAGGTGGAAGGGGCTTGGGAACATGCTGCTAGCTGAGTTGACAAATGATTAATTCGTGCAGCTGGGGGGGTGGTACTGTGGGAAGGTGTTCTCAACAACTAGTCTACGTTGCTTTTTTTGGTGCAAGCTATTAGTTTCTTTTTGGTTGTTTTTGCAGCTCATGTAGCAGGGGATCAAAACGATTTGTAACAATTTCCCGTGGAACTTTGACCTTCTAATTTTGCACCATCAATACCATCAGAATCTGCATGATTCTTCACGTACTCCGTTTCATGTGTCCTTAGTAACTACACCCATCCCCTGTCATTCTGTGTTTCCATTCCTCTTTCTCTTAGCCATGTTATAGTCAAGCCGACAAGAAAAAGGCACTAAAAAAATTTTAGTTCTTCAGAACAAATTGATGCGTGATACAGGACGAACTGACCTTTGAATTGTTAGACAGACCACATGAATAGAGGAGTAATATGTACGAAAAACAGGACGGCATGAGATCTAACTCAGAACTATGATGTGGTAAAACTAAGCGAAGTCATTTCAATAAATTAGAAGCAATGCAATGTGAAGGTAGACAGACCTATGAAAGGATGCGACAAATATCGCTCTGCCGCCAAGTTTAACAGTGTCTTCGTCGTTAACTGGCGTTTAATAACAAATGTGAAGCAGTACAGACACATAATCATATGCAAGTGGCAACACATCAACACTACCCAAGTTAAATGTCTCTCGTCATTAGTGCCATTGCATATTCACCCACATTGCATGATTCACAAGCTTATGATGTGTAACAAAACTAAGCAGAAGGCATTTCAACAAATTAAACAATGACACTAGACACCATATGTAGACGCAACGAATATCACTCTCACCCAAGTTAGAACTGGTCTCGTCATTAGTGCCATTTTCAACAAATTAGTATGTACAAGCTAGAAAATAATCGAGATGTAACTACTATCAGTACTCCCAAGTTTAAACAAGTGTCTTGTGAAAAGTGATTGTTGCAGGTTAACCACACACATGTGCTTTGATTAAAACATGGTGTGATAACAGATATATGTTGTTCTAGAAACAGAACATGTGTCTTAATCACAGTATATATGTTACAGTAAGCCAGATGGAATTCAACAAAATTAGAAGCAATACAACTAGACATCATACATAACATGCAACCACATATACAGTGCCATGTTAGAGGGAGCACCTGTGATGATGGACAAGGGGGGACGTGCTCATCATCAACAAAGCACTTTGAGTGTCTATGCATGTGTTGTCTTCCCAATCTTGTTGGGGGATGGCCGAGTAGAATGGTGTAGAGGCCCTCCGTTTGGAAGAAGCACCATTATCCACTGCCTTGCTAATTTCTTTCTTCTGCTTTATTGATTTTGCATTGTCACGTAAACCGACAAGAAAAAGCATAAAATTCACTCTTCAGAACTCATTCTGCATGATACTGACATCACTACCTTGATTAAGGCAACACCATGATACGAGGGAATATGTACGAAAATAGACATCATGGCATATTTTACAACTATTTGTGTAAACTAAGCAAAGTAATTTCATCAAATTACAAAGCAATACAAGTGAGACACCGTATGCAACATGCAGACATATCACAGACTGCCAAGCTAGAGAAAGCACCTGGGATGTCGGTTTCGCTGGAAGACCGCCATCAGTCCCTGCCGTTATTTTTTTCCCTTCCTATTTCTTAATTGTATTGCCTTGTCAAGTCAACTACAAGAAATGAATAAAAATTCACTTTTCAAAACTCATTGATGCAGGATTGCCCGACTAGCACTACTATAATTTAATTCGACCGCATGATAGGAACGATTGAATGTGTAAGAAAAGGACAGCATTGCATATTCACATATATGTTTAACTAAGCGAGGGCATTTCAACAATTAAAGCAATGAAAGCTAGACACCATATGAAAGATGCAACGAATATCACTCTACCATTAAAACTGTCTCGTCATAAGTGCCATTTTCAACAAATTAGAAGTAGTACAAGCTAGAAAAGAAGCGAGATGTACCTATATCACACTCCCAAGTCAAACGTGTCTTATGATAAGTGATTGTTCAGGTTAACCAACAGTAGTAACTTTTGTGTAAGAACATAGTGTGAATAGACATATATTGTTGTTCAGAAACAGACGAACACATGTCTTATTCACAAGTATATGTGTAAAGTACAGAATGGAATTCAAAAATTAGAAGCAATACACAGCTAGACATCATACATAACTGCAACCACTATAACATGCAAGTTAGGGAGCACTTGTGATGGTGCACTAGGGAAGACATGCTCATCATCAACACATCAAGCAACAGCTACGTTGAGTGTCCTATGCATGTGTTTTGTCTTGCAAATCTTCTTGGGGTGGTCGGAGTAGAATCGTAGAGGCCCTCCGTTTGGGAAGGAGCACCTTTATCCCTGCCTTGCTAATTTCCCTTCCGCTTTATTTGATTTTGAATTGTCAAGTAAAACCGACAAGAAAAGCAATAAATTTCACCTCTTCAGAACTCATTCGTGCATGATCTGACAATCCGACTTTGATGTAAGGCAAACACATGATACCAGGATGGAATATGTACGAAAACAGGACGGCATGGCATATTCACAACTATTTGTGGTAAACTAAGCAGAAGTCTTTCAACAAATAAGAACAAATGCAAGCTAGACACCACATGAAAGATGCAACCAATATGACTCTGCCAATTTAAAAGCGTCCCATCATAAATGGCGTTTCCAACAATTAGAAGCAGCGCATGCTATAAATCATATGAAAGATGCAACCAATATCACACTGCTTATACTAAAGGTGTCTCGTCATATTGATTGATGTGGATAAAAAAAAACAATAGTTTTATGTAAGGACATGCTTAATAGACAGATGTACTATGTACTAAAAACAGGAAGGCATGTCACATTAACAGTATAATGTATAAACTAGAAGAATAGCACATGCAATTTAACCAGATTCAAAGAATACAATCTAGACACCATATGCACCATGCAACCACATATCACGCTGCCAAGTTAGAGCAAGCACCTGCGATGCTGTGTAGGGAAATGCGTCATCAACTACAAAGCTACGTTCACTATCTTCATCTAGCCTTGCTGTTTCTTGAGATCATGTGGGGAGGCTGACACTGCATTCTTTAAAAGAGCAAATTTTCTCACAGTAACCACGGCATGACTGTCTCATCATAAGTGATTGATGAGGATACTCAATAACATAGTTTGATGTAAAACATGGTTAATAACAGATGTACTGTATGTACCAAAACAGGAAGGCATGTCATATTCAAAGGTATAATGTGTAAGCTAAGCATGAATTATTAACCAATTGGAGGCAATACAAGCTAACATCGGCTGGAGTAGTGAGCATGATCATCGAGGACATCAGAGCCTGGTGGGAGGCGGGCTGCTTCCGCCACCATCATGGCTTTTAGTTGGCTTCCAGGAGATGCCGTCTGTGCTGGGCTTGTCACTGCTGGCTCGGCCAGTGCCCTGACTAGCTATTTGTCTTCTGGTGCCCCCCGGATGGTGGTTCATGTAAAAAATATCTTTCCTTATCTTAATAAAGACCGCTTCGGCCTTGTCGAATACAAAGCTGACACCATTGCAACATGCACCACATATGACACCGTGAAGTTAAGCAAGCACCTGGGATGGTGGTTCATGGCGAGCGAGATCATCAACTCCAGAGCTACGTTTACCGTCTCCATCTGTTGAACATGCAACCTTTAAAGTGCCGAGACGTGTCTTGCCTGCCAACGAGAAAACAACAGCAAACTTCTCTCTTTTATTTTGTGCTTCTGTCAAGGCAGAGTCTGAAATACCATGCATAAAAACAATAGGATAGTATGGGTGAAGTCTGTGCAAAACTAGTGCACTGTAAAATAGCATACAGATCTAGAAAAATAAAGACAGGAGACATATGATAGCTCTAAAACATTGCATGGCAAACAAAAAGATTCTACTCCATATGATTTGTAATAATGAGCACAGGGATGCTGGGGGAAATTTAGGTACTCCTCCAGCACAGCAACCACATGTGGTCCTAATCAAAATACAGTCGACTGAAAATAAATAGGCCAGTCGATTTTTTATGAACCGTCCGATCTACAAGGAACGGGTAGATGGCCTTCGTCTACCTCCCGCCAGTCACTGTTGACGATCTTTCTCGAACCGCCCACGACCACCAGCCCCAACCCCTGCCTCCGCGCCCCACCCTTCCCTTGAGTCACACCACCACCGTGCTTGGCAGCGCTCCCTGGCCATCCCTTTAAGCCCGGCCGACCTCCAGATCGGGCGCCAGCAGCTCCTAGGCCCCACACAACCCCTAACATAAACACCGAGGTACTGCTTCCTCCCCGGCGTCACAAGGCGGACTACCGCCTATTACCTGGGAATGCTTCCTTTAATTGGGAAAGAACTGCCATGAATTGAAATCCGGGGGGCGACGGACCCTCTACTAAGGTGAATAGTATATGAGAGAAACCTTGTGCATCGCGAGTTACTAGGAACATCTAGTATCAGAAGAGTGTAGGAAGAAGCGGTCAACTATTGTCTTCTGTGGGATAATACCATGCAGGCAGACACGTAAGTTTTGCACGAATAAGGGAAGAGGAGTCCATTTTCCGGTTGCCAGTGTTGTGTTCCTCCGAATCGCGGCGATGTTCTTCTTTTTACCGGGGGCACCGATGTTTTGGAGGAGGTGGAGGGAGCCTTGGACGAACCCATGGCCAAATTGTTGACGTGTTGCGGTGGCCGTCTATCAGCGGAGGGGAAGCAGATCCGAAGCAGTGAAGGACGGCGTAGCGGGAACAGCTCCGGGTGCGGTGGACGGTGGCGACTTTGGAGCGGCAGCGGTGAGGCGCAGACGGTGTGGTTACAATGGCTCGGGTAGGCGCACGTCGGCGTCCTGGAGGCAGCTCGGCCTCGGCTTCAACTACTAGCCGTGGAGGGCATTGTGGTTGCGGTTGCGGTTGCGGTGGCGACGACGTCGGGGTATTGGCTCCGGCGTGATGGAGGAGGGCGGCGGTTGATGGGTTGGATGGGGTGGCGGACGAGGATGCCGGGTTTTCGCGGCTGGTGGAGAGGTAGTTTTTGGCGCCCACGGAGTACGAATGGGAATCGACGGGGGGCGGGGGGAGCTAAGGGGGAACCATGTTTCGGTCTGGGACGCCGCTTGTTTTTTGGTTTTTTTGAACAGATGGGACGTGCTTGTTTGAAATTTGGGGAAGTACAAACTTTGCCCCCCTCTTAAATTTCGGACCTACTACGGGTCGGGGGTAGGACGGTAATCCCAGGTGTCCCAAATAGTGGGGCGGAGCGATTTCGGCCGAGCGATGTGTGCTTAGGCGGCCATGGTGTATGAATGTTTTTCGGAGGCGGTTGCGTGGCGTCTAGATGAAGCTACAAACATACCCCGGTTTAGACCTTTGGACGTCGGGCCGGTAGTTTCATGGGTCGGAGTTGAAAGTAATTTCCC
Source organism: Thinopyrum elongatum (assembly GCA_011799875.1). NCBI lineage: Eukaryota > Viridiplantae > Streptophyta > Magnoliopsida > Poales > Poaceae > Thinopyrum > Thinopyrum elongatum. Next base: position 218,731,095 of record CM022301.1, on the reverse strand, counting down.
TCTACCAAACATTGGTCTAACCAAACATTGGTCTCACGCGGTTTCGGGCGAGTAGAGGCTCTTTTGGAGCTTCGTTTGAAATTTTAAACAGAAGCATTCATGTTTAGAGTACTCCCTCCGTTTTTTATTTACTCTGCATATTAGAGTTGGACTGTATTCAAATTTCATAAAGTTTACCAAGTTTTAAAAAATAATATAAACATTTATGATACAAAACTATATGACTGTTGAAAGTACATTCAATAATAAATCTAATTTTATTGATTTGTTATTGCTTATGTTAATATTTTTTTTTATAAACTTGGTCAAAGTTTATAAAGCTTGACTCTTACCAAAGCTATTGCGACTAAATAAAAATGGAGGGAGTACTCTTGAACTTTGAGGATTGACCTAAATAGACAATGTTAAATTTGACCTTGTATGTTTGAAAACCTCATTAAATTATGCGCTCTTTTTGAAATTTTGACACTTGAAAATCCTATAACTACGATTATTTTGAATGGAGGAGGTGAATTTGAATATATTTTGACATGCCTGTATATGCTATTATGTACAAAAGCAGAGCAAAGATTGGTGCCCCCATAATTTAGGTATGATTTACAAATGCCGATATCGAATTCAAATAATTGAATGGCCTTCATGTTGAATTCGAATTTTTTAGACACCTTAAGTTGAATTCAAATGTATCTATTCTAGCTAGCTATTTATAATGTTCTTGTGTAACTTTTGTATGTATAATGTGCTTTACACACACAACATGAACTATACTCACGTTTATATTCGATTGCTAAAGCGATGCATTGTCTGAGGTCAAAACACTAACTCTGTGGATCAATTATGTCGAATAATAACAATAGACATGCTCAAATTCGATAGAATATAGATGTCTAGATGGATCAATGACTGTTCCTTACGCGAATTGCAAATATCATGATCCCATCCTAATATTTCGATACAATTTATATTTTTAATCAATGTGTACATCAGTCTTTACGTGTAGTTTCACTCTCCATAGGCTCCTCCTCACACACAACACGCTGACTTTCTCTCTTCACACATACGCGCACACGGTGTATATCCATCGGTGGTCTCTCACACATGCTCACACCTCTCTCCCGGAGTGCTTTCTCGCAGACATGCTCTCGATATAACCTTCCCTCCCTCTCGTAACCATTTACGACTTTTTTCACTAACCTTTATCACAAGCACTCTTCCTCTCACAAGCAACACACGCACAATCCCCATCGACCCTTTCTATATACATAGACTGCCTCCATGTCTCCCGCACGCACATTATCTTTGGCCTGTCTCTCACGCATTGTCTCCACCACCTCCTTCCTAATTGACGAGTATGATTCTAGGCAGAGCATTCTGTAGGATGCCCCTTAAAGTTAGGTTGGATGAATATTAATATCAGAGATAAGGGGTTACCTTGTCCGAGGACCTAGGGTTAAAAATCCTAGCCGCTTTGTCTTGACACAGAGTCCTTCCACTACTTTGCTATCTTTGTCTGTATGACTAGTCCTCCATGGGTCTCCCTAAATGCGTCACGGGCCGACCAATGTGGCACAGGACGTACCGAACACAGGGCCTCACCTCGGCCCACCGGACCTCACGCGGTGACACACCTCTGCCCCCGGTCTCGTTATCTTCTCACACGCCACACATACCAACACAGACACCACACAAAATATTTTCTCCTCGTGCCTCTATCCCCTCCCCCCTTGCATATACACACTCAAGGGCATCTCTCGCCGTGCATCCTATTCGTCTCTCTCTCTAGACCTCTCTCATTTCTCGTGCTATCTCTCTCCCACGCCCCCCCCCCCGCCGGCCCCTCTATCCATGCCTCTCTCGAATACGTAATACATACACATACCTCTCTAGGCCCTGCCAAATACATCAACACACATTCACACATGTTACATCATGTACCCCATTGATCTAAAAACCCTCTCTTCAACGTTTATTTCGCATACAACATTCCTTTGAATAAAACCACACAAAGTGTGGCCAAAAAATTATTTTAGATTTCTAATTATATACAACATTACAAAGTTATATGGAGGAGTATGAACGTTAATTTGCATTGCATGGTGCCCCCAATGATATTTATTTCCGCACTGTGAATTTTTATATTTTTAACTATATATAAGTTAGTTCATAATAGAGAAACGAAGAGCATCTCTCTCCATCGTATCACCCCCTCTATCTACGCCCCTTTCACGTACGCACACAAACATCTCCAGGTCCTCTAAAAGTACGCCCCCCGCACACTTCATGCATGTTTAATCTTTCTCTCGCGATATATACAGTGATGATCATTGTATTTGAAGCGAAAGCACGATCATACATTGGACTTCAAAATCCACTCATTACGGTCACCATTATGTTTTGTGGTTATTATACAGTCACGGCTCACCGTACAGCTCTGTATTTGCTCAAGACACGACTAGTTGACCAGTTAAACGCTCCATGTGGCACCTCTAGTGTTCCATCACATTATCTCACTACAATTGGGCCCACCCTCGGCATGTATAAGAATGAAAAAAAAACAATAAACAATATTGGACGGTGGTTTGAAGTCATGACCGTGGGCACAGCGGACAAGGTGCCTTGTATTGGTATGCTGAGCCATCTGTTTTAACACACGGAGCTGTGTGGTGATTATACACACACGCACGCAACACTCACGAACACACGCAGCCACCACGCACACAACACTCACACGTCACACACCAACAACGCACGCACCGCAACACTCAACACGCACACCGCACGCATGCATCACACACCCACTACCACCACACTCTCACGCTCAAGTGTTCAACCTACACATCATCCCGACACACCAGCCCTGATAGACACATACACAACCAGGTGTTCCCGCGCACGGGTTGGAGTATTGTCCGCCTGCGTAAATTTGTGTTTATTCTGACCTTTTTCCTATGCGAACTGACAGGTGGGACCCACAAGGAACATGGTCAATTTAACTAGTCACATAGTGCCACGCAGACTATTTGGCCGGTCACACAGAGTGCAATCCGATGCTGAACGGTGAGCAAGTGACCGTATAATCACCGCAAAACATATATAGTGACCGTAATGAGCGTATTCTGAAGTCCGGTGACCGTATTACGCTTTTCGCTTGAAATACACTGACCGCCGGTGATTTATCTCTTCTCTTCTCTTGCTCTCTCTGTGGAGCCGAGTAGGCCAACGTGCCAGTGCCTAAATTGGCGCACGCCACCCCATTATTGTTGTACTGGTTTCGTAAGAGCGAACAGCATTCACGTCTACTGTAAAACTGTAGATATGAGTTACAATGCTATGAAGACGAATACAAATATTTGAATCCACTTTATTGCCCAATTTCTCTCTGTAGGCCCTCCAAAGTACATCTCTCACCGTTTCTCGCATGTTACATCTAACAACTATGCAATACAACACTACTACTACACTCTAACACAATAAATCATATGTGTTTTTAGTTTTACAGATCTCATATTGTTACTTATTATTCAGTTTGCATACATTAAAATTGCCTTTGAATGTATGGCCAGTGTCATCTACCGCGCGGGAAAAATCCCCGCCCTTGCCTGTTAATCGGGTTTGTATCGATGGATCGTGCGAAACAGCAAAACTATAGTAGTAACTACAGTAAAGTAAATTTCACTTGGGCCGCCGTGTCGTGTACTCCTCCGTCGTAAGAGTGGAGCGCTCGCTTTCACAAATGTTCATAGTCCTTTTCGCCGCCATGTGGGACATCAAGCAACCGGGTCCACGTGCCATACCGAAATAACAATGCAGAGTAGCAGGGGTAAGCACCCCAGTCATGGCGCCGGCGTAGTTAAATGAGCAATGAGGCGTCAAATCACAAAGCTGCACCTTTCCCGCAGTTAAGTTGGAGGGACAAGAAATAATGCTAAAAAAAGAAGTTGGAGGGACGAGCAACCATCATTTCACTCGTTGCTGAATCCGCTTCTCCCTCATCTTCTTCAAGTTAACCACGTGTTGCTTCTGCCATTGTTCTGCCTCATGTGGGACGGATCGGCTTGGTAAAGCACTGACACGTGGGACCGCATGTTAGCAAACCACGAGGCCAACGTCCTCTAAAATAGAAACCTCCCCCGCCATCCGCGCGGCAAAATCACCTCGTTTTTACTAATCTTGATACTAAATTTTTTAGATCAATATAATCGAGATTTGTATAGATAGCACACAGGAGCAAAACCAAGTGGTACGGTTAAGGGCACCACAAGTGTAGCCAAATGTGAAATAGCTTTTGGCATCGATGGGAACCATTGTGGACGGTGCTGCCAAAGCCAAAAGATGGACCGAAGCTCCCTAATTGATTGTTTGAAGGAATAGAAAAATGCAACCTCTCTCCTCTTTCTCCCGTGCTTGGACCATGTACAGTATAGAGCACAGAGTCTACTCCCATGTCCCTTCTATCACAAATCACAAAGCAGTGAGCATCAAATCACAAAGCACGGACTAAGCAACCATCATTTCACTCTTCGCTGACTCCGCTTCTCCATCGTCTTCTTCGAGAACCACCTTACCTAGCACTAAGCTGGACGGACGACGCTATTGTGTAGTACTAGTACATTTACGCGTCCTTTGGTTCAACGGACTTCCTGGATGCAAATAAGGCGGTTGTCTCGGCTTGCAGGCGGCACTTGTGAACGACTTACCGTGGTCTCTCTCAATGGTGTTCTCCGTCGAACCACTTCGCCAAACCACAACGTTCGAGATATCATCGACGTCACCGCAATGGGGAAGGAAGTCAAATAGTTACTACCTCCATTTTTTTGTACACGGGCCAGTATAATCAAAATTACAATTTGCAGAAGGCCACTAGAATAATCGAGGCAAAATATGGGGTTTGCCTCATACTAGCATCCAAGGACATTAATATACCCTTGCATGCATGCAGAAGTGAGAAGGTTGGTTTGCATGGCGCTGCATTAATCAAGCGATGAGGAGTGAGATGGTTAGCTCTTTGGGCATTGGAGAAAAAAATACGCATTAATTGACACGTCAAACGAGGATTTGTATCGTCAATCCCGCGAAGGAAAACCACGCCTTTCTTTTTTAACACAAGTAGTACTCCTACGTACGTACTTGTATCCTGTTTGGGTCTAGGCCTTGCATTGCCATACTTCGCCACAAATTTTTGCCAAGCTTGCCAAAAGTTTTCAAATGAAAAGGAGGTACACTTGCGCACGGCTGTCCGCGGTCGCACCACACCTCACACAGTCGCTCCTGCACGCCGCAAACCCAACCAAGGGAACAACACCCCTCACTGGCAGTTGCTACCGCATGTGATCAAACCAAACTCAGCCATCCTACCGGTGACACATAATTTTCGTTCATACAGTATGTTTATCCAACCGCATGTTGGGGAAGATCCGTAAGGCCTTGCGGTGGTCTGTTGGGGAAGAAGAAGAGGTGAGGAGAAGGGTTAGGAGACGTAGGATATTCATCCAACCGCCTGAAATGGTCGACTGACCCAAATGATGAAAGTCAGGCGACTTGCATAAATATATGTTTTTACACAGCAAAAGATCCCTAAAAACAACAACATAAAGAAAAACTATCACACTGCTCGCGAACGAGACGGCTCGTCGTCTTTGGCTGCCGGCGCGAACCAGCCATAGCTGCCGACGTGTGTCTCCGCACCGTGTGTTGTCCTAGGCCTCCACTACTCGTTCATGCTGAGCATGCCGCTCTGCACGGACGCGAGCCCACCCCCGGTTCAAGTCCAGGACGTCCGATTCCGCCTGCAGGAGGCCCTCGATGGCAGCGGCATCCGCGCGCTCCGCGTTGAGTTGAGCCTCCGCCGCCTAGTTCAAGTCCAGGACGTTCGTTTTCCGCCTGTAGGAGGGCCTCGATGGCAGCGGCATCCGCGCGCTCCGTGTCAAGTTGAGCCTCCGCTGCCCGGTTCACATCCACGACATCCGGTTCCGCCTGCAGGAGGGCCTCGATGCAGCGGCATCCGCACGCTCCGCGTCAAGTTGACCGCCTCCGGTCCTCCTTTAGCATCGCCAGTTGAACCACTGGTCCGCCTGCACCATGGGGGACCCGCGCCGGCACGAATTCGACGTCCATCGACTCATAAGCATAGGGGGCCTTCTGCGCCGCGACCTCCACCATGAACATTGGATCGGCTTCCTCCTCCTCGGAGCTTGGCTCCAGAGAACTCGGGATTGGCCCGCCGCAAAGCGAGCTTGGGAACGGAGGTCTGTGGCGCCGACCGCCGCCGCAATTTCTGCGTGGCGCTCCGGCGTCAGCATCTTGTAGTACGTGATCTTGCGGCACACACATGGCTTTCCCGGCGAACTAGGGGACCTTGATGCGGCTAGGGGATCGAAAGGTGGGGAATGGGCTAGAGAAGAGGTGTGGTTTTGGGGCAGTGGCTGGCGTAGGCCAGCAGCGAAGGTTCTAGTGTGAATAGTGGTTCCGGTGACAACCGGTCAATCGGTTTTGACTGTACATCGCTCATGTCATGTTCGTGTTGCCCCACCCGACACCTGGACCCTCCACGTCGCTCACCGAATGGAACGCGCTTCGTCTTGCGTTTTTCGCTCGCTTGTGGGACCATAGTTTGAGAGCAACCAACGTCCCTCCCCCTCCCCCCCGCCCACGTCATTTATACTACTACTAAAGAGAGAGAGGTCGGCTGAGTGTTACTAGTACCCCTCTGTTTTATGCGGAGTAAATAAAAACAGAGGGAGTATACTACTAGTACTATGAGCACTGCATACTCTACTCAGTGTTGTCAGTACTCCACTAGTACTATTGGACAGGGAGCTTAAAAAAGTTACTATTGGACTGGCTATACGTGGCGAAATCCTAGTAGGAAGAGCATGCGCGAGAACAAGCACATTCACGTGTTTGAAAACAAATTGGAAACCATCTCTGTTTGAATACAAACTAGGAGTACGTACGAATCTAACAATATGGATTGGGCGTTGTTGAATGTTGATACTTTTTTCTGTAAGTTTGATCAAAGTAGAGTACTTTGACTACACGTAAAACTATTATGTAAACTAGAAAGGATCGGAGGGAGTATATTGTACGTTCAAAAGCGAAACGAACATTGAATACCCTTTATATGATTTGCTGATGCAAGATCACCGGTTCAAAATTTTGAATCCGCCTTAGGTATCACACATGCACTCACTCGTTCTCTCTCGGTTTCATCTCGGGGTCCGAAGATCGATTGAAAGAGGACTAGGGTGAGTACAGTAGTTTCGTTTCGCTTTTGAACGTACAATATACTCCCTCCGATCCCCACAGACTCCCCCCGGGTCATTTCTATCATAGAAACACACCAAACCTTTATCTCCTTGCACGACACCCACTTGATCTCTCAACATCAATTGATCTCGTCAAGATATGTCGGGGCATGAACCGAATGGGATGTCAAAACTAATATGGGAAGCGACACGTACTGGGAGGCAAAGTGAAACTTTAAACGAACCGTTTTCTGTATGCATTTCGGACAAATTACAACATTGGAAATACAAGCATGGTCTAGGCCCACATGCGAATGATACTCGGCGAATGTTCAAATGAGGCATGCGGGAGGATGGACTCGACCGAGGGCGGCATGATCAATGAAGAAAGGTTGGAGAGGAACGAGAATAAGCAACGCCACATGATTATCTTGAACGCTAAAAAAAAACAATAAGTTGTCTTGTTTTCCCTTCCGTCTTGGTCATGGAGTAAGATACTCCCTCCGTTTTTTTTTACTCTGCATATAGGTTTGACTGAGTCAAACTTCATAAAATTTGAGAAAATTTATAGAAAAAATTATGAACATTTACAATAGCAGATCTATATGATGTGAAAGTATATTCAATTGAATCTAATGGTATTGATTTGTTGTTGTTATGTTATTATTTCTGTCTATAAACTTTGTCAAAGTTTACAAAGTTTGACTTTGAGCAAAGCTAAAATGCGGAGTAAATAAAAACAGAGGGAGTACGCAGGGACTAGTATAGTTACTACTTGCCGGAACATGGTAAGTTGGAACCCTAAATGCGGGCATGGACCGGCACACCTCAATTATTCCTTCAAACAGTCGGACACCTACATTACACACCATTCGGCTACATAATCAAGTGTTACGCTTCACTAGTTGAAAAGGAAAAGGGTGGTACTGTACCCAAAACCACCACACTTGGGGCTAGGGTAACAACTTGGTACTGTACCACATTTGAACTAGGGCACAAAAACCAACTGTTCTGCCCTAATGCCCAACGCGGAGCATTGACGCTCGATTTGGCCGGAAAACAGGGAAACCGACATGTGGGGCACACCTGTCGGGACGACGTGGCGCAGACTAGTCCAATGGAGGAGATGGCCCACGACCTCCTCACCACCGGCAACCGTTCATGTGGGTCGTGGGGGCTAGCAACGTGGTGCAGCTCCCGCACCGCCTCTGGACCGGCGACGTGGTGAGTGACACGCTCATTGTCGCTGGACACAGTCGGCTTCAGGGTGCCGAGGTGTGGTGTTAGCGCTATGGCATGACCAGCAGATCAACACCCGGCTCGTCGAGGATGCACGGGGCGCCGAAGTGCGCCCACGCCGCGACGCGCCCGTGGAGTGTTGTAGCGTGGCCAACTGCATCCCCAGGACCTGAGACCATGTCGGTCGTCTTTGCTTTTTCAATGACATGTGGGGATCGCATGTGAGCAAAGGGCATCTCCAACGTTGCCACCACACACAGCTGACTACCCTGGCACACCAAAAACCCTCGTCCCTCGCGCCGTCGCGCCGTGCGTTCCCAGCCGGTGCCAGCTGCCGGCATTCATGCCGTCCTGCCGTATGCCATCATTAAGAGGCTCGGTGCCCGAGGACCAACTCCGGCGACTTAATGATGCACCCGGACGCTTGGCCTCACCGGAATGCGCTACTTAAAGCGGCAACGCCCAGCTAAACTCCACACCATAGTGCATCGTCCTGCTACCTGGCACCACATCCGCCATGACCGCGAGCGCGAACGCTCTGCGGAGAGCTTGTCTTCGGGGATGAAGCTCGGTTCGCCGCCCTCGCTCAAGTCGCCGCCCTCGCCTCAAGTCGCCGCTCGCAACGCAATACGGCGTAGCCGGACGCGGACGCGACCGCACAAGCGGTGGCCACGCTGGCGGCCAACGACGGGAGCACCGTCAGCCATGCGTCCTACTTGCCGCCGTCCAACTTCGGTGGCGCATGTGGCAGGTGAAGCGACGGACCGTCCACGTCCATCACCATCGACCTCACGTCCACCGGCACCGTCGAGGTCAGGGACTCCTCCGAGGATGATTAGGGCAATGGGGATGGCAGGCATGGTGTGCCAATTGGCCGGTCCGTCTCCCTTGTTCTACTCTTCCTCGCCGAAGACCGCACCTTCACTTCACGGGTCTTGAACCCCGCCCCCGTACATGGAGATCGCAGATGGAGGACATTGGTCGCTGCCGTAGAATAGGTTTAGGGTCGGGTTTCTTTTATTTTTCTGTCCTATAAAAGTTCGAATGTAATGAAAATCTGCCGTGTTTGCATGAATCTCGTCCGGTGTATATGAACTTTCACAATAATAGTAAGATATATGTAGGAGTATGAAAATATATGGAATGATGATTCGTTTTTGTGTGTATGAACTTAGAGGTTTGACCCAAGACAAAGCTAACATGTGAAGTAAATAAACACATGGGTCTACATACACAATTTATCTATGGCACTCCAATAGTACGTCCACTACACATTCACGCATTTCACATCTTTCTACATCTACGGGAACCTACGAAAGGGTTAACATAAATTGCCTCTCTCCTCCCCCCTGATTTTCATGGGGGGGGGCCCCTCCCCTCCCCCAATCTCCAATCAATGCTCAAACATTTCACATTACGTTAATTACTAACTGGATTACGTAGGTGTAGCATTACTCGTCCTAAAAAAACCAACTAAGCCAACCTCCCAGCATATCGCGCGGGAAAATACCCGGCCACACCGTTTTGGTCGGGATTACCGGATTACTATAGTAGTATCGATGGATCGCGCGAAGCACCAAGTTTTTTTTTGAGGGGGCGAAGCACCAAGTTTAAAAGGAAAAAAGGCGGTACACCCACAGCACGCCTGTCGCGGTCACATTGCACCCCTCACACGTTCGGTCCTGCACATGGCTCACGCAAACGGAATGCGCTTCGGCTTGCCTCTTCACTGAAATGTGGGACTCTCGCACTTGGAAAACGCGACCTTGTCGCCAAACTCCGCCACCCCCCACAACCTCCCTGCTCCGAAATCCCCCCCCAAAAATTCCCCCCAAATCCCAAATTCAACCGCCCTTCGCCAACTATAGCCAATGAATATTTCCCCAAACCCCCTCCCCCTCCCCCGGGCCCCTCCAAACTCCCTACTCCATTCTGTCTCTGGCCAAGCTCGCCCTCCTCGCCACACCGATACGTCGGCGCCGCGGTTCGTCGAGGGGATGCACGGCGAGCCTCTCGCTCCCACAGTACGCTCTCGTAGACTGTTGTCCTCTAGTTGCGCCACCACCGCTGGCGACGTTCTTGTGGAGACGCACGGTGGTCAGCTTCTCCCACGGTCCGCGCATTCTAGACAGAGGCCCCGTGCATGTCGGAGTAGCGCTGAATGTTAGCTGATAGACACTGTTAATCTCACTGTTTGCCGAAGTAGTTTACAGTCAATATGCTTTGCTTAAGAAGCTTCCTTGCCCTGTTCTGCACTCAATCTGCTTAGCTGAGATGGCATGCCACGCCCAATTAGTTGCTAAAATATCCTGCCATATATTTATTGTGACGTAGATTGCCATGGTCTAGTAGCCAATCTGTTAGGTGAAATAGCTCTACACCATTTTATACTCGATCTTTGTTGATGAGATGGCCTTCGATGGCTGTGTGCTCGGCCTCATTGACTGCTGAAATAGCCTGCCATAGTTTAGCACTCAAATATGTTTACTGAATTAGCTTTACATATATTTTGTTACTTAGATCTGCTTGTCCAAATATCTTGCCATAGCTTTAGACATCGACCTAGGTTTTTTTTTCTGGACTTCATAAAAAAGCATATATGTTTTTCCTGTAATATCTAGTAGAAGAACTAATTTGTATGTCTAACAGATGGACATGACTTGGATAACTTCTGCTCGAAGATTCCCCGCTGCATATGTCGAGGGGGTTGAAAACTTCATGAACTTTATCAGAGCTGAGTACGGTGGTCCGAAATCAGATGTGCTCTTCCCGTGTAGCAGTTGTATGAATTCAGCTACAAGACCCCAGTCAACTGTGCAAAATCATCTACACTTGTATGGGATGTCGGTCACATATACTAGGTGGGTTCATCATGGTGAAGCTGTGAACGTCAATGTTACTGACTATGTGGAAGTAGCACATCACCATCTTGATCTGCCTGATGCTCAGGTGGAAGAGGAGGAGGAGGTGGTGGTGGCAGAGCCAGTGAGTTTGACCAACATTGAAACAATGCTACAAAATGCTCGTGCATTTCGTGAACTTTCACCTGCAGAAGAAAAACGGTGGGCCCGCATGTTGGAACAATGCAATGTGGCTGTCACCCCAGGAAATAAGCTGTCAGTATTCTCAGCTATGGTCACCTTTCTTCAGGTGAAGACATCTGAGCGGATGACCAACAAATCATTCGATGCGATGTTGGCTGCTTTCCGCAAATCTTTCCCAGATGCGTCTGAGCTGCCACACACCTACAGTAAAATGAAGAATTTCCTTCATGCAGTTGGAATTGGATATGATATGATCCATGTTTGTAAGAATAATTGTGTTCTGTTCCGGAAGGATTATGCCAACTTAAGTGAATGCCCAAAAAGCAAATCATCAAGATGGAAAGATGGCGATGCTATGAAGAGGATTCCTCATAATGTTCTGAGACATTTTCCAATTATACCAAGATTGCAGAGGTTGTTTCATGATGCTGAAACAAGAGAGGATGTGTTGTGGCATTCTAGGAACCAGGAGTACAGAGATCAAAATGTAATGAGCCATCCATCTCATGGTAATGACTGGAAAAGCTTCAATCAGAAACACAAAAAGTTTGTTGCTGAACCAAGAAACATTAGACTTGGCTTAGCTTCAGATGGATTTAACCCATTTGGTCACCAGAGCGCCACATATAGCATGTGGCCAGTGCTTGTTATCCCTTACAACATGCCTCCAAATGTTTGCACCAAAGAATCAAACTACCTGATGGCCTTGCTCATCCCAGGTCCAAAAAGTCCTGAAAAGGATTTTGATTTATTCATGGAGCCTCTTGTGGAGGAACTTCAACAGCTATGGAGGGGTGTTCTCACTCGAGACCTATATAGCAGCCCACCAGCTGATTTCTTTTTGCGTGTTGTTATAATTTGGTGCATCCATGATTATCCGGCTTTGGGCACTATGTCAGGGCGAACAACACATGGTTACAATGCATGTGTTCGCTGTGACAGGAATCCGCTGTCATACGCAATACTTAGCAAGATCTGTTACATTGGACACCGCCGTTTCCTTGCCAAGGGCAAGCCGTGTCCTACAAAATACCGAAGATATGTGTTCAATGCAAAGCATGAAAACCGTGATGCGCCAAAGAGGCTCACCCCGATGAGTTGTAAGTGGAATTAGAGAAGGTCAGGCATATTACACCAGGAAACCATCCTGATAATGGTAGCGGGAAAAGGAAGCATGGCAGGGCAGAAGAGAGATTATTGTTTACCCGCATGTGGGACTTGGAGTATTGGAAAGATTTGGATCTGCGGCATAATCTTGATGTGATGCACACCGAGAAAAATATATGTGACAGCATTATCGGCACACTTCTTAATATTGAAGGCAAGACGAAAGATACCTTAAAATCTAGGATTGATTTGACACACCTGGGTATCAGAAAGGATTTGCAGGTGGAAGATGAAGGTAAACCACGGGATATGGTACCAGCTGTGTACGTCTTGGACAAGGTAAAAAGAAAAGAATTTTGCGAGGTCCTGTCACGTGTGAGATTCCCACATGGATTTGCTTCCAACCCTGAAAGGAGAGTCAGTGCAGATGGAAACAAGGTACAAGGGTTGAAAACTCATGACTGCCACATCCTACTTCAAAGGGTTTTACATGTTATCCTTAGAGGATTGGGCCGTCCTGACTTATACAGAGCAGTTGCAGAGTTGGGACAATTCTTCAGGGAACTCTGTAGTAGAAATATCAGGATAGATGCTTTGGAGCTTCTTAGAGACAAGATACCAACTATCCTATGCGACCTTGAGAAGATATATCCTCTAGCCTTCTTTGATGTGATGGTGCATTTGGCTGTTCATCTACCTGATGAGGCACTACTTAGAGGTCCAGTACAGTATGGCTGGATGTACCCTATCGAAAGGTGGCTAGGAACTTTCAAGGGCTATGTTAGGAACAGAGCTAGACCCGAGGGTTCCATTGCAGAGGCCTACATTGCTACAGAAGTGTCGACATTCTGCTCAAAATACATTGAAACAGCTGATCAGCTTAGCAAAGAGGTGGGTGAAGACAATCCCGGGCTCAATGTTTTTGATTGTTCTGTTTGAGTTACAGGGAAGAGTCGACAAGACGACAAACCTAAAGATTTGGAAAAAATGGTTTGGTATGTGTTGAATAACTGTCCTGAGATTCTACCTTATATCGAGTAAGTGCTAAGTACTGCAGCTTATACATCATAATCTACTAAACTTGCAGCACATTCTTATATATTTAGATGTTTGACGCGATCACTATGTTGTGCAACATCTACAAAAAGGAGTTACTACCGCAAAATCCAAGAAACATTGACAAACTGGTTATGGCAGGATTTGCGAAATGGTTCAAGAGCCATGTAAGCTTTTAAATTGCACTGTCAGTTTTTTAATATATTGAGTACATAAGATGATCAGCTTGTCTATTTTCTAACAATAGGTTAAGAAGATGCGGGAGGATGGGCAGGCAGTTAATGATGCCCTTTACGCACTAGCAATGGGCCCTGATACTCGGGTAAGACATTATGAATCTTGTGTTGTTGGAGATGTGCGCTACAACACCCTTGCACGCGACGAAGGCAGGAAGAACAAAACAGTGCCATCATGAGCACGGATAAGTACGGCGAAGAGACAACTAAAATGTATGCTAACAAAACAGACATTGTTCAGTTGCAGTATATCTCCAGTTTCGAGGTTCATCGGTGTGTGGTTCTGTTGTGCTATCGTTGGTATAACCTGTTTTCCAGGATCGCAAAACCCAGAGCTGATGATTATTTCAAATCCATCAATGTCAAGGCGGCGTACCAGACCTACAAGCCTTTTATTTTGGCAAATCAAGCAACACAGATATTTTTCTTGGAAGACACATTTGCACATAGCGATGACTGGGGAGTATTGCAAAAGTTTGAGTAGAGGAATTCATTTAATGAAGTTGCACAACAAGATGATGCTTACACTCTCCTGATGTAGAAGATTCCATAGATGTTCCTAATATCTTTGAGAACCATCACGTCAATGACGCTGGCGAAAAGATTGCCTGTCGGGCTGTGGACATACGAGAGTTGATCAATAAGACGCCAACGTTCGAGGACATTGAGGATGAAGAAGAAGATGACACTGGGGGGAATTACGATTCACACTGATACACATGGCGAAGATGTTGACGCTGCTGCTGCGGATGATGATTAGATTGCTTTTGTCGTATTTGCCTGTCAGAACACATTTTTTTATCTACTATGTGAAATTGTGTTTGCTATGACAACTGAAACCTGATGAACTTGTTGTTTAGTATTTTGCTGTGAGAACATCACTTATTATGTATGTTAATTTGTGTTTGGTGATTGTATGATGACTAAAACATGATGACACTGTTGTTTAGTTGTACTCATATTTGGCTGTGAAACTTGTATTTGATGACATTGTTTGTTGTTGGACTGCAATTTGCTCGACGTCTTCGAATGGGAACAAAGCTGAACCGATAGGGCCTCTGCTAATTTATTTATTTATTAGCAAAAGGGCCTCTGCTATTTATTTATTTATGAGCAAAAGGGGATACCCCTCGATTTTCGTTAATAGAAATCATTAGATGTTCACAACACTACGCCCAGCCTGCTAAACAGGTTTCATTCATTACTAGTTTCAGCAAAGTGCTCATGTCATAGCCACTGAATACATCACGAGTGCTACATACACTACAAATAAAGAGACAATCATCCTACAGAGCACATCGATTTTGCCCATTATCTTCACAAGCTCTTTCATCTCCTGATTGCTGTCAAGGCCGTTCAGCAGCTGTTGCTTGGCCATGATCAGAGGAACTGCATCTTTAACCTTCTGCTCTGCATCTTCCTCTTCTGCCATTCCTTTAGTTACTTGTCCAACACCCCAATCTGCTGGTATTGGGATTCCTCGGCTAACCAAATAATCAGCATAGTTGCATTCCCCCACATCAGCAACTTCCTAGAAATACAAATCACACGAATCTTCCCTTTTCTGCACGAATCAAATTGGAAGATCATCAACCAAACTATTAAAAAAATCAGCAACTGAAAGCAGCAGAACAACACTTAAACATATTATTACCCCATGATTCGGGCATTTGTAGAAGACTCGGCCAGGGTTGAGGATTGTGGTTGAGACGCGACGGATGACTCTGCGTGATTTGCAGCAGTGGCACCACACCAACGGCAGCGGGTTGCGATGAGCAACCAGCTGCGGTGTGTGTGCCGGCGGGGTGTGATGAGACCCACAGGGGATGGTACGGGTGGTGACTTGGTGCATATCTGGTTGTTGCCTGCTGAAGAGCAGGTGGACGAGCAGCCAGCGGACATGGTTGCTGCGGCCAGAGCTTCTGATGCTAGGCAGAGTAAGTAGAGAAGAGGAGAAGCGAACATTGGATATGTCAGTTTCATTACTTGTAGAGTAGCATAGCACCATATATAGTCTAGGTTTGGATTCGAACCAGCTACAGGAGCACATCTCTCTTTTTTCTAAAACTTAGCAACGTCTCTTTACTGGTACACTAGCTTGTTCTGTACGCCTTCTCAAGTCTTTGATTTTCTTTCTTTTTTTTGTGAGGAAGGAAGGAGGACAAATTTGAGAGTTCCTGGGACTCGAACCCAAGACCTCTCGGTTGAAAACCAAGGGTGCTAGTCACTTATGTGGCGAACGTTCCCTCGGAGATGGACGGCAGACAAACGCATTTTCCTCGCAGTTTTAGTTGCGACGCAAGATCGAACGGTCGCAGTTTCAGGAATGTTATCAGGCGAACGAGCCCAGTTTTTCTTTTCTTCCTATATATAAAAAAGTATGCTACTTGGTGTCGGCTTAGTCAACAAACGATTGTGCCAACCTTGACCATTGGATTAAAATTTAACGTCCGTCGTGTTTCTTCAGTCTATTCTTCCTCCAGCCGCCAAAGCCAAACCAGCGCCGGCGGGACCGCCTGCTCCCGCCTCCCACGGCTAGCTGTGCTGCCGCGCACGCATCGTGGCCACATCGCACCCTAAAACTCTGCGCATCTTCCCTGGCTCCTATTTGTTCCCGTCCGAGGCCTCACCATCGTCCTGCGCCTTGGTTCGCTCGCCGCGGCGCCGCCCTCCGGTGTTGTCAACATGGTCAACAACCGAGAGGAATAAGGAGATGACTGTACATGGTGAGGATGACAGTAGGGACCCACCAGGATCATGGCAGTAAGCAAGCAAGTGCCTCCTTTATTACAAGAAAAAAAAGGGTTCCTCCTGATGGTTTCCTGACATTTGGGTCGCACGCCACTGTCAACGTAGTCAATAAGCGAGATAACTGCACAAGGAGCGGCAGACACCCGGGACCCAGCAGCGCGCGCTATATTTTTTTTCGGGACGGAGAAGGGTATCAACTGGGTTGTGCGGGAGCTGTGGCCCGTCTAGCCCAGGCTTTTATTTCATATGTTTACCACATGACCAGGCCAGTTTTTTTTTCCTTTCTGAAAATGGCTAGCCTAGCTATTTTGTTTTTTGCAGAATAACCAACGTAGGCCTACTTGATTTTCTACGCCCTGCTGGGCTGGAAATCTTTCAAGACGAGGAGGGATGCATTCGGGCTTGCCCAGAAAATGGGCTATAAGTAATAAGAAATGGGCTATAAGTAATAATAAATGGGCTGTAAAATGAAAAAATACAGCAAACAGGCAATTAGTTCCAAAATACTTTTTTCTTTCGGATTTTGATATTTTAAATTTCATTGTTTTTGTGCGGGTAAAATTTCATTGGATTTAAATTAAGGTATGTTTAGTTTTTAAATTAATTTGAATCTGGCTAGAAATTTTGGGCTGTATGCTGTTTGGGACAGATTTGGAGGCTGACTTGTGGGTCTACTAGGTTGACGTGTACGAAAGGCTTTGTCAACTTAGTACACAAATGATTCTAGCAGAAGTGACCGTGGGATGTTAATCCAACGGCCGTGCTGCTTCTTCAATATCTTATCTTCTTGCTCCAGCCGCCCAAAGCAGCGCCGGTGGGACTGCCTGCTCCCGCCTCCCGTGGCCGGCTGTGCTGCCGCACAGGCCGCACCGCCCCACCCTACTCCATCACTGGCCAGGCCATTCCTCTACTCACCCACACCTCCTGTTATTTTCTGGCGACGGCAACCGAACCAGTAAACCCTCGTACTCCCCGCCGCGTGGGCAACCACTGCCGAGTCTTCCCCGGCTCCGGGCCGTTCCCTTCCTAGGCCTCGCCGTCGTCCACCGCCCTGGTGCTCTCGACGCGGCGTGGTCAACGTGGTCAACAAACGACATCCATCGGAAGAGGACTGTACGTGGAGAGGCTGACAGCTGGGTCCACGGCCGCACGCAAGGAAGTGCCTCCTTATTACGCGCAAAATAATGATTCCTCCACTTGACAGCAGGGACCCACCAGAAGGGCCTCTATATTTCATGAAAAAAATGTTCCTCCCGCTGACAGCTCGGACCCACCAGCTATATCTTCGCACGGAAGGAAGTGCCTCCTTATTACGCACAAAAAAATGAATACTCCCCCTGCTATCTGGGACCCACCATAGTTGGAAGCTGACTCGTGGGCCTACTGACACGGACGGAGGGCTTTGTCAACTTAGTCAATATTTCTAGCTCCAGTGACCGTACGATGTCCATCCAACGGCCGTAGTGCTTCTTCAACCTCTGGTCTTCTTGCTCCAGCCGCCCAAACCAGCGACGGTCGTGCCGCCTGCTCCCGCCTCCCGTGGCCTGCTCTGCTGCCGCGCAGGCCTGACCACCCCACCCTACTCCAACCTCTGGCCAGGCCATCCCTCTACTCACCCACAACCCCTGTTATTCTGCGGCGACGGCAGCCTCACACCGCAGCCGAACCAGTCAACCCTCGTACTCCTCTCCGCATGGGCATCCACTGACGCGTCTTCCACGGTTCCACGTCATCCCCTTCCTAGGCCTCGCCGTCGTCCACCGCCTTGGTGCTCTCGGCGCGGTGTGGTCAATGTGGTCAAGGAACGACTTCCATCGGAAGAGTACTGTACATGGAGAGGCTGACAGCTGGGTCCACGGCCACAGCAAGGAAGTGCCTCCTTATTACACGCAAAATAATGATTCCTCCACCTTACAGCAGGGACCCACCGGATGGGCCACCGTATTTCACGAAAAAAAACATTTCCCCCCTGACTTCTGGGACCCACCAGCTACATCTTCGCACGCAAGGAAGTGCGTCCATATTACAGGCAAAAAATATGATTCTCCCCCTGACAGCTTGGACCCACCAGCTATATCTTCGCACGCAAGGAAGTGCCTCCTTACCTCCCTGACAGCTGGGACCCACCCGGTCAAACCGCACATAGGGTTGTCTGTCTGGTCGCGAACATGTATGTACATACTGGTCGATCGGTCTATCTGCAGGCTGCAGCGATGAACCGTGGCCGAGTAAGGAAGGGCACGTGTCGTAGTAGAGGCGCGGACATAGCATGTCACGCAGTCCCGTCAATATCGTGTACACGTACGTACAGCCAGGGTGCAAGAAAGTAAATACGGCCACATACGTACATACGGGCAGGGTCTCGAACGCCTACTCGCGCATACGTACGGCCAGGGCTCGTGTACATGGAGAGGCAGCGGAGAGCAGCGACGGCGTCCTGTTCATCGGCAGCCAATCGACTGGGTCGGAACGGAGAAACTGCGTCCTGTTCATCGGGAGGCAACGGAATGTGTCCTGTTCATCGGGAGCCAACCGGCTTGGACGGAACAGCCGAAACGAGGCCTGGCGTACCATAGAACGGAGGAAACGGCCTTCTGTTCGACCTCCAACGGTCGAAACGGGATCCTGTTCACCAGGAGGGGTCTGGCGTACCGCAAAACGGAGGAAATGGACTTCTCTTCGCCCTCCTATGGTCGAAACGGGGTCCTGTTGATCGGGAGGGGTGTGGCGTACCGCAAAACGGAGGAAACAGACTTCTCTTCGACCTCCTTCGGTCAAAATGGGGGTCCTGTTCATCAGGAGGGGTGTGGCGTACCGCAAAACGGGACTCCATGGGCTACTATTCATCCACCATCTATTGCCTCGCTCCAGCCTCCACGGGGGTACTGTTCATCCACCGTCAACCTCCTCCAGCCTCCACCTGCGACTATTCATCCACGGCGTCTCCCTCCTGCCTCCACCAGCTATTGTTCATCCACGGGCTCCTATTCATCCAGCCTCCACTCGCTATTGTTCAACCAGCCCTCCATGGGCTACTGTTCATCCAGCCCTCCACCGGCTACTGTTCAACCAGCCCTCCACGGGGTCCTGTTCATCCACCACCAACCGGCTCGATCGGGGTCCTGTTCATCCAGCGGCAACGGCCTCTACTACCACGGGGTCCTGTTCATCCAACCCCCACCGGGAACTGTTCATCCAACCCCCAACAACGCTCACTGTTCATCAAGAGGTAGCAGGTTCGATCAGCTTCAGTTAGTAGCAGTAGCGAAGGAATCGCTCGATCGGGTTCAGTTAACAGCCAGGGATCGATCGATCGCTCGGGTTCAGTAACGTGGCGAACGCCTCGCTCGGGTTCAGTTAGAGCCCAACGCCTCGCACCCACCCGCGTATGTGTACGAGAGAAACGCGCAATCCCTTCATGCATCGCTCGGCCCCGACCACCCACCATAACCGGGAACCGGGAACTCCCCAATATTTTCCTCGCCCTCGCTTCTACCACGGTTGTTTTCGTCATGGACGGCCCAAAGAATGTCATGCAGCTGCGTCTCCGGCCCGCCCAGGACAAAAAGCCCATTTTCTGTCATGATATTTTGTCATAGAAGTAGGAGCCTACCACATCTATGATGATACCGGGTTTTGTCAAAATTATCGTCATAGAAGTGTCATAAGCATGACATAAAAAAAATTCGTTCGGCCCAAAATGTCACGGATGTGTCTTTTTTTTGTAGTGATGGGATCATTTGATCCCTCATGGTACATCTTTTATGCTTTGTGTGTTGATCAACTTGATTCACTCTTTGACTTAGTCTTGATCAACCTTGTATCTTGTCTTCTACATGACCATCTTTGGATAATTCCTTGAATAGCACCTTGGTCATCTCATAAACTCCTTGAAAGCAACAAATGGACTTCAAGAAAAGCCTATGGACAAATCCTACGAATATAACTCAAGGCAACCATTAGTCCATAGAGAATGTCACCAATTACCAAAACCAAACATGGGGGCACCACATATTCTTTCATCCTGCTTCGCTCATCAGATGTCGAAGGAATCTGAGTCTCTCTTAGCCTTATACCATGTGAGACAGGCAAGAACCCTTTCTTGGTCTCACTCATGTCGAACCACTTCAACACTTTATCTATGTACGTGCTCTGACTCAAGCCGAGCAGCCTCCTTGATCTATCTATATATATCTTAATGCCTAAAATATACACTGACTCACCAAGGTCCTTCATCGAAAACTTGCCATTCAATGATACCTTGACCGAGTTCAGCATCGAAACATCATTTCCAATTAGTAGCATGTCATCCACATACAAAATCAAAAATACTACCAAGCTCCCACTCAACTGCTTGTGTAAACAAGCATCCTCTTCACTTTGATGAAACCAAGACCAGTGACGACCTCATCAAAACGAATATTCCAGCTCTGAGATGCTTGCCTCAATCCATAAATGGATCTCTTAAGGTTGCATACCTTACTAGCGCTAGTCAGATTGAGAAAAAAAACATCGGGTTGTATCATATACACGTCCTCGGTTAAATTTCTGTGAAGGAAAGCCATTTTGACATCCATCTACCATATCTCGTAATCGAATATGCAGCTATAGCTAGTACGATCCTCATTGACTTCAGCATTGCTATCGCCGAGTAAGTCTCGTTGTAGTCAATTCCTTGAACTTGTCCATAACCTTTAGTGACAAGCCGAGCTTTGTGGATCTGAACATTTCCATCCACATCGGTTTTCTTCTTAAAGGCCCATTTGCAACCAATAGCAGTGATGCCAGGCGGCGGATCAACAAAGTCCCAGACTTGATTTTCATCCATGGACTTTAACTCAGATCTCGTGGCCTCCAACCATGCCTCAGAATCCGAGCTCACCATCGCTTCCGCATACATAGCCAACTCATCGCTTTCCAGCGACAACACATCACACACTCTGCACAATCTTTCTGACATGCATGGTTGTGGTGCCGCTTCCACCTCGGGTTCCCTGACAGACTCCGGTATGATCACATCACCAGCCGAGTGTTGTCCCCAAGTGGTTCTCAAACTTCTTTGAGTTGCACCTGCCTCCCACTGCCCTCTCGCCCGAGAAATTCTTTCTTAAGGAAGACCCCATTTCGAGCAACAAACACTTTGTTCTCTTCGCGGTTGTAGAAGCTATATCCCAAGGTTTCCCTCGGATATCCCACAAATATGCATTTATCTGACTTGGGTGTAAGCTTGTTCGAGATAAGTCGCTTGACAAATGTTGTGCACCCCCAAATCTTTAGAAAAGACAACTTGGAACTCTTCCCAGTCCACATATCATGTGGTGTCTTGTCTAGGGATTTAGATGGTACTCTGTTGAGTGTAAAAGTTGCAGTTTCTAGAGCATATCCCCAGAATGACAAGGATAAATCCGATTTGCTCATCATAGATCAAACAATGTCGAAAAAGGTATGATTCCTCCGTTCTGACACACCATTTCTCTATGGTGTACCCGGAGGTGTGATCTGAGGTACTATACCTCGGCTTTTCAGATGATTATCAAACTTTTGGCTCATGTACTCACCTCCACGATTAGATCGTAGAAGCTTTATAGTCTTGTCGAGCTGACTTGCTACCTCGTTCTGAAACTCTTTGAACTTTTCAAAAATTTCCAACTTGTGCCTCATCAAATAGATATATCCATACCTACTCAAGTCGTCGGTAAAAGTCACGAAGTACTAATAGCCACCTTTGGCACTCGTGCTCATTGGACCACACACATCGTTGTGTATAAGCTCCAACAACTCGGACGCCCTCTCACAACTCTTTGCAAAAGGAGACTTAGTCATCTTGCCGAGCAAGCATGATTCGCATGTCTCGAACGACCCAAAGTTGGACAAAGTTAGGAGCCCATCATCATGGAGCTTCTTCATGCGTTTCGTACTAATGTGTCCAAGCCGACAATGCCAGAAGTATGTCGGATTTATCTCATTAGGCTTATGCCTCTTTACATTCACGTTATAGACCGGTTCCATTTCTAAATTCAATATAAATAGCCCATCAATAATCGGTGCATAGCCGCGAAACATACCATTCAACAATATCGAACAACCATTGTCCTTTAAATTTAATTCATAACCCTGACTCATCAAACATGAGGCAGAAATAATGTTCCGACTAAGTGCATGAATGTAATAACAATTATTCAATTCCATAATGAATCCGGAAGGAAGTTGGAGCTGCATCATGCCGACCTCCAGCGCAACAACTCTTACTTTGTTGCCGACCCTGATGTCAATCTCCCATTGTGCCACATGCCTAGTTCTTACTAGCCCTTGCATCAAGTTGCAAATATGAACTATTGATCCGGTATCAAATACCCAAGAGCTATTAGGTATGTCACCAAGGTAAATGTCTATAACATATGTAACAAGTGTACCTTTGCTTGAAGTCTCACTTTCGGTGTTCTTGCCATGCTCAGCAAGCCACTTGCTACAGTTCCTCTTCTAGTGACCAGGTTCCTTGCAATGATAGCAAATGGTCTTCAAGTTCGGTCCTGACTTGGGCTCAGTGATGGAGATAACTGATACGTCTCCGTTGTATCTACTTTTCCAAACACTTTTGCTCTTGTTTTGGACTCTAATTTGCATGATTTGAATGAAACTAACCCGGATGGACGCTGTTTTTAGCAGAATTGCCATGGTGTTGTTTTTGTGCAGAAATCAAAGTTCTCGGATTGACCTGAAAATTTACGAAGAATTTTTATGGAATATATAAAAAATACTGGTGGAAGAATATACCAGAGGGGGGCCACCCAGGAGCCACAAGCTCAGGGGGCGCGCCTACCCCCTAGGGCACGCCCTGCTGGCTTGTGGCCCCCTGGACCTCCGGCAACCCTAATTCCAACTCCATATATACCTATTCGCCAAGAAAAAAATCAAATAGAAGGATTCATCGCGTTTTACGATACAGAGCCGCCGCCACCTCCTGTTCTTCATCGGGAGGGCTGATCTGGAGTCCGTTTGGGGCTCCGGAGAGGGGATTCAACGTTATCATCATCATCAACCTTCCTCCATCACCAATTTCATGATGCTCACCGCCGAGAGTGAGTAATTTCTTCATAGGCTTGCTGGACGGTGATGGGTTGGATGAGATCTATCATGTAATCAAGTTAGTTTTGTTAGGGCTTTATGCCTAGTATCCACTATGTTCTGAGATTGATGTTGCTATGACTTTGCTAAGCTTAATGCTTGTCACTAGGGCCCGAGTGCCATGATTTCAGATATGAACCTATTATGTTTTCATGAATATATGTGTGTTCTTGATCCTATCTTGCAAGCTATATGCGCCTATTACAAGTTATGATCTGTATACCCCAAGGTGACAATAATTGGGATTCTTTCTGGTGATTACCGTAGTTTGAGGAGTTCATGTATTCACTAAGTGCTAATGCTTTGTTCTGGTTCTCTATTAAAAGGAGGCCTTAATATCCCTTAGTTTCCTTATGGACCTCGCTGCCACGGGAGGGTAGGACAAAAGATGTCATGCAAGTTATTTTCCATAAGCACGTATGACTATATATGGAATACATGCCTACATTACATTGATGAATTGGAACTAGTTCTATGTCGCTCTAGGTTATAACTGTTACATGATGAATGCCATCCAACACAATTATCCATCACTGATCCAATGCCTACGAGCTTTTCGCATATTGATCTTTAATAAGTTACTTTTGCTGTTGCTGCTGTTACAATCACTACAAAACTGTTACTGTTACTATTACTACTATTACTGCTACTATCATACTACTTTGCTACTGATCACCTTGCTGTAGATATTAAGTCTTTCAGGTGTGGTTGAATTGACAACTCAACTGCTAATACTTGCGAATATTCCTTGGCTCCCCTTGTGTCGAATCAATAAATTTGGGTTGAATACTCTACCCTCGAAAACTATTGCGATCCCCTATACTTGTGGGTTATCAATAACTTTCTCCGTGCCCTTTGCCTTTACCTTTTTCTTGGACCAAATCTTCTTGAACTTAACTGTATTTTGCACTTGATGCGTGCCTTTCTTAATATCCTGCTCTGCCACTTTGAGCATACCATGCAATTCCGTGAGCTCTTATCCATGCCGTGCATATGATAGTTTGAGATGAATGTCCCATAGCTAGGCAGAAGAGAACCCATAACTGCATCGGTAGCCAGCTCATCCAAGAGCGGGAACCCTAACTAAACCAAAGCTTGCATGGATCCGATCATCTTGATCACACGCAGGCTCAGTGGATCACCCTCCTTCAGCTTACAATCCATCAAGGATCGCCAGACATTGAACCTTTCAGTCCTAGCCTATGTCTAAAACATGCTCTTGAGACTCTTGATCATATCAAAAGCCTCAACGTTTTCAAAATGCTGTTGCAAATCGAGCTCCATACAAGCCAGCATCAGACATCTGATCTATGTTGATTCATCAACGAGTTTTTGGTAGGCATTCCTGGTTGTTGCATTAGCATTAACGGCAGGTTCTTCTGGAAGTGGATCCTCTAGAACATGTTCCTTTTTATCGTGCTTGAGAACAATTCTCAAATTTCTATACTAGGTGGTAAAGTTTGTTCCATTCATTTTATTCATTTCCAGAATTGATTTCAATGCAAAGTTGGGTTAACCAGGTGGTGCCATTGATCTACAACAAAAAATATGCAAACACTAAGCAATGTGTTTATGTAGAGTAATTCAAGCCTTAAACAGAAATACTCCCAGTGAAGTCGGCATCCCTCCGCAAACTCTCAGTGATTCAAGATCCGACTAGCGCATGCGACTAGTGAGCTTTAGCATCACTGCTAGTCAACGTGCCTATCCGGTAAGCAACTCCTTGCAGATCGTATCTCTATACGACTCCATTCGGTCGAGTAGGTATCTTATACCCCGGTGATAACCCACAAGTATAGGGGATCAATTGTAGCTTTTTCGATAAATAAGAGTGTCGAACACAATGAGGTGCTAAAGGTAGAATTTATATTATCTTCAAGTTTTATCGACCACCGATACAACTCTACGCACACTTAATGTTTGCTTTACCTAGAACAAGTATGAAACTAGAAGTACTTTGTAGGTGTAAAGGGATAGGTTTGCAAGATAATAAAGAATGTGATAATAAAAGATAGGTGTTGTTTTACTAAAAGAACAATTAAGTTAGTATAGCGAGTGTGGAAAAGTGGTGGTAGGATTTGCGGAATTGTCCCTAAGCAATTGGCTAAGTTACTAGATTGATAGCAAGTTTTTATGTGGGAGAGGCCACTGCTAGCATGTCATCCCTTACTTGGAATTCTATGCACTTATGATTGGAACTATTAGCAAGCATCCACAACTACTAAAGTTCATTAAGGTAAAACCCAACCATAGCATTAAGATATATTGGTCCCCCTTCAATCCCGTATGAATCAATTTCTATGGTAGGAATAATTTTCCATCACTCTTGCCCTCCCATGCATAGTACTGTCAACATACAACTAACCCCATGGTGTGATCCACACGCGCGCTCATATGATGGGCACCAAAGGATAGCAACATAACCATAAGCAAATTAAACCAATCATAGCAATTCACCAATTACCCCAAAGGGCAACAAAAATCTACTCAAACATCATAGGATGGCAACACATCATTGGATAATAATATGAAGCATAAAGAACCATGTTTAAGTAGAGGGTACAACGGGTTGCGGGAGAGTGGACCGCTAAATATAGATGAGGGAAGGTGATGGAGGTGTTGGTGCAAATGACGGAGTTGTTGGAGTAGATGACCGTCACACGTTAATTGCCCCGGCGGCATTCCGGCACCACCGGGAGAGAGGGGGAGAGAGCCCCCCTCCTTCTTCTTATTCCTTGGCCTCCCCCTAGATGGGAGGAGGGTTTCCCCTCTGGTCCTTGGTCTCCATGGTTCCCGAAGGGCAGGAGCCCCTCCGAGATTGGATCTCTCTCCCTGTTATCTTCTGTTTCGCGTTCCTATTTTCTGGCCGAAAATCGTTTCTTAAATTCCTGGAGATCCGTAACTCCGATTGGGCTAAAATTTTGAGGGGATTTTCTTCTAGATATTATATTTCTTTCGGCAGAAGAGGGACCCAACCACCTTACAGGGGCGCCACAAGCCTGCCTGGTACGCCCTGGGTAGAGGGGCTCACCACTTGGGCTTGTGGGCCCCTTGAGCATCGTCACGCATTGATTATTTTTCCCAAAAATCACATATATTCCAAAATAAATCCTGTAATTTTTTACCGCATTTGGACTTTGTTTGATATGGATATTCTGCAAAACAAAAACCATGCAACAAACAGGAACTGGCACTGGGCACTGGATCAATATGTTAGTCCCCAAAATAATATAAAATGTTGCCAAAAGTATATGAAAGTTGTAGAATATTGGCATGAAACAATCAAAAAATATAGATATGACATAGACGTATCAGGATCCCCAAGCTTAATTCCTACTCGTCCTCGAGTAGGTAAATGATAAAAAGATAATTTTTTATGTGGAATGCTATCTAGCATAATCTTGATCATGTAATCTAATCATGGCATGAATATTAAGACACGAGTGATTCAAAGCAGTAATCTATAATTTGACATAAAGACATCAATACTCTGGCATAGCAACAAAAATCATGCCTTTCAAAATAAAAATTCTAAAGAGCGCTATCCCTACAAAATCATATAGCCTTGTCATGCTCCATCTTCTTAACACAAAATATAAATCATGCACTACCCCGGTGTGAGCCAAGCAATTGGTTCATACTTTTTAACGCGCTTTAGCTTTTTCAACCCCCACGATATACATGAGCGCAAGCCATGGATATAGCACTATGGGTGGAATAGAATGCGGTGGTAGAGATTAATATGGAGAAGATAAAAAGGGAAGAAAGTCTCACATCAACGCGGCTAATCAACGGCCTATAGAGATGCCCATCAATAGATGTCAATGTGAGGAGTAGGGATTGCCATGCAATGGATGCACTAAGAGCTATAAGTGTAAGAAAGCTCAAACTGAAAACTAAGTGGGTGTGCATCCAACTTGGTTGCTCTAGGAGACCTCGGGCATTTGAGGAAGCCCATCATCGGAATATACAAGCCAAGTTCTACAATGAAAAATTTCCACTAGTATATGAAAGTGACAACATAGGAGACCCTCTATATGAAAAACATGGTGCTAGTCTGAAGCACAAGTGTGGTAAAGGATAGTAGCATTGCCTCTTCTCTCTTTTTCTCTCAATTTTTTGTTTTCTCTTTTTTTGGGACTCTTTTTGGCCTCTTTTTTTGTCCAGAGTTTCATCCTGACTTGTGGGGGAATCATAGTCTCCATCATCCTTTCCTCACTGGGACAATGCTCTAATAATGATGATCATCACACTTTTATTTACTTACAACTCAAAATTACAACTCGATGCTAGAACAAAATATGGCTCTATATGAATGCCTCTGGCAGTGTACCAGGATGTGCAATGATACTAGCGTAACATGTATAAACAATATGAACGGTGGCTGAGCCACAAATACTATGTCAGCTATATGATCATGCAAAGCAGTCTGACAATGAAAGCTCAAGTGATGTATATGATCATGATGGAAGTTGCATGGCAATATATCTCAGAATGGCTATGGAAATTCTATAATAGGTAGGTATGGTGGCTGTTTTAAGGAAGATATAAGGAGGCTTATGTGTGATAGAGCGTATCATATCACGGGGTTTGGATGCACCAGCGGTGTGCATCGACTCTCGAGGTGAGAAAGGGCAATGCACGGTACCGAAGAGGCTAGCAGATTGCGGAAAGGTGAGTGCGTATAATCCATCGACGGTGATGCGGCGGGGCTCCCTACCTGCATGCTCCTGCTCACTACCAAGTGAAAAAGAAAGAACTGGGAGGAAGAGAGGAAGAAGGAGAGAGGATCTGGGAGGCACTGGAGTTTCGGTGGTGCGGCGTGCGGGGCGAGGAAGAAGGAGAAATCTAGGAGACGCTGGAGTTTCTCGATGGTGCGGCGTGCGTGGGGGCACGGGAGAGGTGGTGGATGAAGGAGGAGGCGCTCAGGAGGCTCGGGAGATTTGGGCTGCGGGAAGAGGCATTGAACAACGGCAGCCATTGAGGAGTGGGAGTGTTGCGCATGGTCCCTCGCTAGATAGAGAGGGAGTGACAAGAAGGTAGGCATTGGGGAGAGGCAGGGGATGATTAGGGAGGGGGCTGAGAAGATAAGGTTGGAGGAATAGACAGCGGTGCGTGCGGCCAAACGATACGCATCGACGTCATGAGACGGTTGATGGAATCATTGTCATCTACAACTGAATAAGGTAAAACAAATGCATGCACGCGTCCCTCCTGAGTTGTTTCTCGCCGTGCATGGATTTGTTTTCTTCTACAAATTTACATGCACACAGTTGCCGGGTTTGGTTCTACTTTTTTTCTTCTAGAAGTTGGATTTGCATCTGTTTGTGTCAACATTTTTCTGCTTTCTAAATGGCTTGAAGGAAAAACATGATACCCAGCATGAAAAAACACATATATTCTGATGCATATCTCTAGCATAATTAAATTTATTTATAAGTAGCTCATATGCTCTATTTATGATGCAAATTTATATCAGCTTTTTAATCAACAACATATTCATATAGTATACAAAACTCTCATGCATGCAATGAATGCAAGCAATTTGGATGGCAATCTTGAGTCATGGATGCCAAGGAACAAAGAAGGAAAAAAGAAAAAGAGCGGTATGTACCGATGACCAACAAAGAAAAACTGAAAAAACGTCATGAAGCCTATCTACTTAACAAAAGAATAAAAGATTCGACCCAGTTGGAAAAAAATTCACACAAGGAAAGAAGAAATATGCAAACATGGAGCCAACACAGAAGATAAAAAAGTGTGCATGAAACAAGCAGAAATATGCAACCAGGAAAAAAAAGCTAGAATGGAGCAAATTACAGCTAGCCGTGAATTGAGGCGCAACACACTAAACAAAGATTCAATTGCGATGAAGAATCCTGCATATATCACGGCAGAACAGGAAGTTAATACATCTATACCAGAAGGACTTCGCGGTTAGCACACACACAACATGGTTGGGTGCTAGGTGAAGTTTAAAACATTTTTATTGTGTGAGATCAGTAACTCAACATAAGTGTTGCGTGTATGATTTTTTTAGATATGCGTTGTCACTATATATTGACAGTCTAATCTATGATGTCATCTTGAAGTCGGACGAAAAACATCATATGTGCTCTTACTTAAAAAATATTTGAATTAGTAATTGAACTCTTGAAAAATGTGCTTCAAAGTTGAGAAAAATACACTCAATGGAAGTCCTCGGGGCACCCCTCTCTCTCAAACCACTGCCCCTCCACCCCGTAGAAACGCACGGGCATGTTTCCTAGTTAGTCATAAAGAACTCACATACTTATTATGAAAGTTTATTATCCCTCGAAGCAAAGTACTACTACGATGCCCCTAGGGGGGGGGGGGTTGGTAGGAGTTAACCATCGCGCGCCCCCGACCTCCACGAAAAGGAAGACAATCAATAATAGATCATGCTCCAACTTCTTAGCATAACGAGAGACCATACGTGCATGCTTCGGGAATCACAAAGATTAACACCAATATTCCTACTAAACCACAATCATTCACTAGTACCTCCCACATATTACCATCTCTATATCGCAAAACTATTGCAAAGAATCAAACATATCATATTCAGTGATCTACAGGTTTTATGTAGGATTTTATGACTAGCCATGTGAATGACCAATTCCTGTTGACTCTTTGAATAGATATAAGTGAAGCAATAGAGTTTAATACTTTCTACAAAATACCATGCTCTAACAAATATAAGTGAAGCAAAAGAGCATTTTTCAAATAACGGTTTTATACAAGTAGAAAAACAAGCATCCAAACTTCAAATGATATAAGAGAAGCACAAGAAGCATTCTATAAAGCCATACTCAAAAGATATAAGTGAAGTGCAAAGAGAATTCTATAAATTAACCAAGGACTATCTCATACCAGCATGGTGCATAAAATAAAAGTGAAAACTAAACACAAAAGACGCTCCAAGATTTACACATATCACATGAACAAAACGAAAACCGAAACATATCGATACTTGTTGAAGAAAGATGGGATGCCTTCCGGGGCATCCCCAAGCTTAGACGCTTGAGTCTCCTTGGATATTTACTTGGGGTGCCTTGGGCATCCCCAAGCTTGAACTCTCCCCTCTCCTCCTTCTCCTCATATCGAGACCTCCTCGATCTTTGAACACTTCATCCACACAAAACTTAACAGAAAGCTCGGTGAGATCCTTTAGTATAATAATGCAAATCACTACTTTAAGTACTATTGCGAACCCATTCATATTTTTTTTGCAATATAGCTACTGTATTATAACTTCTCCATGGCTCATACCACCGATACAATCGATAGTTTCATCAAAACAAGCAAACAATGCATTAAAAACAGAATCTGTCAAAAACAGGACAGTCTGTAGTAATCTGAACATTGACCATAATTCTGTAACTCCAAAAATTCGGAAAAATTAGGAAAATTTTTGCATAGCAGTACTGTGTAAAAATTTCAGAAACTTTTGACGTTCCAGTAAAAAATGTAAAATCACGCACCACAGCCAAAGTTTCTGTTTTTGCACCGCACATACCAAGAAGCAATCTAATCATCCTAAAGGCAAATCTCGGCACATTATTTTTATAATACAATGGATTTGTACAAGGGGATAATTATTTTTTTTGAAAAGTTTCTGCAATTAAGATTCACAAAGTTTCCATGGGCATGAACAAAGTTCAAGGCTAGCTCCCAATTTCACAATGCTCGTCTCTCTCACTTTCACTTTTCTTTTTGAAAAAGTTTTAGGTTCCCTCTATATTTTTTGTTTTTAAACTTTATAAAAGCACACAACAAAATAAAATGACTCTCTAAAACTTCTGGGTTGTCTCCCTGGCAGCGCTTTCTTTAAAGCCATTAAGCTAGGCAAAAAGTGCTCAAGTAATGGATCAACCCGGATCCCAAGGTATATCAAAGCCAATTTTAATTAACAATGATTTGGCATTTAGTAGTTAGCACAAAGCAACATATATCATGCAATAACGAAGTCTAACTCTCTTCCTATGCATCGGCATGTCAAAAACGAACAATTCATGCACATCAAGTAAAGGCCAATACATAGCATAAGCAGTTTCTTGCAATTTTATCGTATTGGAAACATAGAGAGGTGGAGATGTAGTTCATCTCTCATAATAATTGCAAGTAGGAGCAGCAAGCACATGCATATTATATTCATCAAAATCATCATGTGTAATGGTAGAAGGCAACCCATCAATATAATCCTTAATAAGAGAAAACTTCTCCGATATAGTGTAGTTTGGAGAATTCAAAAAGATAATAGGACTATCATCCGTGGGTGCAATAGCAACAATTTCATTTTTAACATAAGAAACTATAGCAAGTTCATCTCCATAAGCATAATTCATATTGGCATCTTGGCCACAAGCATAGCAAGCATCAAGTTCATCAAAAAGGGATATTTCAAAAGAATCAACGGGACCATAGCAATTATCATAGCATTCATCCTTCGGTAAGCACGAAGGGAAATTAAACAATGTATGAGATAAAGAGTTACTCTCATTAGAAGGTGGCCACGGGTGATCAATCCGCTCTTCCTCCTTTTGCTCTTCGCTCTCCTCCTCATCTTTTTCATCTAATGAGCTCACAATTTCAGCAATTTCTTCTTCCATAGACTCCTGCAAAATGTTAGTCTCTTCTTGGACAGCGGAGGAGTCCTCAATATATGGTTTAACATAAGCATTAGAAGCATAGTTTTCATAGCACTATTTAAGTATAGCAAAAATTTCAGATTTGTAAAGAGTAGCATCATACTTTTCAATCAAAGAAGCAATTTCATAAGCACCCTTAAAAGCAACAAATTCTTCAATTTGTTCAATATCATAGTAATTACAAACACCTTTGGCATAAGAAGATACGATTTCATTATCCTTAAACTCACATAGGAAGGGAAGGTGTTTTAGGGTCTTTAGAACAACAAGTAAAATCATATATTTCGCATAAATTCAAAGCATAGCAATACAAATTATTAATATGATGCCACAAAAGTTTCCCTTTGTGAGATAAGCGGTGTCGCACAAAATGAGCATGCTCATCTAATGATTTGCCCTCAACTAAGCTAGTTGGGGTTTCAGCACGAGCACATAGGGATCAAAGATGATCCAAGTAAAAAGCTTCAGCAATATGATAGATTTTGGGTGGTTCTCCAACCATCGGTTTAGCAGGTACAACTAATTTTTTTGGTATTTTGCTTTCCTACCCATAACTAAATATAGAAAACAAGAGAAAAATATAAAAATTACTTAGTGATAAAGAAAACAAGCACACACGAGAATATTCACACCACACTATTGCTCCCCGGCAACGGCGGCAGAAAAAGGTCTTGATAACCCACAAGTATAGGGGATCGTTTGTAACCTTTTTCGATAAATAAGAGTGTCAAACCCAACGAGGAGCTAAAGGCAGAACAAATATTCCCTCAAGTTCTATTGACCACCGATACAACTCTATGCACATTTAACGTTTGCTTTACCTAGAACAAGAATAAAACTAGAAGCACTTTGTAGGTATGGTAGGATAGGTTTGCAAGAATATAAAGAACGTAAAAATAAAAAGTAGGTGCTGTTCTAATTAAAGTACAATTAAATTAGATAACGAGTGTGGATTAGTAGTGGTAGGATTTGCAGAATTGTCCCTTAGCAACTGACTACGTTGCTAGACCGATAGCAAGTTTTTATGTGGGAGAGGCCACTGCTAGCACGTCATCCCTTACTTGGAATTCTATGCACTTATGATTGGAACTATTAGCAAGCATCCGCAACTACTAACGTTCATTAAGGTAAACCCAACCATAGCATTAAGATATATAATGGTCCCCCTTCAATCCCGTATGCATCAATTTCTATGGTAGGAAGAAGCTTGTGTCACCCTTGCCCTCGAATGCATAGTCCTATCAACATACAACTAACCCTATGGTGTGCTCCACACGTGCGCTCATATGATGGGCACCAAAGGACAGCAAGATAACCATAAGCAAATTAAACCAATCATAGCAATTCAGCAATTACCGATAGGACAACACAAATCTTCTCAAGCATCATAGGATGGCAGCATATCATTGGATAACATTATGAAGCATAAAGCACCATGTTCAAGTAGAGGGCATAGCGGGTTGCGGGAGAGTGGACCGCTGAATATAGAAGGGGGAAGTTGATGAAGATGTTGGTGAAGATGACGGAGTTGTTGGAGTAGATCACCGTCACACAATGATTGCCCGGCGGCGTTTCGGCGCCACCGGGAGAGAGGGGGAGAGAGCCCCCTCCTTATTATTCTTCCTTGGCCTCCCCCTAGATGGGAGGAGATTTCCCCCTCTGGTCCATGGTTGCCATGGCGGCGGAGGGACAGGGACCCCTGCTAGATTGGATCTATTCCTCTATTCTCTTCTATTTCTCGTTCCCCTTTTCTAGACGAAAACCGTATCTTATATTCCCAGAGATCCGTAACTCCGATTGTGCTGAAATTTAACACGATTTTTATTCCGGATATAAGCTTCCTTGCGCCCGAAGAAGAGCAGCAACCGCCTTACAAGGTGGTCACCACCCATCACCATGTGCCTGGGGGCTAGGGCGCGCCCTAGTGTACTGTGGGGGCTGTGGGCCTCCTTCTGTGTTTATTCCACCTCCCAAAAATCACATATATTCCAAAATAATTCTCCGTAAATTTTTATCCCGTTTGGACTTCATTTGATATGGATATTGTGCGAAACAAAAAACAAGCAACAAACAGGAACTGGCACTGGGCACTGGATCAATATGTTAGTCCAATAAATCATATAAAATGTTGCCAAAAATATGTGAAAGTTGTATAATATTGGCATGAAATAATCAAAAATTATAGATACGACGGAGACGTATCAGGCTCTAGATTGGATCTCGTGGTTCTGGAACTTGTGGTGGCTGGAATTGTGTTTCGTCGATTCCCTAGGGTTTCTGGAATATTTGGGTATTTATAGAGCTAAGAGGCGGTGGAAAGGACTCCCGTGGGCCCCACTACCCACCTGGGCGCTAGGGGCCTCTGGCGTGCCATTGTGTCTTGTGGGCCCCATGGGCCTCGCCTCGTGCACTTCCTTGGCTCCCAAGTTGTCTTCTGGGTAGGAAAAATCTCCAAAAAGATTCGCTGCGTTTGGACTCCGTTTGATATGGATATTCTGCGAAGTAAAAAAACAAGAAAAAACAGCAACTGGCACTGGGCACTATGTCAATAGGTTAGTCCAAAAAAATGATATAAAGTTGCTATAAACTGAATATAAAACATCCAAGAATGATAATATAATAGCATGGAACAATCAAAAATTATAGATACGTTGACGTACCAACATCCCCAAGCTTAATTCATGCTCGTCCTCAAGTAGGTAAATGATAAAAACAGAATTTTTGATGTGGAATGCCGCCTAACATGTTCATCAAATATTCTTTTCTTTTGTAGCATGGATATTTGGACTTTTAGATGATTCAAAGCAATAGTCTATATTTGACATGAAGATTTCAATACTCAAGCATATCAACAAGCAACCATGTCTTTCAAAATATCAACACTAAAGAAAGCTATCCCTAGCCCATCATGCTCAATCATTGATCCATTCATGAAACACACTCGAATATTAGCTACATCCAATGCACAAGTATGATCATAGTGCTCCCTAGTTGATGCTTTATGAGAGAAGATGGAGACTCAAATAAAAATAAAAATTGCATAAAGTAAATAGATAGGCCCTTCGCAGAGAGAAGCAGAGATTTGTAGAGGTGCCAGAGCTCAAAGCTTAAATTGAGAGATAAAATATTTTGAGAGGCATGCTTTTCTTGTCAACGAAAACGACCAGGAATTCCCAATACTTTCTATGCTAGATATATCATAGGCGGTTCCCAAACATAAAATAAAGTTTATTCCTTTTTCCACCATTCTTTCACAATCCATGGCTAGCCGTACCCACGGGTGCCTTCCATACCAACACTTTCCAAGGAATTTATTATTTGACAACATAAAGTAAATTTCTTTTTCATTTTGGGACTGGGCATCCCTAATGCCGCCACACTCTCATGCAATGACAAGTGAATAAACACTCATCTTGAGAATAACACATCTAGCATGGAAAAATATTGGCCACCCCCTGCCGCTTCACGAGCGGTACGGGCACACAAAAAGGAAATTCATTTTGAAAATTAGAGTTGGCACATACAAATTTACTTGGAATGGCACGGAAATACCGCATATAGGTAGGTATGGTTGACTCATTTGGCACAACTTGGTTTAAGGATTTTGGATCCACAAATAGTATTCCCACTTAGTACAAGGAAAGGCTAGCAAATAGATTGAGAAGCAACCAACCAAAAAGCGAAAATTCTCATAAACGAGCACTAAGCATAACTAACACTGAATAATGCACCACAAGTAGGATGTAATTTCATTGCATAACTATTGACTTTCGTGCTTGCATAGGGAATCACAAACCTTAACACCAAGATTCTTACTAAAGCATAATTACTCACCAACATGACTCACATATTACTATCATCATATCTCAAAACTATTACAAAGAATCAAGTTTATTTTGTCCAATGATCTTTCCTGAAAGTTTTTATTAT
Source organism: Thinopyrum elongatum (assembly GCA_011799875.1). Taxonomy (NCBI): domain Eukaryota; kingdom Viridiplantae; phylum Streptophyta; class Magnoliopsida; order Poales; family Poaceae; genus Thinopyrum; species Thinopyrum elongatum. The sequence continues at coordinate 218,694,691 of CM022301.1, read as the reverse complement.
ATCCCTCTTGGATATCTATCACTTTTGGACTAGATTAATATATTACCATTGCGTTTAACAAGCTCTCAAAAAAAAGATTTAAGTGAAGAACATGAGCATAAATATATATTTTTTCTTCTCTCAAAATAATATAAGTGAAGCATGAGAGAATTTCTACTAACTCTCAAATTAATCTAAGTGAAGCATGAGAGTATTTATTCAAAAATTAAAGCACCACTGTGCTAAAAAAGATATAAGTGAATCACTATAGCAATTCCATAGCTCAAAAAATTTAAGTGAAGCACATAGAGCAATTCTAACAAATCATAGCATCTTTATGGATTTCTCAAATAGGTGTGTCCAACAAAGATGATTGCGACAAACTAAAAAGCAAAACAAGCAAAGACTCATATAATACAAGATGCTCCAAGCAAAACTCATTATATGTGACGAATAAAAATATAGCTCCAAGTAAAGTTACCGATGGTTGTTAGAAGAAAGAGGGGATGCCTTCCGGGGCATCCCCAAGCTTAGTTGATTGGTTCTCCTTCAATATTACCTTGGGGTGCCATGGGCATCCCCAATCTTAGGCTCTTTTCACTCCTTATTCCTTCATCCATCGAGAGTTCACCCAAAACTTGAAAACTTCAATCACACAAAACTTAACAAAAACCTTCATGAGATCCGTTAGTATAAGAAAACCAATATTTGCTTTAAGTACTGTTGCAAACACATTCATATTTTGTTATTGAATTATACCTGCTGTATTCTAACTTTACCATGGCTTATACCCCCCCCCCCTCCCCTGGTACAATCCATAGATTCATCAAAATAAGCAGACAATGCAACAAAAACAGAATCTGTCAAAAACAGAACAGTCTGTAAAGACTCGAATTTTACTCATACTTATGTAACTCCAAAACTTCTGAAAAATTTGGACAACATAGGAAATTTTTATATCAATATTGTGTAAAATATTCAGAATTTTTTGTCGGTTCTATGATTTTTGAAAATTCTGCTACTGGACGCAAAAGTTTCTATTTTTCAACAGGATCAAATCAACTATCACCCAAAGCTATCCTAAAGGCTTAACTTGGCACAAACACTAACTAAAACATAAAAATACAATCATAACAGAGGCATAATTGTTTGAACACACAAAAGCAGAAAGAAAAAGAGAAAAAAATTAGTTTATTCGTTGGGTTGCCTCCCAACAAGCGCTATCATTTTATGCCCCTAGCTAGGCATAATGCATAGATTCAAATATTGTCATCTTTAGTTTTTTGCCCCGTAGGTTGCCATCATGATTGATTCATATGGTGGCTTAATTGTTGTTCTAGGGAAGTGTTACATACCCTTTATTAGTGGAAATTGAAACTTAATATTACCTTCTTTCATATCAATCACGGCACCTATAGTTCGTAAAAACGGTCTACCAAGTATTATGGGACAAGACAGATTGCAATCAATATCAGGAACAATAAAATCTATGGGCACATAGTTCCTATTTGCAAGAATAAGAACATCATTAATTCTTCCCAAAGGTTTTTTAATAGTAGAATCTGCCAAGTGCAAATTAAGAGAACATTCTTCCAACTTGGTAAAACCTAGCACATCACATAGAGACTTCAGAATTGTGGAAACACTAGCACCTAAATCACATAAAGCAAAGCACTCATAATTTTTGATCTCGACTTTAATGGTAGGTTTCCATTCATCATATAATTTTCTAGGAATTGAAATATCTAATTCCAACTTTTCTTCTAAATCTTTCATCATCGCTTCTACAATATGTTTAGTAAAAGCTTTATTTTGTTCATAGGCATTGGGTGAATTTAGCATGGATTGCAAAAAATAAATACATTCAATCAAAGAGCAACTATCATAATTAAAATATTTGTAATCCAAAAGAGAGGGCACATCACTAGTTAAAGTTTTGACCTCTCCAAACCCACTTTTATCATTTTTTTCAACAAGATTTTCACCCTCCTAATTATGGGGTCGCCTTCTAGCTCAAGATGACTCTTCTTCAGTCCATTTATCACCAAGTTTAATATTACTAAACAAGGAATCAATAGAAGAAACACCAATCATTGTAAGATCTACATCATTATTATGAAAGCAATCGGTAGAAAACGCTCTTTCTAAAAATTCTCTTTTAGCTCTAAGCACAGCGGTTCTTTTCTTACTTTCATCCATGGAAACATATAAAGCTTTAATTGATTCACTGACATCAATTTTAGGTGGAAAATTTTTAATATTGAGATTTTCTACATCCTGCGAAATTCTATCAATGCTTCTAGACATATCATCAAGTTTACTCAATTTATCTTCTATCGTAGTATTTAAAAACTTTTTGAGCATTGATAAATTCTTTAATATTACTATCAATATCAGAGGGGTTCCTATTATTATTGTAAGAAGAATTACCATAGTAATTGCCATAATTATTAGAGGAATTTCCAGGAAAAGGCCTAGGATTAAAATTACCTCTATAAGCATTGTTATTAAAATTGTTTCACGAGACAAAATTCACATCTATGGGATCACTATTTTTCTTTATCAAACTAGACAAAGCCACATCATTAAGATCAATAAGAGCATTTTTACTAGCAACCAATTTCATAAGAGCATCAACTTTTTCACTCAAAGTACTAATTTCTTTAACCGAGTTAACTTTTTTACCAGTGGATCCTCTTTCCATATGCCATTGTGAATAATTTACCATGATATTATCTAGAAATTTAGTAGCTTAACCCAAAGTAATCTCCATAAAAGTACCACCCGCGGTGGTATCTTAAAGATTTCTAGAAACAAAATTCAATCCCGCATAATTTTTTTGTATAATCATCCAAAGATTTAAACCATGAGTAGGACAATTTCTTAGCATTAATTTCATTCTTCCCCAAGATTGTGCAACATGTTCATGCTCAAGTTGCTTAAAATTCATGATTTGATTTCTAAGGGAAATAATTTTCACGGGCGGAATATACTTAGTAATAAAACATCTTTGCACTTATCCCAAGAATCGATACTATTGCGAGGCAAAGAAGAAAACCAAATTTTTGCACGATCCCGCAAAGAGAAAGGACACAATTCTTCAAAAGTGTTTAGATGGGACACGTCATCCTCATTAGGAGTACCGGAAAATTGCTCTTTCATAACAAGATTCAACAAAGCGGCATTAATATCATAAGACTCCGCACTAGTGGCGGGAGGAGCAATCGGAGTACAAATAAAATCATTATTATTGGTATTGGAAAAATCACACAACTTAGTATTTTCTTGAGACATTGTAACTATGCAAACAAGATCACACGAAAAAAGATCGAACGAAAAAGAAGGCAAATATTTTGTGAAGTGGGGGAGATGAAAACGAGAGGCAAATGGCAAATAATGTAAATTGCAAGGAGCTGAGATTTGTGATTAGGAACCTGATAGATGTTGATGATGTCCCCCCGGCAATGGCGTCAAGAATTCTTCCTGATTGCTTGTATCTGTGTTAGTATTTCCCCGAAAAGGAGAGGATGATGCAGCACAACAACGGTAAGTATTTCCCTCAGTTATGAAACGAAGGTTATCAATCCAGTAGGAGAACCAAGCAACACTATGTAAACGATACCTGCACACAAATAACAAATACTTGCAACCCAACACGTAAGAGGGGTTGTCAATCCCTCCTCGGTATTGAGATAGATAAAATTGTATGAGATTGGATAAATAGATCTGACAAAAACACAAAATAAAATAAATAAAGAAAAAGTGCAGCAAGGTATTTTTTGGGTTTTGGGAATAATAGATCTGAAAACAATATGATAAAAGATAGACCCGGGGGCCGTAGATTTCACTAGTGGCTTCTCTCGAGAAAATAGCATACGGTGGGTAAACAAATTACTATTGGGCAATTGATAGAAGAGCAAATAATTATGACGATATCCAAGGCAATGATCATGTATATATGCATCATGTTCAAGAATAGTAGACCGACTCCTGCATGCATCTCCTACTATTACTCCACACATCGATCGCTATCCAGCATGCATCTAGTGTATTAAGTTCATGGAGAAACGGAGTAATGCAATAAAAAGGATGACATGATGTAAACAAGATCTATTCATGTAGGAATAGACCCCATCCTTTTATCCTTAATATCAATGATACATGCGTGCCTTGCTACCCCTTCTGTCACTGGGTGAGGACACCGTAAGATCGAACCCATCACAAAGCACCTCTTCCCATTGCAATAAAAATCAATCTAGTTGGCCAAACTAAAACAAAGTTTCAAAGAAGAAATACGAGGCTATAACAATCATGCACTATAAGAGATCAAAGAAGACTCAAATAATATTCATAGTTAGAACCAATCATAAACTCGCAATTCATCGTATGCCAACAAACACACCGCAAAAATTCATTACATCAAATAAATCTCCAAGAACATCGAGGAGAACATTGTATTGAGAATCAAAAAGAGAGAAGAAGCCATCTAGCTACTGCCTACGGACTTGTAGGTCTGTGGTAAACTACCCATGCATCATCGGAGGAGCACCAATGAGGATGGTGAACCCCTTCGTGATCGTGTTCCCCTCAGGCAAGGTGCCGAATAGGGCTCTATATTGGATCTCGTGGTTCTGGAACTTGCGGCGGCTGGAATTGTGTTTCGTCGACTCCCTAGAGTTTCTGGAATATTTGGGTATTTATAGAGCTGAGAGGTGGTGGAAAGGACTCCCGTGGGCCCCACTACCCACCTGGGCGTGCCAGGGGCCTCTGGCGCACCCTGGTGTCTTGTGGGCCCCACGGGCCTCCCCTCGTGCACTCCCCGCTGCCAAGTTATCTTCTGGGCAGAAAAAAATCTCCAAAAAGTTTTGCTGCATGTGGACTCCGTTTGATAAGGATATTGTGTGAAGTAAAAAACAAGAAAAAAAATAGCAACTGGCACTAGGCACTATGTCAATAGGTTAGTCCCAAAAAATGATATAAAGTTGCTATAAAATGAATATAAAACATCCAAGAATGATAATATAACAGCATGGAACAACCAAAAATTATAGATACGTTGGAGATGTATCAAATATCAATCACAAATACACATATATTGTGAAATAGTATGGCTCCTTCATGGACATTCTTCCAGGCCGGCTCCGACTCCGATGACCATCTAGGAACTCCATCTTGTTCGTCATATCGGGATGCCAAGCCACCAATTTGATCTCTATCTTCCAACTACTACAACTAGAAATGACTTTTACAGAGAATCACAAGTCAACACGCAGGTAGTTATACATTATAATGACATCACTTTGGCTCCTGTCGGCTGACAAATCATGACGCGCGGGCCATGTATAATTTACACACATGCATCACATACATATGAACCATACTATTCACATCAAACCTACAAAACAGATTTATGCATACAATCGCATTCTACCTGTTTTCGGAAATCACAGATTGAATATGTACTCCGATCACACCGAATTTTCCGATCTGACTGATTTATCGATCATCGCGAACCCGGTTCGGATTTACGTTTCACTGTTAACCTTGATGGGAGATGCTGACCGGTAGGGGTAGGTTGTGTCACGACCTCATCTATTCAGATTGACAAAAAACATAGCCTCGATGATCCCCATGTGCGATTGATCTCATCAACCATGCACATAGCCTACTGATACGCCCATTTTGCATCATGTTTTCCTATTGATACTTATTGCAATTTGGACTGTTATTTCACTTTATGATACAATTCTTATGCCTTTTCTATCTTATTTTGCAAGTTTCACATGAAGAGGGAGATTACCGGCAGCTGAATTCTGAACCGGAAAGGGCTATATTGGAGACACCTTTTCTACAAAACCCCAAATGACCTGGAAATTGACGGAGAATTATTTTGAAATACATAAAAATTATTGGCAAAAGAACCGTCACTAGGGGCCCCACCAGATAGCCACAAGCCTAGGGGGCGCGCCCTACCCCCAGGGCGCACCCCTGGACTTGTGGGACACCTGACATGCCTCCGAAGCCCATCTTCTGCTATAAGGTGCCATTTGACCTAGAAAAAAAATAGAAGGAAGGTTTTGGGATCAAGCGCCGCCGTCTCGAGGCGGAACCTGGGTAGGAGCGCTTTTGCTCTCCGGCGAGCGATTCCACCGGGAAAACTTCCCTCCAGGAGGGGGAAATTGAAGCCATCGTCATCACCAATGATCCTCTCATCGTGGGAGGACCAATCTTCATCAACATCTTCACTAGCACCATCTCATATCAAACCCTAGTTCATCTTGTATTCAATCTTTGTCTGAGAACCTCAGATTGGTACCTGTAGATTGCTAGTAGTGTTGATTACATCTTGTAGTTGATGCTAGTTGGTTTATTTGGTGGAAGATTATATGTTTAGATCCTTAATGATATTCAATACCCCTCTGATCTTGAACATGAATATGATTTGTGAGTAGTTACTTTTGTTCTTGAGGACATGGGAGAAGTCCGGTTATAAGTAATCATGTAAATTTGGTATTCGTTCGATATTTTGATGATATGTATGTTGTTGCTTCCTTTAGTGGTGTCGTGTGAACTTCGACTACATGACACTTCACCATACTTGGGCCTAAGAGAAGGCATTGTGGAGTAGTAATTAGAGAAATTGAACTCATGAGATACATCACCAAATTTAACTCTAACCTTCTCTTTAACACAATCAATTTCAGCATTAGCGGTATTCAAGAATGGTCTACCAAATATATCGGGACAAAAATTATCTTGTTATGAACCAAGTACTAAGAAATCAGTAGGGTATTTGAGCTTACTGCACAAGACTTCAACATCTCGAACAATCCCAAGCGGTGAAATAGTATCTCTATTTGCTAGCTTAATAGTGACATCAATATCCTCAATCTCAGCAAGTGCAATATCATTCATAATTTCTTGATATAGATTAAACGAAATAGCACTAACACTAGCACCCATGTCACATGAGCCATGATAACAATGATCTCCAATTTTAACAGAAACAATAGGCATGCCCCCTACGGGTTTATTCTTATCTAGCTTATCACGTTCATTTCCAACGGGTTTAGCAATTCTAGCACCATCATCACAAAAATAAATAACATGCCCATCAATATTATCAACCAAGAGATCTTTAACCATTGCAATATTAGGTTCAAGCTTAATTTGTTCAGAGGGTTTAGGTGTTCTAATATTACTTTTATTAACCACAGTTGTAGCTTTAGCATGTTCCTTAATCCTAACGGGAAAGGAGGTTTCTCAATATAAGCAGTTGGCACAGCTGGATCAACATTGTAAATGATAGTTTCATCTTTAACTATAATGGGTTAATCTATCTTTTCTTTAATAGGGGGATGATGTTTAAACCACTTCTCCTTAGGGAGATCAACATGAGCAGCAAAAGATTCACAAGATGTAGCTACTATCTTAGAGTCAAGTCCATATTTAGCACTAAACTTATGAAAAGCATCAGTTTCCATAAAAGATTTAACACAATCAAACTCGAGATTTATACCTAACTCTTTACCTTTGATGAACTCCCAATATTTAGAGTTGCATTTAATTCTTTCCAAAAGATTCCACTTGAGTTCAATAGTTTTCTTCATAGAAGAACTAGTAGAAGAAGAATCGAGCATGGATCGATCATTGTGAGTAAGCCGAGCATAAAAATTCTGAATAATAATTTCTCTTGAGAGCTCATGATTGGGGCATGTATGCATCATGTACTTAAGCCTCCCCCAAGCTTGAGCGATACTTTCTCCCTCACGAGGCCAAAAATTATATATATAATTCTGATCACGATGAACCAGATGCATAGGATAAAACTTATGAAATTCCAATTTCAATCGGTTCCAATCCCATGTTCCAATATCATCACATAGCCTATACCATGTCACTGCCTTTCCCTCCAAAGATAAAGGCAATACCTTCTTCTTAACTCCACCTTCGGATAAACCTGTAAGCTTAAACAATCCACAAATTTCATCCACATAGATTAGGTGCATATCAGGATGTATCGGTTCCATCTCCTGCATAAGGATTAGCTAGTAGTTTCTCTAACATGCCCCAAGGAATCTCATAATAAATATTTTAAGTAGGTGCAGTAGGTTGAGGGGCAACTCTTTGTGCTTCCGGTCGAGGTGAGGATACCCCGAACAAACCCCTCAAAGGATTGTTTTCCATAGTGACAAGTGACAGTAAATTTCAGCACGTAATATAAATATTTTCCTTACCAAAGGCGCTTCACTCCCCAGCAACAACATAAAAAAAGAGTCTTGATGACCCAAAAGTATAGGGGATAAATCGTAGTCCTTTTGATAATTAAGAGTGTCGTACCCAATGAGGAGCAGAAGGAATGACAAGTGGTTTTCAGCAAGGTATTTTCTTCAAGCAGTGCAATTATCGATAACAGATAGTTTGATAGCAAGATAATTTTGTAACAAGTGACAAGTAGCAATTGTAACAAAGGTGCAGCAAGGTAGCCCAGACCTTTTTATAGCAAAGGACAGACCAGAACTTTCTCTTATAGCAAGCAAAGCATTCTTGAGGACACATGGGAATTCATCTAGTCACTTTCATCATGTTTGTTTGATTCGTGTTCGCTACTTTGATAATTAGATATGTGGGTGGACCGGTGCTTGGGTGCTACTTGAACAAGCCTCCCACTTATGATTACCCCTCTCACAAGCATCCGCAACTACGATAGAAGAATTAAGATAAATCTAACCATAGCATGAAACATATGGATCCAAATCAGCCCCTTACGGAATAGCGCATAAACTAGGGTTTAAGCTTCTGTCACTCTAGCAACCCATAATCTAATTACTAATCCAAAATTCCTTCCCTTAGGCCCAAGTATGGTGAAGTTTCATGTAGTCGACGCTCACACGACACCACTAAAGGAAGCAACAACATACATATCATCAAAATATCAAACGAATACCAAATTCACATGATTACTTATAACCGGACTTCTCCCATGTCCTCAAGAACAAAAGTAACTACTCACAAATCATATTCATGTTCAAGATTAGAGGGGTGTTGAATATCATTAAGGATCTAAACAAGTAATCTTCCACCAAATAAACCAGCTTGCATCAACTACAAGATGTAATCAACACTACTAGCAACCTACAGGTGCCAATCTGAGATTTTGAGACAAAGATTGAATACAAGAGATGAACTAGGGTTTGAGATGAGATGGTGCTCTTGAAATTGTTGATGAATATTGGTCCTCCCACGACGAGAGGATCGTTGGTGATGACGATGGCTTTGATTTCCCCCTCCCGGAGGGAAGTTTTCCCGGCGGAATCGCTCTGCCGGAGAGCAAAAGTGCTCCTGCCCAGGTTCCGCCTCGAGACAGTGGCGCTTCATCCCGAAACCTTCCTTCTGATTTTTTTCTTGGTCAAATGGCACCTTATAGCAGAAGATGGGCTTCGGAGGCCTACCAGGGGCCCCACAAGTCCAGGGGGCCCGCCCTGGGGGCAGGGCGCGCCCCCAGGCTTATGGCTGTATGGTGGGGCCCCTGGTGATGATTCTTTAGCCAATAATTTTTATACATTCGAAAATAATTCTCTGTCAATTTTTAGGTCATTTGGAGTTGTGCAGACGAGGTGTCTGAAGGAAGAGAGGTCTCACATATAAATATACTATCTTGGACATCTTTTATGATTGTGAGCCCCCATCAAATATTTTATATCAATTAGTTGACGTTGGACAAGGAAGACAACATAATGAGTTATGGTTGTTTATATTCACATAGAAGTTATATTGTCATGGATCCTCTAACATGTGGTGCTTGTCTAGGATCTTTTGCTAGCCAAAATTCGCACTAAGTAGAGATACTACTTGTGCATCCAAAACCCTTAAACCCAATTTCATGTCATGAGAGTCCACTATATCTACCTATGGATTGAATAAGATCCTTCAAGTAAGTTGTCATCGGTGCATAAAGCAATAAAAATTGCTCCTAAATATGCATGATCTTTTATTGTAAGGGAAAATAAGCTTTGTACAATCTTGTGATGGTGCAGAAATAAAAGCAAAAGACCGCATAATAAAGGTTGCTATCACAATGGGCAATATAAAGTGACGTTCCTTTACATTAAGAGCTTGCACATCCAAAAACAAGAAGCGCATGACAACCTTTGCTTCCCTCTACGAAGGGCCTATCTTTTACTTTCATGTATTTATTTTTATGCAAGAGTCAATAGTGTTCATCCCTATTTCTCCCTATGTACTCTTCAGTGGCAAGCATCATGTGGTGGATAGATCCAAATATATATATATATATATCCCGTTGAAGGTATGTGATCATGAGTTATTATTGTTGACATTACCCTGGAGGTAAATAAGTTGGGAGGCAAAACCATAAGCCCCTATCTTTCTATGTGTCTGACTGAAACTTTTACTCTTTAAATATGCCTTGAGTGTCAGCAATCATAGAAGACTAAATGATAGTTGAGTATGTGAACTTGCTAAACAAAGCTCTTACATAGACTCTTTCTGGAGTATAATGGATTGTGATTGTTTCAGTGACTGAAACCATAGTTTGTTAGTTTCCAATAAAGTTTATGATTCATACTTTAGCTTGTGAATGAATTGTTACTCTAGCATGAGAAGTTTTATGATGATATATTGCTGTTATGATAATGAACATGATGCTTTCATGTCCGTATTTTGTTTTTATCGACACGTCTCTCTCTCTCTCTCTCTCTCTAAACATGTGGTCATGATTATCAATATCGGCTTTCCCTTGAGGGCAAGTGAGGTCTAAGCTTGGGGGAGTTGATACGTCCATTTTGTATCATGTTTTCTTATTGATATTTATCACAATATGGACTGTTATTTCACTTTATGATACAATTATTATGCCTTTTCTCTCTTATTTTGCAAGTTTCACATGAAGAGGGAGATTGCTGGCAGCTGGAATTCTGGACCGGAAAGGTCTATATCGGAGACACATTTTCTGCACAACTCCAAATGACTTGAAAATTAACGGAGAATTATTTTTGAATATATAAAAATTATTGGCGAAAGAATCATCACTAGGGGCGTGCCCTACCCCCCAGGGCATGCCCCTGGACTTGTGGGGCCCCGGCAGGCCTCCGAAGCCCATCTTCTGCTATAAGGTGCCATTTGACCTAGAAAAAATCAGAAGGAAGGTTTCGGGACGAAGTACTGCCTTCTCGAGGCGGAACCTGGGCTGGAGCACTTTTGTTCTCTGGCGGAGCAATTCCGCCAGGGAAACTTCCCTCCGGGAGGGGGAAATCGAAGCCATCGTAATCAACAACGATCCTCTAATCGTGGGAGGACCAATCTTCATCAACATCTTCACCAACACAATCTAATCTCAAACCCTAGTTCATCTCTTGCATTCAGACTTTGTCTCAAAACCTCAAGTTGGTACCTGTAGGTTGCTAGTAGTGTTGATTACATCTTGTAGTTGATGCTAGTTGGTTTATTTGGTGGAAAATTATATGTTCAGATCCTTAATGATAATCAATACCCCTCTGATCTTGAACATGAATATGGTTTGTGAGTAGTTACTTTTGTTCTTGAGGATATGAGAGAAGTCCGGTTATAAGTAATCATGTGAATTTGATATTCGTTCGATATTTTGATGATATGTATGTTGATGCTTCCTTTAGTGGTGTCGTGTGAATGTCGACTACATGACACTTCACCATAGTTGGGCCTAAGGGAAGGCATTGTGGAGTAGTAATTATATGGTGGGTTGCTAGAGTGACAGAAGCTTAAACCCTAGTTTATGCGCTATTTCATAAGGGGCTGATTTGGATCCATATGTTTCATCCTATTGTTAGATTTATCTCAATTCTTCTTTCGTAGTTGCGGATGAAAGTGCAATCATGCCCTTAATCATATTTTGATATTGTTGAAAACATACATATAGGGAACTAATCATTTCTGTCAAGTGCATCTCAGCTTTACTTCCCAAAAGATTATAGTGTGGATCATGACTGACATAATCATGATACTCAAAGTAAGGAGAAACAAGACACAAAGCTCTAGTTTTTTCTCGGTTTTCCTTTTGTTTGAGTATAGGATCCCGCACTATTAAGAGGGGATCACTGGTTCTCGCAAAAGACTTGCTCAAAATCTAGGAAAATATTTTGGAGGAGTTCTTACCTTGGGTTTGTTGGTTGGCCTCTGCCTTGGCCGAACGTCCGAAGGTTACTGGACATCCGGCGCTTCACAGCCCTCCGGATGACCGTTATTCTCTGGATGTCCGTTGCCACTTTACAGAAAGAAAATTTTGGATTTCTGGTCCTTCCGGATGACCGGCCTCCGGACGTCCGTGGGTGACCAGTCATCCGGTGCCACTTCATAGAACCAAAAATAACGGATTTCCGTCCTCTCCGGACGACCGTGCACCAGACGGCCGACGTTCTCCGAATGTCCGCTTCCGGTGCTCCTGTCCTCCTTGCGGCTGCGCTAGACCACTCCAGTCTCTAGTGGCCGGACGATCGATGCCTGTCGGACATCCGATCCGTCTTTTCTGTTCAGACGTCCAGTACCTGTCGGGCGTCCGGCGTCTGCGCAGCTTAAGTGACCTCCAATGGCCACTTCTACACTATGACCATAAATATCCTTCTTCCACCTCGAGTGAGGGGTGTCCAACACAGTTAAAAGATTCCAAGAACACCTTTCTCTCTCACTCTCTCTTGCTTTCACCAAATCCTAGATCCTGAGTGCATTTGTGAGGATTCTTGAGTGTTGTTCCAATCAAAAGATATATCGTCCCTCTCTCCTCCTCTCAACCTAAGGAATTCGTGATTTGAGCAAGTTTTGAGCGGTGCCCTTGATCTTGTTACTCTTGGAGGTTGGAGACTCCTAGGCGGTAGGAGTTCTTCGGTGAGGAATCAAACCATTGTGATTACCCCCAGAAAGTTTGTGAGGGTTTGGAGGCCACCCAAGGTCTACCACTAGTGGTTGAGAATCGCCTTTATGGTGATATCTCAAAGAGAGAATAGGGTGAGCCTTCGTGGCGTTGGTGTGCCTTCGTGGTAACATCCACCTCTCTAAACGGTGACATAGCTTCCCTCCAAGGAAGTGAACATTGGCATACATCCTTGTCTTTCAGAGTTTCGGTTATTCCTAACCCTAGCTCCCTACTTGTGGTTACTTGTCTCTTTATCTTTACTTGTTCCATATTGTGCTTGCCTAGTCATATTCTTGTATTACTTATTCACCTTGCTTAGCTCCTTGTATCATCTTTGCAATTGTTAGGCTCACCTTCATATTTCGCATTATAGCCTAAAATTGCTAAGTAAGAATTAAAATTTCTATTTGTACCTATTCACCCCCCTCTAGGTCCATCTCGATCCTTTCAATTGGTATCAGAGTCTCGTGCTCTATTCTTGTGGCTTAACCGCCCTAGAGCGAGATGAACCCTAATGGGACTCCCCTTGTTGCAGATCCGAAGGAAAAGGACGCAGCTTCTTCGAAAGTCAAGTCCTTCACTTCTAAGGATCTAGAATGGGCCCTTGCTAAGAAAAAGGAGGAGCATGATGCTTCTCTTGAGGCCTTGGTCCAAATGAGGTTAGCTGAATTAACCACGATTATCGCACCACTTGCCAATCGGGGTGGTGCGGCCTCGAGGCCAACTGCGCCTACTCCTACACTTGGCCAACAACCTCCTAGTAGTGATCACTCTAGTGTTCCATGGCTTTATGCAAGACCTCAAGTAGAGAAACCTAAGTATAATCCTGGGGGAAAACCCCCTTTGCTTGATGACAGTTCCAATTTTGCTTTGTGGAGAGTTGGTATGCAGGACCATCTTAGGTACGCCAATGATGAAATGTTGGACATCTTGGAGCATGGTTACAACCCTCTCGACCCAAAGAACCTCAGTCCAAGAGAAACATATGACAAGCATCTCAACGACACCGCAATCATTTGCATAAGGAAAGCAATGAATGATAAGCAAAGGAGACCTTATATACACATCACAAGTGCAAGGAGTTATGGGATAGTATTGTGAGGACCAAGACCGGTACCTCCACTCCCCGACTAGCTCAATATGAAATTGCTAAGGGTCAATTGCAAAACTTCTGTATGGAGAAAGGTGAATTCCCCAAAGAGCTCCTTGAGCGTCTCATGACTCTCACCGCCGACATTGAATCCTGTGACTGTGTCAAGATACAAGATGGATTCAACTTGACTAAGCAATTTCTCGTGGATAAGTTACTTCATGCTCTTGCTCCGTATCATCACCAAATGGTGTGGGACATAAGTCAACATCATGGATTCAAGGAAATGACTCTGGATGACATCATATCCACTTTCCAACTATTCGAAGAATCAAAGGCAAATGCTACAAAACATCTTGCCATGCATGCTACCTCAACATCAAAGATCAATCTTGCTTTGAAGGACAAGCATGTATGTGAGGAAGAGCAAAGTGAAGAAGAAGAAGATGGTGATGATGAACATGGTGATGAGATTGACTCTGATGAGAGCCCTTCATATGAATACATTGCCCTCTTTGTCAAGACGTTTAGCGTGGGAAAATTCAAGGGAAGATTCCAGAAGAAGAAAGTAAGAAAATGCTACAACTGTAAAGAAACCAACCACTTCTCCAACGATTGCCCTTATGAGAAGAGAGAAGATAAACCAAGGTTTCCCAAGACCTTTCCTAAGAAGAAGTTGCCAAATCCTTTGAACTCCAAGCTCAAGAAGAGAGATGGGAAAGCAATGGTTTCCCATGAAGAATCCGATCCGGATGATGTTGGTGGTGTTGTCGGAGTAGCTCAAGATTCTCAAAACACCTTGAGGCTAGTCAACAAGAGTGGTGATGTTGTCACCTACAACTACATGAAACATTATAAGGGCAACGCTCACAAGTGCTTAATAGAAAAGGCCATGGTAGAAGATGGAGAGGAACAAAACTCCCCTGACAAGGTCAAGGGACAAAAGAACCTTAATGAGGTATTGAGCCAACACAATGAGGTGGTTGCCAAGGAAGGGCTTGGGTTTGACCCAAGCACAAGCAAGAAGAAAACGTCCTCTCAAAAGTGCACCACACCTCTCAAGGAGACATTTGTACGTGAAGGGCACAAGGAGAAAGGTAAGGTTGTGAGTGGGAAGGCCACTAGGGGCATGCCCACTCTCAACAAGCCAAAAGAGTTCATGCCTCCATCCTATGTACTTCGTAAAACAAAGGATGGAGAAGTTTATGCTCAATTTGTTGGTCCACATAATGCATTCCGGTTTTATGCTATTTGGGTTCCTAAGACCCTTGTGACTAACTTGAGAGGTCCCATTGCAAATGTGCCTCTAACCAAGTCATGAATTGTGTGTAGGTTACCTTCTCTGGTGGAGTCAAATGGGTGATCGATAGTGGATGCACCAACCATATGACCGGAGATAGCAAATTTCTCTTCGATTTCACAGAAGCTATTCAACCATTTATGAGCATTGTGTTTGGTGGAGGATCAAAAGGACAGGTACTCGGGTTGGGCAAGGTGGCTATCACAAATGACATGTCTCTTGCAAATGTCATGCTTGTCCAATCCCTTAAATATCATTTGCTTTCCGTTCGCCAATTGGCTTCTGTTGGTTATGATACACTATTTGGACTAACGGATGTGAAAGTCTTTAAGAGAGATACTCTCGAAGTGGCCTTTGTCGGAGAGTTGGATGGCAACCTTTACACGGTTGATTTCTCGAAAGAGAGCATTTTCCATGCAACTTGTCTGATGGCCAAGGCCGACAAGGGGTGGCTATGGCATCGCCGACCAGCCCATGTCGGCATGAGAAATCTTCAAGATCTCTTAAAGGGTAATCACATCCTTGGACTAACCAATGTCTCTTTTGAGAAAGATCGTGTGTGTAGTGCATGCATAGCCAGGAAGCAACATTAATCAAAGCACCCACCCAAGAAAATTGTATCTACTTCAAGACCGTTGGAGCTCCTTCGTCTGGATCTCTTTGGGCCTCCTTCATGGGATAGTCTTGGTGGGAAAAAGTATGGACTTGTCATTGTTGATGATTACTCAAGATACACATGGGTGTTCTTCCTCAAGTCCAAGGATGAGACGAAGATCACTTTCATTGATTTTGCCAAGCAAGCTCAACGCAAGTTTGACAAAGAAATCTTGGCAATAAGAATTGATAATGGCTCCGAGTTCAAGAACTACACCTTGTAAGAATTTCTTAGTGATAAGGGGATTGAGCATCAATATTCCGCACCTTACACTCCTCAACAAAATGGTGTTGCCGAGAGGAAGAACCGTACACTTGTGGAAATGGCAAGGTCCATGTTGGATGAATACAAGTCACCACATAGTTTTTGGGCCGAGGCCGTCAACATCGCATGCCATGCATCAAACCGGCTCTTCCTCCGCACGATATTGGAGAATACTCGATATGAGCTCCTAACTGGGAACAAGCCAAATGTGAAGTACTTTCATGTATTTGGGTGCAAGTGCTTCATTCTCAACAAGAGAAAACGGTTAGGAAAATTTCAATCCAAAACAATTGAGGGCATATTTGTTGGTTATGGATCAAACTCTCACGCCTATAGTCTACAGCAAATCCAATGGATATGTTTTAGAAACTTGTGACGTGGTGTTTGATGAATTTAATGGCTCCCATGGGGGGCAAGTTGATCTAAGTGATGAAGGTGAAGAAGATCCTTCTCAAGATATTTTAACCATGGGTGTTGGTGCTCTTCTTCCAATGGAACAAGAACCACATGATGATGAAGAAGAAGATGGAAGTTTCACTCATCATCAAGCCATTTCAACACCCATGCCACCACAAGATCCTATTACTCAAGCGGAGCCCACTGTTCAAGAACAAGTAGAAGAACAAGTCCCTCACCATGATCATATTCCAGAACAAGATCACCATCAAGAGCAAGAACAAGAAAGTGCAATCATTGATGATGAACCTCAACAAATGCAACATGATGAAGAAGATCTTCCACCACACATTAATGATCCATATGTTGAGGATGTGGATGATGGAAATGAAGTTGAACCTCGTGAAACCCTAACCTCCATCATGCCACGAGTGGCCAGTCATGTTGATGTTGATCAAATTCTTCACGGCATATCGGAAGGTAGAGTCACTCGTAAACAATTGACAAACTTTTGTGCTCACTTTTCATTTGTCTCTAGTATTGAGCCACTCAAGGTACAAGATGCATTGATGGAAAATGGTTGGCTCGTTGCTATGCAAGAAGAGTTGAACAGTTTTGAACGCAACAAAGTGTGGTCATTAGTCAAGAGACAAACTAAGGAACACAATGTCATTGGAACAAAATGGATTTTCAAAAACAAGAAAGATGAAAATGGCGTAATCATCCGAAACAAGGCAAGGTTAGTGGCACAAGGGTACTCACAAGTTGAAGGTTTGGACTTTGATGAGACCTTTGCTCCCGTTGCCCGTCTTGAGTCTATTCGCATCTTACTTGCTTATGCTGCTTTCAATGGTTTTACTTTACATCAAATGGATGTAAAGAGTGCTTTCTTTAATGGTCCTCTACAAGAAGAAGTATATGTATCACAACCACCCGGGTTCGTTGATCCCGATCACAAAGACTATGTGTATAAACTTCACAAGGCTTTGTATGGCCTCAAACAAGCACCTCGTGCTTGGTATGATCATCTTAAGAAGTTTCTACTCAATGATGGCTTTGTGAGAGGGGTGATCGATCCCACTCTTTTTACTAAGAGGGAAAAGGGTGATTTGATCTTATGCCAAATCTATGTAGATGACATCATTTTTTGTTCTCCTAACATTCATTTGTGCAAGAAGTTTGCGGCCTCCATGACCAAGACCTTTGAGATGTCACTCAATGCGGGCTTGAAGTTCTTTCTCGGATTTCAAGTTCAACAATTTCAAGAAGGAATTTTCTTGTCTCAAACAAAATACCTCAAGGACATTCTAGAGAAGTTTGACATGACAAATGCGAGCCCATGTAAGACACCCATGCGAACAAAACTTGTTCTCACTGAAGACACCAACGGTATCCCTTTTGACCCATCTCTTTACCGCTCTATGATTGGTTCATTGCTTTATCTTTGTGCATCTAGACCAGACATCATGTTAAGTGTAGGCATATGTGCAAGATTTCAAGCTTCCCCTAGGGAAAGTCATCATAAGGCGGTTAAGCATATTCTTAGATACCTTTTTCACACCCCAAAGTTGGGTCTATGGTACCCCAAGGATGCCAAGTTTGATCTCATTGGGTACACGGATGCGGATTGGGCTGGTGACAAAGTGGGACGGAAGTCTACCTCAGGTGCATGTCAATTTCTTGGACGGTCATTGGTAAGTTGGTCTTCGAAGAAGCAAAATTGTGTCTCCCTCTCCACCGCTGAAGCCGAATACATTGGAACCGCAAGTTGTGCAACTCAATTACTATGGATGAGGCAAACTTTGAAGGATTATGGTATCACCTATAGACATGTGCCTCTTCTATCCGATAGTGAAAGTGCCATCAAGATTGCTGAGAACCTTACTGATCATCCTCGCACAAAGCACATTGATAATAGGTATCACTTCTTGAGAGACCATGTGCAAAAAGGCGACATTGATATTGCTCATGTTGGTACAGATATGCAACTTGCTGACATTTTCACCAAACCATTGGATGAAGCAAGGCTTTGTCAACTTAGGCGTGAACTTGGTATCTTGGAGCTTGATAACATTATGTGAAATCTTGTACCCATGCATATATTTACCTAGTGTCTGTCTAGATGTAGGCATATACTTAGGGGGAGAAATTCAATTCATGAATCCTCTCCTCCCTATATGATGCACAAATAAAACAAACACTCTCAAAGTCACTATGTCACCTCTATGTAACCATGGTACTTTGAATGATGGAGTTGTGGCGATGGACTCAAGGTTCCTTTCCTTGTAGTGCCATACCACGGTTACTCAAACATGGTGGCCTAGGCCACCGCCCAATGATAGAGCAGCTTACTTAGTTTATCTAGGGTCTTCATTGTTTGGTATGGTCTTGTTCCTTGTGTTATATATGTCGAATCTCATAAACCTAACATCATTTGTGTGACTAGTTACTAATCATGTGGATCCATCTTTATCAATCTAGTTGTCTACTTTATATATATATATATATACATCTCCTATCTTTCTAAGATTCATCCCAAACTCTGTTATCACTGCCTGTGCACATTTGACACCGAATTTCCGACATTGTCGAACGTCCAGTGACTCACAGCCCACCGGTCGTCCGACATTGTTCGGTTATCCGGTCGTTGTGTAGCAATCGTTCCCCAAGCCTCACTTTTCCCCAGGCCTCGGTCGTCCGAGGTTGTCCGGTCGTCCGACGCCTGATCTGCCTGACGCACTCATCAGTCCCCGGACGTCTGATAACTATCGGTCGTCCGGTAAATTCCGCGGCCCATATAAAATCCGGGGATGGGATTGAACGGGCAGTTGCCCTATCTTCTCCCCTCCCCATCTCATGCCTCTGTCCGCCGCGCCGCCGCCTGGGTGTGGATCCCCGTGTCGCCGCCAGGGTGCCGCGCTGCCACCAGGGTGCCGCACCGCCAGAGGGGATCTTCATCGATCTGGCCCTCTCTCATCGATCCGACCCGGTGTGGTTCACTCAAAGATGCCAAAAATCAAACACACAACCCACAAAAACACCGGGGGCTCGTCATCTCACACATCACGACGTGATGGCTCGGATGACTCGCAAGAGCATCTTCGTCCACGAAAACGGGCTGGGAAACATCCTGTCCACGAGGACACCACTTCTCCTGAAGGGTCTGACTATGAAGACGAGATGCAATACGAAGAACAGGCGGAATATGTCGATGTTCATACAAATGCTCCAAAGCCTGGAACACGGAAGCCCTCCTACATGCCTCCTCCGCCTCTGAATCAGCCTCATGGTGATGCTCGCCGCATTTCTCTTGAGCCTCCTCCGTCTCTAGGCCGCGAGATCAAGAATTTCACTTTAGTCTCCAAACCTGCTTACCTTAAATTTCGTCGTGATGTTGACCAATTCTCTGTTGAGCATGACTCGATGGATTCTCATTTTCGTACAAATGTTCAGGCAGACATTTTCACCACTGTCATTGTTCCAAACGGTCTGTCTGTTCACCACTATGTTGACTTAGCGCATATCCGTACTCACCCCGTGCAATATCCGGGTGCCATTGAACTCATTGAGTCCTCTGGCCTTGCTGCTCCGTTCGCTTTTCAACACGATTACAATCATGCTGCCATTCATCAGTTTTATGCCACGTGTTTCTTTGGTCCTGACAAGACTGTCACCTAGATGACTTCTGACACCAAGCTCACCGCCTCCTATGCTCAGTTTGTCACCGCTCTTGGGTTTCCTGACACTGGGTTCAAAATCCATAAGGCTGACCCAAATCATGCGCCCAAAAACATTGAGGCATGTGGCTATCTCCTCAAACCTCTTAGTGAGCTTGATGAAGTGGAAAGGGGCAAGGATCTAAATCAAGTATCTATTTGGCAATCTCCCTTTTTCATTATCTATCAGTGTGTCATTCGCACCATCTATCCCAAGATGGGTGACAAGGGGTCCTGTAATGGGTATTGTATTGATCTCATGTCTCGTGTTTATGAGCATCCCAACGGGAAGATCAATGTTCCTCACTTTTTGTGGCATGAGATTCGTCTTACTAGTCTTCAGTACAAGCGGGCTTTTCCTCACGCTCCTTTCATTCAGGCCTTCATTGAGAGTATATCTCCTTTTCCCATTGCTTAGACTCATGTGCATCCGCGGTGGGTCATTCCACCTCATATGGCGGATGATTGGGCTCCCAAGAAATCCACCTCTGCCCCTGCTCAACGGACGGCTACTCAGTATCGTCCTGCTCCCTCTGGCTCACCTCCTTTCGGTCGCATTGCTCGTTTCCTCGGGAAGGCCCATTCTGCCATGATGAATGCCTTCTCCATTCACTGCTCACAAAACCACGATGTGGTCACTCGCATGGTCTCCTCTAAGAATGCTTTGAAGGCTCGTCCGAGAGACTCCGGAGCCACCGATGTGAGTGCAGGATGAGCGTCTTCCTGAGGCTCCTCCTTCCGACTTTGGTTTCCCTTCTGGCCCTGAATGGGCTAATTTCTTTGACGAGGCAGGAGGCAGTGGCATCCATGGCAATGACAATGACAGTGATGATCTCTGATTGTGTGGATGCTATCTCTGTGCCTTCCCCTTTTGGGTACTTGATGCCAAGGGGGAGGAGATTATCATAGTATTAGATTTGTTAATCCTCTGGTATTTATGTATGCTGATCGTATGTTTGAACCATTATGCTATCTATGAATGTTGAGCTCTTTCATGAATTATCTGTATGATGACATTTTGAGCTATGAAATGTTTTATGTGCTCTTTTTCAAGTAAAGGTGAGTTCATGCCCATTTTCAGTTTCACTATGCATACAATAAGGGGGAGCTCTGTAACAAATCTCTCATAAGCTTCATAAGTCTAGTTATTTTGAGAGCTATATGTATGTTGTCATCAACTACCAAAAAGGGGGAGATTGAAGGTGCAATCATGCCCTTAATCATATTTTGATATTGTTGACAACATACATATAGGGAACTAATCATTTCTGTCAACTGCATCTCAGGTTTAGTTCCCAAAAGATTATAGTGTGGATCATGACTGACATATTCAAGATACTCAAAGTAAGGAGAAACAAGACACAAAGCTCTAGATCTTTCTCGGTTTTCCTTTTGTTTGAGTATAGAGATCCTGCACTATTAAGAGGGGATCACTGGTTCTCGCAAAAGACTTGCTCAAAATCTAGGAAAATATTTTGGAGGAGTTCTTACCTTGGGTTTGTTGGTTGGCCTCTGCCTTGGCCGGACGTTCGAAGGTTACCGGACGTCCGATGCTTCACAGCCCTCCGGATGACCGTTATTCTCCGGATGTCCGTTGCCGCTTTACAGAAAGAAAATTTTGGATTTCTGGTCTTTCCAGATGACCGACCTCCGGACATCCGTGGGTGACCGGTCATCCGGTGCCACTTCATAGAAACAAAAATAACGAATTTCCGTCCTCTCCAGATGGCCGTGCACCGGACGGTCGACATTCTCCGGACGTCCGCTTCCGGTGCTCCTGTCCTCCTTGCGGCTACGCTAGACCACTCCACTCTCTAGTGGCCGAACGACCGACGCTTGTTGGACGTTCGGTACCTGTCGGACGTCCGGCGTCTGCGCAGCTTAAGTGACCTCCAACGGCCACTTCTACACTATGACCATAAATATCCTTCTTCCACCTCAAGTGAGGGGCGTCCAACACAGTGAAAAGATTCCAAGAACACCTTTCTCTCTCACTCTCTCTTGCTTTCAGCAAATCCTAGATTCCGAGTGCATTTGTGAGGATTATTGATTGTTGTTCCAATCAAAAGATAGATCGTCCCTCTCTCCTCCTTTCAACCAAAGGAATTCGTGATTTGAACAAGTTTTGAGCGGTTCCCTTGTTCTTGTTACTCTTGGAGATTGGAGACTCCTAGGCAGTAGGAGTTCTTCGGTGAGGAATCAAACCATTGTGATTACCCCCGAAAAGTTTGTGAGGGTTTGGAGACCACCCCAAGGTCTACCACTAGTGGTTGAGAATCGCCTTCGTGGTGATATCTCAAAGAGAGAATAGGGTGAGACTTCGTGGCATTGGTGTGCCTTCGTGATAACAACCACCTCTCTAAATGATGACGTAGCTTCCCTCCAAGGAAGTGAACATCGGCATACATCCTTGTCTCTCGGAGTTACGGTTATTCCTAACCCTAGCTCCCTACTTGTGGTTACTTGTCTCTTTATCTTTACTTGTTCCATATTGTGCTTGCCTAGTCATATTCTTGTATTACTTATTCACCTTGCTTAGCTCCTTGTATCATCTTTGCAATTGTTAGGCTCACCTTCATATTCCGCATTATAGCCTAAAATTGCTAAGTAAGAATTAAAATTTGTATTTGTACCTATTCACCCCCCCACCCCCTCTAGGTGCATCTCGATCCTTTCAGCGGATTCTTGCGAGAGGGGGTAATCATAAGTGGGAGGCTTGTTCAAGTAAGAACAACACCCAAGCACCGGTCCACCCACATATCAAATTATTAAAGTAGCGAACGCGAATCAAACAAACATGATGAAGGTGACTAGATGAATTCCTATGTGTCCTCAAGAATGCTTTACTTGCTACAAGAGAAAGCTCCAGCCTGTCCTTTGCTACAAAAAGGATTGGGCTACCTTGCTGCACCTTTGTTACAATTGCTGCTTGTCACTTGTTACGAAATTATCTTGCTATCAAACTATTTGTTACCAATAATTTCAGTGATTGCCGAAAATACCTTATTGAAAACCGCTTGTCATTTCCTTCTGCTCCTCGTTGGGTTCGGCACTCTTACTTATCGAAAGGACTACGATTGATCGCCTATACTTGTGGGTCATCACCGACTCATAAACGACAACAGATCTCATCTGTTGCCTCCACATATCAAATATGCATACGATCTAAATCCAAATCCTATGGCAGAGGCTCTGATACCACTATTGGTTTCTTCGGTAGGGTGCGTCGATTACAAATTAAAAAATTCCTACCCGCAAATCAACCAAGAACATGCTAAGAGAGGTGGATCATAGATCGTTACCACTAGACATGTAAGCCGTGCAGTGCAAGTAGAATTGGAGTTGTGCGTATCTAGACTCATCTCCTCCTCATCGATCTCCCATGTAGCCGATCAGATCCCACGAGCAGGTTCGCCGCAGTGGCACAAGGGCACCGCCTCTAATGGTATCGGCGCGTGCAGGAGGAACGTCATGCGGCGGACTGCTAGGTCTGATCACACAACCGACAACGAGTGGAGGTGGCTAGTTGCAACACATGCAAAACCCTAATGATGGCGCCGAAGCAATCAACCGAATGAGTGTGCCGTGCCTCCACTATATATAGGCATCCATCGCGGGCTCATCACTTGGGCCCCAGATGGACCCTAAACCCCAATGTCTACTCGGTCACGATCCAAGTCCACCTCGGATCACATCCGACCAGTGTCCTCGGATCCAACCTCGTAGGTTCCTTCCCTTAAATGCGAATCCTTAGGTTCAAGTCAGCTTGTGTCGGTGTCAAAACCGGCAGATCTCGGGTAGGGGGTCCCGAGCCATGGATCTTGGATCAATGGGGAACAAGGGACAAATGACGCGATGTTTACCTAGGTTCGGGCCCTCTCGAAGAGGTAAAACCCTACGCCATGCTTGATTATATTGAAGTGTATAGGATGATTACAGAGTCGATCTACCGCGAGATCAGATGAACTAAAACCTAGGCTAGTAGGATGATGGTTGTTGTTCTAGCCTCTACGGACTAAACCCTCTGGTTTATATAGACACCGGGGGTACTAGGGTTACACATGGTCGATTACAAGGAAGGAATAAACATGCCGATTCTTCTTATCTTGACTTGGAGGACACACCAAGGCATCGAAGATCTCCTATCCGAATATGGAGTCGCCTCATAGTTCAGCCTTCTAGCAGTTGTAGTGTGACCCACCTGTACGGCCCATGAGAGATAGGCCGGCAACCCGAGGACCCCTTAGTCCAGGACTCCCTCAGTAGCCCCCAAACTAGCCTGCAACGCCGGTGTCTTATAGCTTCCAGAGTTCTTGGTGTACCTGAAGTCTCCGGCTTGCGGGGCGAGTTCCTCTTCCCCTCTATGTTCAAAATAGTTCCCCTTAGCCCAGCCTTCGAGAGTCACTTAGCTAAGTTCGTCCATGTATTAATTGGATTATTTTTGGGATCCGAACTGCAGCTATTGCTTAGCCTCGAAGGCCAACCGCTCAAGTGTGAATAGTGCCTTTGCCTGACAACTTTTGGTGAAGGGTCACACACGGTCCCAAATATTGAACCGTTGTGAAAACTCAATTCGCGGTTCGAGGGAGTGCCTCCATTGGCACGTCCCATCAATGTGGAGATCGTGCCCGTCTTTCAAGGGATATGATCAATGATTTTAGGTTATCCCACTCGCGCATAACGCCACGATTATATCAGGAAGTGGTGAGGCCCGCCGCACGGTTAAAGGACTCTTGGTATCGCGGCAGCTTATAAAAGGGAAAAAGCCATAGCTATCTCCACATGCTTTCTCCTTCCTCTCGCCACTGCCCTTTCCAATCTACAGAACTCTAGCGCCCTGTGCCATTCTTCGTCAGGAAATCCCTTCAAGCTACTCCCTCAATTTGTCCATGGCCGGATCCGGTGCCAAAGGCAAGTGGGAGGCCTCCATCGTCACCAATGACGACATCGAGGACCTGAAGCACGCGGGCTACCTCCCAGCCAAAGTCATATACCGGGCCCTGGAGGAGGGCTAGGTCATCTCCATGCCTCGACCAGGCGAGAGGGTGGTGTTCGTACCCCACTTCGTCCAGGGACTGGGCTTCCCGCTCCACCCCTTTGTCAGGGGGCTGATGTTCTTCTACGGGTTGGATTTTCACATCTGGCCCCGAACTCTTTTCTTCATATCTCGGCCTTCATCGTCATCTGCAAGGCCTTCTTGCGGGTGCAGCCGCACTTCGTCTTGTGGCTGAAGGTCTTTAATATCAAGCCGAAGATAGTCGAAGGCCAACAGGCAGACTGCGGCGGGGCAATCATCAGTAAACTTGCCCGGGTCGAGTGGCCGGAGGGCATTTTCATAGAGAACGTCAAGGTCTGGCAAAAGGAGTGGTTCTACATAACAGAGCCACGCGAAGATAGCTGGGTGGCGGTTCCCGAATGCAGATCCGGACCCCCCACAAGGCTAAGAGCATCTCCAGCCGTTCGGCCCCCCAAGGGCTTGAAATAGCGCCGCCTGGGGGGCGCGCCGGTGAAAAAATCAGCCTGGGGGCGGTCGGGTTCCCAGCCGCCGCCCCCAAGGTCGCCCCTAGGCACCGATTTTGGCCCACTTTCATCGCAAATTGGCCCACTTTTCAGCCCATTTTTGGCGCAAATTGGCCCACTATCATGCAAATTGACCAATTTCGGCCCATATTCGGCGTGCTTGACACAAATTCAATAGAAGCTATTTTTTATCACATAGTTCATCACATAAAATCAATACAAATCAAATAGTTCAAAAAATCAATACAAATTACATAGTTCAACAAATAGTTTAACAAACAAAAACTCATATTTCATCACACCTCGAGCTAGGCGTTGCCCTTGAGCCTCCATAGGTGCTCCACCAGATCCTGCTGCAGTTGTTGATGCACCTATGGGTCTCGGATCTCCTGACGCATATTGAGGAAGGCAGTCCAGGTTGCCGGTAGCTGGTGTTCAACTTGGGCAAGAGGACCCTGCCTGTAGTATGGTTCAGTGCCAAACACTGGCTCTTCCTGCTCACTCTCAATGATCATTTTGTGCAAGATGACACTGCAAGTCATGACCTCCCACATTTGATCTTTCGACCAGGTCTGAGCGGGGTACCGGACAACAGCAAATTGAAATTGGAGCACACCAAATGCCCGCTCGACATCCTTCCTACAAGCCTCCTGACACTTGGCAAAGTGGGAGTTCTTGCCTCCTGGCATAGGGTTTGAGATAGTCTTCACAAATGTGGACCATCTTGGATAGATGCCATCTGCTAGGTAGTATCCCTTGTTGTAGTGCCGTCCATTTACCTCAAAGTTCACCAGAGGAGAATGACCTTCAACAAGCTTGGCAAAGACAGGGGAGCACTGCAGTACGTTGATGTCATTGTGAGTTCCTGGCATACCAAAGAAGGAGTGCCAAATCCAGAGGTCATGTGTGGCCACTGCCTCAAGTACCACACTGCAACCGCCTTTGGCGGGTTTGTACATCCCCTGCCAAGCAAATGGACAGTTTTTCCATTTCCAATGCATGCAGTCGATGCTTCCAAGCATCCTAGGAAATCCTCTTGCTGCATTCTATGCTAGGATCCGAGCAGTGTCTTCAGCATTGGGTGATCGCAAGTATTGAGGTCCAATCACTGCCACCACTACCCTGCAGAACTTGTACAAACACTTAGTGGTCGTGGACTCGACCATGCGTCCATAGTCTTCCAGTGAATCATCGGGAGCTCCATATGCAAGCATCCTCATGGCTGTCGTGCACTTCTGGAGTGAGGTGAATCCAAGTGTGCTGGTGCAATCCTTCTTGCACTTGAAATAGTTGTCGAACTCACGGATGGAATTCACAATCCTGAGGAAGAGCTTTCGGCTCATCCGATAACGGTGCCGAAATACTTTCTCGCTGTGCAGTGGAGCATCGGTGAAGTAGTCGGAGTAGAGCAAGCAATAGCCTTCCAGTCGATGCCTCTGCTTTGCCTTCAGTCGGCCAGGCACCGAGCCACCTCGTCGCGGCTTTGCATTGCTAGCGAACAGGCCGGCCAGAGCAGCGAGGACCATGAGATGCTCTTCGTCCTGGGCGTCGGCTTCCTCCTCCAACAAGGCCATGAACACCTCCTCGTCATCAGAGTCCATCGTCGAGCAGACAAATCGCCGAACACCATGCGGGTGTGGTAGGCGCGCAGCCGCCGGTATTCCCTCCCTGCGTGGCTGGAGCACTGGAAAGCTCGCCCAGGAGCGGGGTGGAGGCTGCCGTGGTGGAACCCTCTCTTTTCCAGCGAGGGAATGGCCTAACTAGCGGCAGAGGGTGGGCAGGCGGCACCAGGATCGGCACCACGGCGGAAGGGCGTGTGCGCGGGGGGGGGGGGGGGCGAATCCGGACATGCAAGATGCTTTTTCGCCTGACAGTGGTGGCCCAGGCGCGGTTTTTTCCTTCCGCCGGAGCCCCCAAGCGCCCCCAAGTGCGCTGGGTTCGACCTGGGATTGTTGGGCCAAAAAATGGGCCGAGCCAGCGGATTTCGGCATCCTAGGGGTGACTGGGGGGTTTTTCGCCGTTGTCGTGAAAAAACTCGCCCTGGGGGGCCTGTTGGGGGCGCGAGTGGAGATTCTCTAACCTCGTGGACCAAGAAGGGCCTCGACTGGAGGTCATCCACAGAGGTGGAGCTACTGCAGAAGCACAACTCCAACATGTTAAAGGCGGGCGCTAAACTAACAAATGTGGTTCAGGTGATGCTCTGCCGCCGCCTTCTACCCTGCCAACAAAGGGCCGTCCCAATGTGGTCCTACAAGCTCGAGGACCCAGCCACCATGCACCACTTCTATGGCACCACCCATGACAAGCTGTGGAAGGTGTTGTTCAAGCCCGAGAAGGCGTGGCCGGCCAAGAAGGAAGACATCAGCCTCGACGCCATGCACCCTCCTAAGGAGGTAACGAAGTTTTATTTGTTCTATGTTCGGATGTTTGTATTTCAGGAGATTTAACCCTTGCTCTTTTACCTCCATAGGACTGGCTTGAGAAAGCCAAGCAGATCAACAGTCCAGCCCCGCTGCCCGAAGACCCCAGGTCGGCCCTGTTGGAGGAGATGAGGACCGTGGCGCCATACAAGGCACCGGAAAAGAAAGAGAAGAAGAAGAAGAACGAGGCGCGGGAGGCCAGGCAAGGCCTCCGCCCAAGAGTGCATCCGGACACCAAGTCCCGGGACACCCACGCTCCCTCCGCTCATGAGGGGAAGCAGGAAGAGGATGAGGAGGAGAGCGACTCCTCCCGCACAAGGAAGAGGGCGGCATCGGACGACGTCAAGGAGAAGCAGCCTCCCCACACCCCGAAAAAGTAGTGCAGGCCCAAGTTGGTCCTGCCTGATGACAACTCGGATTCTAACAAGAAGTTCGCAGCGTCCGAGGAGGTTCCGAAGAGGAACCCCAGGGTCAAGCCCCCCGCCGAAAGGTACGAATTTAGAGATTCCCTAGGCGCTTGTTTCATTAGTCTATTACTGATAGTATATGTGCATTTCATGTTATAGCCCACCGCGCAACCTCCCCACTGATCAAGTCTAAGAGGGGACCGATTGCTTGTATCAGCGTTGGTATTTCCCCGAAGAGGAGAGGATGATCCAGCACAACAACGGTAAGTATTTCCCTCAGTTACGAAACCAAGGTTATCAATCTAGTAGGAGAACCAAGCAACACTATGTAAACAGCACCTGCACACAAATAACAAATACTTGCAACCCAACGCGTAAGAGGGGTTGTCAATCCCTACTCGGTATTGAGATAAATAAATTTGTATGAGATTTGATAAATAGACCTGACAAAAACAAAAAATAAAAAAATAAAGAAAAAGCGCAGCAAGGTATTTTTGGGTTTTTGGAATAATAGATCTGAAAATAATATGATAGGAAATAGACCCGGGGTCGTAAATTTCGCCACTTGCTTCTCTCAAAAAAATAGCATACGGGGTAAACAAATTACTGTTGGGCAATTGATAGAAAAGCAAATAATCATGATGATATCCAAGGCAAGATCATGTATATAGACATCACGTCCAAGATTAGTAGACCGACTCCTGCCTGCATCTACTACTATTACTCCACACATCGACTGCTATCCAGCATGCATCTAGTGTATTAAGTTCATGAAGAAACGGAGTAATGCAATAAGAATGATGACATGATGTAGACAAGATCTATTCGTGTAGGAATAGACCCCATCTTTTTATCCTTAATGGCAATGATACATGTGTGTCACTTCTCCTTTTGTCACTGAGATTGAGCACCGCAAGATCAAACCCATCACAAAGCACCTCTTCCCATTGCAAGAAAAATCAATCTAGTTGGCCAAACCAAACCAAAGGTTCAGAGAAGAAATATCAGGCAATAAAGATCATGCATAAAAGAGTTCAGAGAAGACTCAAATAATATTCATAGATAGAACTGATCATAAACTCGCAGTTCATCGGATCCCAACAAACACACCGCAAAAAGTCATTACATCAAATAGATCTCCAAGAACATCAAGGAGAACATTTTATTGAAGATCAAAGAGAGAGAAGAAGTCATCTAGCTACTGCCTATGGACCCGTAGGTCTGTGATAAACTACTCACGCATCATCGGAGGAGCACCAATAAGGATGATGAACCCCTCCGTGATCATTTCCCCCTCCGGCAAGGTGCCGGAAAAGGGCTCTAGATTGGACCTTGTGGTTCTGGAACTTGCGGCGACTCGAATTGTTTTTCATTGACTCCCCAAGGGTTTCTGGAATATCTGAGTATTTATAGAGCAGAGAGGCGGTGGAAAAGGTCACCATGGGCCCCACAAGGCACCAGGGTGCGCCTGGGGCCTCTAGCGCGCCCTCGTGTCTTGTGGGCCCCACGGGTCTCCTCTGGTACACCTCCTGGGCTCCCCGGGTCTCTTCTGGGCAGAAAAATATCTCCAAAAAGTTTCATGGCATTTGGACTTCGTTTGATATGGATGTTCTACGAAGTAAAAAACAAACAAAAAACATCAACTGGCACTGGGCACTATGTCAATAGGTTAGTCCCAAAAAATGATATGAAGTTGCTAGTAAATGAATGTAAAACATACAAGATTGATAATATAACATCATGGAACAATCAAAAATTATAGATTCGTTGGAGACGTATCAGCATCCCCAAGCTTAATTCCTGCTCGTCCTCGAGTAAGTAAATGATAAAAACAGAATTTTTGATGTGGAATGCTGCCTAACATGTTCATCACATATTATTTTCTTTTGTAGCATGGAAATTTGGACTTTTAGACGATTCAAAGCAATAGTCTATATTTGACAAGAAGACATCAATACTCAAGCATATCAACAAGCAACCATGTCTTTCAAAGTATCAACACTAAAGAAAGCTATCCCTAGCCCATCATGCTCAATCATTGATCCATTCATGAAACGCACTCGAATATTAACTATGCCCAATGCACAAGTACGATAATAGTGTTCCCTAGTTGTTGCTTTATAAGAGAAGATGGAGACTCACCAAAAATAAAAATTGCATAAAGTACATAGATAGGTCCTTCGCACAGGGAAGAAGAGATTTGTAGAGGTGCCAGAGCTCAAAGCTTAAATTGAGAGATAAAATTATTTTGGGTGGCATGCTTTTCCCTTCAACAAAAACGATCGAGAATTCCCAATACTTTCCATGCTAGATAAATCATAGGCTGTTCCCAAACAGAAAATAAAGTTTATTCCTTTTTCCACCATTCTTTCACAATCCATGGCTAGCCGTATCCACGGGTGCCTTCCATACCAACACTTTCCAAGGAATTTATTATTGAACAACATAAATAATTTTTTTTATTTGGGGACTGGGCATCCCTATTACCTTACCACACTCTCGTGCAATGACAAGTGAATAAACACTCATCTTGAGAATAAAGTATCTAGCATGGAAAATATTGGCCACCCCCTGCCGCTTCTGAGCGGTACGGGCACACAAAAAGGAAATTCATTTTGAAAATTAGAGTTGGCACATACAATTTACTTGGAACGGCATGGAAATGCCGCATATAGGTAGGTATGGTGGACTCATTTGGCACAACTTGGTTTAAAGAGTTTGGATGCACAAGTAGTATTTCTACTTAGTACAAATGGAGGCTAGCAAATAGATTGAGAAGCGACCAACCAAGAAACAAAAACAATCATAAAAGAGCATTAAACATAAATAACACCGAATAATGCACCACAAGTAGGATGTAATTTCATCGCATAACTATTGACTTTCATGCTTGCATAGGGAATTACAAACCTTAACACCAATATTCTTACTAAAGCATAATTACTCACCAACATGACTCACATATTACTATCATCATATCTCAAAACTATTACAAGGAATCAACTTTTTAATATCGAATGATCTTCATGAAAGTTTTTATTATATCCCTCTTAGATATCTATTACTTTGGGACTTGTTTCATATATTACCATTGCTTAAAACAAGCTCTCAAACAAATTTAAGTGAAGAACATGAGCATAAATAATTTTTCTCATCTCTCAAAATAATATAAGTGAAGCATGAGAGAATTTCTTCAAAAATTTACTAACTGTCAAATTGATCTAAGTGAAGCATGAGAGTATATTTCCTGAAAATTAAAACACCATCGTGCTAAAAAAGATATAAGTGAAGTACTAGAGCAATTCCATAGCTCAATTTTTTTAAGTGAAGCACATAGTGCAATTCTAACAAATCATAGCATCATTATGGCTCTCTCAAATAGGTGTGTCCAGCAAGGATGATTGTGACAAACTAAAAAGCAAAACAAGCAAAGACTCATATAATACAAGACGCTCCAAGCAAAACTCATGATATGTGACGAATAAAAATATAGCTCCAAGTAAAATTACCAATGGTCGTTAGAAGAAAGAGG
This sequence comes from Thinopyrum elongatum, assembly GCA_011799875.1. NCBI lineage: Eukaryota > Viridiplantae > Streptophyta > Magnoliopsida > Poales > Poaceae > Thinopyrum > Thinopyrum elongatum. Next base: position 218,662,505 of record CM022301.1, on the reverse strand, counting down.
GGATGCCTTCTGGGGCATCCCCAAGATTAGTTGCTTTGTTATCCTTGAATATTACCTTGGGGTGCCATGGGCATCCTCAAGCTTAGGCTCTTTTCACTTCTTATTCCTTCATCCATCATGATCTCACCCAAAACTTGAAAACTTCAATCACACAAAACTTAACAAAAACCTTCGTGAGATCCATTAGTATAAGAAAACCAATCTTTACTTTAAGTAATATTGCAAACCCATTCATATTTTGTTATTGCATTATACCTACTATATTCTAATGCTACCAAGACTAAAACCCCCCGGTATAGTCCATAGATTCATCAAAATAAGCACACAATGCAACGAAAACAGAATCTGTCAAAAATTGAACAGTCTGTAAAGACTCGAATTTTACTCATACATTGGTAACTCCAAAAATGCTGAACAATTAGGAAAACAGAGGAAATTCATATATAAATCTTGTGTAAAATATTCAGAGTTTTTTGTCGCTCCAGTGATTTTTAACAATTCTGCTACTAGACATAAAAGTTTCTGTTTTCCAACAAGATCAAATCAACTATCACCCAAAGCCATCCTAAAGGCATTACTTGGCACAAACACTAATTAAAACATAAAAAACAATCATAACAAAGGCATAATTGTGTAAACACACAAAAACAGAAAGAAAAAGAGAAAAAATTATATTATTCGTTGGGTTGCCTCCCAACAAGCGCTATCGTTTTATGCCCCTAGCTAGGCATAATAATTTTTATGATGCTCACATGAAAGACAAAAATTGAAGCACAAAGAGAGCATAATAAAACATGTGACAAACAAATTTAAGTTTAACATGTTTCCCATGCATAGGCATTTTATAAGCAAACAAATTATCAAGGTAAACAAAAACTAGCATATGCAAGGGAGAAGAATAAAACATTGACAATCTCAATATAACGAGAGGTAATTTAGTCACATGAAATTTTTTACAACCATATTTCCCTCTCTCATAATAATTACATGTGGGACCATATTCAAATTCAACAATATAGCTATCACATAACATATTCTCTACATGATCCACATGCATGCAAAGTTAACACTCTTCCAAAATAGTGGGATTATCATCAAATAAAGTCATGACCTCTGCAAACCCACTTTTATCAAAAAATTCATAAGATTGACCATTCTCCAAAGTAGTGGGATCATTATTACCTAAAGTTGGAACTCTTCCAAACCCACTTTCAATATTATCGCAAACATATTCATCCTGAGGCTTAAATAAATTTTCAAGATCATAAGAAGAATCACCCCAATCATGACCATTGCAATAACTAGTGGACATATCAAAATTAGCATCCCAAGCTTGGGGTTTTGCATATTATTAGCACAATTGACATTGATAGAATTTATAATAACACCATTGCAATCATGCTTTTCATTCAAGGAACTATCATGAATGAATTCATAAATTTCTTCTTTTACCACTTCATCACAATTTTCAGATTCACAAATTTCAAGCAAAACTTCATAAAGATAATCTAGTCACTCAACTCACTAGAGATTGGTTCATCATAACTGGATCTTTCAAAAAGATTAGCAAGTGGATGAGGATCCATATCAATAAATTTTTAGCAAGCGAAGATGCAAGCAAATAGAAGGCACATGGCAACACAAGCAAAGATAGCAAACAAGCAAAAGGCAAACAAAAAAGAAGGCAAATATTTTTGTGTTTTTATGAAAATGTTTTAGAAGTGGGGGAGATGAAAATGAGAGGCAAATAGCGAATAAAGTAAATTGCAACGAGATGAGATTTGTGATTGGGTACCTAATAGATGTTGATGATGTCTCCCCGGCAACGCCGCCAGAAATTCTTCCTGATTGCTTGTATCTGTGTTGGTATTTCACCGCAGAGGAGAGGATGATGCAGCACAGTAGCGGTAAGTATTTCCCTCAGTTCTGAAACCAAGGTTATCAATCCAGTAGGAGAACCAAGCAACACTATGTAAACATCACCTGCACACAAATAACAAATACTTGCAACCCAACGCGTAAGAGGGGTTGTCCATCCCTCCTCGGTATTGAGATAGATAAAATTGTATGAGATTTGATAAATAGATCTGACAAAAACACAAAATAAAATAAAGAAAGAAAAAGTGCAGCAAGGTATATTTGGGCTTTTTGGAATAATAGATCTGAAAATAATATGATAGGACATAGACCCGGGGCCCGTAGATTTAACTAGTGGCTTCTCTCGAAAAAATAGCATACGGTGGGTAAACAAATTATTGTTGGGCAATTGATAGAAAAGAAAATAATCATGACGATATCCAAGGCAATGATCATGTATATAGGCATCACGTCCAAGATTAGTAGACCGACTCCTGCCTGCATCTACTACTATTACTCCACACATCAACCGCTATCCACCATGCATCTAGTGTATTAAGTTCATGAATAAACGGAGCAATGCAATAAGAACAATGACATGATGTAGACAAGATCTATTCATGTAGGAATAGACACCATATTTTTATCCTTAATGGCAAAGATACATGCGTGTCACTTCTCCTGTCACTAAGATTGAGCATCGCAAGATCGAACCCATCACAAAGCACCTCTTCCCATTGCAAGAAAAATCAATCTAGTTGGCCAAACCAAACCAAAGTTTCAGAGAAGAAATATGAGGATATAAAGATCATGCATAAAAGAGTTTAGAGAAGACTCAGATAATATTCATAGATAGAACTGATCATAAACTCACAATTCATCGAATCCCAACAAACACACCGCAAAAAGTCATTAAATCAAATAGATCTCCAAGAACATCGAGGAGAACATTGTATTGAAGATCAAAGAGAGAGAAGAAGCCATCTAGCTACTGCCTACGGACCTGTAGGTCTGTGATAAACTACTCACGCATCATCGGAGGAGCACCAATGAGGATGATGAACCCCTCCGTGATTGTTTCCCACTCCGGCAAGGTGCCGGAAAAGGGATCTAGATTGGATCTCGTGGTTATGGAACTTACGGCGGCTGGAATTGTTTTTCGTTGACTCCCCTAGGGTTTCTGGAATATGTGAGTATTTATAGAGCTGAGAGGCGGTGAAAAAGATCACCATTTGCCCCACAAGGCACCAGGGCGCGCCTGGGACCTCTGGCGCCCTGGTGTCTTGTGGGCCCCACGGGCCTCCTCTGGTACACCTCCTCGGCTCACTGGATCTCTTCTGGGCAGAAAAAAATCTCCAAAAGTTTTGTGGCATTTGTACTTCGTTTGATATGGATATTCTGCAAAGTAAAAAACAAGCAAAAACAGCAACTGGCATTGGGCACTATGTCAATAGGTTAGTCCCAAAAAAATGATATAAAGTTGCTAGTAAATGAATGTAAAACATCCAAGATTGGTAATATAACAGCATGGAACAATCAAAAAATATAGATACGTTGGAGACGTATCAGGGACTTGTCCACCAGCCGAACTGGCGGAGAGTGGGACTGTGTCACGTTCTACGCCTCCTCCGGTCATCGAGGAGACCGGAGAGGTGCTGTCCCGAAGGACCCCTCCCGGCCCGGACACAGGGGGTGGTGGTGACGACATCATGGCCGAGGTTAATACGTCGGTCACCGATGACCAGGAGGAGGATCCCTCCTGGTGAACAAGGAGGGGGAGCTCGGTCAATCCGAGCCCTCCCAAAAGACGATTCCGGAGCCCCCAAGGCCCCCGGAGGCGTCAATTCTGCCCTCCACTGAAGGGGGAGCCGGGGCCCCGCCGCCAGCGCCAAACACCGGCGATCGGGTTGCAGCTGGGTGGCTGGATGTGATTGAGGAGGCCTTGAACAGCTCCTCCGTCTTCGCGGAGCACCGCGCCCTGATGGGCGTGGTGTTGCAAAGTATTCGGTCCGTTAACAGTGGACTGAAGGAAGCCTTCGATGGCCTCCTAACGGGCTTCGAGGTAAGCCAAGTAATATTCTTTCCATAAAGCGAATTTTATGAACAAAGTTGTGCAATCCTTGTATATAGCAGCCCCCGAGACTCTGTCAGGATTGAAAAACCTGGTAGAGGATCGAAAATCATTGAATCAGGAGTCTAAATGATGTTATCTTTTTGTTTTTGTAGGCCTCGTCCTTGGCGGCGATTGCCAATGCCGCGGAGCTGGCCCAAATGAATCGGAAGCTCAAAATCTCCGATAAGGAGCTCGACCTTGCCAACAAGCGGTTTGACAAAGCACAAGGTTAGTCCGGTCGAGACTTAGTAACTTAGATTTTCCTTGTCGAGCAAGCTATTCGGGGTTATCCCTATGTAGGAATTGCTTAATTATGACTGCAGCTGTCACCACTGAGGTCGAGGGCCTCAAGGCCGAACTAAAGAAGGCCAAGGAAGAGGCGGCCGAACAGAAGGCGGCGGCCGAGCTAGCGGCCGCCGAACTCAAGACGTTGAAAACCGTCAGTGAGAAGCATGAGGCCAGAGTGGCCGAAGTGCAGCACGAGCTGAAGGATGCCGTCACTAAATGTGAGGACCTTGAGCAGAAGAATAAGGGTCAAGCCACCGAGCTATCCAAGGTGAAGCAGGAGATCCAGGAGGCGAGGATAGTGACGTGGGGTGATGTCACTTGAACTACGTCGGTATTTCCCCAAAGAGGAAGGGATGATGCAGCATAGCTACGGTAGTTATTTCCCTCAGTTAAGAAACCAAGGTATTAATCCAGTAGGAGAACCAAGCGACACTATGTAAACGGTACCTGCACACAAAGAACAAATACTTGCAACCCGACGCGTATAAGGGGTTGTCAATCCCTTCTTAGGGTAACGGCGCCAGAAATTGTCAAGTTGATGGGATAAAATTGTGATAGATTGGATAAATAGATCTTGATAAAATGCGAAATAAAAGATGCAAATAAAAAGTGCACCAAGGTATTTTTGGGTTTTTGGAATAATAGATCTGAAAATAAAAGTGGCAAATAATAGATCGGAAAGCAAATATGATGAAGAATAGACCCGGGGGCCGTAGATTTCACTAGTGGCTTCTCTGAAGAAAATAGCATACGGTGGGTAAACAAATTACTGCTGGGCAATTGATAGAACATCAAATAATTATCATGATATCCAGGCAATGATCATTATATAGGCATCATGTCCAAGATTAGTAGACCGACTCCTTCCTGCATCTACTACTATTACTCCACACATCGACCGCTGTCCAGCATGCATCTAGTCTATTAAGTTCATGGAGAAACGGAGTAATGCAATAAGAACGATGACATGATGTAGATGAGATCTATTCATGTAGGAATATCCCCCATCTTGTTATCCTTAATAGCAACAATACATGCGTGTCTTGCTGCCCCTTTTGTCACTGGGAAAGAACACCGCACGATCGAACCCATCACAAAGCACCTCTTCCCATGGCAAGAAAAATCGATCTAGTTGGCCTAACTAAACCAAAGATTCGAAGAAGAAATACGAGGCTATAAGTAATCATGCATTAAAGATATCAAAGAACTCAAATAACTTTCATGGATATAGATCTGATCATAAACTCAAAGTTCATCGGATCCCAACAAACACACCGCAAAAAGAGTTACATCAAATAGATCTCCAAGAGAACATTGTATTGGGAATCAAAAGAGAGAGAGGAAGCCATCTAGCTACTGCCTACAGAGCCATAGGTCTACAATGAACTACTTACGCATCATCGGAGAGGCACCTATGAGGATGATGAACCCCTCCGTGATGGTGTCTAGATTGGATCTCGTGGTTCTGGAACTTGCGGTGGCTGGAATTGTGTTTCGTTGACTCCCCTAGGGTTTTTGGAATATTGGGGTATTTATAGGGCGAAGAGGCGGTGTGGTAGGCCACCGAGGTGGGCACAACCTACCAGGGCGCGCCTGGGCCCCCTGGCGCGCCCAGGTGGGTTGTGCCCCCCTCGGGGCACCCCTCTAGTACTTCTTTGGCCCAAGTTGTTCCTTCTGGTCCATAAATATTCTCCAAAAAGTTTTGCTGCGTTTGGACTCCGTTTGGTACTGATATTCTGTGAAGGAAAAAACAAGCAAAAAACAGCAACTGGCACTGGGCACTATGTCAATAGGTTAGTCCCAAAAAATGATATAAAGTTGCTATAAAATGATTGTAAAACATCCAAGAATGATAATATAACAGCATGGAACAAGAAAAATTATAGATACATTGGAGACGTATCTGCATCCCCAAGCTTAATTCCTACTCGTCCTCGAGTAGGTAAATGATAAAAACAGAATTTTTGATGTGGAATGTTGCCTAACATGTTCATCACATATTATTTTCTTTTGTACCATGGACATTTGGACTTTTATATGATTCAAAGCAATAGTCTAGTTTTTCATGAAGATTTCAATACTCAAGCATATCAACAAGCAACCATGTCTTTCAAAATATCAACACTAAAGAAAGTTATCCCTAGCCCATCATGCTCAATCATTGATCCATTCATGAAACACACTCGCATATTAGCTACATCCATTGCACAAGTACGATCATAGTGCCCCTTAGTTGGTGCTTTATAAGAGAAGATGGAGACTCAAATAAAAATAAAAATTGCATAAAGTAAATAGATAGGCCCTTCGCAGAGGGAAGTTGGGATTTGTAGAGGTGCCAGAGCTCAAAGCTTAAATTGAGAGATAAATTTTTTTGAGAGGCATACTTTTCCCGTCAACGAAAATGACCGAGTAATTCCCAACACTTTCCATGCTAGATATATCATAGGCGGTTCCCAAATAGAAAATAAAGTTTATTCCTTTTTCCACCATTCTTTCACAATCCATGGCTAGCCGTATGCACGGGTGCCCTCCATACCAACACTATCCAAGGAATTTATTATTTGACAACATAAAGTAAATCTCTTTTTCATTTCGGGACTGGGCATCCCAATTACCGCCGCACTCTCGTGCAATTACAAGTGAATAAACACTCATCTTGAGAATAACACATCTAGCATGCAAAATATTGGCCACCCCCTGCCGCTTCATGAGCAGTATGAGCACACAAAATGGAAATTCATTTTGAAAATTAGAGATGGCACATACAAATTTGCTTAGAACGGCACGGGAATACCGCATATAGGTAGGTATGATGGACTCATATGGCAAAACTGGGTTTAAAGATTTTGGATGCACAAGTAGTATTTCTACTTAGTACAAGTGGAGGCTAGCAAATAGATTGAGAAGCAACCAACCAAGAAACAAAAAATCACATAAGCGAGCATTAAGCATAACTAACACCGAATAATGCACCACAAGTAGGATGTAATTTCATTGCACAACTATTGACTTTCGTGCTTGCATAGGGAATCACAAACCTTAACACCAATATTCTTACTAAAGCATAATTACTCACCAACATGACTCACATATGACTATCATCATATCTCAAAACTATTACAATGAATCAAGTTTATTTTGTCCAATGATCTTCATAAAAGTTTTTAATATATCCCTCTTGAATATCTATCACTTTGGGACTAGTTTCATAAATCGCAATTGCCTTTGACAAGCTCAAACAAATTTTTTCGTCTCTCAAAATAATATAAGTGAAGCATGAGAGAATTTCTTCAAAATTTTACTAACTCTCAAACAAATCTAAGTGAAGCATGAGAGCATTTCTTCAAAAATATTAAAGCACACCGTGCTCAAAAAGATATAAGTGAAGCACTAGAGCAATTCCATAGCTCAAAAAATTTAAGTGAAGCATAAAGAGCAATTCTAGCAAATCATAGCATAATTTTGGCTCTATCAACTAGGTGTGTCCAGCAAGGATACTTGTGACAAACTAAAAAGCAAAACAAGCAAAGACTCATATAATACAAGACGCTCCAAGCAAAACTCATGATATGTGACGAATAAAAATATAGCTCCAAGTAAAATACCGATGGTCGTTAGAAGAAAGAGGAGATGCCATTCGGGGTATCCCCAAGATTAGTTGCTTGTTTCTCCTTGAATATTAACTTGGGGTGCCTTGGGCAACCCCAATCTTAGGCTTTTCTTACTCCTTATTCCTTCATCCATCGTGATCTCACCCAAAACTTGAAAACTTCAATCACACAAAACTTAACAAAACCTTCGTGAGATCCGTTAGTATAAGAAAATCAATCTTTACTTTAAGTACTGTAGAAAACCCATTCAAATTTTGTTACTGCATTATATCTACAGTACTCTAACTTTGACATGGCTTATACCCCCCGATACAATCCATAGATTCATCAAAATAAGCACACAATGCAAAGAAAACAGAATCTGTCAAAAACAGAACAATCTGTAAAGATGCGAATTGTTCTCATACTTATGCAACTCCAAAAATTCTGAAAAATTAGGAAAACAGAGGAAATTTTTATATAAATCTTGTGTAAACAATTCAAAATTTTTTGTCACTTCTGTGAATTTAGACAATTATGTTACTGGACGCAAAAGTTTTTGTTTTTCAACATGATCAAATCAACTACCACCAAAGCTATCCCAAAGGCTTTACTTGGCACAAAAACTAATTAAAACATAAAAAACACAATCATAACAGAGGCATTATTGTGCAAACACTCAAGAACATAATGAAAAAGGCAAAAAAAAAATTTATTCATTGGGTTGCCTCCCAACAAGCGCTATCATTTTATGCCCCTAGCTAGGCATAATGCATAGATTCAAGTGTTGTCATCTTTAGTTTTTGATCCATAGGATGCCCTCATGATTGATTCATATGGTGGCTTAATTATTGTTCTAGGGAAGTGTTCCATTCCCTTTCTTAGTGTAAATTGAAATTTAATATTGCCTTCTTTCATATCAATCACGACACCTATAATGCGTAAAAATGGTCTACTAAGTATAATTGGACAAGACGGATTGCAATCAATATCAAGAACAATAAAATCTATGGGCACATAATTCTTATTTGCAAGAATAAGAACATCATTAATTCTTCCCATAGGCTTTTTAGTAGTAGAATCCGCCAAGTGCAAATTAAGAGAACATTCTTCAATATCGTAAGACCAAGCACATCACATAAAGATTTCGGAATTGTGGAAACACTAGCACCCAAATCACATAAAGCAAAACACTCATAATTTTTAATCTTGACTTTAATGGTAGGTTCCCATTCATCATGTAATTTTCTAGGAATCAAAATCTCTGATTCCAACTTTTCTTCCAAAGCTTTCATCATGGCATCTACGATATGTTGAGTAAAAGCTTTATTTTGTTCATAAGCATGGGGTGAATTTATCATGGATTGCAACAAAGAAATACAATCAATCAAAGATAAATTATCATAATTAAAGTCTTTGTAATCCAAAAGAGTGGGCACATCACTAGTTAAAGTTTTGACCTCTCCAAACCCACTTTTATCATTTTTTTCATCAAGATTTTCAACCTCCAAATTATCGGGACGCCTTCTAGCTAAAGTTGACTCTTCTTCAGTCCCTTTATCATCAATTTTAATCTTGCTAAACAAAAAATCAATAGAAGAAACACCAATCACTTTAAGATCTTCATCATTTTTATCTTCTAAAGAGATTGGTTTAGCGGCCATTTGATTTACTAGGGTAGCTTGTGCATCGGATATTTTGCCTAACAAATTTTCAGCAAAAGCATAATTAGATTGGAGATTACAAACTTCTCTACTAATATCATTGAGTTGTTTAGTTATAGCATCTAGCACAACAGAGTGTTCCTTAAGTTCTTCGGTAAAATATTTATTGTGCTCAAATTGTGTAGTCATATATTCCTTAGTACTTTTCTCAATTTCAAGCAAAATATTGGGGTAAGGAACATCATAAAATTTTCTTTGAGGCATCATGACTACGCAAACAAGATTGCACACAAAAACAGATCTGACGAGAAAAAAGACAAACGAAAAAGAGGGCGAATAAAACGGCAAATTTTTGTGAAGTGGGGGAGATGAAAACGAGAGGCAAATGGCAAATAATGTAAATTGCAAGGAGATTAGATTTGTGATTAGGAACCTGATAGATGTTGATGATGTCTCCCCGGCAACAGCGCCAGAAATTCCTTTTGATGTCGCTTGAACTACGTCGGTATTTCCCCAAAGAGGAAGGGATGATGCAGCACAGCTATGGTAGGTATTTCCCTCAGTTAAGAAACCAAGGTATCAATCCAGTAGGAGAACCAAGCAACACTATGTAAATGGTACCTGCACACAAAGAACAAATACTTGCAACCCGATGCGTATAAGGGGTTGTCAATCCCTTCTTCGGGTAACGGCGTCGGAAATTGTCAAGTTGACGGGATAAAATTGTGATAGATTGGATAAATAGATCTCGATAAAACCCGAAATAAAATATGCAAATAAAAAGTTCATCATGATATTGTTGGGTTTTTGGAATAATAGATCTGAAAATAAAAGTGGCAAATAATAGATCTGAAAGCAATATGATAAAAGATAGACCCGGGGGCCGTAGATTTCACTAGTGGCTTCTCTCAAGAAAATAGCATACGGTGGGTAAACAAATTACTGCTAGGCAATTGATAGAACATCAAATAATTATGGCGATATCGAGGCAATGATCATTATATAGGCATCACGTCCAAGATTAGTAGACCGACTCCTGCCTGCATCTACTACTATTACTCCACACATCGACCGCTATCCAGCATGCATCTAGTGTATTAAGTTCATAGAGAAATGGAGTAATTCAATAAGAACGATGACATGATGTAGACGAGATCTATTCATGTAGGAATAGCCCCCATCTTGTTATCCTTAATAGCAACGATACATGTGTGTCTTGTTGCCCCTTCTGTCACTGGGAAAGAACACCTCACGATCGAACCCATCACAAAGCACCTCTTCCCATGGCAAGAAAAATCGATCTAGTTGGCCTAAATAAACCAAAGATTCGAAAAAGAAATACGAGGCTATAAGTAATCATGCATAAAAGATATCAAATAACTTTCATGGATATAGATCTGATCATAAACTCAAAGTTCATCGGATCCCAACAAACACACCGCAAAAAGAGTTACATCAAATAGATCTCCAAGAGACCATTGTATTGGGAATCAAAAGAGAGAGAGGAAGCCATCTAGTTACTACCTACGGACCCGTAGGTCTACAATGAACTACTCACACACCATCGGAGAGGCACCAATGAGGATGATGAACCCCTCCATGATGGTGTCTAGATTGGATCTCGTGCTGTTGGAACTTGCGGCGGCGGGAATTGTGTTTCATGGACTACCCTAGGGTTTTTGGAATATTGGGGTATTTATAGGGTGAAGAGGCGGTGCGGGAGGCCACTGAGGTGGGCACAACCCACCAGGGTGCGCCTGGGCCTCCAGACATGCCCAGGTGGGTTGTGCCCCCCTCGGGGCACCCCTCTGGTACTTATTTGGCCCAAGTTGTTCCTTCTGGTCCATAAAAATTCCCCAAAAAGTTTCACTGCGTTTGGACTCCGTTTGGTACTGGTATTCTGCGAAGTAAAAAACAAGCAAAAAACAGCAACTGGCACTGGGCACTATGTCAATAGGTTAGTCCCAAAAAATGATATAAAGTTGCTATAAAATGATTGTAAAACATCCAAGAATGATAATAGAACAGCATGGAACAAGCAAAAATTATAGATACATTGGAGACGTATCACGGGGCACCCGGGAAGAGCTGCGTCAAGTAAAGAAAATTGCATATGGTAAGCCGTACTTACTGCAGAATGTCTTTGGCGGCCACAGGTTCGCATTTCTCACACGAGTCTGGCATTCCTCAGGCGCATTTATGGAGCTCCCGAGGAGTGTGGCGGATGCGGCAAGTCATTATGAAGCTCAGGAGGGTGATGCCGAGCACAGGTTGTTCTAGGCGCAGTTCCAGGCGCCCGAACACCCTCACCTCCTGAGCAATCAAATCAAGCGGCTAATGGAGCTACACCGGATGGCAGAGCCGGCCATGAAGGACCTTTGTGTCTGGCTGTGGCCTTCAGAGCCAATACCGAGCAGCTACTTGATACATATCCAACGTATCTATAATTTTTTATTGTTCCATGCTATTATATTATCTGTTTTGCATATTTTATATGCATTAATATGCTATTTTATATTATTTTTGGTACTAACCTATTAACCTAGAGCCCAGTGCTAGTTTCTGTTTTTTCCTTGTTTTTGAGCTTCGCAGAAAAGGAATACCAAACGGAGTCCAAACGGAATAAAACTTCACGATGATTTTTCTTGGACCAGAAGACACCCAGGAGACTTGGAGTTGAAGTCAGAAGAGCCACGAGGCGGCGACAAGGGTGGAGGGCGCGCCCCCCTACCTTGTGGGCACCTCGGTGACCCCCTGACCTAGATCTTCCTCCTATATATTCACATATATTCCCAAACCACCAAAAGCATCCACGAAAACATGTTTCCACCGCCGCAACCTTCTGTTCCCGTGAGATCCCATCTTGGGGCCTTTTCTGGCATCCTGCCGGAGGGGGATTCGATCATGGAGGGCTTCTACATCAACTCTATTGCCCTTCCGATGAAGCGTGAGTAGTTTACCTCAGACCTACGGGTCCATAACTAGTAGCTAGATGGCTTCTTCTCTCTCTTTGATTCTCAATACAATGTTCTCCTTGATGTTCTTGGAGTTCTATTCGATGTAATCTTCTTTTACGGTGTGTTTGTCGAGATCCGATGAATTATGGATTTATGATCAGCTTATCTATGAATATTATTTGAATCTTCTCTGAATTCTTTTATGCATGATTTGGTATCTTTGTATTTCTCTTAGAATTATTGGTTTGGTTTGGCCAACTAGATTGGTTTTTCTTGCAATGGGAGAGGTGCTTAGCTTTGGGATCAATCTTGCATGATTTCATCCAGTGACAAAGTAGGGGTAGTGAGACACGTATTGAATTGTTGCCATCGAGGACAAAAAGATGGGGTTTACATCATATTGCATGAGTTTATTCCTCTACATCATGTCATCTTACTTAAGGCGTTACTCCGTTCTTTATGAACTTAATACTCTAGATGCATGCTGGATAGCGGTCGATGTGTGGAGTAATAGTAGTAGATGCAGGCAGGAGTTGGTCTACTTGACACGGACATGATGCCTATATTTCATAATCATTGCTTTGATATTGTCATAACTTTGCGCTTTTCTATCAATTGCTCGACAGTAATTTGTTCACCCACCGTATTATTCACCTTCATGAGAGAAGCCTCTAGTGAAACCTATGGCCCCGGGGTCTATTTTCCATCATATTACTTTCTGATCTACTATTTTGCAATCTTTTATTTTCAGATCTATATACCAAAAAACCCAAAAATATTTTATCTTTTGTTTAGTTTTATTTATCTATCTCTATCAGATCTCACCTTTGCAAGTGGCCGTGAAGGGATTGACAACCCCTTTATCGCGTTGGGTGCAAGTGTTTGATTGTTTGTGCAGGTATTGGTGATTTGTGCGTTCTTCTCCTACTGGATTGATACCTTGGTTCTCAAACTGAGGGAAATACTTATCTCTACTTTGCTGCATCACCCTTTCCTCTTCAAGGGAAAAACCAACGCAAGCTCAAGAAGTAGCACTACTTCGGCCTGGTGCAGAAGTTGTGCGACGCCGCTTCCCGGGTTGATGCTGTTAAGCGCTCCGTGTGCATCGACGGAGCTCGGATGGCCTTTGCGAAGACCATGGTGCACTATCCCAAGATCAAGCTTGTTGAGATGGCCACTGGTCCCCCGCCTGCTAGAAAGGAGCACCGACGTTCCAAAAAATATTTCCCCATCGTGATGGATGGTGCTTAGGCGATAGAGGACTAGTGTCCGAAAAACAGAATCCTTGAATGAGCGTACCATCATGTCTTAAATGACAATTAGACCTTTTGCTTTATAATGCGGCTATTTTGTATGGTTTATCATACTTGTATCTTTTTAAATTTTATTTTGACTCCTGTGCGGTCATTTTTATTCTGAAAGTTACCAGTCGTCGGCTTCAGCCCCCATGTAGATGCTACAAGGGGTGTTTCATCCTCCGCAATGTGACCCTTAGCCGATGTATCAGTGCCCGAAGGTGGTAGTGCATGAGGGAAACAAGGCAATCAGACTATGTGGCTTTATTACTTTCACTTAGCCATAGGAGCTTGACTGCGGGGGCTAGTGACTAGCCCCTAGTGTTTTGTGATGTTCGGGAGAGCCGAGGTATATACCTTTATCATGTGGTTTGTGCAAAGACAAATCCTTCGTATAACACGGGGTAATTGCCATCAATTTTTATTTTAACACTTGCCATCGGATCATCGACCAGTTCTCGCTTATTATGACAGTCGGTTTTTTACTTTCTCCACTGAGGTACGTAACCAGGCTAGCCAGAAGTACAATCACAGTGGTTCTCCCTTTACCTTCTTAGCCGAACATGCGGAACATAAGAATGTAAGCACAGGAGCTGGGCAACCCAACTATTGACCCAAGACATAATTCGGAACTGATTCATATAATGCAATATCCGAGGTGCCGAACACAGAGAGAAAAGATAGTGCCGGACTTGATGCATAGGGTGAGTATTATGATCAAGCCCTTGGTCTATTAGTCGATTGCATTTTAGAGAAAATGTGTGTTGAACTAATTTATGACGGCGTCGAAGAGCGGAAAAAAAAGGTGCAATATAAATGACTGCGAGAGGATCGTAAAAGGTGGTCTTTATTTCCAATGAGCTCATGACGTCTAGCCGTACAATTCGAACTGCCGAAGCAACTGTTACCGGTGCTTTGTAGGAGAAAAAAGTTTTACAGATGAAAGGTTTACACAGGGCCTTGATGCGTGGGTTGATGCCCCTACTATGCCCTGCTGCATGTCTGCTCCTTTGCTTCTGTTGGGAAGGATAACTCCGTGAAGGGGGTGATAATCGGCCGACGGGCTCTTGACAAAGAGTCTTGAGAAGTCGACATGCTGTTCTAGCTTAATCACGGATAGGTCCTAGATGGTACCTATTGACGTCCGAAGACGTGTGTGACCATAGCTCGGTTGAGCCGAACACATGGCGTTTAGTTTAATTGGGCCCCACAACTGCCCATGGTATTTTGAGCGTGAAGTTGTGCTTACGAGGCACGTAGTGTGCGACTGGGGTGGGCATGCTGTGGGGGGCGTATCCCTATTTACGTCGAGCGTAGGGAGGTTCCCTGAATGGGGGCAGGGC
Source organism: Thinopyrum elongatum (assembly GCA_011799875.1). NCBI lineage: Eukaryota > Viridiplantae > Streptophyta > Magnoliopsida > Poales > Poaceae > Thinopyrum > Thinopyrum elongatum. Next base: position 218,647,398 of record CM022301.1, on the reverse strand, counting down.
TCAGGCCCATTTATTTGCCTCTCGTGCCTTGACGGCGAGCTGGTACTTCGGCCCCTCGACGCCGGTTTGGTCTTCGGCTGCCAGAGCTGCTGTATGTTCCTCGGTCCGGAGTGAGCGCTCCGTATTACCATTAACCGTGATCACGCCCTTGGGTCCGGGCATCTTTAACTTCAGGTATGCATAGTGGGGGACAACGTTGAAATGAGCGAACGTTGTTCGGCCCAGGAGTGCGTGATAGCCGCTGTGAAAGGGGACAATGTCGAAGATCAAGTCTTCGCTGCGGAAGTTATCCGGCGAGCCGAACACCACTTCCAAGGTCAGGGTGCCCGAGCAGTGGGCTTCCATGCCTGGGATTACCCCTTTAAAGGTAGTGTTACCGAATTTGATCCTTGGTGGGTCAATACCCATTTTCCTCGCTGTATGTGAATAAATCAAATTTTGGCTACTGCCTCCATCCATGAGGACTCTAGTGAGGTTGTACCAATCAATAATGGGGTCAAGAACCACGGCCACCGATCCTCCATGACAGATACTGGTCGGATGGTCCCTACGGTCGAAAGTGATTGGGCATGCTGACTGTTGGGGATATAACCCCGAAGTGTGACCCGCCCAGAAGGGGCCGGGTTACAACGTTGGCGACTCAATATGAAGAAGGCCCAAATAGGCCCAAGAAGATGGAGCATGAAGATTGGTGGCGGCTTACAAGGAGGGCATGTTGGAGGCCCAATACCTGGTGGTAGAATTGTGACCCGGAGGGTGTGAGCCGCCACGATGGCGACTTGTCTAACAAGGCAGGGTGACTTAGAAACCGAGTTGGTCCTGTTGTGTGATCCGGCTTGGACTCTTGTAAGCCCCGGGCCTCGACCTGTGTATATAAAGGCGAGACCCGGTGGCGGGTTAGGGGAAGAAATAATTTATCGAGAGCTAGGTTAAGTGATTCCGCTCCCTTGTAATCGATATTCAAGTTATAGTCAACAAAAGCAGGAGTAGGCTTTTACCTCGCTGTGAGGGACCGAACCTGGGTAAACCTTGTGTCCTTTGTCTCGTTCAACCCCTTCGAGCTAACCTACGTTGCGATGGCTCCACACCTAAGTCCTTTCACAAGGGCATCTGCCGTGTTAAAACCACGACAGTTGGCGCCCACCGTGGGGCCAGAGCATAGTGGTTTCAAGCTCTTGAAGGGCAATTTCCTAGGGATCAAAGTGGGCTGGATGACTAAGAGTCACTGCGGCAAGCTCTACATCGACGACGCTGGTTGGGGCCCCGAGGCCGACACAATCGAGTACGGGAACCGGGTCCCCTTCGGCAGAATTCACGTTTTCATCGGCAAGATCGGAGAGTCAGAGCCTGAGCTGGACATCTGCATCGACATCGTCGAGACGGCTCAGTGCGCGCGACCCGCCAAGCTTCAACCTGGCCGGAAGCATGTTTTCATTGGTTTTGTTCATGGGGCGGATCTTGAGGAAGATTCTGCATCTGGTGGAGAGACGGCCATCTATTCAGGTGATGAGTCTTCAACTGGGGAAACAGAGTCAATCTACCAGATTCAGGACGGCAGGCTTGGGGGTTGTTCCGATGGCGATAGTATTCCGGACCCCTATGAGCCGCCGTATAGGGCTGCTGTCTTCATGGCTGGCACTACGCCAATTCTCAACTACTCGACGGCTTCGGCTATGACGTCTAGATCAACGGCTGCTGCGACAGCTGGGGCAAGCGGCTCAGCCCGGCCGCCGGCTCAAGTATTATCTGAACTCTTGGGCACTTTGACGACTCTGTTAGCCATAGAGGGCACTGCGGTGAATCAAGCACAGCATAATGCAGAAGTTGCAAAGGTGCGAGATGAGGTGGCCAAAGCCCAGGAGGATTTTAATGCAGAGAACACCAGGATGGGAGAGGAACGAGCCAAGATGGATGTTGAGTCACAACGTATCATGGCAGAGGCTATTCGCTTAAGTTTGGGTAAAAATGCCTCTAATGTTGTTCTTCGAAGGAGGTACCAAACCCGTTTGCCTGCACAGAATGAGGCGCAGAATCTTTTTAACATGCCTGGGGCGGGGCCAAGTAACCCGCGAGGCACAGCCCAGGCGGCTGAAGTCCCAGGGAGCGGGGCGGCGGCTCAGCCCCGATTGCCAGACCCGCCCCATAGGGATCGAACCCCGCTCTGGCGTTTTTCCACACCATCTGGTCATTATTACAACCCAGTGGATAACATGATAGCAGCAGCTACCCGTCTTATGCAATCCCTGTCACGGATGAGACGCCTTTTGCAGCTGAGGCGCGAAACGCAATTGAGCTCTTGCAAACAGCAGTCGCACAACAGGAGAAGTATACACATAGTCGTGAGAGGGTGCATTCGACCCCCCTCCCAAGCCGCAGTTACAACCGACGCATTGAGTCGCCGGCGGTTTCCAGTAGCGAGCGGCGACGTCGGCCAAATCAAGATAACCCGCCCTGTGGGAATAACCCGACCCTTACTCAGGCTCAGGCGATTGTGGATGATGCCAGAGCCCGCCGAGAGGCGGAGGCAGCAGCGGCGGCTCAGCTGGGGGCTTATCAGCAGCCTCCGGTGACCCCTTCGATGTCAGTAGGGGCTGGTATAATTTCCAGATCTGTTGGAGTGCCTTGTTTAGTACCAGCCTTACGTAATGAACGCTTGCCTAAGGATTTTAAGGGTCCTCGCAAGGTGGCTAACTATACGGTTGATCTCCCTCCTGAGGCCTGGATTGAGAGTTATGAGTTAGCCATGGAGATGCTGGATGTCAATGATGTTGTGTGTGCTAAATACTTTACTATGATGTTGGATGGGCCAGCTCGGACCTGGTTAAAGGGGTTACCCCCCAACTCCATCAATTCATGGGCAGAGTTGAAAGCACGATTCATTCAGAATTTTAAAGGAATGTGCAAGCAGCCTTTGACGATTATTGATCTTGATAACTGTGTGGAGCGTGAGGATGAGTCGGCTCATCATTGGGTCTGGCGGGTCTCAGCTATTATGCACTCTTCAGACAGTATTGCGGCGGGTCAGGCGGTTCTGGTCTTGGAGAAGAACTGTTATTTTACCCCCCTTAAGCAGAAGCTTGGGCGGCTTAAGCGTCATTGTAATGACATGGGAGAGCTCATGGCAGCTCTCATTAAGTATGCCGACTCTGATACCACTAAAGATCCTGGGTCTGATGATGAAAAATCCAACAAGGGAAAGAAGGGTGGCAATGGTAAGGGTCAGCAGCAGAACGTGACAGGACATAATGGTAACAACCAGGGTAACTGTGGTAAGCGCAGACAGCCCGATGGTGGGTCAGATCTTGTAGCTAACACCAACACTGGGTATAAAAGCCAGCGCCGTAATGGCAATGGTAAGCAGGCCTTTGGAGGGAAGAACTTTAATATTGAGGCAATGATGAATGAGCCTTGCCCAAAACACAGCCTGCCCAATAAACCGGTGACTCATGCTTGGAAGGACTATTTTATCATGCGAGAGTACAGGAATTCCAACTTCAATCAGAAATATGGCAACAATAATGGCCCGCCTGGTGGGTCAGGATCCGACTCACAGGGTCCTGACTTTGGTGGTGGTGGCTCAAGTTCTGGGTATCAAGGACAGGGCAACCAGGGTGGTTATAATCAACAGTCTAGTCAGGGTAACCAACAGCATCAGTCAGGATACCAAAGTAATCCAAAGCAGCTCAACAGTGGCGAGTATCATGTTTTCACCACAAGTCTCTGCAAACGAGATCAGAAGGTGCATAAACGTGCGGTCAATGCGATTGAGCCGGCGATACCTCAATACTTGCGGTGGTCAGAGCATCCAATCACATGGAGTCGAGAGGATCACCCGCCCCGGGTTGACAATCTGGGTCAGCTAGCGTTGGTGGTAGCCCCTTAGGTCGGGGGTTACAAATTCACTAAAGTGCTCATGAACGGTGGCAGCAGTATCAATATCCTTTACTGTGACACCTTTCGCCGGATGAACTTAACTGATAAGGAGCTTAAGCCATCTTCTACAGTTTTTCATGGTGTGGTACCTGGTAAGTCGGCATATCCAGTTGGTAAGATTGCCTTGGAGGTGGCTTTTGACGATGACTATGACTACAGAACAGAGACGTTATGGGTTGAAGTGTTCAAGATCAAGAGCCCTTATCATGCATTGTTTGGACGGCCGGCTTATGCTAAGTTTATGGTGCGACCTTGTTATGTTTATTTGTAGCTTAAGATGCCAGGGCGTAAGGGTACTATTACGGTCCATGGTAATCGAAAAATTTCCTTGGAATGTGAAGGAGGAGATGCTGCTTATGTTGAGTCGGCTAGCGCCATGGAGGAACTTAAGTTTTATAAAGATAATGTTGACCCGGCGGATATGACCCCTTTAAAGAAGCCCACTACTGAGCAAGAACCTTTGTTGAAGTTTAAGTCGGCTGATGATACTCAGGACATCTTTGCATGGAAACCTTCTGACATGACGGGTGTACCGAGAGAATTCGCTGAGCACACTCTTAATGTGGATCCTAAATTTAAGTCGGTCAAGCAATTTCTTTGTCGTTTCAATGAAGAACGACATAAGGCCATCGGGGAAGAGGTGGCCCGGCTCTTGGCAGCCGGGTTTATTGTGGAAGTTTTTCACCCGGAGTGGTTGGCTAACCCGGTGCTGGTACTTAAGAAGAATGACACTTGGCATATGTGTGTTGACTACACAGATCTTAACAAAGCTTGTCCAGCTGATCCATTTGCTCTCCCTCGTATCGACCAGATTATTGATGCCACAACGGGTTGTGAGAGTTTATGTTTCCTGGATGCTTATTCTGGTTATCATCAGATCAAGATGGCAGTTAAGGATCAAGAGAAGACGTCTTTTATCACCCCTTTTGGAGCCTTCTGTTATGTTTCTATGCCTTTTGGGCTTAAGAGTGCTCAGGCAACTTATCAACGCTGTGTTTAGAATTGCTTTCACAGTCAAATTGGGCGTAATGTGCATGCTTATGTGGATGATATTGTGGTAAAATCTAGAAAGAACGAGACTCTCCTGGATGATCTAAGGGAGACTTTTGACAATCTCCGGGTCTATAAGATGATGCTTAACCCGGCCAAATGTGTCTTTTGTGTGCCTGCAGGCAAGCTCTTGGGTTTTCTGGTCTCAGAGAGGGGTATTGAAGCTAACCCGAAGAAGGTCAAGGCTATCACTTCATTGGCTAGCCGGCGTGTGTCAATGACGTCCAGCGCATGGCGGGTCGTGTTGCGGCTCTAAGCCGGTTTATAAGCCACCTGGGAGAGAAGGCGATTCCTTTATACCAGATGATGAAGAAGACAGATCATTTTGTCTGGAGTGATGCTGCTGATAAAGCGTTTAAGGCGCTCAAAAAGCAGTTAGCTGAGCCGCCTGTCCTTGCGGCTCCCATTGAGAAAGAACCTTTGCTCCTGTATGTGGCAGCTAATAGTAAGGCCGTCAGTGTGGCGATTGTGGTGGAGCACAAGGAGGTGGGTAAGGAATACCCAGTCCAGAGGCCGGCTTATTATGTCAATGAGGTGTTGATTGAGTCCAAACAACGATATCCACATTGGCAGAAACTGGTATATGGGGTGTTCATGGCGAGTCGCAAGCTGAAGCATTATTTTCTTGGTCATCCTATTACTGTGGTCAGCTCTGCCCCCTTGGGAGACATTATTCAAAATAGAGAGGCCACAGGCCGGGTTGCCAAGTGGGCAATAGAACTTGGACCTCACGGTTTGAAATATGTGCCAAGAACAGCTATCAAATCTCAGGCTCTGGTGGATTTCATCAATGACTGGACAGAGTTGCAGACTCCTGAGGAGAAGCCTGATAACACATATTGGACAATTCACTTTGATGGGTCCAGGCAGTTGGAAGGCTTGGGGGCTGGAGTTATTTTGACTTCCCCACGAGGTGACAAATTTTGTTATGTTTTAAGGTTAATGTTTCCTTGTACTAACAATGCAGCCGAATACGAGGCTTTACTCCACGGCCTTCGTATGGCCAAGGAGATGAATTTAAGTCGGGTCAGGTGTTTTGGTGACTCAGACCTTGTGGCTAAGCAAGTTTCAGGCACATGGGATTCCAAAGACCCGCTCATGGCAGCTTATCGCCGGGCGGTTGACAATATTGCTGGTCATTTCAAGGGCTAACAGGTGGAGCACCTTGATCGAAGGAAGAATGAGGCAGCTGATGCCTTGAGCCAGCTTGGGTCTCAACGTAAGCCGGTGCCTCCTAATGTGTTTCTTGATGTATTGCATAATCCTTCAGTCAAATTACCATCGGAAGAGGACCTTGCTATTCCTGACCCGAAGGCACAGTTGGTGGCGGCTCTCCGTGCTATTCCAGATTGGACGCTTCCCTACTTGGCTTATATGACCCGGGGTGAGTTACCTGAGGATGAAACTTTGGCAAGACAAATAACCAGGAGGTCTAAGTCTATGACTATTGTCAATGGCGAGTTACACCAATGCAGTGTGACAAGCGTGTTTCAACGTTGTGTTTCTCCTGAAGAGGGTCATGAGATCTTAAGAGAGATCCATGAAGGTGATTGTGGTCATCATGCTGGCTCTAAATCTTTAGTGGCTAAAGCCTTTCGTCATGGTTTTTATTGGTTGATGGCTCATGCTGATGCAGAAGATATCGTCAGTAAGTGTGATAGATGTCAGAAATTTTCTCGATGAGCTCATGTGCCAGCTCAAGAGTTGAGGATGATTCCAATAACTTGGCCGTTTGCGGTCTGGGGGCTTGATATGGTTGGACCTTTTAAAAGTTCTAAGGATAAGAAGACCCATCTGTTGGTGGCTGTTGAGAAATTTACTAAGTGGGTTGAGGTAGAGCCAGTCAGCAAGTGCGATGCAGCGATTGCAGTTCAGTTTGTTAAGAAGCTGATCTTCCACTTTGGTTATCCTCATAGTATCATCACTGACAATGGTACTAATCTATCCAAAGGAGCTATGAAAGGGTTTTGTCAACGAGAGCATATCCGGCTTGACGTTTCTTCAGTAGCTCTTCCACATTCTAATGGTCAAGCTGAACGAGCCAATCAGGAAATCTTGAGAGGTATTAAGCCCCGGCTTATGGTTTCCCTGGAGTGCACGCCGGGTTGTTGGGTAGAGGAATTGCCTTCTATGGTTTGGAGTATTAATACTACCCCCAACAGGTCAACAGGCTATACGCCTTTCTTCATGGTCTATGGTGCAGAGGCGGTCCTCCCAAATGACATACGTCATCACTCGCCCAGAGTGGCGGCTTATGTTGAAACTGATAATGAGACGGCACGTCAGAACGCGCTTGATGTTTTGGATGAAGAGCGTGATCATGCGGTGGCCCGGTCGGTGATTTATCAACAAGACCTGCGTCGCTATCATAGCCGTAGAGTTAAGACTCGAGCGTTTCAAGAGGGCGACTTAGTGCTCCGGCTGATTCAAGATCAAACTGACATGCATAAGTTGTCTCCACCTTGGGAAGGACCTTTTGTGGTCAGTAAGAACCTCAACAATGGCTCGTATTATCTCATTGATCTACGTGAGCACACGAAGTCACACACCTCTGAGCAGGAGACCAACAGGTCATGGAATATTGCTCATCTTCGGCCCTACTATACTTGAGCCACCAGCTCTCCCTATTGTACATACTTATGATGATGTGTATATCTTTTTATGATCAATATAATAAAGCCGGCATCCCTGAAAAATTCAGGGCCTCTATCGTTTCATTTCTGTGTATCTGAATCTTTATTAATTGGTCATAAGATCACTTGGGGGCTTCCAACCCACCGGGTTTAGCTTTCATACCCTCTTGACCAGGCATTAGACGCCAAATTATGAGTTATCCTGCCTGTTTGCAACTTGCTACTCCGCCAGGTGACCCGCCGAACTCTTAGTAGTCAATCTTTTTTAAGACCCTGAACTTGTTAAGGTTAAAACGGCGGCTTGTGTCACATGAGAGCCGGCTTACAGTGAGCTAGGATAAACTCAAGGGCTGTGCAGCCTTGAAAGCACAAGGCCTGCGAGCCAACTTGTTTGGTCATGTCTTGGAAGACGGCCTAGCAAAGATTTGAGATTTGTTGTATCTCTCTTTTTAATTTTTTCTGATATTCTTTAAGATTTTGCTTCCGTGCAAATTTTGATTACCCAGGTCGTGAGGCTCCGGGTTATGATTCTCATGTTTGAGTATTTTTGGGTTGTAACCCGCCCTGGTTTTGGACTTTAAGTCGCCAGTATGTTTTGATTTCAAACAGCCGTAGTTATGAGACTACAGTCTTTGGGTTGTCACCTGCCCTGGTTTTGGACTTTAAGTCGCCAGCATGAATGATTTGCAATAGCTGTGGCTATGAGACTGGGAGTATTCGGGTTTAGTAACCCACCATGGTTTCTGGCTTTGAGTCACCAGTATATATGATGATTGGTCTTTTGCAAATTATATAAGACCTCAGGAGTTGAATATGGTCGTCAGGCGGTTCATATATCTGGTCAAATGAAGTAGGCCACAAAAATCAACTGTTGGAACAAAAGTTAAGATAAAACATGCACGAAGGCATGACACGGTGGCTCAACGTTTTCAACAACCCTATTACAAGGCTTCAACTAAGCCCAAAAGTTTGTGAATCAAGTGTTTTTTGGGGTTGCACCCCCATGACCTGGCCTGAGAGCCACCTGGCCCATCATTGATCTGATCAATCTTCTTCTGGATGCTTTGACGACTCCGGGTCATCCCGCGCCGGCTCTTCCTCGTCGATCATCTGAAGATCAACCGTTATCCAATCGATGCCGGTTAAAGCTTCGAAAGTAGCTTCATTATTTAGTATAAGGGAATGATCAACATCAGGGGCGAAGATATGCTTACGCCAAGGAGGAATGAGATTGAAAACATCATGAACTGGCGGCTTAACCTTATGGTTGTTGTCGTCATAAGCTGGCGTATACTTGTTTAAGTTTAGCTCTTCAATGAGCTTGCAGGCCACAGGCTGCATCTCTCGGACGCATTGATTGAAGTCTTTTTCTTCAAAGGGTGATTGGTCATCCTTGAATTCAGGGCACCCGGTGGCTATTTCCTCCAGGTCAAGCTCAGATTGCCATGCTTTGGCCTGGCCAAGAGCAACAATGGCTCCCGCTCGGGCGGCTGATAATTTCATTTATTCAATCTGGCGTGGGAATGTTGGCAGATGATCCAGAACAGTCTTGAATTGACTCGACGGTTTTCTGTTCCATCCCAAAGACACAAGACTGCAGAGAGTGGCACTATATAATTGCTCTGTCAGCGATTAAATCACCTTCAGCTTCAATAACATGTCCTGGCCAAGACTTGCACTCCTGGGGCCTGTTAAGAAGTCATACAAGATCCACCGGCGAGTTCTCTCAGCATCAAAACCTGCTTTAAGCTTCTCAATTGCTTCTAATGAGGCCTTCAGATCTGACTTGGCTTTGGACGTTTCTGTCTGCTGCTGCTTTAAGCTTTTTCTTAACTCGTCAACTTGTGATTCCTTCATGTTCAAGTCTGCCTGAAATACAATAAGGTGGCAATAGTTACCATACAAGGAGTAAGTTTGTGGTATAGTTGGTTAAGTCCCAAGCGTATTACAAGCAATACACTTGGCACTAGGGGGCTAATGTAGGTCGTTTCAAAATTTCTTACGACCCGGCTCAACTGGTGAGTTTAAGCCGGCCCTTGAGGGTTACATGTTTGAATTCCTTAAGTGACTATAAGTCCTGGCTCAACTTGTCAGTTTAAGCCGGCCCTTGGGGGCTACATGTTTGAATTCCTTAAATGACTATAAGTCCCGGCTCAACTTGTCAGTTTAAGCCGGCCCTTGGGGGCTACGTGTTTGGATTTTAGAGATAATTATCAGTATGGCTCATCTTGTTATTATGAAATAATGGTTTAAAAGCTGCACAAGGTTTATTCCAGTTTAATATTTGAAGACCCGGCTCATCTTGATAAGATAAGCCGGCTTTGAGAGGCTACGGTTTGGAAATTATCATGAAGTCTCAAGCATATTCAACATCTTTTCCTATACTTAAGACTTGGCGGCTATATAAGTACATATGGAAAGGGGTTGGTAACATACCTCATAGCGTTCCTTCATGAGGTTCACTAAGCTGGCTTCCAGATCACGGCTAGTATGGAGGCGGTTCAGATAACCTGCGTGGATCTCACTGGCACTGAATGCAGCATAGCTTTCCAGGTCCAGCTTGGCCTTGCCTTTTTCTAAGGAAGGAAATTCTTCCTTAGTGTTGTGCTTGGTTAGCACTGTTGAAGCCCCTGGCGTGGTATGAGCCATCCCAGTGATCTAGAGGGATCTCTTCAGCCGGCTTCGGAGGAGTTGGCGACTTAGGGCTCGGCGGATCATGGCTTGCCACCGGGTTAAGTTCAGTATCCATCTGTTCAGGGACGGTGGTGTCAATTGATGGTGGTGGGTCGTTGACAGGCTCTTCAAGGTCTTGACTGAGGGTCTCAGAAAATTCTGCTGTTTGTTTCTCCGGGTCAGCGGTTTTGGGATCTTTCGAAGACCCGCCCAGTTTTTTGTTTCTTGCCTGCTTTGGCAATACCTCTGCAACAAAGATACAAAGCATATGAGTATATCATTACAAGACATGGATAAACAAATGAAAATACTAACCCTTGGGTGATCTTGAAGACAGGCATTTGGGTTCCGGTAGAGTCGCCAGATGATGGAGGCATCTTCTGATAATTTGAGTTGGAAGAATTAAGAGGTTGACGTATAAGGCCAGCTAATGGATAAAGAGAGTCTGGATCATGTGGCACCTCATGTCGACGTTTGCGAGGAGCAGGTGTGTTTGGTAAGCCGAAGATGAGATCTTGAGAGCCGCCGCTCCGGGTTGGGCATCTTAACTCATGTTGTTGTTTCTTCAAAAGAAAGTTGGGATCCAAGTAAGCAAGAGGATGAGAAAATTTCACCTTCCGGATGACCCGCCGAGTTTTCTGTCTTGCCAAGGGTTCTGAGTCAGAGGAGACAGGGATTACCTCTACTGCGTCAGCTTGACTTGTTTCCGCATCATCCTGAGAAGAGTCAGCGTCAATAAGTTGCATAAAAAGACGACCAAGGGAGTCAAGTTCTACCTCTGACTCGTCATCAAGTTTGAGCAGCTCTTCAGCGGATGGCTTCTTGGGACGATCTGGACCTCGAGTTTTTGTTTTGGGCTTCTTGGTTGGGGCGGCAGCAGGCAGTTTTTTCTTCCAAAAAGGGGAGTTTGCCTGTTTAAATATAGACAGGAAAAGTAAGGAATATGCTATACAAGAAGTAAACAAGCAAAATGAAAGATGGTGTAAAATACTTACAGCCAGAGGTGGGTTGAGTTTGCAGAAAGGGTTCAGTCCCACTTTGCCGCAGTTGTCCATGGGCTCCCCGAGTAGTGATTTGACTACATCAGTGACATCCTTATCACTCAAGGATGTCTGATTAAAATGTTGTGGATCTTTGGTATCTCCAGTATATTCGCACATTAAGCCGCTGCGCCGGCTCAAAGGTATTATCCTCCAAGCAACCCAGCAGCAGGTTAGATCCACTGCAGTTAAGCCGTCGGCTACCAATGCCCTTATTTTTTAGAAGGTGGGGGCATATTTAACGCGCTTTGCGGCGGTTAACCGGTCTGGAAGTTTGTTGTGGGTGTTGAGCCGGAAGGGGCGATAACCCGGTAAATGATTTTCGTCGGCCGGAGAAGTATCTCTGCAATAGAACCAAGTGAAATTCCAATCCTTGGGGTGACTAGGCAGCTTGGCTTCAGGAAAAATTATATCTCTTTGCCGCTGAATAGAAATTCCTCCAAGTTCCAAGCTGGGTCCATCAGTCATCTTAGTTTGACGATTAAGATAAAAAATACTCTCTGAAGAGGTCAACAGTAGGCTCCTCTCCAAGGTACACTTTGTAGAATACTTGAAAATTGCACAAGTTGGAGACGGAGTTGGGACCAATGTCTTGAGGATGAAGTTGGTAAAAATTCAGAGCATCGTGGAAAAACTTTGACCCGGGCGGGGAAAAGCCACGGAGAAGGTGGTCTGCAAGATCACGATTTCGCCCTCTTGGGGTTCTGGAGTTGTTTCAGAACCAGGGACCCACCAGTGTATGACCTCTTTGGATGGTAAAATCCCCATGTCTACATACTCCTAGAATGAGAGTTCGGAGACTTGGGAGGCGACCCAGTCGCAAGAAGTGGGAGTCTTGGTCATTGTTGGCGGGTTAAAAAGCAACAGTCTAAAAATTTAAGGTATGGCGGGTTAAAATTAAAGTGACAAAGCGCTTAAGCATTTGCAAGGATAAATCAGTGGCAGTGAGGTGGTTCTGGATAAGGGATAAATCCTTATAATGAGAGTATGAAGGAATTATAAACCGCCCTAGTGAGGAGGGAGCGGTGACTCTCGGGTTAAAAATTAAAGTATGGCAAGTCAGAATATATCTGCTAAGCCGGCCAGAGAATATTAGATGACAGAGCTTATTATTTAAGCCGCCCAAGTAACATTAGCATGACAATCATCTACGGATCTGGGGTCGGCAAAATTTTGCTAAGTATGGGATGAACAAGTTTCGCAGAGTATGCCAACAAATTTGGATCTACGGCAACTCAAAAAATGAAGAATAAATGCTAAACCTAAAGCATGACAGTGGAAGAACTGGAGAACTAAGTATTGATTTATCGGAAGATGGGATCTATTATGGATATGAGTAAAAGGCTAAAAACTACTGCCATGTTGTTTCTTCTTAGTTTTGGATTGGATTACGTGTTCTAAGTAACAGATGGATGAAGTAGGTCGAACTGCGAAGAACTCCGACGAACCCTATGAACAGGATTGAGTTAATGTGGATCTGAGAAGGGGAAAAGGGAGTACCTGGAAGTGTTGATGAAAAGCGGGAGTGCGCCGCCGTTCTCTGGTCCAATCAGGTTGATGCAGCGGCCTTTTGTCGCAGTCGACAGCGAAGAACGGTCGGAGCGGTGGAGCGCTTGCGTAGCGCAGGTCACGGGGAAGAAGAAGAAGAAGAAGTGGAGGCGAAGGGGGTAAAAGTGAAAAAGGGCCCCCCCGTGCCTATTTATAAGGGAAAAGGTGAACAGTAAAATGGAAGGCGCGGAAATCAAGGAGATGTCGTGATTATCTCAACAATGTAGGCGCCTCGATTCTCGGACAACCAGTTAATGCGAAAGATCCATTGTGATGTCATGAGTTTTTTATGGATTTACTTCGCGTGACGTCATAGCGGGTTACGGCGATTTGTTCAAGGTTAAGCTTTGGAAAAACGATTCGCCAACTGAAGCAGTGAAGATTGACATGAACAAGTTCAAATCAATATGGGGCCTAATGTTGGGGATATAACCCCGAGGTGTGACCCGCCCAGAAGGGGCCGGGTTACACCGTTGGCGACTCAATATGAAGAAGGCCCAAATAGGCCCAATAAGATGGAGCATGAAGACTGGTGGCGGCTTATAAGGAGGGCCTGTTGGAGGCCCAAGACCTGGTGGTAGAATTGTGACCCGGAGAGTGTGAGCTGCCACGATGGCGACTTGTCTAACAAGGCAGGGCGACTTAGAAACCGAATTGGTCACGTTGTGTGATCCGGCTTGGACTCTTGTAAGCCCCAGGCCTCGACCTGTGTATATAAAGGCGAGACCCGGCGGCGGGTTAGGGGAAGAAACAATTGATCGAGAGCTAGGTTAAGTGATTCTGCTCCCTTGTAATCGATATTCAAGCTATAGTCAACAAAAGCAGGAGTAGGCTTTTACCTCGCTGTGAGGGGCCGAACCTGGGTAAACCTTGTGGCCTTTGTCCCATTCAACCCCTTCGAGCTAACCAACGTTGCGATGGATCCACACCTAAGTCGTTTCACAGGGGCATCTGCCGTGTTAAAACCACGACACCGACCATGGGTTAAATTTCGGGGCTACAGGCTCTACGGCGTAGACGTCCCGAAGTGTGTGTTTCCTCTCCTTCTTGGGTATATGAGTGGCGTAGATCATATTCACCGCCTTTACCTCAGGAGGGAATTGTTTCTGGCCCCCATTGTTCGGCCTGCGAGGTTCCTCATCATCCTCGCTGCGGGGGATTTTGCTTGTGTCCTCGGTCATGAGCTTGCCGGTCTGTTTGATCACCCAACAGTTACGGTTGGTGTGGTTGGTGGGCTTGTCAGGGGTGTCGTGGATCTGGCAGGGCCTGTCCAAGATTATGTCCCGCTTGGTGGGTCCATCCTGCTTCCCTTTAGAGGGCTTCTTCCGCAGTCCTGGTTTGGAGTTGCGGAATCCGGCATTCACTGTTGTATCCTCGGCTTCACCGCCATTGTGACGACGCTTATTTCTGTTGCGCCGTTGTTTCCCGTTTTCGTCCCGGACTTCCGAGGTACCGGGGTCTTCGGGGTTGGTGCTTCTACGAGCCAACCAGCTGTCTTCTCTCGCGCAAAAGTGGGTCATGAGTGAGGTAAGAGCCGACATCGTGCTCGGCTTGTCTTGGCCGAGCTGACAGGCTAGCCATTCGTCCCGGATGCTATGCTTGAATGCCTCTATAGCTTCGGCGTCCGGACAGTCGACGATCTGGTTCTTTTTGGTCAAAAACCGATTCCAAAATTGCCGGGCTGACGCGCCGGGCTGTTGAACCACATGGCTCAGGTCATCGGCATCCGGAGGCCGAACATAAGTACCTTGAAAGTTAGCTCGGAAAGCGTCCTCGAGCTCTTCCCAACTTCCAATGGAGTTTTTAGGGAGGGTGTTCAACCAATGCCTGGCCGGTCCTTTGAGCTTTAATAGCAGGTATTTTATGACGTGGAGGTCATCTCCTCAGGCCGTATGAATGTGGAGAAGAAAATCTTCGGTCCACACGGCCGGGTCTGTATTTCCGCCGTATTGTTCGATGTTTACGGTTTTAAACCCTTCGGGGAACTGATGCCGCGTCACCTCATCCGTGAAGCACATCGGGTGAGCGGCGCCCCTAACCCAGTCTACATCGCGCCGGAGATCGGCGGCTATCTCGGCCCGGTGCTGCTCCCGAACTCTATCGTTTTGGTCGCGCCAAGCTTGGTGTCTGTCCCGTCCAGCCGGGGCGTACTCTCGAGATCTGTAGATGGATCTTGTCTGTCCTTCTCTAATGGCCAGGTCATGACGGAGATCATGTTGGTATTCTAGCTGTGCTGCCTCCTTGCCCTTACGGCGAGGGGGAGCAGGGGGTATTCAGCCTTGATAACCCACAAGTATATGGGATCGTTTGTAGCCTTTTTCGATAAATAAGAGTGTCGAACCCAGCGAGGAGCTAAAGGCAGAACAAATATTCCCTCAAGTTCTATCGACCACCGATACAACTCTACGCACACTTAATGTTTGCTTTACCTAGAACAAGAATAAAACTAGAAGTACTTTGTAGGTGTGGATAGGTTTGCAAGATAATAAAGAACGTGAAAATAAAAGTTAGGTGATGTTTAAATAAAAGAAACAATTAAGTTTAGTAAAACAAGTGTGGTTCAGTGGTGGTAGGATTTACGGAATTATCCCTTAGCAATTGACTACGTTGCTAGACCGATAGCAAGTTTTTATGTGGGAGAGGCCACTGCTAGCATCTCGTCCCTTACTTGGAATTCTATACACTTATGATTGGAACTATTAGCAAGCATCCGCAACCACTAACATTCATTAAGGTAAAACCCAACCATAGCATTAAGATATATTGGTCCCCCTTCAATCCCGTACGTATCAATTTCTATGTTTAGGCTGAAGCTGCTGTCACCCTTGCCCTCCAATGCATAGTCCTATCAACGTACAACTAACCCTATGGTGTGATCCACACGCACGATCATATGATGGGCACCAAAGGACAGCAACATAACCACAAGCAAATTAAACCAACCATAGCAATTCACCAATTACCGATAGGACAACAAAAATCTACTCAGACATTGTAGGATGGCAACATATCATTGGATAATAGTATGAAGCATAAAGCACCATGTTCAAGTAGAGGGTACAGCGGGTTGCGGGAGAGTGGACTGCTGAATATAGATGGGGGAAGGTGATGAAGATGTTGGTGAAGATGACGGAGTTGTTGGAGTAGATCGCCGTCACACGATGATTGCCCCGGCGGTGTTCCGGCGCCACCGGGAGAGAGGGGGAGAGAGCCCCCCTCCTTCTTCTTCTTCCTTGGCCTCCCCCTAGATGGGAGGAGAGTTCCCCCTCTGGTCCATGGTCTCCATGGCGGCGGAGGGGCAGGAGCCCCTCCTAGATTGTATCTCCCTCTCTAATCTCTTCTGTTTCGCGTTCCTCTTTTCTGGCCAAAAACTGTTTCTTATATTCCCGGAGATCTATAACTCCGATTGCGCTGAGATTTTAACACGATTTTTTTCGGATATAAGCTTCCTTGCGCCCGAAGTAGAGCTCCAACCGACGTACGAGGTGAGCACAACCCACCACCGCGCGCCTGGCCCATGGGGCGCGCCCTGGTGTATGTTGGGGGTTGTGGGCCCCTGTTTGCGTTGATTCCAAGTCCCAAAAATCACATATATTCCAATATAATTCTCTGTAAAATTTTATCGCGTTTGGACTTCGTTTGATATGGATATTCTGCGAAACAAAAAACATGCAACAAACAAGAACTGGCACTGGGCACTGGATCAATAGGTTAGTCCAATAAATCATATAAAATGTTGCCAAAAGTATGTGAAAGTTGTATAATATTGGCATGAAACAATCAAAATTATAGATACGACGGAGACGTATCAACATCCCCAAGCTTAATTCCTGCTCGTCCTCGAGTAGGTAAATGATAAAAAAGATAATTTCTGATGTGGAATGCTACCTAGCATAAACTTGATCATATATCTAATCATGGCATGAATATTAAGACACAAATGATTCAAAGCAATTGTCTATAATTTGACATAAAGACATTAATACTCAGGCATCCCAACAAACAATCATGTCTTTCAAAATATCAACACTAAAGAATGCTATCCCTAGCCCATCATGCTCAATCATTGGTCCATTCACGAAACACACTTGAATATTAGCTGCATCAATGCACAAGTATGATCATAGTGCTCCCTAGTTGGTGCTTTATAAGAGAAGATGGAGACTCAAATAAAAATAAAAATTGAGCTCAAAGCAGAGGTGCCAGAGCTCAAAGCAAAAATTGAGAGATAAAAACATTTTGAGAGGCATGCTTTTCCTGTCAACGCTACGCCCGAGAGTTCCCAACATCTTCCATGTTAGACACATTATAGGTGGTTCCCAAATAGAAAATAAAGTTCATTTCCTTTCCACCATTCTTTCACAATCCATGGCTAGCCGTATCCACATGTGCCTTCAATACCAACACTTTCCAAGGAATTTTGTTGTTGTTATTTTTGATTCACTGTGGGACTGGGCATCCCTATTACTGCCATACTCTCGTGCAATAACAAGTGAATAAACACTCGTCGTGAGAATAACCTGCCTAATCATGGAAGACATCGGCCACCCCCTGCCGCCACGTGAGTGGTACGGGCACACAAAACGGAGATTTATTTTGAAAATTAGATTTGGCACATACAAATTTACTTAGAATGGCACGAAAATACCGCATATAGGTAGGTATGGTGGACTCATATGGCAAAACTGAGTTTAAGGATTTTGGATGCACAAGTTGTATTTCTACTTAGTACAAGTGGAGGCTAGCAAAAAGATTGAGAAGCAACCAACCAAGAAACAAAAATTCTCATAAACGAGCATTAAGCATACTAACACCGAATAATGCACCACAAGTAGGATGTAATTTCATTGCATAACTATTTGACTTTCGTGCTTGCATAGGGAATCATAAACCTTAACACCAATATTCTTACTAACCACAACCATTTACTAGTACCTCCCACATATTATCATCTCTATATCGCAAAACTATTGCAAGGAATCAAACATATCATATTCAGTGATCCATAAGTTTTATGTAGGATTTCATGACTAACCATGCAATTGGCCAATTCCTGTTGACTCTCTAAATAGATATAAGTGAAGCAAGAGATTTTAATTCTTTCTACAAAAGACCATTCTCTAATAAATATAAGTGAAGCAAAAGAGCATTCTACAAACAATGGTTTTCTATGTGAAGAGAAACAGGCAATCCAAACTTCAAATGATATACGTGAAGCACATGAAGCATTCTATGAAGCCATACTCAAAAGATATAAGTGAAGTGCAATGAGCATTCTACAAATCAACCATGGACTATCTCATACCAGCATGGTGCATAAAATAAAAGTGAAAACTAAACACAAAAGACGCTCCAAGATTTACACATATCACATGAACGAAACAAAAACGAAAACGAAAACATACCGATACTTGTTGAAGAAAGATGGGATGCCTTCTGGGGCATCCCCAAGCTTAGACACTTGAGTCTCCTTGGATATTTACTTGGGGTGCCTTGGGCATCCCCAAGCTTGAACTCTTGCCTCTCCTCCTTCTCCTCATATCGAGACCTCCTCGATCTTTGAACACTTCATCCACACAAAACTTAACAGAAAACTGGTGAGATCCGTTAGTATAATAATGCAAAACACTACTTTAAGTACTGTTGTAGACCAATTAATATTTTGTTTTTACATTTTAGCTACTTTATTATAACTTTTCCATGGCTTATACCACCGATAAAAATCGATAGTTTCATCAAAACAAGCAAAACAATGCATCAAAAACAGAATCTGTCTTAAACAGGACAGTCTGTAGTAATCTGAACATTCACCATACTTATGTTACTCCAAAAATTCTGAAAACTTAGGAAAAAATAAAAAAATTGTATATCAATACTGTGAAAAAAGTTTCAGAAACTTTTGACATTCCAGTAAAAAATGTAAAATCACGCACTATAGACAAAGTTTCTGTTTTTACACCGCACATACCAACAAGCAATCTAATCATCCTAAAGGCAAATCTTGGCACATTATTTTTATAATACAATGGATTTGTAAAAACGGATAAATATTTTTGTGAGAAACTTCCATGAAAAATTTACATTGTTTTCATGAGCATGAACACAAGTGTTCAAGGTCGACCCTCACTTCTCCAATGCATCACCTTTCAATCGCTTCTCTTTTTGAAAAAGTTTTTAGGTTCCCCTCTATATTTTTTGTTTTTAAACTTTATAAAAGCACTCAACAGAATAAAATGACTTCCTAAAACTTCCAGGTTGTCTCCCTGGTAGCGCTTTCTTTAAATCCATTAAGCTAGGCATAAAGTGCTCAAGTAATGGATCCACCCGGATCCCAAGGTATATCAAAGCCAATTTTAATTAACAATGATTTGGCATTTAGTAGTGAGCACAAAGCAACATATATCAAGCAATTATGAAGTCTAACTCTTTTTCTATGCATCAGCATGTCATACAAAAACAATTCATGCACATCAAGTAAAGGCCAATACATAGCATAAGCAGTTTCTTGCAATTTTATCGTGTTGGAAACATAGAGAGGTGGAGATGTAGTTCCTCTCTCATAATAATTACAAGTAGGAGCAGCAAGCACATGCATATTATATTCATCAAAATTATCATGTGTAATAGCAAAATGCAACCCATCAATATAATCCTCAATAAGTGCAAACTTCTCCGATATAGTGTAGTTGGGAGAATTCAAAAAGATAATAGGACTAGCATGTGTGGGTGCAATAGCAACAATTTCATTATTAACACAAGGAACTATAGCAAGTTAATCTCCATAAGCATAATTCATATTGGCATCTTGGCCACAAGCATAGCAAGCATCAAGTTCATCAAAAAGGGATATTTCAAATGAATCAACAGGATCATAGCAATTATCATAGCATTCATCCTTCGGTAAGAACGAAGGGATATTAAGTAACATATGAGTTGAAGAGTTGCTCTCATTAGAAGGTGGGCACGAGTAGCTAATCTGTTCTTCCTCCGCTTGTTCTTCGCTCTCCTCATCATCTTTTTCATCCAATGAGCTCACAGTTTCATCAATTTCTTCTTCCATTGACTCCTGCAAAATATTAGTCTCTTCTTGGACAGCGGAGACATTCTCAATAAATACATCAATATCGTAATTGCATTTATAATTATCATAGCAATATTTAAGTATAGCAAAATTTCCAGGTCTATAAACTGAATCATCAAAATCTTCATACTTTCCAAACAAAGATTCAATTTCATAAGCACCCTTAAAAGCAACAAATTCTTCTATTCATTCCACATCATAGTAATCATATATACCATTAGCATAAGAAGCCAAGGTTTCACTATCATTAAATTTTCATGAAAAGGGAAGGTGTGGAGCCTTCATCCTAGAGCAACAAGTATAATCATATCTCAAGCATAAATTCCAAGCATACCAATGCAACATATCAATTTGATCCCATAATAATTTCCATTTTTGTGTCAAGCGATAATCCCTAAAGCATTCACATTGATCCAACGTGTCTCCCATTATCAAGTTGAATGGGGTTTTCTCAGGATTATCAAAGTATTGCATAATATTTTTCACATAACGAGCATCGAGGGTTTTAGGAGGTTCCCCATCTCCATGAGTAGCAAGTACAACTAATTTTTTTGGTATTTCGTGTTCCATATCCATAACTAAAGATAGAGAACAACTTAGAACAGAAAATAAAAACTACCTAGTGATAAAGCAAACAAGCACACACGAGAATATTCACCCCACGCTATTGCTCCCCGGCAACGGCGCCAGAAAAAGGTCTTGATAACCCACAAGTATACGGGATCGTTTGTAGCCTTTTTCGATAAATAAGAGTGTCAAACCCAGCGAGGAGCTAAAGGCAGAACAAATATTCCCTCAAGTTCTATCGACCACCGATACAACTCTATGCAGACTTAACGTTTGCTTTACCTAGAACAAGAATAAAACTAGAAGTACTTTGTAGGTGTGGATAGGTTTGCAAGATAATAAAGAACGTGAAAATAAAGGTTAGGTGCTGTTTAAATAAAATAAACAATTAAGTTCAGTAAAACGAGTGTGGTTTAGTGGTGGTAGGATTTGCGGAATTGTCCCTTAGCAATTGACTACGTTGCTAGACCGATAGCAAGTTTTTATGTGGGAGAGGCCACTGCTAGCATGTCGTCCCTTACTTGGAATTCTATGGACTTATGATTGGAATTATTAGCAAGCATCTGCAACTACTAACGTTCATTAAGGTAAAACCCAACCATAGCATTAAGATATATATTGGTCCCCCTTCAATCTCGTACGTATCAATTTCTATGTTTAGGTTGAAGCTGCTGTCACCCTTGCCCTCCAATGCATAGTCCTATCAATGTATAACTAACCCTATGGTGTGATCCACACACACGCTCATATGATGGGCACCAAAGGACAGCAACATAACCACAAGAAAATTAAACCAACCATAGCAATTCACCAATTACCGATAGGACAACAAAAATCTAGTCAGACATCATAGGATGGCAACATATCATTGGATAATAGTATGAAGCATAAAGCACCATGTTCAAGTAGAGGGTACAGCGGGTTGCGGGAGAGTGGACCTCTGAATATAGATGGGGGAAGGTGATGAAGATGTTGGTGAAGATGACGGAGTTGCTGGAGTAGATCGCCGTCACACGATGATTGCCCCGGCAGCGTTCCAGCGCCACCGGGAGAGAGGGGGAGAGAGCCCCCCTCCTTCTTCTTCTTCCTTGGCCTCCCTCCTAGATGTGAGGAGAGTTCCCCCTCTGGTCCATGGCCTCCATGGAGGTAGAGGAGCAGGAGCCCCTCCTAGATTGGATCTCCCTCTCTGTTCTCTTCTGTTTCGCGTTCCTCTTTTCTGGCCGAAAACCGTTTCTTATATTCCTGAAGATCCGTAACTCCGATTGCGCTGAGATTTTAATACGATTTTTTTCCGGATATAAGCTTCCTTGCGCCCGAAGTAGAGCTCCAACCGACGTACGAGGCGAGCACAACCCACCACCGCGCGCCTGGCCCCTGGGGGGCGCCCTAGTGTATGTTGGGGGCTGTGGGCCCCCGTTTGCATTGATTCCAAGTCCCAAAAATCACATATATTCCAAAATAATTCTCCGTAAAATTTTATCGCGTTTGGACTTCGTTTGATATGGATATTCTGCGAAACAAAAAACATGCAACAAACAGGAACTGGCACTGGGCAGTGGATCAATAGGTTAGTCCAATAAATCATATAAAATGTTACCAAAAGTATGTGAAAGTTGTATAATATTGGCATGAAACAATCAAAAATTATAGATACGACGGAGACGTATCAAGCCTCTCCAGCTGGCATGTCCCTTCCTCGAGTGGATATTCTGCGAAACAAAAAACATGCAACAAACAGGAACTGGCACTGGGCAGTGGATCAATAGGTTAGTCCAATAAATCATATAAAATGTTGCCAAAAGTATGTGAAAGTTGTATAATATTGGCATGAAACAATCAAAAATTATAGATACGACGGAGACGTATCAAGCCTCTCCAGCTGGCATGTCCCTTCCTCGAGGGGGCGGTCAGGCTGGTCTGCCTGGGTATATCTTGGGGTGCGGGCTCAAGGGCCTCAGTGCCGAATTGCGGCAGGAGTTTCCACTTTGGGTAGCTTTTGGTTTACCGCTCATAGCCGTAACCTTCCTCAGCTGCTAGGACTTTTTTTCCATCTGTCATTGAGGGTGTCTTGTTCGGCTTTTATTTGTTGCTGCTTCTTCTTCAAGCTTCGTGCAGTGGCAATAAGTTACCGTTTAAACCGCTCTTGGTCCAGTGGATCCTCAAGGGCGATGAAATCCTTGGCTCCAAGGCTGACCTCCTCCTCGGAGAGGGGGAGATAGTTACTGTGCTCGGAGTCATTGAGGTCCTCGGGATTAAACTGGTCCTCGTGCTCCTCCGAGTTGTCTGGATATTGCTCGACGGCAGCGGGGTCGTCGAGGTCTTCCATATTGTCCGGGGTGTCGTCTTGTCGGGTGCCCGTGTTGCTTACCTTGCCTCGGCGCCCCTTGGATTGTCGGCGTTGTCTCCGGTGTTTGGGCGGCTCCTCGTCGGGCTTGTTGCTATCTCTCCTGGGGTGCCGTCACCGTTATTAGCGCCATCGCCGTTGTCCTTGGGGGTGTCCACCATGCAAACATCGTAGGTGGAGGTGGCCGTCCATAGGTCGGTGACGGGAGGGGTAGTGTCAGCGTGGGCCATGGCTTCGATATCCTCGTCCAATGTCTTCGGCCTCCTTAGAGGCGTAGTCTAGCATGTCGGTTAAGTCTTCGACAGTGGCTACCACAAGATTATGAAGTGTATAGGATGATTATAGAGTCGATCCACCACGAGATCAGATGAACTAAACCCTAGGCTAGTAGGATGATGGTTGTTGTTCTAGCCTCTACGGACTAAACCCTCTGGTTTATATAGACATCATGGGTACTAGGGTTACACATGGTCAATTACAAGGAAGGAATAAACATGATGATTCTTCTTATCTTGACTTGGAGGACACACCAAGGCATCGAAGGTCTCCTGTCCAGATACGGAGTCGCCTCGTAGTTCGGCCTTCTAGCAGTTGCAGTGCGGCCCACCTGTCCGGCCCATGAGAGATAGGCCGGCAACCCGAGGACCCCTTAGTCCAAGACTCCCTCAGCTTGGTCACAGGTCGGATCACTTCTGACCTGCTTGGCTGGTAGCGGCCTCTAGCAAGGCGTGCCAACCACCAAGTAGACAATGAAGCTGGTTAGGCGAACCTGTACATCACACTTATGTTCCCATTGCCACACGATATATGTTGTCGGACTCAAGGCGAGTTTGTCATCCTTATGCTAGCTCTTTCTCGTTCCAGTGATGCCAACCACAAACCGGATTATCTCATAATCCTTGTCGCATGACGATGCTTATCTTGGTCGGATCACACGAGGGGCCCAGAGTATATCTCTCTTGATCGGAGGGGCAAATCCCATCTTGCTCGACCATGTCTCGCGACATGGATCTGGACAAGCCCGAAACCTACCTTTATAACTACCCAGTTATGGAGTAGTGTTTGGTCAGCCCAAAGCAAGTCTATCACCATCCCGAGTACATGTGACAGCTCAGGTCTTAGGACATAGAACGTATGTTGTACTAGAGACTCATAGATGACATATCGCTGCGTCTCATGGCTGGGTCTATCCGACTCGGACCTTATCTCGACTCGGATCTGACTATATCGAATCCGACCAGATCCTTCCAAGTCCATTATCCGGCTAGCATCAAATGCTCCATGGCTAGTGAGACCGAGCCATCCACCGTGTCATATGCTAGTCTAGTCGGCTGCGTGTCCACACAACCCTTTGGACTAGGGACCTTTTAGGACAATCATCATACAATGCATAGTCCCTCAAACAAGTCACGTACTTGTTGATACACATCATTGATAATGTCCAAGGACTATCTTTATTCGTAAACACATAGGAAATATCATCATACATGATTGCCTCTAGGGCATATCTCCAACAACTCATAGACATGAACGAAACTGTTCGTTCAATGACCGATAACGGGACCGTGGACGTCCATATCGATCCCTATAAGCACACGAATGATATTCGAGTGAACCTTTGGTTATCATGTGATGTTCCCTATGCTTCACGATACTTCACAAAACCCGAGATGCATTGGTATCCTCCTGAGTCATCACTACGCTCATTATACCGAAATCCTCATTACTAGTTTTGTTCTTCTTTCTCGTTATTGTGTTCCGGCATCCTGTGACTAAGTCACCTGTGTCTGGCCAGACGATGATCGATGTCGTCACACCGAGAGGGCCCTAAGAATATCTCTCCATCGTCGGAGGAGCAAATCCCACTCCTGAGCTACCCGGCCACTTATCAAACTTTCCGATGAACCCGTAAGTTGTTGTTATGATCACCGTGTTACATGTGACATTTGAGCAACCCCAAAGCCCACCGTACGGTAAGAAGTGACTACGATACTCTCATGGTCTAAGGAGCAAGATCACACGTTAACACTCTGTGTTATTATAATTGATGACAGACGATATTAACTCAATTTATAACATACAAGATTGGGTCGATTCAATATGACCGTTCTTCTAACGTCATAATCTCAATGTTGTTTTTAACGATATCCTAAGATCCAAAAAACGTGAACACCAACGACACTTGAGCTAGTCCCAGAGGCAAGACTAGGAACCTTCTATTTTACCGTTTATCATTCCACACGTGCATATGAGTTTTCCACTGAATCGAATATTCCAGGATCATAGCAGTTATAGCATAGAATATAAACTCTGTAATTATGAATAAGGAAATATAATAATACAAATATTATTGCCTCTAGGGCACATTTCCAACAGTGAGGAGTTGTAAGCGGCTTGATAGTAAACACTTTTTTCATTCATTAATTTGCATAAAAAATGAAACCAATGTTGTACGGGGTCTAAGTTGAAGAATGTTGTAAGTAACCGCTCACGTAGAATGGGTCGGGATGCGCAACGGGGCTTCGGCTGTGCCAAGCTCTTCCCCTTGGAGCACTTGGTTTCATGATGATCTTCGTGTAGACTATTGTGTACTATTAGAGTGTTTGAGTACGAGTTGCGATCTTGCATGCACTTCCACGTATCCATTTTTTGCTAGCAGCTATCTATCGTGCATTGTCTACTCTCACCTCGAGATTTGGCGCATACTTTGCCGATACATCCATATCTCGTGAGAGGACGCCATCATACCTACCTATTATGGCATTTTCATAGCCATTCCAAGATATATTTTGATGCAACTTCCATCATCACTCATTACATGATTAGAGATATTTATTTTCGCTGTTGCATGAACGTAAGATGGCTAGCTTAATATTTACATGGCTTGTTCATTTTTTATGTCTTTGCTACGCTAGATCATTACACATACTCGTTTACTGCTAGACATTCATTAGATGTTTTTGCATCATGTTTACTATTAGTTGAGTTATTAGTACATTTATTGTATTGATTGTCATGTTAGAGTGTTGCCCCTACCTTGTGAGGAATAAAAAAATGAGCCAAAAAAGACAAAGAGAAAAAGTTCCATGGAGGCCACAAATATGGAGAGAAGAAAAGAGAGAGGGGCACACTACTATCCTTTTTGCATACATATGTGTTCCACAATGTAACAATTTGATTTGTCATATAGAGAGTTATCATACGCTTCATGTTTATATACTAGTTGCGGATTTTCACATTATATAACTTGGCCCGCATATTCCTATGATGAGCTACCTCAAAATGTTGTAGATCTTCATAAGCAAGCGAGTTGGATGCACACCCCACTTGTCCATTAAAGGGTTGATCAATAGAGGGAGTTCTGTTGACAGTTGGGTTCAATGGTGCAAGTAGCTACCGTAGTTACAGAAAGTGGAAAGGCTTGTATTGGTGTTGTTGCCGCTAGGGATAAAAAGATGGTTGCATAGTTATCCTTTGAACGCGGATGAAGACGATATATCATCTACTTCATATCATGATACTTAATGCCATACTCTATTTACTTAATACTTTAAGATGCATGTTGGATATCGGTCTTCGGTGGAGTATTAGATATGTGTGCGGTTGGATAACGGTCTATGAATTTATGGACGTGGTGCTCATATGTTGATTATGCTGTGAATAGTCATACTTATAAGCATTGCAATTTAATCGTTGCCCAACTATAATTAATTTACCACACCCATTTCTTATTTTTTTTAGTAGACCACTAGTGAACCTATGGAGCCCGTTCCTTTTTCCTCCATAAAGTTCTCAGCCATAATCAACGCTCTTTTAATTTCGTGTTTCAATTTTCTGTTAATTTTCATCAACACTTTCCACACATGCGTTTTATTTCTTTTTGTAACCAACCAAGCTAGTGAGATTGGCAGCCCTCGCTACTCATGTTGGTCATGGTAAACATCGCCACCCACTGACTCCAAAAATTGCGTAATTCCTCTCTTATTTGTATACATCAAAGCACCTAGCTGTGTGCGCCAGTATAATACTCTTGTCTGGACAAAACATCACATCAATTACAAGATGCAGATGATGATGCTGATGCATGTTTCTATTCTAGCAAATGAATTAAGTAGGGGGAAAATCACCAAGGCGTCTAATCTCTTCGCCCAAAAGATGCCACCTTTACTTAATACTATAAACACTCTCAGATCATCCAATTCGGCTGACACTTGACAAGACAGATATGCTGATTGAGTAATTGACATGTCGTCATCCTATGTAATCAGCTCGATCATGGTAAACATCGCCACCCACCGACTCCAATTTTGGCTTTGCGGAGAGCTGAGTCCCGTATCTCCACAGGTAATTCAGCCCAACAAGCAGCTCGGTGATGGCATCTTCGGTCTTGTCTCGGTCAGCGAAGTGCAGCGTCTGCAGGAGCATAACGCTCGTGCCGGGGCCGACGTTCCGCTGCTCGAAGCTCCTCTCGGACTGCCACCGCACAGTGTTGTGGGCGACCGGTGCGAGCCATCCGAGGATCCCCTGCACCGTGTCAGCCCACCCGGCGGCCAGGACGCGGTCGCAGGGCGTGCCCTTCTTGCGAGCGGCGGACGACGGCGGCCTTAGGCGTGCTCGGAGGGACGCCCGGATACTGTCAGTCAGCATGCCGTACAGCGCATCCCTCTCGTCGGGGCAGATGTGCCGGGGCGAGATGGCGAGCTTCTCGGCGAAGACGACGAGGTTCGCGTAGTGTGATGCCAGGGCGGCTGCGCCGAGGGTCGTCTCCGGTGCGTTCGCCAGCACGTCGTGCGACGAGCACTCGAACACCGAAGTGGAGAGCTTCCTGCTGGCACTGTGACGATCACTCTCGTTGGTCTGGTAACTGATACTGAAATCGTCGTTGTTGGATGAGACGTAGCTGAAGCTCAGTGGGAGATCATGGCCGCCGTGGACCCACCCCTCCCTGGTCGGAGACTTGCTCCCGCTGACCATGCAGCTGATGAGGTGCTTGCCACGCACCGGCCACTTGAGCTGCTTCAAACTCTGGCTCCTGGACAGCAGGAACCGGCGAACGTCGCCGTTAGGGGCCTTACCGGATTTTGCAGCACCCGTCGACTTCTTCGGAGCATCCACGGGGAAATCCGAGGGATACACCAGCGAATTCGTACTCCCGACGAAGGAGTTGCTCCAGGAGAATGAGAGCCGCGCACCGGCGGGCGACACCATGGAGTAATCGTTGATGGAGATTTTCTTGGGCTGCAGGTCGAACACATGTATGATCCTCGCGACGATGGTGAAGAGCGACCTGGCAAGCAGACGGACGGCGTAGTCCAGGCTCCGGTTCCAGAGCGAGGCCGCGCGCAGGCGGTCGACCTCCTGCCTCTGCCTCGCGACGCGGCGCGCGGCCTCGCCGGGCGCGAACTGCACGCGGCGGAGGCGGGCGCCCTGCTCGAGCTCGGCAAGCACGTCGATCTCCTGGCACAGGAGCCCGGTGGCGGCGACGAGGCGCTGCATCTTACGCGCCTTGCGGTCCATCTTCTTGGCGGCCGCGTAGCACAGCCCGTGCGAGTCGGCGCCGGCGCCGCCGGCGATAAGGCCTGAGAAGAGCTCGTCGAACCGGCGCAGCAGCGGGTCGGCACACCGGCCGGCGAGCCGCGCGACGGCGCAGGAGATGTCCCCGCACGCGCCGGCCATCTCCGCGACCGCGAGGGCCAGCAGCGCGCTGTCGTCGTCGGCCACGAGCCGCCGCACGCCCTCGAGCCGGACGCCTTCCCCACGGAGCCGCGCCACCTGGTCCTCTTCGAGCGCGCGCCACAGGCTCGCGGCCCGCGACATGAGCGCGGCCACCTCGAAGGACAGCATCCCGACCCTCTCCCCTCCGCCGCGGCCAGTACTCAGCTTACGCATCTTCGCCGAATCCTGCTAGTCGCAGTGGCAGAGTAATCGAGGCGGCGGCGGCGCGCGTGATGGGGTTGGGTTCTTCAAAAGCGGCTACGAGGGCAGCGGTTTTAGGGGGCAGAGCTGCGCAGCTGCAACCGCATAGGTAGTGTCATGGGGGTGGTGGGGTGGTGGGAGTTGAAACCGAAACAGAGGGGTCCGACCGGCATCGGGGAAAGGATTATTCGGCGCGTGCAGGGCCGTGGAAACTTTGGCGAATTTTGCTTGGACTCGTGGAGACAGACAGGGGAGAGGAGATGCTATGTGGATGATGAGCCATGTGTTGGGTCCGTTGCGCACTATACGTGACTGCGTGCGTCAGGGCGGCTCTGTCGGGGGCTCGGGATGTTCGCCGGCGCGGTACTCCCAATGATTGGAGGATGTGGACAAGCAGACGGTTCTTTGGCCAGTTGCCGTTGCTCATCCGTCACGAACTCACCCCCTGTTTTGGCAGTTTGCCTTTGCTCTTGTGTCGATGGCCAACATGTGTCGGGAAGGTAAAACGTTGGGACATCCTCAACGTCGTGCTGCAAAACGCCTGCAAACATTCGACCAATGTGTTTGTGTCAACGGCCTACCGAGCGGCGCCCCTGAAGATACCCAAGCGATCGCCAAGAGGTAGCAGAGAAGGAGCGTGTTGTCGACAACAGAGGAACTGGTACAGTACCGGCGTCACGGCCCAAGAGTTTGCAGCCTACAAAACTCCCTCAGTGGCTTGCAAGCCCAAACTAGACCCGTTGACCGGGTGTACGTTAAATGGCTGACGACTGGCTTCATTTGAATTTGGCTTGGAATGGAAGGCGGCTTCATCTCAGAGTTGTGCTCATACCTGTAGCTGTGAGGATGGTTGGGTGGACAAGCTACAATAAATCAAATTCCCCTTCCTCCATGAACCCTAGCTAAGACTAGATCGAGCGAATTCCTCACAATTGGCATCAGAGCCTTCGCTCTGGAGCTTCCGTTCCACTCCCACCACACACGATTCAGCGACCGACGGCGACGGGAGATCATGAAGGGGCTAAGCAAGGAGAGTCGTGCAGTCTACGAGTTGCTCCGCCATGAATTCGCCAACGACATGGACCGGAAACTACAAGCTCAGGGTGAGTCCCTACTCGAATCCATGGGCAAAATCATCGAGGCGAACAACGTGACGCTCGACAACCTCATGTCCGCAAGGCCGGATGGCATACAGGGTGAGCTCGCCCTCGATCTGGAGCAGTTCAAGGCGGATCTGAGCAAGCAGGAAGGCGCGAATCCGGATCCTAAGGCCAATGGAAGCTCTACCTCGCGCGGAGCTGGACAAGACCATGGTAGCACCGCTGCCAACCCCCTCGGCTTCGACAACGACAACAGAGGCAAGGCACACAACATCTATGTGCCTCCTCCTACCAAAGGTGCGCGAGATCACAATTATTCCTCCAGAAATTTTTCGCCTCGCGACACTCAATATGTGTATGTTACTGAGCAAGTGCTCTTTCTCTGTAACTGGACATGCCGAGATTTGATGGTTCCAACCCGAGGCTATGGCAGAATTGGTATGAAGATCAATTTCGACTGGGCAACACTCCTTCACATCGTTGGATTTCTCTCGCCACAGCCAATTCAAAGGAGCTGCACCAAAATGGCTTGAATTAGTGCAACGGCGTATGCCAAATTCTAGCTCGACTGAATTCTGCGCTGCATTACAGAACAGGTTTGGGCGAAATCAACATGAGACACTTCTGAGGAAGCTATTTCGTATTGCTCAGGACAACTCTGTGGAGGATTGTGTGGAGCAATTTGCAGAGCTCTATGACCAGCTTACAGCTTATGATGCACCAAACTCTCTCCATTACACCACTCGCTTCCTGGATGGACTAAAGCTCGGAGTTCGCATTGTTGTCGCTCTTCAGAAGCCAAAGGATTTGGATACAGCTTATGCTGGCTCCCCTGCATGAGGAGTTAGGAGAAGGAGTCACACCAATGAACACTTCTTACCAGCGCAAAACTGCACCAACACAATCGTCTTCCAGCAACAAGCCTGTGTTTACAGAGGAGAAAATGAATTCGGATACTACCAAGGGAACAGTTCCTGATTATAAGTGGGTGGCATTAAATAATTACAGAAAGTCCAAGGGCTTGTCCTTTGTTTGTGGAGAGAAATGGCAAAAGATGTGTGCAAATCAATAGTTCAACTGCATTTTGTACATGAATTTATTGATCAGTTGCAGTCTTCTCTTCCTGAGGAATCTGACTCTGACAGTGACCAACCTTCTGTTTCTTAAGTCCATGATATCAGATTATCTGCTGCTGTGATGGGCAAGGAACCAGAGGCACCAGTACATCAATTGGCAGTGGAATTGCAAGGGCAGTTACTGCACTTTTCGGTGGACTCTGGGAGCACACACTCCTTCCTGGATAGCAAGTATATGGCATTCCAAGGAGTTTCTGCCACTAAACCTTTTTCAGTCAGTGTTGCTGGTGGTGCTACAATCCAGTGTTCTCATTAGATAGTGGGATGTAGTTGGAACTGTAACAAGCACCTTTTCTATTCAGATTTCTAATTATTGCAGTTGCATACTTATGATGGAATCCTTGGATTGGACTGGCTAGCCCAGCATAGCCCTATGTATGTGGATTGGGTGGAGAAATGGATGTCATTCACTAAGGAAGGGAAGATAGTTACACTACAAGCAGTTGATTTTGAAGAATTCCGGTATACCTGTGTTTCTGTCTCTGCTATTCAGCTAGAAGAGCACACTATCGTTCCTCCTGAAATGCAACTC
Organism: Thinopyrum elongatum; assembly: GCA_011799875.1. Lineage (NCBI taxonomy): Eukaryota > Viridiplantae > Streptophyta > Magnoliopsida > Poales > Poaceae > Thinopyrum > Thinopyrum elongatum. The sequence goes on along the minus strand of CM022301.1, from coordinate 218,615,845 downwards.
ATACTAGATGATTTTGCTGATGTTTTCACTGCCCCTATAGAGCTACCACCTAGGAGGCAGTGTGATCATCACATACCACTATTCTAGGAGCAAGGCCCATCTCTATGAGACCCTACAAGATAGTACCTCGGCTCAAGGATGAATTGGAAAAGCAGATCAAAGAAATGTTGTAGGCTGGGATTATTAGGCCCAGTAAAAGTCATTTGTCTTCTCCAGTACTATTGATCAAGAAGAAAGGTAGGGGATGGAGATTGGTCATTGTTTATAGGATGCTGAATGCTATAAGTGTCAAGGCAAGTTTCCACTACCAGTGATTGATGAGCTGTCAGGAGCAGCTTGGTTTTCTAAGTTGGATCTCAGAGCAGGCTTTCATCATATAAGACTGGCACCAGGAGAGGAGTATAAAATAGCCATCCAGACACATAATGAGCACTCTGAACTCATTGTCCTGGCATTTTGTCTTTGTGGAGGTACTAGTACATTCCAAGGAGCCATGAACACAATTCTTACCCCAGTTAACTGAAAAACTACCTTGTGTTTCTTTGATGACATATTGGTGTTTAGCAAGACTTATAAAGAAGATCTGGTGCATGTTAGGGAGGTCTTGTCACTTCTCTGAGCTGATCAGTGGAAAATTAAACTCACTAAATATGCTTTTGCACAACAGCAACTTACTTACTTGGGTCACACAATCAGTGCATCTGTTGTCTCTACAGATCCCCAGTAAGGTAGAAACTGTTCAGAATTGGCCTGTGCCCAGCAATGTCAAGGAAGTGAGAGCATTTCTTGGCCTTAGTGGATACTACAGGAAATTTATCAAGCAGTATGGCATCATTAGTAAACCTTTGACAGAGTTGCTTAAAAAGGGAGTTCCATTAGTTTGGACATCCATTACTGGAACTTCTTTTAATACTCTGAAACAAGCCCTATTGGAAGCTCCTGTGTTAGCTCTTCCTCAGTTTGACAAGCCTTTTGTCATTGAAATGCTTGTGACACGGGAATTGGAGCTGTTTTAATACAAGAAGGACATCCTCTAGCTTATGTAAGTAAAGCATTGGGCCCCAAGAACAGAGCATTATCAGTTTATGAAAAGGAGTACATGGCTATTTTGTTGGTTGTGGAACAGTGGAGATCCTACTTGCAGATGCAACAGTTTACTATCGGGACTGATCAGAGAAGTTTGATCCACTTACAAAACCAGAAGTTACATACAGTTTGGCAGCAAAAAGCTCTTACGAAGATCATGGGTTTGAATTATCAAATTGTTTATAAAAAAGGAGTGGATAATACTGTTATTGATGCTTCGTCTAGGAAACCAGCCCCACACATGTTTCACATATCTAGAGCTCACCCTATGTGGATGGAGGAATCCTTGACAGTGATTCTCTTGATAAAAGGCTATTGAGTTATTACAACATTTGGCTGTTAATCCTTCCGCTAGACCTAATAATCATCTAGTGCATGGTCTGATCAGGTACAAGGGTTGTCTCTAGATTGGAAATGATCAGGCATTATAGCACAATTTTTTTCAGCACTCCATGACAACCCTACTATGGGTCATTCTGGTTTTCCTGTCACATAGAATAGAATGCATTCTTTGTTTAGGTGGGCTGGCATGAAAAGCTTCATCGAGCACAAATTTCAGTCTTGTCTGATTTGTCAGCAAGCTAAACTAGAGAGGGTCAATTATCCAGGTCTCCTTTCTCCATTGCCAGTTCCTAAACAAGCTTGGGAGACAGTGATTATGGATTTTATAACAGGTCTGCTAGTGTCTTGTCAGTTTGACTATATCTTCATTGGCATTGACAAGTTTACCAAGTATGGCCATTTTATGGCTTAGAAACATCCTTTTTCTGCTCAAAAAGTTGCTGAAACCTTCCTGGACAATGTTTATAAATTGCATGGCATGCCCGAGTTCATTGTGCCTGATAGGGACCCAATCTTCACAAGCAAATTTTGGTAGACAATTGTCAAAAGAACTAGTACTCACCTGAATATGAGCTTTGCTTATCGCCCTACTATTGATGGACAGATTGAGAGAGTCAATCAACAGGTTGAGTGGTACTTGATAATTTTTACTAGCTCTCATCCTACTAACTGGAGTAAGTGGTTGTCTCTCTATGAATTTTGGTATAACACAAATTTGCATTCTGTAGTAGGAAAATCTCCATTGGAAGTATTGTATGGCCACTCTCTAAGATACTTTGGTGTTTCTTCTTCTGATACTATTGCTCCTATGGATATTCAGCAACGGCTAACTGATAGGCAAGTGGTGGTGGATTCTGTCATACAAGATCTGCTTAGAGCTCGGCAAAGAATGAAAACAATGGCTGATAAGCACAGGACTGAAAGAGTATTTTAGGTGGGAGAGCAAGTTTTCCTCAATTTACAATCGTATGTGCAATCCTCAGTTGTGCACAGAGCTAATCATAAGTTAGCTATCAAATATTTTGGGCCTTACAAAGTTCTTGAGAAGATTGGAGAAGTGGCTTATAAGCTAGAGCTACCTGTCAGCAACAAAATTCATCAGGTCTTCCACGTTTCTCAGCTAAAGAATGTGGTTTCTCTGAATAATTCCATTTCCAGTGAGCTGCTTTCGCCTCATGTTTCTCTGCATGTTCCTCTTCGTGTTCTTCAGAAACGGGTCAGGCAAAAGGGGAAGCGCACGATGGATCAAGGGCTCATCCAGTGGAGAAATTCTTCTCAAGAAGCTGCGACTTGGGAGGACCTGGAGTCCCTCAAGCAACAATTCCCTCGTGCCACGGCTTGGGGACAAGTTGTTCCTCAACGGAGGGGGGATGTCAGCGGCCTACCGAGCGGTGCCCCTGAAGATATTGAAGATGATCGACAAGAGGTAGCAGAGGAGGAGCGTGTTATCGATAACAGAGGAACTGGTACAGTATCGGCGGCATGGCCCCAGAGTTTGTAGCCCACAAAACTCCCCCAGTGGCTTGCAAGCCCAAACTGGGCCCGTTGATTGAGTGTATGTTAAATAGATGACGACTGGCTTCATTTGAATTTGGCTTGGAACGGAAGGCGACTTCGACCGAGAGATGTGCTCGTACGAGTAGTTGTGAGGGTGGTTGGGTGGACAAGCTATAGTAAATCAAATTCCCCTTCATCCATGAACCCTATCCAGGACTAGATCGAGCGAATTCATCACAGTTTATGTGTCTGAATTTCCGCAAACCGACATCAAATTTGGAGTGTTTGAGGGCGTCCAGACCTCCACCACATATGCGCCTCCGCTTCCCATAATATACCATTCACAATCGTCGGCAGACCTTCATTTCCATTCGTCCTCACAACCTTCGTTCCATGTGGCAAGCGGCAGCGAAATGTGGAAGCGGCTCTCATTGTCGCAGAAGCACTAAATGGCGGCCGTTGCGAACGACTAACATGCCCACTGTGCATGACACATACAGGTCGGACCGTCGGCAAGGCTTGGACGATGGAGGAGGCATCCGACAACGAGCCCATGTCCGCTCCAGTTCCTGGCTTCACCATGACCTAGCGCACAGGTGCACTTCGAGGCCTGATACGTCCATTTTGCTTCATGTTTTTCTACTGTTATTTATTATGTTTTGGATTGTTATTTCACTTTATGATGCAATTCGTATGCCTTTTCCCTCTTATTTTGCAAGTTTCACATGAAGAGGAAGATTACCGGCACCTAGAATTTTGGACCGAAAAGGGCTACAGCAGAGATAGCTATTCTGCACAACTCCAAATGACCTGAAAATTTATGCAGAATTATTTTGGATTATATAAAAAATATTGGCGGAACAAATACCAGGAGGGGGGCCACCAGGGAGCAACAAGCTCAAGGGGCGCGCCCTACCCTCCTGGTCACGCCCTGTGAGCTTGTGGGCCCCTGGCAGGCCTCCGATGCCCATCTTCTGCTATATGAAGCCATTTGCCCTAGAAAAAAGAAGACTTTCGGGACGAAGCACCGCCGTCTCGAGGCGGAACCTGGGCAGGAGCACTTTTGCTCTCCGGCGGAGCGATTCTGCTAGGGAAACTTCCCTCCGGGAGGGGGAAATCGAAGCCATCGACATCACCAGCGATCCTCTCATCATGGGAGGACCAATCTTCATCAACATCTTCACCAGCACCATCTCATCTCAAACCCTAGTTCATCTCTTGTATGCAATCTTTGTCCCAAAACCTCAGATTGGTACCTGTGGGTTGCTAGTAGTATTGATTACATATTATAGTTGATGCTAGTTGGTTTATTTGGTGGAAGATTAAATGTTCAGATCCTCAAGCATATTCAATACCCCTCTGATCTTGAACATGAATATGATTTGTGAGTAGTTACTTTTGTTCTTGAGGACATGGGAGAAGTCTTGTCATAAGTAATCATGTGATGTTGGTATTCGTTCAATATTTCGATGATATGTATGTTGTTGCTTCCTTTAGTGGTGTCATGTGAACATCGACTATATGAAACTTCACCATATTTGGGCCTAAGGGAAGGCATTCTGGAGTAATAAGTAGATGATGGGTTGCTTGTCGGTGCAACAAACCCCAGGCGTGTGTTGCCCGGACTGTACACAGGCTCAAGGGCAAGGTTGCAACATCCAAGACAAGGCCAAGCAGAAGAGATAGCTCTTTGAGGAATCAAAGGGCGGATCAAGAAGACCAAGACCAACCAAATGAACAAGATATCACTAAGGAAAAACCTCCCTTGCCGGGCAGGCGAGCCTGGCGAGGTCGAGGTCACCCCAAAGACAAATCTCAAGACTCCCCCGGCAGGCTTGCCGGGCTCCACATCACATCAACGCAAGTCACCCATCGGTGCGGTGTCGAGCCCCCAAGTGATTAAGTGGTTGTTATTTGGCACATGGCAGCCATTTCTGAGGAAGATCACCCCTAAATGACACCTGTCCAGGAGACGTGTCACGCAGACAGGGGAGAAGGTGGCTGAATGGCACGGCAAGGCTTGCCGGGCTACGCCTATGATGTGACACTAAGCGGTGCATTTAATGCGCCATGTCATGTCTGCAGAGTTAGGTATGATAGCACTGTTTGCTATCTGATCAGTGCGTAATGACTGATTTGCCATTGTGGTGACCGCTTGACCTATAAAAGGAGGGCCGTGGCAACCTTAGAAAGGATTCGGACCCTTGTACACTCATACGCGCGTAGCTGCTCTCGTCCTGAGGCGACCTTGACGGGCTAGAGCGTTGCGTCTCCACCATGGTCCCTTCATCAATCCACCAAAGCAGGACACTACTAGGGAAAAGCCTAGCAGTAGCGCGGGTCTAAGGGCTATCAGTAGCGCGGGGCACCACGCTACTGATACGACGCTACAGCTAATGTTTAGCAGTAGCGCGTTTCTACACGCGCTACTGCTATACCTACTTAGCAGTAGCGCTGTCTGTACCAGCGCTACTCCTAAGTGGCTTAGCAGTAGTGTTTTCCTGTCCAGTGCTAAAGAGCGCTACTACTATATTTTCACATATCTTTTTTTGCTATGTATTTGCGATGTTTTTGTATAGGTTTTATACAGTATTCTAATCATATCATAAACATGCAATATGCTCATCATATCATACACATAATAGTCTCATCATATCATCCAACACAAATCATGTCATCACATCATAATCACGATATAGCTATACAAGTTACATGACATGTCTCATCATACATAATGTAGTACTTCTTGAGGCGCTGGTTCGTATCCCTCTCTCGCACTAGCGTGAACCTAAACTAACTACTTTTCGCTTCGACTCCGCTATCGAACCCTCTCTGGCTGTCGCTCGAAAACCGGTACACCTGGGCCTGACACTCCGACCACTCGTCGTATACTCCTGGCATAGCACTTATTCGCCATCGATGATCTATGTACCTGCATCGTCACATGAGTCGATGATATGCAACATATATAGTTGAGCAACAGAAAGAGACAGACTTGGCAAAAATAGAAGCAACATATCATAAGCATAAATAACAAAGTTCATCGTACCCAAAATGCCCTAACTAGAGTGATCTTCGCTAGTTGAGAATGACAGTTTAATTACATCACAAATAAAGTTTCGTCGTGCATAACTCAAAGTTTCGTCATAGAGAAAGTATGGACTAAACGGACACATTGTCATATATCATCAATCACTCCAACATGTCGTGCCATCCATCCAAGTCAGGGAGATAGTCCCCGAGCACAGTGAAAGGCTTCAGGTCGAGACGCTGAGCAGCTACGCGTTTTCGGACGTCTTCCCGCGACATTTGCCCTTCTTTGTAGAACATCCCTGTTTTTTCGAGGACCTCCTTCATGATGATTTGGGTAAGTTCACGCTGGATGTGATAGAACTCAGCTCGAAGTCGATGATCCGAGATATCTCCTAGGTTCTTTGCCCATTGCAGAATATGGGCATCGCCGGATCTAGGTGGCATGCGAAGGTTCTGCTGATCCCGTCTGTACTCCAGCATGTGGTGGAGGACATAGAATCCATCACTAAGAGTACCACTCGGTTGCTGGATGCAGCAGAAGTCGGCCTTATGGCCGAAGGCGGGCGCGCGGTTCCTTGTCTTCTTGAGCGTGATCTCTCCACCCCGTAGGCCATAGCTAAAGATAGCACTGTCGAGAACAGACTTGATGTGGGTGTAATCCTTTTTCTTCATGTTCTTCGACGAGTCCAAGTAAAGAGCGTGCGAAAATCGAGGGTAAAGGATGATGAGGACGGCGCGCCCGTCGCTGCGCAAAATAAGTGCAGCTCAAATTAGCCTCCACGCGTGCAAATGAATGATTGAAATCGAAGGAAGGATATCCGCGCGGATGACTTACATGGGATGATAAGGCACGAGAATCGTCTCCTTGTCCTTATTGCCGACCATGAAATCGGCGATGTAGTTACTCGCGTATTCACGGTGCTTTGGGCAGACTGCCAAGAAGCCCTCGTGCATGAAGTACGGTCAGCGACATGGATATAAGGTATCTGCTCAATCCTGATGATGTAGTTCATGTACAAGGCAAAAAGGCGGACAAACGTAAAATCCAGCTTTTTCAAGTGAAACATGTCGAAGATGTAATCGAATCGAAGGAAGAACTTCTCCGCGGGGAATGTGTCGACGTACAACCTTTGCTGCGGCACGTTAACCACGTAGAGCAGGTATCCTGGATTTTTCAAGGCGATCAGGCTTTTCTCTCTCCGCGACACATCGTCATGAAGTCTCCTTAGATCGCCGTATATGGCCTCCACCGCTGCCTTAGGTAGGATCGGATCACCGGGGATATGCCATTAAGCCGCACCTATGATAGGTATACGGTCTTGAACCCGAGGCTGCAGAGGCGGCTGGATCATAGAAGCAGCTTTGTTGCCTTTCCTCGGTCTCTTCCTATGCTTCTTTGATACTGGAAGTGAGCCTATAATATGTTCATCCTCCGGCAATTCAGGCACCAACTCATCACGCTCAAACCATGAGTACTCATACTGCTGAGCCATCAATCCTCCGTCGTCATAGGCGCTGGTATTGAGATACTGTAGAGGGTCATCGTCATCCTCGTCGATGGCATCATGCATTGCTTCTTCGATGGCGGCGACGTCATCAGCCACTAATGGAGCCTCTTTCTCACCCGGCACGACAGGCGACGCTAATTGGGTAGGTGGGGTGTTGGTGTTCATACCTTGCTGAGGCTGCTTGGTCGTGGGTGTGCTCCCGGCCGCCTCCAGACGAAGCAGACTCTTCGGCCACAACAGGACCCAACGCTTGCAATCGCCAAATCGCCGCGGGGTCTCGTCGTCACCTCTCCCTAGTGCTACCGGAGGAGCCAAATTCTCGTGGCCCGGTTCGACACTGGCCACTGAAACCTTGAAGACATTAGGGGGGATCGACCGGCTATGGAACAATTGTTCCTTCGGCTTCACTATCGTCGCCTTTCCCACGTCCACCTTCTGGCCGCTGATGGTGTACAGTATGGTGCATGGGGTTACATCGGCCTGCAAAGACATGTATGCGACGTGAGACATCCAAAAGGCAATGGAAACGTGAGATTATACATATATTGAAGAGGGCCGATGTTACAGGTACCGTGAAGGCGTCGAGCTCAGCCAAGGACAAAGCCCCGCCGAGCAAGCTAGAGATGGAGGACAGGCTGCTATGAGCAGGTGCGGGAGTAGGTGCGGTTGCGTGAGCAGGTGCTGATGCAACGCTAAACGAGCTGCTCCCGAAGAAGTTGGAAAGGGGAAAGTCCGCTTCCTCTTTATTTGGATTTTGCTTGCTCCAATTGACGATAGCGAGACTGTTTTTCTTTCTCTCTCCTCCCTCGTCTCTCTGCTCCTGGTCCTTTCCAGAGTCCTCCCGTCGATAGGTGACCCAGCCCGATCCCGGCCGCTTCCGTCGGCTTCGCCGGCTGGAGTTGGCATGGGTGCGGTGCTCGGGATCCTCTTGTATATATTAGAGGTAGGCTTGTTGCTGTTGCTGTGGTGTTCGGCCTTGTGCTGGTTTGGCGTTATGCCGTTGGGGAGAAAGCTACCAGAGCTCGCGAGCAGCGTCCGGTGGCCGCAGTTGTCGTCTGCTGCAGCACCTCCATGGTGGAGGGAAGGAGAAGACGACGGATCTGCCAATCTTCCTCTTAATAAGCTCGCTGTTTGGGAGGCTCTGGTTCTTGCAGGTCATGTTCTTGCCGGTCGGTGCAGTGTCGGGCGGTGGAGCGGGCCGGTGGGAGCAGGAGCCTCAAGGGAAGATTGGAAGGCTGCGCTATGGAGTTTCCTGCGCATCAGCTACGGTGTGCTGTCGTGATCCTGAGCTGGTGAGGCGGCTGCTCCACTTCTATTTGGGGAGCGACTTCTCGACGGTATGGATGCCGTCGACCTTGATGGCCGAAAGGCGGCTGCTCCCACCCAGGTTGCCAGTGAAGATGGCGTCTGAGCTTCATGTTTTCTGCTGGCACGAGGTGCTGTTCAACCTCCAGGCCGTTGAGCCATATTGGAGGCCCTTTAGCTCCGGTACGGTGTGCTCCCGCTGCAACACCCCAAGTGGCCATGTCCCCGGCGGTGTTGCGGTTGACCGTGGCCGGAGGCGTCGACGTGAGATCGGTGAAGGAGCTAGAAGAAGGCTTGGACTGGATTGCTTCTTTAGTTTTTGTTCCAGGGTCTTCAATGCAAAAGTTAAGGGCCAAGTTGTACTTTTCCTTGCCTTAGGGGTCCTTTTTGTAAAACTGGCTCCACCGACGATGGTTTAATGCAGCAATCGGGGTCCTTCGAGACCCCTCTTCCCGTTCAAAAAAAATGACAATAGCCGGAATCAACACACCATACGAAGCTGCCATTTCCTCCCTTGCGGCAGCTACCGCTGCTTTGACTGTCTCAGCTGATTTCTTATCAACCGCAATCTCAACCTTCTTGTCAATGTTTTCTTCGTTTAACCTCCATCTTTCCTTTCTCTCCTCAATGGTCCCACGGTAATACTTCTTCCACGTGGCGCCGTCTCCGACGCCGTGCACGCGTCCATACGACGACCGAGTGTCCACCGAGAATCCTTTCAATATGTTCAAGGCCCGATTGAATAGGGTTTCCCACTTGGGCCTCGCCAACGTCTCAGACAGCGAGTCGCTTTCGGCCGCAATCCTATGCTGCTCTTTCTGCAAAAGGAACAAGGATCGTTTACAAATACTAGATGACCCGTTGCGCCAATGGCGCAAAAAGCCAATTCAAACCATGTATTTTGTGGATATTGTAGGGCACATACGAGAGAAAGCAAAGATCAAGATTATCAATACTTACTATAGTCATGTTATTTAATTATAGTCATGCCTAATGTGTGAGTGCCAAATCATCTTTTGTAACCCTGTTTTGCCTTGGTGTCATCCTCATCTAGGGAATACAAATGTTTGTATCAGGGTAATGCTGTGGGGCAGTAGCATGCAAGTAAATTCATATTGAAAGGAGAAGGCATGATCCGCTCATAATTTACATACTATAAACTCAGCTTCTCATAATTTACATCTTCATCGCCTCCATAATCCTCTCATAATTTAGGTCTGGGGCAATTGCATGAAGGAAATTCATATTGAAAGGAGAAGGCATGATCCTCTCATAATTTATATACTATGAACTCAGCTTGTCTACTGATGAAAAGTTAATTCAGTTCTAAAATTTCAAAATAGAGGAGAAATACATGTCCTCTAGACTGGACCACCCTTTGGGGTGCCCTCATCAGCAGCAGGGAGATGAATCCACGAAGCATCAGCTCTACATCATATCCGTAGACAGGCTGAAACTGAAAATGAAACTAATGTTTATGCAGGAGTCATCATTTGTTCTCATCTGATATAGGAATCCGAACCTCCAATGAGCTGCGAATAATATTTAAATGAAAGCCTCCGACAATGAAATAATTCCCTTTTTAACGGAAGGCGTTGCCGTTAGTGGAGAACAAATATTCTGCATTATACTTTGTAGTAGTCTGTACGATCTAATAAATCAAGTAAATCTGTAGGCACTTATGTAGAAGCTCTGAAGTGATATAAGAGTACCTAATTTGCATGGACAGCAGGCAACAATTGAAATTTTCCTAACTAATGTACTCTGTTAAAGAGAGAGAAAAGGCTAATGCCTACTCGAAAGAATAAAGTGTTATCTCATCAACATAAAGAAAAACACCTCTATGAGCTTCAGCGAGAAGATCAAGTCGAAAAACAGTAGTACCTGATCTCAAGTTGAAACACAGTAGCATCAACAGATCCAGTGAGCCTATCCTCTGTGAAACCAAATGGAATATTTTAAAGGGAAACCTGTAACATTATTAAACTAAGTATTGGAACCATGCAAGTTAGAGTGGTCTACAGAATTTATTTGCATATCAAACGGAAACATGCAATGCAAAATTTATTTGCATATCAAGGCTTTTCATATTTAAATGAAAATGTATATTGTCACCCCATAGGCACAATATAAGTTGTCCAGGTTACATAACTTGGACCTTGCTAGTCAAAAGGATGGTACAGAATATATAGTGAAACTCGAAGTGGCATGCAATATATAACCGCAGTCAGTCCTGACCGCAGTGGGGGTAAATTGCCTAGATGATCATCCATACTCACTACTCGGAGACAGTGGATGGTAAGGTAAAGTTGTCTTTCACGGTGAAAAAATATGACAAGTTAGTAAGCTATAGTAAGCTATGGTTGCCCTGTCATCATTTCCTTTCATTAGATGGGCTTCTACATTAAAGCATCCATTCCCAAATTTGACTTGGAGGCGTTCAACTGCTGGGTTCGGGAACCTCGGAGAGAAAATTCTTTGTGAACAATATAACAATGAGGAAACCATGAACTTGGCAATAGAAGGGGAAAAACAACCAGTCTTTCAAATCTAAAGTACGTTAAATTAATTGCAATATGATCACGCAAGTGTTCCTTCATCTGTATTTTAGCAATTAGCAATTAGAAGTGGTTCACTTATAGTCAATATACAACTACAACATTTGTTAGTGTTTTCCTATTTTACAGTACTCTGCAGTGTAGAGTAACCACCTATTTTACGGTACTCATGTACATCGTGAGCGATCAGCTAAATTACCGATGGCGGTTTTGCATCCGGATGAAACTCTATCAAGTTCAGTTTACTTTGAACGATGATGCATTGTTGAAATTTTACCATCCTGATATAAAATGCAAGTTCAGACACTTCGTAGCACAGTTACCAAGGCGAGCTGTATCACAGGACATGCCTTTTCAAATCATTGAAGGGTAGTACTTTATGTAAGAACCTAATCAAGGTTGAAAAACATTGTCATTCCTTCCAAAAGTTTAGAAGATATCAGGATAGCAGCCAGAGAAGCATCGACATCACCATCCTAGTATAAGAAATAGAAACCTAGTTAAACGGAAGAGAGGTGATGCAACATCAAACAATATTTTCAGCAATCAATACATAATTTAAAATAGATATAATTAAACTTCCTGCCAGGTTGTTTAGTTCTTATGACGCACTTGCCGTTCTATTACAAATATTTTCAGCAATCCATGTAAATCATTGCTCAGTTCTTTGGCAAAACACAACATTGCAATGCGGTGTGATCAAAATATATTTTGGCAGCACCATTTTTTCTTTTGAATCCATACGAACATTGCCATCAAAATATATTTTGGCAGCACCATTTTTTCTTTTGAATCCATACGAACATTGCCATCAGCTGTGTTCATAAAAGACTGGTATTCGTCTTAACTAAATAATGGTGTGAATAAGCAAAAATAAATAAGCAACAATCCATTTCAGGATTATATAGAGTTGTTGATATAGGAAATTGTAAACAGAAAAACGGCTTCATCATGCCCATATGTATTCAATGTTCAAAAGGTAAGCAATTGTTGAGAGCATATCTCCCTCTGATGTACTCCCTCCGTCCCAAAATTCTTGTCTTAGATTTGTCTAGATACGAATGTATCTAATAGTAAAACATGACTTGATACATCCGTATTTAGACAAATCTAAGACAAGAATTTTGGGACGGAGGGAGTATAAAATTATTCTTTCTTATAATTGGGGCATCTGCCCAATAATTTCTCTCCAGCCGGTGTACAATAGCTATGGTGTGAACTTTGTATGGAGTGAAGGGTTTGTCTGCCCTAAACCAGAGAGAGAGAGAGAGGGGAGGGGGGGGAGGGAATAAGCAACAATCCATTTCAGGATTATATAGAGAGTTGTTGATATAGGAAATTGTAAACAGAAAAACGGCTTCATCATGCCCATATGTATTCAATGTTCAAAAGGCGCTGGAGCTCACCCATGTCATCTCGTACTCCTCATGTGTGCGCCGCCTTGCTCCTTCCCCATGGTCACCCGCGGCGGCCGAGCCCCGACGGAGCGGCTGCGGTTGGTACGGGAGGCAAGCGCGCGCGGGCTAGGCGCGTGGAGGAAGGAGAGGAGAGGGAGATGGATAGGAGAGGGAGATGGAGAGAAGAAGGAGATGGAGAGGAGATAGAGGAGGGCTAGCGGCGGAGGTGGCCGGAGGCGAGCGCGCGTGGACGTGCAGGGAGGGAGGAGAGATAGGAGGGAGCTCGGGGAGGCGGCTGCGCGGGAGAGGGGGGGGGGATGTTCGAGGGAGGGCGAAAGGATCGGGGGCTAGGTTTTCACCGCAGTTCACCTCTTTTTCGCTCCAGTCCACCCCTCGCTCACCCTTTTTTCACCCGACGCACGCGGGCAGCGCACACTGCAGCGGTGGTCCTGTGCGCAAGGGTCCCAGGCGTCATCCACTGTAACCCGAACCCACAGCGTGAAGTAAAACGAACGACCAGATTTGTAACAGCAAGGTAAAAAGTACACATCGGGATGGAATGCGCGAACCGGATTCACCCCAACACGCAAATGCACCAGCTATGCGGGTAGCATAGCATGGTTTATAGGTTATAGGTTATATAAGAAATGAGAGCATATACAGACCTTTACACATACTTAACAAGGACCAAAAACTGGGTACTGATTTTTAGTACTGAACTAAACATATCTTGGCCGTCCAATTTATAGAAAATTAAGAAATGATAGCGCACACAAACCTTACACAATGCTAATATAACTTGTTTGAAGACCCAAAAACAGCTACTATTTTTTCAGTGTTGAAGCTAACTAAATACAAAATAAGGCATTAAGAAAAAAAATCCTCACCTTGAATAAGGCATTACAACAAACTTGTGGTGGGAAAACCTGCACACATCTGCCACATAAATACAAAATAAGGCACTAATTCATCTTAGCAAAAGAAATTACGTCCTAGGAAGCAGAACAAAACTGCTAACTAATATGTCACATTGCTTGATTGGAGTATTACCAGGAAATGAAAACAAGCTAGGAAGATCACAGATGCACCATAAGAATTCCAGCCATGCACTGCAAAAATATGCATCCAATACAAAACAGAGGTCACTGGAATATATATAAAATAAAAATGTTGCCATACACAGAAATAAAACTAAACAAGGATAGAATAAATCAGAAGATAAAAATGTAGGAACAATCATGACTATCTTCAAGGTAGAGGGAGAGAGATAATTCATCTTGTTCCTCCCACCAACACAACAAAAATATGCGTTCAGTATAGGACATATGTCACTGGAATATAAGCAAACAAGATAAAATAAGGAGTTGGGATATACATGTCCATTGAAATTTTTGGTTTCCGTTCAGGAGAGTACCATTCAGTCCATACGTCCATCCCTAAAAACTGTATCAAAAGAACAAATCCAACAACAATGTTTCAATGGCTAATCTCCATATTTGTGCCTCTCTTTTTGCACCGTATGAAAGAAGAGAAGAGGAGGAGGAGCTAGCATACCTACAGACAGCCAGTGACTGCGACCTCGCCGGCAAGTAGACCCAGCTCTTATTGAGGAGACCAGCTGCGCTGCTGGGATGTGGGCAGCTACCACGAGCACGAGCACATTATGCAAAATCCATATAACAAAGAACCGAGAAGAAAGGAACCTTCAGAGCACCTTATCAATTCTAGATTTTGTCTCTGCTTTAAGGTGCTGCTCAACATCATTCTGATGGCTGGGATGAATTCCGTTTATGGTCTCTGCAAAATCAATTTCAAGTACTCCACATAAATAATGCACTTCATTTACATATTTCTGAACTTTCTGAAGTCTTATCAGACTGAAAATAGTGCAAACAAGAAAATAAATTAGTAAACACTCAGTACTAAAGTAACTTAAGTTAGGTGATCTGCAATCCTAGACAGTTTATACACATTACATGGCAATGGCTTGCTTAGGAAAAAAATAATCATCTTATCATTTTACAGAAAGTATATACCACAAAATCTAGGAAGGCATTCCTGGATAATCAAGCATTCCTTAGCTGATGCCAGTTCTATTTACACAAGTATTGCAAACAACCGAATATTTTTAGAAGCAACTAAAGGTTTCAGATTTGCATCTCTCCTTTTGCATCAGTATCAAAGACAAGAGGATGAGGTACCATACTTGCAGAGGGACTGGTAACGGTGAGGTCTCCGGCAAGGAGACCAAGTTCTGGCCGAAAACAATGGCTCTCGCCCGCTGCTGGGATGTGGCCAACCACGACGAGCACCAGCACACTCGACGAGGAGGCAGCGTCGATCGCCGCCGATGGCTGCCTTCCCTAACGACCGAGGGCTCTGCTAGCGAGGTCCGAGGTCGCGGGACTGCGGGAGTCGCGATTAGAAAGGAGAGGACGTGGCGGCCACTGAAGTCGCCGCCGGCAATGGTGCAGACGCCCCTCTCCAGCATCCGGGCCTGCCGTTGTGCAGCGCTGAGGAGGAAGGAATCGATGTGGTGATAAATGAATCATTTAGAAATACTGTCTTGAAACAACATCTGTATTGCGGAAACAACATGTGGTTTCTTGAGATCTGCCTATTCTTTCTTCCTGACTTCAGACGCCCTGAACTAATTCATGGCGATGGTTTCTTGATGTGGTGGGCTGCTCTCTCTCTCCCTGCTTAAAATGTCCATGCCCTCTTTTTTTAGCTTAAAATGTTTACTACAACGGACGAGCATTTGCTTAAGAAAAAACGGACAGAAATTGGCAGCCTGAGCTAAATATACTACACCCGATCGGACTATGTATAAATATATGTTGTTGGTGGCTTGAATAACTTGATGTTCGCATACTGCCTTTGATCATTGCACACAAGAAAATGTGAAATGAATGAAAGATGCGGACTGCAAATGCCTAAACATTTTCTGCAAGGAACCTCGAACTCTAAAAAGATGCGGACTGCAAATGCCTAAACATTTTCTGCAAGGAGCCTCGAACTCATGTAAATATGATGTACTCCGTATATACCTGCATTATGACCGGAATAGTGGTAGGGTTAACACTTTCCTCTGGAGCGGGCAGCAGCTATGTAAATATGATGTACTCCGTATATACCTGCATTATGACCGGAATAGTGGTAGGGTTAACACTTTCCTCTGGAGCGGGCAGCAGCTCCTCCTCGCAGACCATGAGTGGGTAGTCCAGGCCGTTCACGTCCTCGAGGCTGCAGTCGGCGACGGCCTCAACGAACCAAGCGCCGTCGCCGGTGCACGCAACGCAGGCCTCGCCAGCCGCCACCGAGACCATGAAGAGGCCGACGAACGCGGGGTACTCCACCAGCGCGCGCGACAGCGCGGCGCGGATCACCTCGGCCGGCCTTGCGCCGGCGGCGCGGCGGAACACGTGCAGAGACCGCACGGTGTGGCGGGAGGGGCGGGGGGGGGGGGGGGGGGGGGGGGGGGGGGGGGGTTTTGTTATTTTTGTTTTTTTTTTTTTTTTTTTTTTTATTCTTTTTCTTTTTATTGTTTTTTTTTTTTTTTTTTTTTTTTTTTTTTTTTTTATTTTTTTTTTTTTTTTTATTTCTCCTTCTACCTCTCTCATGGAGCAGGAGGCGAGGAGGCGGCGCGCGGATGGAGCAGGAGGCGAGGAGGCGGCGCAGATGGAGGAGGCAGGTAGGGTTGGGCTGAGGGGCGGGGGGCGAGGAGGCGGCGCGGATGGAGGAGGATGCGAGTAGGCGGGTAGGGTTCGTGGGGGCCCTTTTTTTTTTTTTCTTTCCCTGGCGCTGCCCGCTCGCTCGCCTCTGCACTATTAAGGGCGACGTTCTGCACTATTCAAGGGCGACGTGGATGGCTTGCGACCCCTTCGACCTTTATATGTTCGATGACTAAGCTTGCGGTCGAATTGATCAGAAACTAAAATTAGAGAGTAAATTAAAAATTACCAGCAGCCTCATGAGTTCCGTCGTGACCGTGTCCGTCTCAAAAATCTTGTTGACTGGGTCCCAATGGTATCGGGCCCTGATGACGTCACGCTCCTGCGGGACGGTGAACTCCGTCAAGGGGTCTGGGATCCCCAAACTTTCGCGCTTCGCGTTCCCCTTGGCCCATATGGGCCTCTTCCCCGCGTAACCACGGCTTCCCAGGTTGTGGCACCCCAGGTTCCTCTCTTGAAGCCCCTTCATGTACTTCGACTTTTCTTCGGCAGCTTCGGCAATGCAAGCCGCCGTGAATATTTCAAACTGTTCTTCTGTAATTGTAGGATTATCCTTTACAATCTCGGAGTAGGGTTCCTTTTTTATCATGATCCGATGTTTCACCCTTACTTTCTAGGCGGACAACGCACTGCTAAACTTGCCCATGGCATGTTTGTTTATCTTCTTCATTGCCGGGTCTTGCCACGGTCGAGTATATTTGATTTCATCCCGGCCCGGGAACAAGAATACCTGGTGCAGCTTCCTTAGGAGGGAGTGCTCCATATTTGGTATCTTCTTTAGTTTCTCATCGTTGATGGTGGCGGTTGCCCGTAGGATGCAGCCTATTTGATTGCCGTAGCACGTGCGCGCTTTCGCGGGCTCTTTTGGCTCAAAATTGCCGGAGTCCACCCCTGTGACCACCAGTCTAGTAGTGTTGAACTGGTTTGGGCACCGTGTCCTCTTCGGTTTCGGTTCTATACCGGCTTCGCCAGTCTCGACGCCGGTCTCAGTGCCGGTCTCGGCGCCGGTGTCGGTCTCAGCGCCAGTCTCGACGCCGGTCTCGGTGCCGGTCTCGGCGCCGGTCTCGGTCTCAGCGTCAGTCTCGGTGCCGGTCTCAGTCTCGGATGTGACAAGTGGACACTGCAACAACCGTTGCTCCTCGAGAAGGTTCAAATAGGCGTCTGCCGCCTCGTAGATGTTGCAATCACCAGAACCCTGTCCTTCATCGTCGCTAGCCATGTTTCCTACGATTAAATCTAGTCAATTAATTTTAGACCTAATAAAATAAATAATGACATAAAAAAGGCCTATATTTTGCAGGAATGTTGATTCATTTCCGGTGCGGTAAATCCCGGGCACTCGATATGTCCTAGTTTGTAGCACAAGTCATGCCGAAATTCACGGAAAATTTCGGCGTGACCTTTGCTACAAAGTGGACAAATCAAGAACCTGAAATTTGCAGGAACGGAAATGAATCAACATTCCGGCAAAACATAGGCCACTCAGCTTCATTCTCTGCAAACAACAAAAGGCCACTTGGGCACAATCGAACCACTTCAATGAAACGATATAACATGACCACTTCAATGAAAAGATATAATTAACAATAATGGAATATGCAAATGAACATCAATGACATATATCATATAACATCAATCTTGTTTTTCGTTTATATAGCAACAATTACTTTAACCAAGTTTTTCAAAAGAAAAACAATTCTGTTTTTTGTTTATAGCTAAATGACATAGCTACTGTTTTTTATTTATAGCTAAATGCTTTTGTTTTGTGTTTAAAGCTAAAAGTCTAGGAAGGGATCATCTTTAAAATAAAACTTGCCTAAATTATTTTCCTTGAAAAATAGTGGTCTTTTCAAAAACCAAAAACCTTTGAAAAATGACCTCACTAAACACTTCTCTGCCTAGGACAGAACCCAATTCTATTCTAGCTATTCCTCTCACACACACGCATTATTTTCTGTTCATCCAAATTGTTTTAGAGCAAATATTCCAACAACACTTGACCTTATTAGAAATTGCAAAGGAACTCCATTTTCTCTAACCCTTCTGACCTCACCAAAATTTCCACAGCAAGACCTTAGTACCTACACCCAATTTCTTCAAAAATATTCAGGTCCATAGTCCAAATAATTCAAATTTCATTTGAATGAAATTTGGATCAGATTCAGGTCCATAGTCCAAATAATTTTTTACAGCTAAATGCTACTGTTTTTATAGCCTCTATTAATTTAAAGCTAAATGCTACTATTATTTATATACCCTCTGTTAATTTAAAGCTAAATGAAATTACTGTTTAGGCATTTTCATAAAAATTTGCCCTAGCTAATTTCCTAGAAAAAATTGCTAATTTTTTTTCCTAAATGCTAAAAAAAATCCTACTGTCCTAAACAAATCTAGGGTTCATATGAACATCATCACAGCAACAACATATGAAATTTGCCCTAGCTAGCAGAGAGAGAGAGAGAGGAGGGCAGGGGAGAGGAGAGGGAGAGGCTTACGGTCGGCTGCGAGGGTGGGCTCAGGCTCAGGCGGCGACGGTCCAAGGAGGGCTCGGGCGGCGGCGGTCAGGTCGAGGGCGGCGGCGATGAGGTCGAGGGCGGCCTCGGGCGGCGGCGGTGAGGTCGAGGGCGTGCTCGGGCGCAGGGCGATTGACGGCGGTGACAGATCGAGTGGGGGAGAGGGAGGAGAGAGGGGAAAAGTACTTAGCAAAATTTTGAGCCCGCGCGTGGTTAAGTCAAACTAGCAGTAGCGCTGGTAGGAAAAAAGCGCTATAGCTAAGTTAGCTATAGCGCTTTCCACCAAAACGCGCTACTGCTATAGGAAGTAGCTACTTTATTTTTCTTTTTCTTTTCCTTTTATCTAAGGAACTTAGCTATAGCGCGGGCATACAAAAAGCGCTACTGCTAAAGTAGCTATAGCGCTTTGTGAGATCAAGCGCTACTGTTATGCCTTTCTCCTTTATTTTTCTTTTTCTTTTGTTTTTCTTTACATTTTCTTTTTTTCATTTCTCATTTTTCTATTTCTTTCATTTTCATTTACTTTTCTATATATTTTTCTATTTATTTTCTTTTTCTTAGCAGTAGCGCTCTACACACCAGAAACGCGTTGCTACAAGGCACTTAGCGGTAGCGTGCTTTCTGCGGAATCGCTACTACTATTCGTAGCCTACCGGCAATAGTGTGAGAATTATAGTAGTAGCGCTTTTACATACAGACGCGCTACTGCTACAACCATAGCTGTAGCGCGCTTTGTTGACGCGCGCTACTACTAAGTAGCAGTAGCGCTTTGTTCTGACCAGCGCTACTGCTATACCTTTGTGTATAAGGTTTTCCCTAGTAGTGGGAGTAGGGTTTTACGCCTCGCGGCGGCCCGAACCTGGGTAAAAACTACTCGTGTCATCACTGTCGTGCTGCTCTACGCTCTCCGCTCTTTGTGCAATGTGCTCTTCCCCCTTGCCGAACCACAAGGGGCCGATGGTCCCATAGGTGACCGTGTTATAAAACGACATCTTTGACGCGCTAGGTAGGGGGAAGCGATTGCGCGAACCCGAGGGTGTAAGCAGCGCGTCATCTTCATCATCGCTTTCTTCATCAACGGCTTCATCATCCATGGCGCCCAAAAAAAAGTTCGGTGCTATAGCTCAGCCGTCCACC
This sequence comes from Thinopyrum elongatum, assembly GCA_011799875.1. Taxonomy (NCBI): domain Eukaryota; kingdom Viridiplantae; phylum Streptophyta; class Magnoliopsida; order Poales; family Poaceae; genus Thinopyrum; species Thinopyrum elongatum. Next base: position 218,595,735 of record CM022301.1, on the reverse strand, counting down.
TCGAAGGCCCCTTCGCTTGCGGCCATTGATGCCGTGGGGGCTACGAGGACGCACGGGGACGTGGACGCTGCGGGGGACGTGGCCGGCGTAGGCGGCGTCGTCACCATTCCCCCTGCGGCCGAAACGGGAGCGGGAGGCACCGGAGAAGGACAGCGTCAACAGCATCCCAGTGGCCATGCTCCACAAGGTGCGGGTGGAGATATTATTCCATCTCCACCTCTCCACCCCACTGAAGGACGCAGCCACAGCGATGACGCTCGCTCTGGGGCGAACTGCAACCCTCTAGCCGCCCCTGCTGCCGGTGCGTCTACAGGGTACGCGCCACCCCCAGGACAAGCTAGCCGAGACGATGCACCGAATGGGGTCGCCAATCCCCAAGCGCATCCACCTCGTCGCCATGCTACCCTGGCGACCGGCTCACGACGACGAGAGCACGACGCCGTCACCACTGGCACCATCAGAAGCCAGGTGACGTCTCGATCTACGTTGTTGTCTATGCCGAGCACCGCTTTGGAAGTCATGGCGTGGGCCCAACTCATGTTGAGATTTCCGCCGGCGGCCGATCAGATGGATGAGTGGAGAGCCACCATTCAGAGCTTGATTGGTTTCGCTGAGGCGAGAGGATCGCAGCGGGGAGGCCCGCCACGGCCTCCACAGGCGGCGACAATGGCCCGAGCCGCTGGCCGTACCGAAGAGGCCACCCCCACGGTGCAATCCCCTCCGTGGCAGCAAGCGCAGGGGCCGCAGCCAGAGCCACGCGACCAAGAACCCGACGACGTATCAATGGCTTCATCTGACCCTCGGGCACGTCGAGACCAGCGACGAGTCCTGGAAGACAGGCGGAGGGAGGACGCGCGTGTCACCATCGAACGCCGCCGCGAAACCCGCCGCCAGTCTGATAGGCGCAATGGCCCCGACGTCGACGAGCCCATGCCCGGTGGAGACGGATACCTGCCTTTCGAGGTTGGGTGCCCTGCCTTCACCCGCGAGCTGCGGTAGGTCCGTTGGCCATCTGCCCATACATTCAAGCCAGAGATACCAGAATAGTACGATGGAAGATTGAACCCGGCAAAGTTCTTGAGCATCTACACCATTGCTGTTCAAGCCACCGGAGGAAGAGATGAGAAGGTATTCGCCAACTACTTCCCTTTGGCACTCAAGCCAAACGTGAGGGCGTGGCTGATGCACTTGCCGGAGAACTCCATCTCGACCTGGGCTGACCTGTGCCATGAATTTGTTGGCGCCTTCACGGGCGGTCATCAAGAACCAGGGCGGCCCAGCGACTTGCAGCTCCTCCCACAGAAGGAAGGAGAGAGTTTGCGGAAGTACATGTGGAGGTTCAGCTGGGTGCACAAGAACATTCCAGACATCCACCCGGCAGCTGTGATAGCTGCATTCCAGTCCAACGTACGCAACCGCAGGATACGTTCCAATATGAACGTCCGGTTGCCCAAGACTGTGAATGAGCTGTACACTTTGGCGGATAAGTGTGCCCAAACAGAGGAGGGGAGGCGACTCCCCGGCGAAGAGGATGGCATCAACGTTGACTCAGAGAACGACGATGATGCCACCAATCAGAAGAAGAAGAACAACAAGAACAAGAAACGCAACAAGAAGCGCAAGAAGAAAACAGTTCTGGTTGTCGAGGGATCTGGCATCCCTAGTACCGGCAAGAAGGCCAAGGCCAAAGCCCCCGGCAAGGAAGTTGCCGTGTGCGCTGACTGCCGGGAGGCTACGGCGGCCGAGAAGGCTGGGAAGGCTGATGGGTCGTACTGCAAGATCCATCGGACCAAGGGCCACGATCTTCAAGAGTGCCATCAAGTTGAGCAACTCGTCAAGAAGCAGAAGGCTGAGTACGAGAAGCGTGACAAAGAGAGAGACCAAGATGGCATTGGCGGGAAGGGCCGAGATGGTAGAGGAGGTCGCCCCGGCAAGGTCCCTCAGTATCAAGGGAAACCTGCCAGAGGCCGTGAGAAGAAGGAATGCGATGACGGGAGTGATGAAGGAGATGAAGAGGAAACCAGCGAGTAGGAGTTCCAGAAGGCCACTGATGCCCTATGCATTGACGGAGGTGCATCCTTGCACTCCTCTCACCGCCAGTTCAAACAGTGGGCGCGTGAGGTTAATGTCGTGGAGCCAGCGGCAGATTCTCGGAAGCCACTCAAGTGGTCCCGCACGCCCATCATCTTTGATGAAGAGGATCACCCTGACCGCACCACCGCGGTAGGGTGTTTGCCGTTGTTGGTTTCACCAACAATCCGCAACCTCAAAGTCACAAAGATGTTGGTTGACGGCGGGGCCGGGTTGAATCTGATTTCTCCCAAGGTCATCAGCAAGCTCCAGATAGCAGATGAAGAGCTCAAGGTTACTGGTACTTTCCAAGGGATCAACCCCGGTAGAAGTCGTCCTAAGGGGAAGATCACACTGCCGGTAATGTTCGGGGGGGGGGGGGGAGTTAAACTACCGGACTGAGAAGATCGTGTTTGATGTGGTTGACCTCTCCCTGCCATACAATGGAATCCTTGGTCGCCCAGCCCTGGCAAAATTCATGGCGGCATCCCACTATGCCTACAACACGCTGAAGATGCCAGGGCCAATGGGCATCATTTCCATTCCGTCAGACAAGAAGGACGCAATTATATGCGTGGATAAGATGTACCGGGAGGCGGTCGCTGCCGAGGCTTCGGAAGCTACCGTCCCCGCCAAGGAAAACAAGCACAGAAGAAAAGCTGTCAAGGACGCCGGTAAGGAATCCGGGAAGCGCGCTTCTCCGGAGTGCGCTGCGCCTGTTGATGACTTGCCGAAAAGTTCCAATAGCAAGAGAACAAAGGTTGCTGCACCTGCTATGAAGAAGGTCCCGACGGGGCTGGTTGGCGCTGATGGTACATTCACCATCAGCTCCACCCTTGGCGACAAATAGGAAAGCGCGCCCGTTGCCTTCCTGCGGGCGAATGTCGATGCGTTTGCTTGGCAACCATCTGACATCCCCGGTGTTCCCAATGAGATAATCGAGCACCACCTTGCTGTCTTCCCCCATGCCCGGCCCGTCAAGCAGAAGGTCCGGAAGCAAGATTTGGAGCGGCAACAATTCATTGCCGAAGAGATCAAGAAACTTGAAACTGCTGGTTTGGTTAGAGGAGTGTTGCATCTGACTTGGTTGGCAAATCTAGTGGTGGTGCGCAAGGCGAATGGGAAATGGAAGCTTTGCATAGATTTCACAGATATAAACAAAGCATGCCCGAAGGACCCTTTCCCCTTGCCGCGCATCGATCAGATTGTGGATTCCACCTCTGGATGTGATCTGCTTTCCTTCTTGGATGCCTACTCCGGCTACCACTAGATATTTATGTCCAAGGAAGATGAGGAGAAGACTGCGTTCATCACCCCATGTGGCACGTACTGCTTCGTACGAATGCCTTTCGGGTTGAAGAGCGCCGGGTCTACCTTTGCAAGAGTTGTGCAGATTGGTTTTGAGCCCCAATTGCACAGGAATCTCAAAGCTTGCATGGATGACATCGTGGTCAAGACCAAGGACAGATCAACTCTCATTAAAGATTTGGAAAAGACCTTGGCAAATCTGCGCAAGATCAACTTGAAGCTTAATCCAGAGAAGTGTGTGTTTGGCGTTCCCTCCGGCAAGCTACTTGGCTACTTTGTGTCTCATCGGGGGATAGAGGCCAACCCCGACAAGATTAGAGCAATTGAGCAGATTCAAGCACCCAAGACGGTTAAGGATGTGCGGCGCTTAACTGGATGTGTTGCCGCACTAAGTAGGTTCATCTCCAAGTCTGCGGAGCGCGCCCTGCCGTTCTTCAAAATTTTGAAGAAGGCAGGGCCCATGAAGTGGACCCCGGAGGCAGAAGCAGCGCTGCAAGACTTAAAAACCTACCTTTCCTTTGTTCCCACCTTGGTTGCTCCTAAACCACAAGAGCCGTTGTTGCTGTATCTAGCAGCGACCAGTCAAGTGGTTAGTGTAGCCTTGGTGGCGCAACGGGAAATGGAAGAAAAAGCAGCGACAACTACTGCCCTTCCCGGGGAAGGAGGTGAACCAGTCGCGACAGGATCTAGCGCAGATCAAGGGGAAGTAGGGCAGAATGGCGACGGCAACTCCAAGACCGTGGCAAGGAAGAAGATAGGGCATCGACCAGTTTACTTTGTTAGCTCCCTCTTGCAGGGGGCTAGATCAAGGTATTCTGGGGTGCAGAAATTAATCTTCGGCCTCATCATGGCCTCGAGGAAGCTGCACCACTACTTCCAAGCCCACGAGATCACGGTCGTCACCTGTTTCCCTCTGCAGCGCATATTGAGGAACCCTGAAGCCACCGGCAGGATAGTTGAATGGGCACTGGAATTGTCAAGCTTCGGACTGAAGTATGAAAGCGCCTCAACCATTCAGAGCAGAGCGCTGGCAGAGTTTATTGCAGAATGGACACCAACTCCATATGAAGAGACGCCAGAGACAATTATCCCCGGCAAGGAAGCACCCCAAGAATGGATCATGTACTTTGATGGTGCCTTCTCCCTATAAGGTGCAGGAGCTGGCGTGCTTCTCGTTGCTCCCACTGGGGAACACCTCAAGTACATGGTTCAAATGCATTTCCCTCGGGAAAGAGCTACCAACAACACTGCAGAGTATGAAGGGCTCCTTGCCGGGCTCAGGATTGTGATAGAGTTGGGGATCAAGAAGCTGATCATTCGAGGAGACTCACAACTTGTGGTGAGGCAAGTGAACAAGGATTATCAAAGCCCATTAATGGTGGCATGCGTTGAGGAAGTGAGGAAGTTGGAGGAGCGCTTTGATGGGTTACAAACAGAGCACGTGCCGCGTGAGGAAAACAGCATTGCTGATCACCTGTCAAAGTGCGCTGCGCAAAAACTTCCTATGGAACCAGGAACTTTTGTTCTCCATCTGACTCAGCCCTCCGTGTCCCCGACAAAAAAGGCCAGAAAGAGGAGGAAACTGGACTCCGGCAAGCCTCTCCCGGCAGAGCTTCCTGAAGCCCCCGGCAGAGAGCTTGGCGGGAACAACTCCCCTTCGATCGGTGAGCAGCACCCTCCTGCCGAACTACCCGTCTTTGCGGTTGAGGCATGCGCTCCCGTGAATGAGGAGGTGCCGCTGGTCCTTGTTGCCGAGCCTCAGGCTCTAACTTGGGCGCGACACATAGTCCATTTCCTCCAAACAGGAGAACTTCCTGAAGAGCAAGAAGAAGTTGAAAGAGTAGCCCGGAGGGCCAGTATGTATCAGTTCGTTGACGACACGCTATACAGAAGAAGGCCCAATGGTGTGAAATTGAAGTGCATTTGCCGGGAAGAAGGAAAGGAACTATTGGCAGAGATACACAAGGGTATATGTGGCTCCCATATTGGATCAAGGGCCCTGGTGGGAAAAGCTTTCCGACAAGGTTTCTACTGGCCCACAGCCCTCCAAGATGCAATTGAGCTAGTCACCAAGTGTGAAGCCTGCCAGTTCCACTCCAAGAATATCCATTAGCCTGCTCAAGCTCTCCAAACGATCCCTTTGTCATGGCCATTCTCGGTCTGGGGGCTCGACATCTTGGGCCCCTTCCCCCGTGCTACCGGGGGCTTTGAATTCTTGTACGTTGCAATTGACAAGTTTACAAAGTGGCCGGAAGTGGAGCCCATGAGGAAGGTGACCGCACAGTCAACTATCAAGTTCTTGAAAGGATTAATTGGTGTGCCGTTTCGGAGTACCCGCCAGAGTCATCACTGACAATGGCACCCAATTCACAAGCCGCGCCTTCATGCAATACGTTCATGCCCTCGGAAGCAAGGTCTCATTTGCCTCTGTTGCCCATCCCAGAAGCAATGGACAAGCTGAGAGGGCGAACACTGAAGTGCTGCGAGGACTCAAGACAAGAACATTTGATAGGCTGCAGAAGTGTGGCAGGCGATGGATCAACGAGCTACCGGTGGTTCTTTGGTCCCTCCGTACGACACCAAATCGAGCTACCGGCCAGACTCCCTTCTCCCTAGTCTATGGGGCAGAAGCAGTGATCCCCACGGAACTCATATACGGGTCACCTCGAGTACTTGCCTACGATGAAGTAGCGCAAGAACAGCACCGGCGTGACATCGCTGTGCTACTTGAGGAGAACTGTCTCCGGGCTGCTACGCGTGCTGCACGCTACCAGCAAGCCCTGCGTCGCTATCACAGTCGCAGGGTTCATGCCCGGAGCTTTGAGGAAGGCGACCTTGTCCTTAGGCGTGTTCAGTATGCCAAGGGTGCAAACAAGTTGACGCCGAAGTGGGAAGGCCCTTACTGGGTAGTACGAGTCACCAGACCCGGCGCAGTCCATCTAGAGACCGGAGATGCCATTCAGTTGCAAAACTCATGGAACATTGAGCATCTCCGTAAGTTCTACCTGTCAGGCGCGGCTGCCGGGCAGGGCCCGGCAGCCACCCTTTTAAACAAGCCTTGCGATGTTAACCCTTTGTACAAAGCCAAGCGTAGACCCTGAGCAACAGATAAATAAACGAAGCGCTGGGGTGCCCCCAAAACCTGCATGCATGCATAGCATATCATGAGCATAAGCATGCACCCATCATGAGCATGTAGAAGAGATCATATGTTGCTACTGCTTCCCTCTGCACTAACTACAGGATTCTTGCCGCGGATTCAATCTCGAAGAGAAGGAAAAGGAGCAAGCCTACATATCGGTCTCCGACAAGCTGAACAGATAAGTTCCTTCTTATCCATACCTGTTCTGTAAAGTGAAAACTTGTGCATATGAAAACCTCGTCACCTTCGAAACATGGGTGCTCCCATCCTTTGTCCCGAATGTTGCTTTGGTCAAGGTGGTCGCAGTGGCCTTTGACAGAGAAGGTTCGATGAGGGGTTGGTCCCTTTTTTATAGTTTTGTGCCCGGTAGGCCTAGCCCTGCGGCAGCAAACTAAAGGCACCGGCAGGATAGCTTGCCCGAGAAAACTTGTTTACTTAAACGTATAGAGGCATCTCGCCTCTGCATGGACATGATACAGGCACAAGTACCCGGCAAGGCTTGTCTTTTTCATTAATATGCTGATAAGCAAGTACAGATCTTACAGAACACAAACATGGATAAAGAAGATTACATAATTTAGACTAAAGTTTGGCAAATGCCTACACATTTTAGACTGAAAAAAGATAAGTGCCCCGTAATCCCTTTCTTGTCCCTCTCCTCCTAGGAACTACAGTGGGAGGTGAAGGGGGCAAAAGGAGTGCCTGAGCAGAAGCCCGGCCCGATCCCGTTAGGGCATGTCGGGCGCAGCCTGACAAGATCGAGACTGGCGAGGCTGCGAAGGAGAGGGACGGAGGGAGCAGCTCGGCGGTGCCCTGGTCACCACCCCCAGGGCCAGCAAGAAGCCCCAGCACAACTGCCGGCGAGGAGAACCGCCGGAGCTCAGTTGGAAGACTGCTGGAGGAGGCGAAGGCACCAAAAGAGCGACCCCCTCCCCGGCAACCGTCCTGAAGAGGCCGGTGATGATGGTGCCGGGGAGGGAAGACAAGAGCGGAAAGACGAGGCAGCGGGCCGGCAATACGAGACGAAGGTGTCTGTGCCATCGTACTCCGACCTGACGGCCTGCCACCCGCCTTCTCCATCTTTCCTCATTCTTTCCTCATCACCACCGCTCTAGGAGGACGCCGGCCCCTCGGCCCGTCGCCTCCCCCGGAGAAACAACAGACAACGACGATGTCCGAGGCGCGCGAGGAGCACCGCTCCCCACCTTGGCGGGCAGGAAGGCGCCGCCGTCTTCAACATTGACCCCGACTCCGCTGGAAGGAGCGGTGCTGGGATTACCAAGGATCCCGAGCACTGCACCCCAGACAGGCGTCGGGAGCCCCAGGAGCCTCATCGTCGGGATGACAAACCTCGGCGACTTGCAGCGAGCACAAGCACTCCCCACCCGGCGGCCGGCTAGTGTGGGGTAGATGAGCGCTTCACCATTTTTGGGAAGCGTAACGCCTCCCGCACTGTGGACGGTTCGGCGCCCACACCTTCGACCGCCGCATCTCCTACGACCCCGGACCAGACTCACTCCCCGAGCATCAACACGAGCGTTTGACATCATCGACCCCGATCTAGAGCCCGGGGCCTGGCCCTGGTCTCTCCCCCTCGACATAACAAAGGAGAAGGCAAGGTATGAAAAAGGACAGGTGCATGGATGGACACCTCCGCTCCTTCTCACCCCCTTTTTTATAGGCAGATTGGGGCTGGGGGCTGATCCTTCACCCCCACCCAGTGGGGCTCTTTCTGATCCGACTCGTCTAAACTACTACCGACGGCCGGATCCGATTACCGTCCCCTTACATCAACCCAAGAAGACCGGGTCCCTGCCATGACGCTCTCTCCCGCACCACGCGCCTCTGTTGCCTACCCCACTCAATGCATGCAGCATACGTGGCAAAGGATAAGGGCGTGGTGGGATGAGTGAATTGGCAGTTACTCCCCCGTGTGTTAAAGTCATTCACGGGCCATTACAAAGATGGCCCACTATAATTGGCATCACACGACGCGCGGGAAAACCGGAAACTGACTCAAGCACAGGTTAATGAAGAAGCAAAGAAGATCTCAAAGGATGAGTGACCGCAACCCCCACGCTTGTGTACTAGGCAGGGCCTACCCTGACGACGCTCGACAGCGCGTTCAGGCCAGGCCTGGGGGCTCCTGTCGGTGCAACAAACCCCAGGCGTGTGTTGCCCGGACTGTACACAGGCTCAAGGGCAAGGTTGCAACATCCAAGACAAGGCCAAGCAGAAGAGATAGCTCTTTGAGGGATCAAAGGGCGAATCAAGAAGACCAAGACCAACCAAATGAGCAAGATATCACTAAGTAAAAACCTCCCTTGCCGGGCAAGCGAGCCTGGCGAGGTCGAGGTCACCCCAAAGACAAATCTCAAGACTCCCCCGACAGGCTTGCTGGGGACGCCGAGGGCGGATTACCCCGCCAAGGCTCCACCGCTCCACCTCACAGCAATGCAAGTCACCCATCGGTGCGGTGTCGAGCCCCCAAGTGATTAAGTGGCTGTTATTTGGCACGTGGCAGCCATTTCTGAGGAAGATCACCCCTAAATGACACCTGTCCAGGAGACGTGTCACGCAGACAGGCGAGAAGGTGGCTGAATGGCACGGCAAGGCTTGCCGAGCTACGCCTACGATGTGACACTAAGCGGTGCATTTAATGCACCCAGTCCTGTCTGCAGAGTTAGGTATGATAGCACTGTTTGCTGTTTGATCATTGCGCAATGACTGATTTGTTGGGAAACACTGCATGGAAAACAAAAAAAATTCTACGCACACGCAAGATATATCAAGGAGATGCATAGCAACGAGAAGGGGAGAGTGTGTCTACGTACCTTCATAGACCAAAAGCGGAAGCGTTTGACAACGCGGTTGATGTAGTCAAACTTCTTCGCGTTCCAACCGATCGAGCACCGAACGTACGACACCTCCGCGTTCAGCACACGTTCAGCTTGATGACGTCCTCTGCCTTCTTGATCCAGCAAGACGGCGAGGTAGTGGATGAGTTCTGGCAGCACGCCGGCGTGGTGACGGTGATGGTGAAGCTATCTCCGCAGGGCTTCGCCTAAGCACTACGAAAATATGACCGGGGTGTAAACGGTGGAGGGGGGCGTCGCACACGGCTAGGCAATTGTCTGTTATGTGCTAGGCGCCCCCCTCCCACATATATATTAATATATAGGTGGGAGGGAGGGAGGAGCAGCCAAAGGGGGCGCCCAAATAGGAGGAATCCTACTTGGGGTCTCTCCCAAGCCGCGCCCCCTGCCTTGTATAGTTGCGGGGGAAAGGCAGGGGAGGGTGGAGCCCCCCTTTCCTTTCTCCCATGAGAGGGAAAGGCAGGAGGGGCTAGCCCTGCCCCCTTTCCTTCCCTAGGGCTGGCCGGCCAGGGAGAGGGGCGCACCAGCCCCCTGTGGGCTGGTCTGTCCCTCCCTTGGCCCATTAAGCCCATAACACCTACCGGGGGTGTCCGGAACCCCTTCCGGTGATCCGATGGCTACCCGGTGCATCCCGAAACCCTTCCGGTGTCCGAATACCATCATCCTATATATCAATCTTTACCTCTCGACCATTTCGAGACTCCTCGTCATGTCCGTGATCTCATCCGGGACTCCGAACAATATTTGGTCACCAAATCATATAACTCATATAACACTATATCGTCAACGAACGTTAAGCGTGCGGACCCTACGGGTTCGAGAACTATGTAGGCATGACCGAGACACCTCTCCGGTCAATAACCAATAGCGGAACCTGGATGCCCATATTGGCTCCTACATATTCTACAAAGATCTTTATCGGTCGAATCATTATGATAACATATGCAATTCCCTTTGTCTATCGGTATGTTACTTGCCCGAGATTCGACCGTCGGTATCTTCATACCTAGTTCAATCTCGTTACCGGCAAGTCTCTTTACTCGTTCCGTAATACATCATCCTGTAACTAACTCATTAGTCACTTTGCTTGCAAGGCTTCTTATGATGTGTATTACTGAGAGGGCCTAGAGATACCTCTCCGATACTCGGAGTGACAAATCTTAATCTTGATCTATGCCAACTCAACAAACACCTTCTGAGATACCTGTAGAGTATCTTTATGATCACCCAGTTACGTTGTGACGTTTGATAGCGCACAAGGTATTCCTCCGGTATCCGGGAGTTGCATAATCTCATAGTCGAAGGAATATGTATTTGACATGAAGAAAGCAATAGCAATAAACTGAACGATCATTATGCTAAGCTAACGGATGGGTCTTGTCCATCACATCATTCTCCTAATGATGTGATCCCGTTATCAAATGACAACACATGTCTATGTTTAGGAAACCTTAACCATTTTTTATCAACGACTAGTCTAGTAGAGGCTTACTAGGGACATGGTATTTGTTTATGTATTCACACATGTATTTACGTTTCCGATCAATACAATTCTAGCATGAATAATAAACCTTTATCATGAATAAGGAAATATAAAATAACAACTTTATTATTGCTTCTAGAGCATATTTCCTTCAGTCTCCCACTTGCGCTAGAGTCAATAATCTAGATTACATTGTAATGAATCTAACACCCATGGAGTCTTGGTGCTAATCATGTTTTGCTCGCGGAAGATGCTTAGTCAATGGGTCAGCCACATTCAAATCCGTATGTATTTTGCAAATCTCTATGTCTCCATCCTTGACCTTTTTGTGAATGGAGTTGAAGCATCTCTTGATGTGTTTGGTTCTCTTGTGAAACCTGGATTCCTTCGCCAAGGCAATTGCTCCAGTGTTGTCACAAAAGATTTTCATTGGACCCGATGCACTAGGTATTACACCTAGATCGGATATGAACTCCTTCATCCAGACTCCTTCATGTGCCGCTTCCGAAGCAGCTATGTACTCCGCTTCACATGTAGATCCCGCCACGATGCTCTGCTTGGAACTGCACCAACTGACAGCTCCACCATTCAATATAAATACGTATCCGGTTTGTGACTTAGAGTCATCCGGATGAGTGTCGAAGCTAGCATCGACGTAACCATTTATGATGAGCTCTTCATCACCTCCATAAACGAGAAACATATCCTTGGTCCTTATTAGGTACTTCAGGATGTTCTTGACCGTTGTCCAGTGGTCCACTCCTGGATTACTTTGGTACCTCCATGCCAAATTTATGGCAAGGCACACATCAGGTCTGGTACACATCATATCATACATGATAGAACCTATGGCTGAGGCATAGGGAATGCCTTTCATTTTCTCTCTATCTTCTGCAGTGGTCGGGCTTTGAGTCTAACTCAACTTCACACCTTGTAACACAGGCAAGAACCCTTTCTTTGACTGATCCATTTTGAACCTCTTCAAAACTCTATCAAGGTATGTGCTTTGTGAAAGTCCTATTAAGCATCTCGATCTATCTCTATAGATCTTGATGCCCAATATATAAGCAGCTTCACCGAGGTCTTTCATTGAAAATTTCTTATTCAAGTATCCTTTTATGCTATCCAGAAATTCTATATCATTTCCAATCAACAATATGTCATCCACATATAATATCAGAAATGCTACAGAGCTCCCACTCACTTTCTTGTAAATACAGGCTTCACCGTAAGTCTGTATAAACCATATGCTTTGATCACCTCATCAAAGCGTATATTCCAACTCCGAGATGCTTGCACCAGTCCATAGATGTATCGCTGGAGCTTGCACACTTTGTTAGCACCTTTAGGATCGACAAAACCTTCTGGTTGCATCATATACAACTCTTCTTTAAGATATCCATTAAGGAATGCAGTTTTGACGTCCATTTGCCAGATTTCATAATTATAAAATGCGGCAATTGCTAACATGATTCGAACAGACTTAAGCATCACTACGGGTGAGAAAGTCTCATCGTAGTCAACTCCTTGAACTTGTCAAAAACCTTTCACGACAAGTCGAGCTTTGTAGACAGTAATATTACCATCAGCGTCAGTCTTCTTCTTGAAGATCCATTTATTTTCTATGGCTTGCTGATCATCGGAAAAGTCCACACTTTGTTCTCATACATGGATCCTATCTCAGATTTCATGGCCTCAAGCCATTTATCGGAATCTGGGCTCATCATAGCTTCTTCATAATTCGTAGGTTCGCCTTGGTCTAGTAACATGACTTCTAGAACAGGATTACCGTACCACTCTGGTGCGGATCGTGCTCTGGTTGACCTATGAGGTTCAGTAGAAACTTGATCTGAAGTTTCATGATCAACATCATTTGCTTCCTCTCTAGTTGGTGTAGGCATCACTGGAACAGTTTTCTGTGATGTGCTACTCTCCAATTCGAGAGAAGGTACAATTACCTCATCAAGTACTACTTTCCTCCCACTCACTTCTTTCGAGAGAAACTCCTTCTCTAGAAAGGTTCCATTCTTGGCAACAAAGATCTTGCCTTCGGATCTGTGGTAGAAGGTGTACCCAATTGTTTCCTTAGGGTACCCTATGAAGATGCACTTCTCCGATTTGGGTTCGAGCTTATCAGGTTGAAGCCTTTTGACATAAGTGTCGCAACCCCAAACTTTTAGAAACGACAACTTAGGTTTCTTGCCAAACCACTGTTCATACGGTGTCAACTCAACGGATTTAGACGGTGCCCTATTTAACGTGAATGCGGTTGTCTCTAATTCATAACCCCAAAACGATAGTGGTAAATCGGTAAGAGACATCATAGATCGTACCATATCTAATAAAGTACGGTTACGACATTCGGACACACCATTACGCTGTGGTGTTCCAGGTGGCGTGAGTTGTGAAACAATTCCACATTGTTTTAAATGAAGGCCAAACTCGTAACTCAAATATTCGGCTCTACGATCAGATCGTAGAAACTTTATTTTCTTGTTACGATGATTCTCCACTTCACTCTGAAATTCTTTGAACTTTTCAAATGTTTCAGACTTGTGTTTCATTAAGTAGATATACCCATACCTACTCAAATCATCTGTGAAGGCCAGAAAATAACAATACCCGCCACGTGCCTCAACACTCATCAGACCGCATACATCGGTATGTATTATTTCCAATAAGTCATTAGCTCGCCCCATTGTTCCGGAGAACGGAGTTTTAGTCATCTTGCCCATGAGGCATGGTTCGCAAGTATCAAATGATTCATAATCAAGTGATTCCAAAGTTCATCTGTATGGAGTTTCTTCATGCGCTTTACACCAATATGACCTAAACGGCAGTGCCACAAGTATGTTGCACTATCATTATCAACTTTGCATCTTTTGGCATCAATATTACGAATATGTGTATCACTACTATCGAGATTCAACAAGAATAGACCACTCTTCAAGGGTGCATGACCATAAAAGATATTACTCATATAAATAGAACAACCATTATTCTCCGATTTAAATGAATAACCGTCTCACAATAAACAAGATCCAGATATAATGTTCATGCTCAACGCGGGCACCAAATAACAGTTATTCAGGTCTAAAACTAATCCCGAAGGTAGATGTAGAGGTAGTGTGCCGACGGCGATCACATCGACCTTGGAACCATTTCCGACGCACATCGTCACCTCGTCCTTAGCCAATCTTCGTTTATTCCGCAGCTCCTATTTCGAGTTACAAATATGAGCAACCGAACCAGTATCAAATACCCAGGCGTTGCTACGAGCATTAGTAAGGTACACATCAATAACATGTATATCAAATATACCTTTGTTAACTTTGCCATCCTTCTTATCCGCCAAGTATTTGGGGCAGTTCCGCTTCCAGTGACCAGTCCCTTTGTAGTAGAAGCACTTAGTTTCAGGCTTGGGTCCAGCTTTGGGCTTCTTCTCGGGAGTGGCAACTTGCTTGCCATTCTTCTTGAAGTTCCCTTTCTTTCCCTTGCCTTTTTTCTTGAAACTAGTGGTCTTGTTAACCATCAACACTTGATGCTCCTTCCTGATTTCTACCTCCGCGGCCTTAAGCATTGCGAAGAGCTCGGGAATCGTTTGATTCATCCCTTGCATATTATAGTTCATCACGAAGCCTTTGTAGCTTGGTGGCAGTGATTGAAGAACTCTGTCAATAACACAATCAACTGGAAGATCAACTCCCAGCTGAGTTAAGTGATTATAATACCCAGACATTTTGAGTATGTGTTCACTGACATGACTATTCTCCTCCATCTTGCAGCTATAGAACTTGTTGGAGACTTCATATCTCTCAACCCGGGCATTTTCTTGAAATATTAACTTCAACTCCTGGAACATCTCATATGCTCCATGACGTTCAAAACGTCTTTGAAGTCCCGGTTCTAAGCCGTAAAGCATGGCACACTGAACTATTGAGTAGTCATCAGATCGAGCTTGCCAGACGTTCATAACATCAGCTTCAGCTCCTGCAGCAGGCCTTTGACCTAGCGGTGCATCAAGGACATAATTCTTCTGTGCAGCAATGAGGATAATCCTCAAGTTACGGACCCAGTCCGTGTAGTTGCTACCATCATCTTTCAACTTAGCTTTCTCTAGGAATGCATTAAAATTCAGGGGAACGGTAGCTCGGGCCATTGATCTACAACATAGATATGCAAAACTATAAGACTAAGTTCATGATAAATTAATTTCAATTAATCAAATTACTAATGAACTCCCACTTAAATAAACATCCCTCAAGTTATCTAAGTGATACGTGATCCAAATCAACTAACCCATGTCCGATCATCACGTGAGATGGGGTAGTCATCAATGGTGAACATCTCTATGTTGATCATATCTACTATATGACTCATGTTCGACCTTTCGGTCTCCAGTGTTCCGAGACCATGTCTGTACATGCTAGGCTCGTCAAGTTTAACCCAAGTATTCTACATGTGCAAAACTGTCTTACACCCGTTGTATGTGAACATAGAGTCTATCACACCCGATCATCGCATGGTGCTTCGAAACGACGAACTTTGGCAACAGTGCATACTCGGTGAGAACACTTTTATCTTGAAATTTAGTGAAGGGATCATCTTATAATGCTACCGCCGTCCTAAGCAAAATAAGATGCATAAAGGATAAACATCACATGCAATCAAAATATGTGACATGATATGGCCATCATCATCTTGTGCTTTTGACCTCCACCTCCAAAGCATCGTCATGATCTCCATCGTCACCGGCTCGACACCTTTGAAAGGACATGCGGTGCCCCCATGTGTGGTTTTGGTAATTGATGACAATCTCTATGGACTAATGGTTGCCTTGAGTTATATTCGAAGGATTTGTCCATAGGCGTTTCTTGAAGCCCATGTGTTGGTTTCAAGGAGTTTATGAGTTGACCAAGGTGCTATTAAGGAATTATCCAAAGATTGGTCATGTGAGTGTTGAGCTTATTGCAAGCATGTCTTGAAGAAGAAGATTGTGTGATCATTCATGTGTACCTTCAAGACATCATCCAAATGAAGAGAGTTGGAAAGATTCAAGGTTGAGCAAGACTAAGTACAGAGAGTGATTCAAGTTGATAAACACACAAAGCGTATAAGATGTACCGAGAGGGATCAAGTGATCCCATGGTATGGTAAGCATTGTCCATTACACTTTGTGTACTGACCCATGGTCTACGTGAGAGTTCTATGTGGGGTTAGGTATGTTTCCATGGGCTTGCGTCAAGAGGAAGATATCATACAACCCATGGAGAGGATGACATCAAGTGGTGATCGTCATCAAGATTGCTGTGTGCAAGGTCAAGTGGAGCATCACGAAGAGATCAAGTGCTTGAAGCTTGCCGTCCATTGTGATGACAATGGACTTGTGAAGATGTGCCGAAGAGTGGCTCACCCATAGTGGAGTATGGGGGAGCAATCAACTAGTCTTCATCGAGCCAACGCAATCAAGATAGGTGGTTCAACTTGAGGAAGTCAAGATCGTCATCATCTAGCTCAAGTGGACTATGTGCAAGGCAAAGGTTTGCCCCTTGATAGGTTTTCTATTTTACCGGTCTCATGGTGGTAGTTGGGAGACCGGGTTATAGGATCGATTGCCGTACTATCAAGGGGGGCTCTCAAGTTGGTAGCTTGATCGTATCGTTCATAGAGAGCTCAAACCATTGCATCCTTGCATCATCTTTCTTGGTTCTTGTTTGGTATTTCTCTTTGTGAGTCTTACAGCTGATGGTCATTTTGATGACAAGCTCGAGTTCATAAAAAACGGAGTTCACATGCATCTTCTATGATGTTTTCGATGTTGGAGGTTATGCCGGTTCTTCTCTGTTGGAGGTTTCACTCCTCTATATGTTTGGCATACCTCTGCTGCCTCTTCTTACTATAACCAGTCGCTGTTGGATAGTACTCGTCGTCATCTATCCAACAAGCTTGAGTTTGCTCAATTCGGAGCTCATTTGCAAAAGTTGTGGCATTTCTGGTTTTCCTTGGAGTATACTTATTTTCGTGGAAGTGGCATTAGGAAGGCGCCAGCGGCAGTACCGCTGGGCCGCAGCGGCAGTACCGCTTATCGCCACAAGCGGTAGTACCGCTGCCTCACAGCGGCAGTACCGCCCATGTCCATAAGCGGTAGTATGGCTCCGGTTCTGTGGTAGTACCGCCTCGACTCGAGACCTGCGTTTCTCGTGTCGGGTTGAGCGGCAGTAGCAGCGGCAGTAGAAGCGGTAGTACCGCTTATAAGCGGTAGTACCGCGCCTACCACCGCTGCTAGTACCGCTCAAGGGCCCTCCTCCCTATCCCTTCTCCTTGTGCTCGTGGTAGGTGCTGTGCTCGGTCCCAGCGGTAGTACCGCTGGGCCAAGCGGCAGTACCGCTGCGGCCAACGGTAGTACCACTGGCTCCAGTGGTAGTGCCGCTCATGCGGCTCTGCCTCGCCCTCTGTTTTGCTCTGCTCTCTGTGTTCTACCGCCCGGGCGGTAGTACCGCTCCCCTGAGCGGTAGTACTGCTCGTGTGCGGACTGAGCACATAACGGTTGGATTCGGGAGCTCCTATAAAAGGGGGTCTTCTTCCCCATTCAACCTCATCCTTTAAGCTCGTGTTCTTCCCCCATTGTTGACCTTCTTTGAGCTTGCTATCTCTCAATCCCTCCATGGATTCTTGCTAGTTTTTGGGGGAAAAGAGAGAGGAGATCTAGATCTACGTTTTCACCAATCACTTTCTTCTCTATGTGAGGGGAACCCCTTGGATCTAGATCTTGGAGTTCTTCGTGTTCTCTTCTTCGTTCTTCCTCTCATTTTCTTCCCTAGCATTAGTTGCTTTGGTGGGATTTGGGAGAGAAGGACTTGGGCACTCCGTGTGCCCTTGCCATTGCATTTGGTGCATCGGTTTGAGTTCTCCAAGGTGATACGTGGAAGTGAAGTTGAGTAGCTTATTACTCTTGGGTGCTTGGTACCCTTGAGCTTGTTCCTCTTGGGTGCTTGGGCGCCCTAGACGGTTGGTGGTGTTCGGAGCTCAATCATTGTGGTGTAAAGCTCTGGCAAGCATTGGGGTCTCCAATTAGGTTGTGGAGATCGCCCCGAGCAATTTGACGGGTACCGATGACCACCCCCAAGGGTTGCCAAAGTGTACGGGTTCGGTGACCGCCCCCAAGGGTTGCCATTTGTACGGGTTCGGTGACCGCCCTCAAGGGTCCCTTAGTGGAATCACGGCATCTTGCATTGTGCGAGGGCGTGAGGAGATTACGGTGGCCCTAGTGGCTTCTTGGGGAGCATTGTGCCTCCACACCGCTCCAAACGGAGATTAGCATCCGCAAGGGTGTGAACTTCGGGATACATCGTTGTCTCCACGTGCCTCGGTTATCTCTTACCCGAGCCCTTTACTTATGCACTTTACTTTGTGATAGCCATAGTGTTTCTTGTTATATATCTTGCTATCACATAGTTGTTTATCTTGCTTAGCATAAGTTGTTGGTGCACATAGGTGAGCCTAGTTGTTGTAGGTTTTGTGCTTGACAAATTAACCGCTAGGTTTATTCCGCATTTGTTCAAGCCTAAACCGTAATTATTTTAAAGCGCCTATTCACCCCCCCTCTAGGCGACATCCACGATCTTTTAACACCTTGATCTCCATTATTGTGTCGTGGTCATCTCGCCAACTATTGCTTCTACAACTATTGCTAACGCATAGCGATAAAGTAAAGCAATTACATGGCGTTTGCATTTCATACAATAAAGAGACAACCATAAGGCTCATGCCGGTAGCCGATAATTTACAAAACATGATCATCTCATACAATAACATATATCACATCATGTCTTGACCATATCACATCACAACATGCCCTGCAAAAACAAGTTAGACATCCTCTACTTTGTTGTTGCAAGTTTTACATGGCTGCTACGGGCTTCTAGCAAGAACGGTTCTTACCTACGACAAAAACCACAATGGTGTTTCATCAAGTTTGCTGTTTTAACCTTCTTCAAGGACCGGCCATAGTCAAATTCGATTCAACTAAAGTAGGAGAAATAGACACCCGCCAGCCACCTTTATGCAAAACTAGTTGCATGTCTGTCGGTGGAACCGGTCTCATGTGCGTGGACATGTAAGGTTGGTCCGGGCCGCTTCATCCCACAATACCGCCGAATCAAAATAAGACGTTGGTGGTAAGCAGTATGACTATCACCGCCCACAACTCTTTGTGTTCTACTCGTGCATATCATCTATGCATAGACCTGGCTCTGATGCCACTGTTGGGAAATGTTGCATGGAAAACAAAAAAAAATCTACGCACACGCAAGATCTATGAAGGAGATGCATAGCAACGAGAAGGAGAGAGTGTGTCTACGTACCCTCGTAGACCGTAAGCGGAAGTGTTTGACAACGCGGTTGATGTAGTTGAACTTCTTCGCGTTCCAACCGATCGAGCACCGAACGTACGGCACCTCCGCGTTCAGCACACGTTCAGCTCGATACCATCCTCTGCCTTCTTGATCCAGCAAGATGGCGAGGTAGTGGATGAGTTCCGGCAGCACGATGGTGTGGTGACGGTGATGGTGAAGCTATCTCCGCAGGGCTTCGCCTAAGCACTACGAAAATATGACCGGGGGTGTAAACGGTGGAGGGGGGCGCCGCACACGGCTAGGCAATTGTCTGTTATGTGCTAGGCGCCCCCTCCCACATATATATAGGTGGGAGGGAGGGAGGAGCAGCCAAAGGGGGTGCCCAAGTAGGAGGAATCCTAGTTGGGGTCTCTCCCAAGCCGCGCCCCCTGCCTTGTATAGGTGCGGGGGAAAGGCAGGGGAGGGTGGCGGCCCCCCTTTCCTTTCTCCCATGAGAGGGAAAGGCAGGAGGGGATAGCCCTCCCCCTTTCCTTCCCTAGGGCTAGCCGGCCAGGGAGAGGGGCGCACCAGCCCCCTGTGGGCTGGTCTGTCCCTCCCTTGGCCCATTAAGCCCATAACACCTACCGGGGGTGTCCGGAACCCCTTCCGGTGACGCGATGGCTACCCGGTGCATCCCGAAACCCTTCCAGTGTCCGAATACCATTGTCCTATATATCAATCTTTACCTCTCGACCATTTCGAGACTCCTCGTCATGTCCGTGATCTCATCCGAGACTCTGAACAACATTCGGTCACCAAATCATATAACTCATATAACACTATATCGTCAACGAACGTTAAGCGTGCGGACCCTACGGGTTTGAGAACTATGTAGACATGACCGAGACACCTCTACGGTCAATAACCAATAGCGGAATCTGGATGCCCATATTGGCTCCTACATATTCTACAAAGATCTTTATCGGTCGAACCGTTATGACAACATACGCAATTCCCTTTGTCTAACGGTATGTTACTTGCCCGAGATTCGATCGTCGGTATCTTCATACCTAGTTCAATCTCATTACCGGCAAGTCTCTTTACTCATTCCATAATATATCATCCTGTAACTAACTCATTAGTCACTTTGCTTGCAAGGCTTCTTATGATGTGTATTACCGAGAGGGCCCAGAGATACCTCTCCGATACTCGGAGTCACAAATCCTAATCTTGATCTATGCCAACTCAACAAACACCTTCTGAGATACCTGTAGAGTATCTTTATGATTACCCAGTTACGCTGTGATGTTTGATAGCACACAAGGTATTCCTCTGGTATCCGGGAGTTGCATAATCTCATAGTCGAAGGAATATGTATTTGACATGAAGAAAGCAATAGCAATAAACTGAACGATCATTATGCTAAGCTAACAGATGGGTCTTGTCCATCACATCATTCTCCTAATGATGTGATCCCGTTATCAAATGACAACACATGTCTATGGTTAGGAAACCTTAACCATCTTTGATCAATGAGCTAGTCTAGTAGAGGCTTACTAGGGACACGGTATTTGTTTATGTATTCACACATGTATTTACGTTTTCGATCAATACAATTCTAGCATGAATAATAAACCTTTATCATGAATAAGAAAATATAAAATAACAACTTTATTATTGCCTCTAGGGCATATTTCCTTCATGATTTGCCATTGTGGTGACCCCTTGACCTATAAAAGGAGGGCCGTGGCAACCTTAGAAAGGATTCGGACCCTTGTACACTTGTACGCGCGTAGCTGCTCTCATCCCGAGGCGACCTTGCCGGGCTAGAGCGCTGCGTCTCCACCACGGTCCCTTCATCAATCCACCAAAGCAGGAGTAGGGTTTTACGCCTCGCGGCGGCCCGAACCTAGGTAAAAACTACTCGTGTCATCACCGCTGTGCTGCTCTACGCTCTCCGCTCTTTGTGCAATGTGCTCTTCCCCATTGCCGAACCACAAGGGGCCGATGGTCCCATAGGTGGCCGTGTTATACCACGACATCGCTAGAGTGACAAAAGCTTAAACCCTAGTTTATGCGTTATTCCGTAAGGGGCTGACTTGGATCCATATGTTTCATGTAGCAAATGCGAATCAACTAAACATGATGAACGTGACTAGTCGACAATTCCCATGTGTCCTCGAGAACGCTTTTCTTATTATAAGAGAACTATCAGGCTTGTCCTTTACTATAAAAAGGATTGAGCCACCTTGCTGCACCTTTGCTACTATCGTTACTTGTTACGAAGTATCTTGCTAAAAAACTATCTATCACTGTCACTTACAGGACTTGCAGAAATACGTTGCTGAAACCCCTTATCATTTCCTTCTGCTCCTCGTTGGGTTCAACACTCTTACTTATCGAAAGGACTACAATTGATCCCCTATACTTGTGGGTCATCAAGGCCGTCATGGCGGTGGAGCAGCCGGAGCAGCCTGCGTCGCCGGACTACATGTGTCGCATGCCGTAGGAGGAGCAATAGCACAACCTTCAGCTCCTTGAGCAGCACCAGCTCGCAGACAAATAGATCGCCTACAAACATACACACGAGGATGCCATGATGGTCATGGAGAACCCGACATTCATGGACGAGCAACGGGTGTTGTACAAGTCCATGTGCAACGCCCACACCATCTGCCGTGAACAATGGCGGTTGTGCATCATGGAGGCGGAGTGTGAAACCCAGTTCGATGAGATCGCGACGAAGGTGGACACAAGGGCGGTGTGGGTGATCATGTATGGGAACACTGCCAAACGTCAGCAGCTCCACGTCATTCATGTCGGGCCGCAACGAGAACGATTCCATCGGGTATGTTAGAGAAACTGCTAGCTAATCCTTATGCAAGAGATGGAACGATATACCCTGATATGCACTTAATCTATGTGGAAGAAATTTGTGGATTGTTTAAGCTTGCAGGTTTATTCGAGGATGGAGTTAAGAATAAGGTATTCCCTTTATCTTTGGAGGGAAAGGCATTGACATGGTATAGGCTATTGGATGATATTGGAACATGGGATTGGAACCGATTGAAATTGGAATTTCACCAGAAGTTCTATCCTATGCATTTGGTGCATTGTGATCGGAATTATATAAATAATTTTTGGCCTCGTGAAGGAGAAAATATAGCTCAAGCTTGGGGGAGGCTTAAGCCTATGATTCACACATGCCCCAATCATGAGCTCTCAAGAGAAATTATTATACATAACTTTTATGCTCTGCTTTCTCATAATGATTGATCCATGCTCGATACTTCTTCTACTGGTTCCATTATGAAGAAAACTATTGAATTCAAATGGGGTCTTCTGGAAAGAATTAAATGCAACTCTGAAGGTTGGGAATTCGACAAAGGTAAAGAGTCAGGTTAAATCTTTTATGGAAACTGATGCTTTTCATAAGTTTAGTACTAAATATGGACTTGACTCTGAGAACCTTTCTTTTGTGAATTATTTGCTACTCATATTGTTCTCCCTAAGGAGAAGTGGTTAAAATTTCATCCACCTATTGAAGAAATGTTAGAGGAACCTGTTATAGCTAAAGATGAAACTATTATTTATAATGTTGATCCAGTTGTGCCTACTGCTTATATTGAGCAACCTCCTTTCCCTGTTAGGATTAAGGAACATGCTAAAGCTACAACTGTGGTTAATAAAAATAATATTAGAACACCTAGACCCTCTGAACAAATTCGAGTGGAACCTAGTATTGCAATGGTTAAAGATCTCTTGGTTGATAATATTGATGGGCATGATATTTACTTCTGTGATGAAGCTGCTAGAATTGCTAAACCTACTAGAAATGAACAACATATGCTAGATAAGAATAAGCCAGTAGTGGGCATGCCTGTTGTTTCTGTTAAAATTGGAGATCATTGATATCATGGTTTATGTCACACGGGTGCTAGTGTGAGTCTATTCCATTTACTTTATATCAAAAAATTATGAATGATATTGCACCTGCTGAGATTGAGGACATTGATGTTACTATTAAGCTTGCAAATAGAGATACTATTTCACCACTTGGGATTGTTTGAGATGTTGAAGTCTTGTGTGGTAAGATCAAATACCCTACTAATTTCTTAGTACTCGGTTCACAAGGAGATAATTTTTGTCCCATTATATTTGGTAGGCTTTTCTTGAATACCGTTAATGCTGAAATTGGTTGTTTTAAAGAAAAGGTTAGAGTTAATTTTGGTGAAGTATCTCATGAGTTTAATTTCTGTAAATTTTGTAGACAACCACATGAGAAAGAATTATCTAGTAAAGATGAAATTATTGGTCTTGCTTCTATTGACGTACCTCCTACTGATCCATTGGAACAATATTTGCTAGAACATGAGAATGATATGCATATGAATGAAAGAAATGAAATAGACGAGATATTCTTTAAATAAGCACATGTCCTTAAACATAATTTGCCTGTTGATACTCTTGGAGATTCTCTTCCACCTAAGAGTGATCCTGTGTTTGAATTAAAGAAATTATCTGATACACTGAAATATGCTTATCTTGATGAAAAGAAGATATATCCTATTATTATCAATGCTAACCTTTCAGAACATGAAGAAAGGAGATTCCTTAAAATTTTGACGAAGCACCATGCTGCTATTGGATATACTCTTTATGATCTTAAGGGCATTTGTCCCACTCTATGTCAGCACAAGATTAATATGGAGCCTGATGCTAAACCCATCATTGATCACCAACGTCGTTTGGATCCTAAGATGAATGATGTAGTAATAACTGAAATATTAAAGCTTCTGGAAGCAGGTATAATTTATCCCATAGCTGATAGTAGATGGGTAAATCATGTTCATTGTGTTCCTGGGAAAGGTGGTATTATTGTTGTTCCTAATGATAAAAATGAACTTATCCCACAAATTGTAACTAATTGTAGGTGGTAATTGATTTCAGGAAACTAAATAAAGCTACTAGGAAAGATCATTATCCCTTGCCTTTTATTGATCAAATGTTAGAAATATTATCTAAGCATACAGACTTTTGTTTCCTTGATGGTTATTCTGATTTTTCTCAAATACCTGTGTTAAAAGAAGATCAAGAGAAAACTACTTTTACTTTTCCTTATGGAACTTATGCTTATAGACGTATGCCTTTTGGTTTATGAAATGCACCTCTACCTTTCAAAGATGTATGACTACTATATTCTCTGACTTTTATGAAAAGATTGTTGAGGTATTCATGGATGATTTTTCCGTTTATGGGACTTCTTTTGATGATTGATTAAGCAACCTTGATCGAGTTTTGCATATATGTGAAGAAACTAATCTTGTGTTGAATTGGGAAAGTGCCACTTCATGGTGAACAAAGGTATAGTACTTGGGCATAAAATTTATGAACGGGGTATTGAAGTAGATAAAGCTAAAGTTGATGCAATTGAAAAAATGACATGTCCTAAAGATATTAAAGGTATAAGAAGTTTCCTTGGTCATGATGGTTTCTATAGAAGATTCATTAAAGATTTCTCTAAGATTTCTAGGCCACTAACTAATCTCCTTCAAAAAGATGTTCCATTTGTTTTTTATGATGATTGTGTAGAAGCCTTTGAAATACTTAAGAAAGCCTTAATTTCCGCACCTATTGTTCAACCACCTGATTGGAACCTACCCTTTGAAATTATGTGTGATGCTAGTGATTACACTATTGGTGTTGTTCTAGGTCAAAGAGTTGATAAGAAATTGAATGTCATTCATTATGCTAGTAAGACTCTAGACAATGCTCAAAGAAATTATGCTACTACCGGGATAGAATTTTTAGCAGTTATGTTTGCATGTGATAAATTCAGACCTTATATTGTCGACTCTAAAGTTAATATTCACACTGATCATGCTGCTATTAAATATCTTATGGAAAAGAAAGATGCTAAACCTAGACTAATTAGGTGGGTGTTATTATTACAATAGTTTGACCTGCATGTTATTGATAGAAAGGGAGCTGAGAATCTTGTAGCGGATAATTTGTCTAGAATGGAAAATGTTCTTGATGACCCACTGCCTATTGATGATAGTTTTCCTGATGAGCAATTAGCTGTTATAAATGCTTCTCATAATAATCCTTGGTGTGCAGACTATGCTATTACATTGTTTCTAAATATATACCACCTAGGTTCACATACCAACAAAAGAAAAAGTTCTTCTTTGATTTAAGACATTACTTTTGGGATGACCCATATTTATATAAAGAAGGAGTAGATGGTGTTATTAGACATTGTGTAGCTGAGCATGAACAGGAACAAATCCTTCGGAAGTGTCACTCCGAGGCATAAGGAGGGCACCACGCTGGAGACATAATTGCACATAAGGCATTACAGTCTGGTTTTTATTGGCCTACTCTCTTCAAAGATGCACGTATTTGTCGTTTTTTATGATGAATGTCGAAGAATTGGTAATATTGGTAGACGTCAAGAAATGCCTATGAATTATTCACTTGTTATTGAACCATTTGATGTTTGGGGTTTTGATTATATGGGGCCTTTTCATTCCTCTCATGGGTATACTCATATTTTAGTTACTGTTGATTACGTTACTAAGTGGGTAGAAGCTATTCCAACTAGTAGTGTTGATCACAACACTACTATTAAAATGCTCAAAGAAGTTATTTTCCTGAGGTTTGGAGTCCCTAGATATTTAATGACAGATGGTGGTTCACATTTTATTCATGGTGCATTCCATAAACTTCTTGCTAAATATGATGTCAACCATAGAATTGCATGACCTTATCATCCTTAGTCTAGTGGTCAAGTTGAATTGAGCAATAGAGAAATAAAATTAATTTTGTAAAAGACTGTTAATAGATCCAGAAAGAATTGGTCTAAGAAACTTGATGATGCATTATGGGCTTATAGAACTACTTATTAAAACCCGATGCGAATGTCTCCATATAAAATGGTCTATGGAAAAGCATGTCATTTACCTATTGAGTTAGAACATAAAGCTTATTGGGTAATAAAAAGAATGTAATTATAATTTCAAACTTGCCAGTGAAAAGAGGTTATTTGATATTAGCTCGCTAGATGAATGGAGGACACAAGCTTATGAAAATGCTAAGTTGTTCAAAGAAAAAGTTAAAAGATGGCATGACAAAAGAATCCAAAAATGGGAATTTAAAGTAGGTGATCAAGTTCTTTTATACAATTCTCGTTTCAGATTCTTTGCAGGAAAACTTCTCTTTAAATGGGAAGGACCATATATCGTCGAAGAAGTTTATTGCTTCGAAGCTATTAGGATCAACAAAGCGGAGGACACTAATCCGAGAGTGGTCAATGAGCAAAGAATTAAACATTATATCTCAGGTACGCCCATTAATGTTGAAACTAATATTATTCAAGTAATGACGCCGGAGGAGCACATAGAAGAGACCTTCCGGAATGCTCCAGAACCCTGAAAAGGAGTAGGTACGTGGTACAATAAGTAAACCGGCTCCAAAAGTTCCAGAAAAGTACTTTTTATTTGTTTCAGAATATATAAAAAATTAGGAAAGTAATAATCAATTAGGAAAGTGCACAAGGAAGCGACAAGCTCAGGGGGCGCCCTACCCCCTGGGCGCGCCTACCGAGCTTGTGGCTCCCTCTTGGAATTTTTGGACTCCGTTTTCTCCCCGATTACTTGTCCTGCATGGGAAAAACTCATTATATATACTCCTCGCTGTTTGACCACCGTATCGCAAGTTTCTCCTCTGTCCTTGTTTCGTGCTATTTTCTATCAGATTTCCAAGGCCAGGCATCATGTCTTCTTCCTCCTTCAACAACGTGGGAGACGATGCTTGATTGATGCAGATGGAGCTCAGGAGAGAAGAGGAGGAGGAGGTCACCATGGCGGAAGATGAAGGGGATTCGCTAGAAGTGCATCCTCCGGCCTCTGAGAGGGGTGCCCTAGCTGGCATTTCCACAACTCCAAACCCCCATCAAGCCATGAGGACGACATCTAGCCAAGCAAGCCCAGAGATGACAGAGGGACCTGCTCCTAGGAGGCCCCTACACAGGTTACATAAGAACAATTTTCATAACTTGGTTCATAATTATGGGGTTGAGAATACACCCCGTATGCACATACCTTCCAATTGGGACATCTCTCATCCAAGTGAAAGTGATGCAGGAAAGAATGCTTGGGGGCCATAAAATAAACACCTTATGGTTGAAATTCAGAAGAATGCTGAGATTATTCATGTGCTCTAAGAAATGCAGAGTTTGAAGGAGATTCTGAGGGACATTATGAAGGATAAGCCTACCACCTCATCACCGCCATCACCGAAGAAAGACACTTGAGTACACGGGTATGGGCACCACCCTTGGCTTGTTCCAAGCTTGGGGAGGTGCCCCGGTATCGTATCACCATCACTTTTATCATCATTACCTATCTTAGTTTGATCCTTAGTTATTTCGTGATTTAGAAGAATAAAGTTTTAGTATGATCTAGTTTCGAGTGCTTGTTTTGTGATCTATCTGTCTATGTAATCAAGTGGGAGTTATATAATAAAGAGTAGTTTTGAGTTTTGCTTTACTTTCTTGTTTCAATCTTAGCAATGAAATAAAATAAAGAATGAAAAGATCATATGCTAATCCCATGGGGAGTAATGACTTCACATAGAAGAAGTATAATTGATGAAATTTGTTGGAAGTTAACAAATATAGCATTGGTCATTAATGCAATTCATGAAAAAGTAATAAAGGAAAAGAGGTCACACATATAAATATACTATCTTGGACATCTTTTATGATTGTGAGCCTCCATTATATTCTATGCATGGTCAAATAGTTGACGTTGCACAAGGAAGACAACGTAATGAATTATGTTTGCTTATATTCACATAGAAGTTATATTATCATGGATCCTCTAACATGTGGTGCTTGCTTAGGATCTTTTACTAGCCAAAATTTGCACTAAGTAGAGATACTACTTGTGCATCCAAAACCCTTAAACCCAGTCTCTTGCCATGAGCGTCCACCATATCTACCTATGGATTGAATAAGATAATCCTTCAAGTAAGTTGTCATCGGTGCATAAAGCAATACAAATTGCTCCTAAATATGTATGATCTTTTATTGGAAGGGAAAATAAGCTTTGCAAGAACTTGTGATGTTGAAGAAATAAAAGCAACATACTGCATAATAAAGGTCGCTATCACAAGGGGCAATATAAAGTGACGCTCATTCCCATTAAGAGCTTGCACATCCAAAAATAAAAGTGCATGACAACCTCTGCTTCCCTCTGCGAAGGGCCTATCTTTTACTTTTTTGTATTTACTTTTATGCAAGAGTCAATAATGTTCATCCCTATTCCACTCTATTTATTCTCTAGTTGGCAAGCATCATGTGGTGGGGAAAGATCCAGGCATATATATCCAGTTGGATGTTGGTGATCATGAGTTATTATTGTTGACATAAGTTGGGTGGTGAAAATTATAAACCCCCATCTTCCTATGTGTTTGACTGAAACCTTTTGCTCTCTAAATATGACGTGAGTGTTAGCAAACATAGAAGACTAAATGATAGTTGAGTATGTGAACTTGCTAAACAAAGCTCTTACATAGACTCTTTCTGAAAACATGATGGATTGTGATTGTTTCAATGGCTAAGATCATAGTTTCTTAGTTCCCAATAAAGTTTATGGTTCATACTTTAGCTTGTGAATGAATTGTTACTTTAGCATGAGAAGTTTTATGATGATATATTGCTGCTATGGTAATGATCATGATGCTTTCATGCCCGTAATTTTTTTATCGACACCTCTCTCTCTAAACATGTGGTCATGATTATCGAGTTCAGCTTTTGCTTGAGGACAAGCGAGGTCTAAGCTTGGGGGAGTTGATACGTCCATTTTGCATCATGTTTTCCTATTGTTATTTATTATGTTTTGGATTGTTATTTCACTTTAAGATGCAATTCATATGCCTTTTCTTTCTTATTTTGCAAGTTTCACATGAAGAGGGAGATTGTCGGTAGCTGGAATTCTGGACCGAGAAGGGCTACATCAGAGATATCTATTCTGCACAACTCCAAGTGACCTAAAAATTTACGGAGAATTATTTTGGAATATATAAAAAATATTGGCGGAAGAAATACCAGGAGGGGGCCACCAGGGAGCGACAAGCTCAGGGGCGCGCCCTACCCCCCTAGGCGCGCCCTGTGAGTTTGTGGACCCCCTGGCAGGCCTCTGGCGCCCATCTTCTGCTACTGGAGAAATTCTTCTCAAGAAGCTGTGACCTGGGAGGACCTGGAGTCCCTCAAGCAACAAATCCCTTGTGCCATAGCTTGGGGACAAGTCGTTCCTCAATGGAGGAGGGATGTCAGCGGCCTACCGAGCGGCGCCCCTGAAGATACTGAAGGCGATCGCCAAGAGGTAGCAGAGGAGGAGCGTGTTATCGATAACAAAGGAACTAGTACAGTATCGGCGGCACGGCCCAGAGTTTGCGGCCCACAAAACTCCCCCAGTGGCTTGCAAGCCCAAACTGGGCCCGTTGATTGAGTGTATGTTAAATAGATGACGACTAGCTTCATTTGAATTTGGCTTGGAATGGAGGACGACTTCGACCGAGAGCTGTGCTATTTCGAGATCTCGACCTATTGAAATTGTTAATAAGGCTAACGTGGAAGTTACCAATCCAAGTGTAGTAGGAGATGATTTGTTTCAGAATTACATGATAATATTCATAGGTTGAGAATTACCTAGCAACTAGGTTATCTTTCGATGAAATTATTTATATTTTGATCTTATTGGCAATTGTAGAGGCAAATTTAAAATAATATAAATTTAGCTATGTTTTAATAGTATTGAAACAAAACATTACTATACAGGGGAACAATTTTTTTTTTTGCATTGCACGTTTTTTCATCAACTTGGCTTGGCCCCCTATACCTAAATCCTGGCTCCGCCCCTGGATGCGTACACAAGCTACGAGATATACAGGTGGATCATTAACATGAGGAAGTGCCTTCGTCCTGCCCCAAGCGAGGGATCGAGCCACAAACAAAGCAGTGGCGGCAAGCGTCACAAGAAGTAGATGATTTGATGATCTTGTCTCCTAGTTTATTATGCATGTAATTCTTTATTGAGGTGTGTGCAAATATGTAATTAGATGTTTATTTTGGTTATGCAATCATGTTGTTTTTCTGTAGAGAGAGTATAGATGTTGTGCTGAGAGAGCAAATCACATCGCATATGGATTAAACTACGGAACCCGTGATGATTTCATCAATCACTAACAATTTTTTACCAGCAAGCGTTTGCCCACAACATACACATCTTATTAGCAGGAATCATCTGTGTTATTATCGGTCATCCCACACAATTCTAATGACTAACATGTTTGCCGAGTATCACACACATCTTGATAAGCCGAATTGTTTGTGTTCTTTTGGATCATCGCAAACAGTTCATCCGAGTGACATGTATGCCGTCTATTGCACACATCTTGTCCTAGGTAATCGTTTGTGTTCTTCTGGCTCATTTCAAATAATTCGTATGGCTCAACTGTATGCCATGATTCGCACACGCAACTCTAATCTGAGTCGTGCTTGATGGATCAGCCATCGCACACAGTTCATTTAATCAGTGGCGGTTTTATTACCGTACCGTTTGCGATCCATGCATCACACACAGTTTGGTCGACTGGTCTCCTATACATGTGTCATGTTAGGACCTTCCTGCAGTAGTGCATGGAGAACTACATAAAACATATACTAGATAATAATTAATGTCATTATAATATTAACAAAAGTACTTGCATAAATAACAGGCATATTACTAGAAACCTAACTGAATGACTTGAAATTAGTCCTCATCATCGTCGCCATCATCCTCATCACCGATGCCATCATCGTCGCCGCCCCCCGTCCTCATCCTATCGCCGCCCCGTCCTCCTCCTCGCCTTTGTCATCGTCCTCACTGGCATAGCGCGCTTCATTCGCGGCGTCTACTTCGGCGAATGCCTGGCGGAACACGTCTTCCGAATACGACATGGCCCCGGACGTCCTTATGCCCGCCACCATGGCAGCCTCGTCGGTGGTGTGTTCGGCCTCGCGGATGATTTCCTTGGCGCGCGCTGTCGTGTTGGGATATTGTACGCCGCCTCCAGCTCCGCTGCGGCCATGATGCGGAGAAGCTCTTATAATATCGAGCCAACGCGGTCGATAACCCATTGCATGTCGTCCACTTGGTGGCGGGCTCTCTCTCAGAGCTCGTCGTATTGAGCCAAGAGGTGGTCGTAGTCACGGCCTACCTCCTCTAGTTGATGGAGGACCTCCTTGACGGGCGCGTCGGTTTCTCCGATGAGGCACCGCTGTTGTGCAACACGTTCATGGCAAGCGTCCTCCATCTCCTCGGCCATAGACTTTCTCTTCCACAACAGAGAGCCGAGTGCCTGATCCGGCGTCGTCACTATAGAGTAAATATTGGCTCTTATCTGTGAATCATTGAGATGCATAGGCATCTTTGTTGTACTTATTATGGGAATGTTATGATTTGGTTATGAATCTTGGAAGCTGTGAAACACGACATGATGATGCAGAGGACAACAACCCTAGAAAATTGTTCAAACTTGGTATGGTCTGTGTGAAACTGTGGCAAATGAGTTGATCGCGTGCGTCCTGAGAATAATGCTAATTGTTTTGCATGTTGATCTTATGGCACTGATACAACAAGCCAATGATTTGCATTTTTTAAGAATAAAATTTAAGTAAAGCGGCCACACAACATTAACACTCGCAATTGCAGTTCCCAAGCAAAAATACGATAGGGAAGTATAAGTTATACATAGCAAAAATAATATCGTTGGAAACTACATTCAAATATGAATCCAACAATATAATTATAGGTGACATGCATTAACATATCGCTAGTCAAGTATGTGGTCAAACTTTGGCCCAAAATACAATAGGGACAGTAGTGGTAAAACCTGACTGTTGCCGCCAACCCACTACGTACACTGACAATTGCAGTTTTCCAAGAGTGGAAAAACATAACTGTTATCGCCGCCTATCCAATACATTCACTAGCGGTTGCAATTCCCAAGAGTGAAAAAACATAACTGCCACCGCCGCCACCCACTACACACCAATCTGCATTGTAGTTAAGGAGCCCTCTGCTCTCCATATCTCCCCATCGTCTTCATCTTCCACCCTGCCGCAACCCCCAAAAACTGAGAACCGCCACATCCAACTCTGTGTGAGAATAGACTCCAATGGCATATCGAGAGGTGAGCCTGGATTTGGATTTCAGCAAGGAGTTCACCTTTGAGTTCGCTGTGCAGGCCCATGGAAGCACCATGGTGAATGCAATGTACACCAATGGTTCGAACTTGGTGAGCGCTGCCTCGGCAAGTTCAAGCAGTACCTACAGGAGGAGAAGCATAAGGTCGCGGGACTAGACCTTGTGCCCATCCATCCATCTCCTGACAGGGACCAGAGCATCATCGTGGCCCAGGTATGCGTGCGCCACCAGGATCTTGTCTACCACTACTGTAGGGCCATGAGGGCTTGTGGAGAGTTTGACACTTTCATCCGCACCGCTAACTGTGCCTTCGCTATGGTGGAGAGCAGGAAGAATACCATGATGCTTCACAATTCGGCCATCTTGTGCAATAAGCTCATCGAAATCCATAAGTTGTACAAGATCATTGGCAATGGGCAGGAGGACTCCGTGGTTGACCTCACCGCGACCATCATCGACCCCCGCTACGCCAACATAAAAGAAGATGTCGATGCAAAGGACCTGAACACGTGGGAGGTACCAGCCTACATCGCCTACGCGACCAAGGACACATATGCACACTACGACATGTACAGGCGGATCTTGGACATGAGGGCGTGTCTGCTTCCTGTAACCGAGGAGTACATGGACAACCGCACCACCATGATAAAGCGTACCAGGAAGATCTAGATGGTGTAGTTTGTTTGCTGAAGCACTTCATCATCGTACTCTTTCATGCATTAGCCTATGTGTCGTGATTATTTGCTTCATCCGTAATATTTCGTGTAAGAACCCATGAACCTGTTTTATTATCTATGTAGTAGGAGTACTAATTCACTGGGATACTATGTTTCATACTTTTTTAGGTCGAGCAGGTATCAACTGGGTAGTGGCCTGCCCAGCCTAGTTTTTGGCAACAACATGCTGATGGGGATCTAGTAGGCGTATCAACGTTTTTTAGGTCGAGCAGACATAAACTGGGCTGTAGCCCGCCCAGCCGAGGTTTTGTTTTCCTTTAGTACATGCACAACCCAGTTTTTTTTTTGAAGAAAATGCCCCAACTTAGTTCTACTTTTCTATAATAATTCCAAGCCCAACTAATATTCAGTGATTGCCACTACTTCTCTAAGTGGTCAATATAGGCAAAATTAGCAAAACGCAGGCCTCCATGGAAGAAGCAAATGAACCACCATTGGGAAAAGAAAGGAAAATATGTGTCCACTGTAGTTGAGCCAAGCCGATGTATCCATTGGTCATGCAGTTGAAAGATTGACCCAAATAGATGCTAAATTTATCAACTTAGCTTAGCTGCAAATGGAAAATTTTCCATTGAAATTGATCTTCGACAAGTACTGTAATAAATTATGACTCGCTTATGTCAAATCAAGCTTCTAGAAGTGATGCCAAATAACCTACAGATGCACTGATCCCTGGAAATGCAAGAACAGTAACTGAAATTAATTTCCAAAATAAAATAACTCTATGTCCATAATTGTGCAGTACCTAGAGGCATGGGATATCTCTATATGTAGTCTGTACAGAAGATACATAATTGTGGATAAAAAGGGAGCAATTTTTGATGGTTTTGTCATGTCGATCTGTATGTGACTTGTACTTTAATGTTTATGATATGAATGAGACACATACTACCATGATGGTAGAGGCCTCTTTGTGGCTGATCATGCAAAGGAAGTATCAGGTTTTACTTTCTTTTTTTCTTTTTTTCCACGGGGAAGGTTTCGCTTCCACACATCTTCTTGTGGTGTTACTTGGATGTGTATTTTATCTTACATGATCAAATTGATTGTAGTTTACCCAAACAGTGTATAGACTGATGAACATGAAGACATGTAACGAACAATTGAATTAACAAGCTTGTAAAGATACACAGAAACTACCTAACAAAAGGCAGAAACATTTCGTGGCGGCGGTGTTGCTTCCTGTTTCCACGAAAAATGAGGCAAGGGCGGGGTGAGGAGGAAACTGAGTTTGCCCGGGCTGCAGCGTGTGGGATAGTCTGTAGCATTTGCGCACTTTTTTGCGGGGGGGGGGGGGGGGAAGCAAATTTTTCCCAAAAATTTCTTAATCGATCATAGTGTTACAATCGTTCATAACGATAATGCTAATCTCCTGAGGAACATTTGCGAGCCAACAAGCCGTCCTTCGCTATCCACGCCCTATAGCTGCCATAGCGTGTCCAACCTTGTTCTGCACACAAGTGATCTTCCGAACTTGGGAGTGTCGCTCCTTTAGCATCTTTGTGATTTCTGAAATAAGGTACATGCTACTAGATCGATCCGCCGGTCTAGCCTTGATCATGGACACAAGTTTAGCACAGTCTATTTCCACCAAGATGGGTTTCTAGGACCAATGCAGAGCTAAGTTAAGCCCTTCAGCACATGCATCAATCTTAGCCTCCAATGGTCCAGGGCAATCGTACAACCATCTACACGCCGCAAAAATTACTTGGCCCAAGTGACCACGTAGTATCATGCCTGCTCCAGCAGACCCGTCAGCGACAATGAACGAGTCGTCGAAATTCAGTTTGACATGTCCTTCCGGTGGGGGTTCCCAAGCAACAGGACTGGCCAAACATTTTGTACTGCTAGTGACCAGAACAAAATTGCTTAACTCTGTTAGGACCGACAGTTTCCCTTTGATAGTATCCGCATGTGGGTAGTGCTTGATCGTCAACAGGGATTGTGCATAATCACAAAGGAACCTCTTGGACACCTCTACTGGAATCAGTGGCTTGCCATGAGTCAACTCATTGTGTATATGCTAAGCACACCATAGCACCATGAGCACAAGCATCCGTTGGGTCTCAGTTAATTCGTGTAAGAGCAGCAACAACCAATCTGGTTCCCTTCTACTAAGAACCTCCTTCGATGGCAGGTCCCAAACTAGCCTCATAACATTCCACAAGTTCTGAGTGTGGGGGCAGCGTACGAGTGCATGATGAACTGATTCATCTTCCCGCCCACAGATGGTGCACACTCCATCAACCTCCATATGGCATTTCATCTTGTTGAGCCTAGTAGCCAGAGCTTCCTTAGCAGCTTTCCAAGCAAACACACAGACTTTGGGTGGAGCTCCACAACTCCATAGCATTTTCCACCCAGCCTTGAGCCATCAGGCCGAGTACTACACGCAATAGTCCCCTGTCGAGCCAAGATCTCATCCCTTGCAAAATTGTACGCCGACTTCACAGAGAATTGACCATGCTTGTCTGGTTGCCAAGCAATAGAATCAGCCTCTCCTCGGCGAGAGGTTTTTATTTTCAGAATCTCTGTAATATCAACCGGATAGAAGTGTTGTCTGAGGAGTGAAATGTTCCAAGAACCATCAAAATTCAGAAGGTCAGCCACCCATTTCAGTCGGCACCGTCGTTTCGGCATGATTGGCTTAAAGGGAGGCCCTCTCAGCAACCACGGGCCGCGCCAGATACGTATGTCAGTGCCATTCCCCACACACCAAACATACCCCTACTTCACTAATTGCAGGCCATGCTCAATGGCATTCCATGTTGATGATCCGTTCCCGGTAAAGATAGTGTCAAGAATGGACCCATCCGGATAGTACTTGGCCCGCAGAACCTGTGCACAGAGACTTTCCGGAAACTGAATAAGACACAGGCTTGCCGTGCTAAGAGGGCTTGATTGAACGTCTGAAGGTCTTTAAACCCCATTCCACCTTTTCCTTTAGGCCTCACCATAAAGTCCCAACTGACCAAATGTGTTTTTGTTTACCTTTTTCTGCTCCTCACCAGAAGCGACGAATCATTCGCATGAGTTCCTCACATAGCCCCGTTGGTACCTCGAAGATGCTAACAATATATAAACAAGGAGGGCCCGAGCGATCGCCTTGATCTTTATTCCCTTTCCACCCATAGAGAGATAGTTGTCCTCCCATTCCATTAATCATTTTGCCAACCTCTCTTGTAGGATTTTTAATTTACCCTTACTCATTCTGCCATCTAGTGTCGGGAGGCCGAGGTATTCAGCTTCAAAGGTTTCTTGTGTAATTTGCAGTGTACCCTTAATGCTCTCTTGGGTACTAGTTGGGCAGATCGGAGAGAACAAGATAGATCACTTGTTAGGGCTGATCACCTGGCTTGTTCCTTTAGCATATATCTCAAGCACATTTTTAACACGTTCTGCTTGTTCGTTGTCTGCCTTGAAGAACAACAAGGTATCATCTGCAAAGAGCAAATGGGAAATACCTAGGTGAAATAACATGCAGTGTCCTCATGTTTGGTTTTGGTAATTGATGACAATCTCTGTGGAATAATGGTTGCCTTGAGTTATATTTGAAGGATTTGTCCATAGGCTTTTCTTGAAGTCCATTTGTTGGTTTCAAGGAGTTTATGAGATGACCAAGGTGCTATTCAAGGAATTATCCAAAGATGGTCATGTAGAAGACATGATACAAGGTTGATCAAGACTAAGAACAAAGAGTGATTCAAGTTGCTCAACACACAAAGGGTACAAGATGTACCGAGATGGATCAAGTGATCCCATGGTATGGTAAGTATTGTCCATTACGCTTTGTGTACTAACCCATGGTCTATGTGAGAGTTGTTTGTGGGGTTAGGTATGTTTCCATGGGCTTGCGTCAAGAGGAAGATCTCATACAACCCATGGAGGATGACATCAAGTGGTGATCGTCATCAAGATTGCGGTGTGCAAGTTCAAGTGGTGCATCACGAAGAGATCAAGTGCTTGAAGCTTGCCGTCCATTGTGGTGGCAATGGACTTGTGAAGATGTGCCGAAGAGTGGCTCACCCATAGTGGAGTATGGGTAGCAGTCTACTAGTCTTCATCAAGACGACACAATCAAGAAAGGTGGTCCATCTTAAGGAAGTCAAGATTGTCATCATCTAGCTCAAGTGGACTTTGTGCAAGGCAAAGGTTTCCCCTTGATAGTTTTTCTATTTTACCAGTCTCATGGTGATAGTTGGGAGACCGGGTTATAGGATCGATTGTCGTACTATAAAGGGGGGCTCTCAGTTGGTAGCTTGATCGTATCATTCGTAGAGAGCTCAAACCATTGCATCCTTGCATCATCTTTCTTGGTTCTTGTTTGGTGTTTCTCCTTGTGAGATTTGGAGCTTATGGTCATCTTCATGACAAGCTCGAGTTCATCAAAAACGAAGTTCATTTATGCATCTTCTATGATGTTTTCGATGTTGGAGTTTTTGTCGGTTCTTCTCTCATAGAGGTGTCACATCTCTATATCTTAGGCATACTCCCCCTGCCTCTTCGATGTTGGATAGTACTTGTCGTCTTCTATCCAACAAGCTTGAGTTTGCTCAATTCGGAGCTCATTTGTAGAAGTTATGGCAGTTCAGGCTTTCGTGCTTCCATCTGTTTTGCTTAGGCCTTTTTGTTGCTCTCTAGCGGTAGTACCGCCCTGGGCAGCGGTAGTACCGTTTGCGTGGTACTTTTTTGCGGTTCCAGTGCCACGGGCACTACCGCTTCTTTTCGGGGTTCTGGACTTGTTTTCCTCTGCGCGGAAGTAGAGCGACAGTAGTGGGCGGTAGTACCGCTCTGTGCGGTAGTACCGCTCTGTGTGGTAGTACCGCGCTGCTCTACTCTACTACCGCAGTTTCACCTGTACTCGCAACACCTAGCGGTAGTACCGCTGGTGGGAGCGGTAGTACCACTGGTGGGAGCGGTAGTACCGCTCCGGCAGCACTACCGCCCTCTTGAGTTCCTCAGTTGCACGTTACGGCTGAAACTACCGTGCCAGCAGAAGTACCGCTCACCCGAGCAGTACTACTGCTTGTGTGTGCGTGCTGAGGGCATAACAGTTGGATTTGTGGGTGCCTATTTAAGGGGGTTTTCTTCCCCATTGGACTTGATTCTTCTAGCTCGTGTTCTTCCCCCATTGTTGACGTTTTTCGAGCTTGCTATCTCTCAATTCCTCCAATGATTCTTGCTAGTTCTTGAGGGAAAAGAGAGAGGAGATCTAGATCCACATTTCGACCAGTCACTTTCTCCTCTATGTGAGGGGAACCCCTTGGATCTAGATCTTGGAGTTATTTGTGTTCTCTTCTTCGTTCTTCCTCTCATTTTCCTCCATAGCATTAGTTGTTGTGGTGGGATTTGGGAGAGAAAGACTTGGGCACTCCGTGTGCCCTTGCCATTGCATTAGTTTCATTGGTTTGAGTTCTCCACGGTGATACGTGGAAGTGAAAAGTTGAGAAGCTTATTACTCTTGGGTGCTTGGGCGTCCTAGACGGTTGGTGGTGTCTTGGAGCTCAATCATTGTGGTGTAAAGCTCCGGGCTTGCGTCGGGGTCTCCAATTAGGTTGCCCCGAGCAATTTGTACGGGTTCCGGTGACCGCCCCCAAGGGTTGCCAAAGTGTACGGGTTCGGTGACCGCCTCCAAGGGTCTCCAATTGTATGGGTCTGGTGACCGTCCTCAAGGGTCCCTTAGTGGAATCACGGCATCTCTCATTGTGCGAGGGCGTGAGGAGATTACGGTGGCCCTAGTGGCTTCTTGGGGGAGCATTGTGCCTTCACACCGCTCCAAACGGAGATTAGCATCCGCAAGGGTGTGAACTTCTGAATACATCGTCATCTCCGCATGCCTCGGTTATCTCTTACCCGAGCCCTTTATTTATGCCCTTTACTTTGTGATAGCCATAGTGTTTCATAATATATATCTTGCTATCATTTAGTTGTTTATCTTGTTTAGCATAAGTTGTTGGTGCACATAGGTGAGCCTAGTTGTTTTAGGTTTTGTGCTTGACAAATTAAACGCTAGTTTTATTCCGCATTTGTTCAAGCCTAAACCATAGTTATTTTAAAGCGCCTATTCACCCCCCCCCCTCTAGGTGACATCCACGACCTTTCACCGGGGCACGACGGCAAACCTTGATCGGCATGATAGAATCCTGGGATGCTTCACGATGCAACAGAGCAGAAAAGCCATCAACAACAAACCTCTGGATGGGCAGAACGAATCAAGAAGGGTTCCATTAAATTTTCGAATAGCTCACCGAGGTCACACATGACATAATCCGATCCACCCATCGGGGAGCGAAACACAAACTCTGCATCATTCTTCTAAGAAATTCCCAGCATTTGCACACTTGAAGTCCAAATTGATCAAACGCACAATGCCGAGCTAAAGGGCACCCTTATGCACGAGAATTGTATCTCGCGTTATGGGAGATGGAAGATACTCTCGCTGAAGCTTCTTACCCCGTACTAGCTACTGGGCCGGCCAATTTTGTCATTTTTTCCTTCGTTGAGTTCGTTTGATCGAGTGAGTTCGCTGGTTCGCTCGTCTTGCTTGGGTTTTCTTTTTCTCTTTCTCGTTTTCTTTTTCTTTGCTTCTTAAGTTTTTTCTGTTGGTTTTCTTCGCCAGTTGCCTTTCTTTTTTTACTTTGATTTTCTTCGGTGGTTCTTCGCTTTACTTTTTCCCCTTTTTTCGTATTCTATTGTTTTATCTTTGATTTTTTTTATTTCTTCATCGGTTTTCTTCGTTTTTTTCTTCGATATACTACGTTTTTCTTTGTTTTTTTCATCATTTTTCTTCTTTATACTTCGGTTTCCTTTTTTCAATGGTTTCTTTGTTTTTTTGTTTTACTTCGGTTTCTTTGTTACTTTTCTTTGTTTTCTTTTGGTTTTCTTCATTTTCTTTTGTTTCACGTAGATTTCTCACTATACAATTTTCATTTTTAGTGTACACATGAAATATATTTTTGATACAGATTGA
Source organism: Thinopyrum elongatum (assembly GCA_011799875.1). Lineage (NCBI taxonomy): Eukaryota > Viridiplantae > Streptophyta > Magnoliopsida > Poales > Poaceae > Thinopyrum > Thinopyrum elongatum. Next base: position 218,555,557 of record CM022301.1, on the reverse strand, counting down.
AATTTATTCAAATACATGATCTACATTTTTCTTAAATAGATATTTTTGAACACTTTTTCGAATACACAGTCTTTCTACACACATTTAATATTTTTCAAATGTTTGATTAAATTTTTTGAAAGGTCAACATTTTTCCTATACACACTTTAAAGTTTTTCAAATGCTTGATTAACATTTTTCAAATACAAGATTAACATTTTCTAATACATGGTCAACATTTTTTCTATGCACATTTAAAGATTTTTCAAATGCTTTATCAACATTTTTCAAATGCAAGATTAACTTTTTTAATGCATGATCAATATTTTTGCTATACACATTTTACATTTTTTGAATGCTTGGTTAGCACTTTTCAAATACCCGTTCAACATTTTATTAAATGCTTGATTAACATTTTCACATACATGATCAAAAGATTTCATCCTTCTTTAATGCCTGATCAATATTTTTTCTATACATATTAAACATTATTCAAATGCTTAATTAGCATTTTCTAATAACTTGTTTAACATTTTTTGCAAATGCTGGATTAACATATTTTAAATACATGATCAACTTTTTTCACACACATTGTATATTTTTGTATACATTTTTGGTATACATGGTGAACATTTTTTATACACATCTATCATTTTTCAAATGCATGATTAAGATGAAAATATATTTTGTAATATAATTGTTTATAATTTTTGGAATTGTAAACAAAAGTGGAAAGAAAATAATTCAAAAAAAGAAAACAAAAGATCAAGCAAAAAAAAGGGGTAGTGGCGTCGCGTGAGATGGGCCGTCCCATTTAGGCCGGCCCCTTCAGTAAGAGCTGACTCTGTCTCGCTGGCAGCAAGACATAGTCGCGTCCGCCCTTATGTCTCCCTCCCTTCAGAGAGCTCCTATAGGACGCTCTTTGCGTCAAGTTGCTGGAGCTTCGCACAGAGCCTCCAGTTGACTGGCTTTCTGGGCCGCTTTCTGTTTCGACTGTAGCAACAGGACGACTCCAAAAAAAAGGTGCACTCGCGGGGTATCAAACCCAGGATCTGGTGGTGAACGAGAAGGCGATCAAACCAGCTGAGCTACGAGATTTAGTGATTATACAACAACTCAAACTTTTAAGAACCAATCGCAGCGCAGATTCAAATATTTTTTTTAACTACGAACGCAATTTTTTCTAAGGCAGCGCAAATCATTAAATGCTGAAATCATTTCCCCACAATCGTGAATTTTTTTCTGAAACGGGAACATATTTTGTAATTCCAATTTTTTTTTTTAAAAGCATACAACTTTTGAAACTACTAAAAAATGGAAACATCAACATTTTTAAAATTTGTAAATCATTTTTGAAACTGGGAACATTTTTTGAGGTTCCAAACAATATTTAAATAACCTTCTGAACAATTTTTTAAAAACACAAACAAAATTCGAGAACACAATTTTTTTAAAATTAGCGAACAATTGTTGAAACTCCTGCAAAAATGGAAAGATGAACATTTCTTTAAGTATTGTGAACTATTTTTGAAAGTAGGAACATTTTTTGAAATTACGAACAATTTTTGAAAAAGCTGTGAACATTTTGAAGAGAAACATACGAACAATTTTCGAAATACGATCATTTTCTGAACTCCTGAAAAAACAGCAGTTTGCGAACAATTTTTGAAATGTGAACATTTTTTAAAATTTCCAAATAATTGTTTTTAGTGGGAATATTTTTTGAAATTTTGAACATTTTTTGAAATGTACAGATATTTTCTTAAATCCTGGACATTTTTTGGATTTATGAAAAAGACAATAAAACACAACGATTTAAAAAATAAAAAAATTGAAGAAATAATATTAAAATTAAAAATGAAAGGAAAGAAAAGGAAAAAATAAAAATAAACAGAACAGGAAAAAGGAGAGAAAAGAAAAAAAACAGAAAAAAGAAAAAAGGGAAAACGAAAAAAGTTAGAACAAGGAAAAAACGGTTCAGGAACCTTCGAGAAGTTTCTCAAAACCAGAAAGAACCAGCTCAAACGGGCCGGCCCAGCTCAAACGATTGCTCGATCTACCCTATGTGAAACGTCACAGCTTGACGCAAACCAATAGGAAATTCCCTCCTTTCACGCCGAGATAGAGGGAACCCGCGTTGAATGGCGGCGCGAGTTGGGCCGGCCTAGACGCGCGGGAACAATAATATCGTTTTTGGTTTATAGAGAAAATGTTTATCACGTATAAAAAAATGTAGAATAAAAAATAACTGATCTGTTGGTCGAGCTATATCACATAGGAGAAATTCTGTATCGGCAGCGGTCACGTGCGGATTGGCTCAGGGATGGAGATAAAAATACAAAGTATTTCCAACATCGAGCAAGTATGCGTCGTAGAAAATAAGAAATCAAATCCTTATCTAAGAGGATGGCTCGCTTGCTCATGATCCGCAGGAGATGGCGTTGATGGTAAACTCCTTTTATAAGAACCTGTTTTCTGCTGAGGGTACTACAGGTATGAATGAGGTCCTGGACAAAGTTCCGGTGAAGGTAACACATGATATGAATGCCATGCTGGTTGCGCCCTATACTTCTGAGGAAATAAAAAGAGCCCTATTTCAAATGTTCCCAACCAAAGCTCCGGGTCCGGACGGATTTCCAGCACACTTTTTTCAGCGTCATTGGGATATTTGTGGTGCCGAGGTCACTGAGGGAGTTATGGACTAAGGGGTCCTCGGGGCGACGACCCATTGAGTATGGGCCGGACTGGTGGAGCCGTATAGTGACGGGAGATCTATGAAGCCGTGGTGTGCCCTCCAAGTCAAGGATAGACAGGATCTCCTTATTCCTTATTGTAATCCATCTCCGGTAACCCTAACCCTACCGGTGTCTATATAAACCGAGGGTTGTAGTCTTTAGGGCTAGAGCTATATTCATCACCTTAGGGTTTAGCTCATGCTGATCTCGAGGTAGATCTACTCTGTAACCATACTATACATCCAATACAATCAAGCAGGACATAGGGTATTACCTCTTCGAGAGGGCCCGAACCTGGGTAAACATCATGTTCATCGTCCCTTGTTCCCCATCGACCTTAGATCCATAGCTCGGGACCCCCTACCCCGAGGTCTGCCGGTTTTGACACCGACAGTCATGAATACAGTCATGAGGATTTTGCGTGGTGAGGAGAGCCCGGAGGTAATTAACGAGACTATTCTTGTTCTTATTCCTAAGTAAAGGATCCTACCCAACTTACCCAATTTAGGCCAATAAGTCTCTACAATGATCTTTACAAAACTGCCTCCAAAGTGATCTCTAACCGGTTGAAACAAATACTGCCTAACATTATTTCTGAGGAACAATCGGCTTTTGTTCCTGGTCGCCTTATTACAGATAATATCATTACTGCTTATGAATGCCTACACTTTATGAAAAGGAATAAGGTGAAGAAAAATAGATTTTGTGCTATGAAACTGGACATGATGAAAGCGTATGATCGTGTGGAGTGGGCTTACCTGGAAGCTATTATGACCAAGATGGGTTTTGCATCTTCATGGGTGTCTTTGATTATGAAGATGGCCAGTTCTGTGAAATTTTCAGTGTTGTTCAATGGAGGAAAGTTGGAAGAATTTAAGCCAACAAGGGGAATCCAGCATGGGGACCCAATATCTCCTTATCTGTTCTTGATTGCAACGGAGGGCCTTTCGTGCCTCTTAAAAAATAAGAATGAATCATCGCACCTCAGCGGAATCAAGGTAGCTTCGTCGGCTCCGCCGATTAACCACTTACTTTACGCAGATGATAGCATGTTGTTTGTTAAGGCCAGTATTGATGGAGCTAATGAGTTGTATTCTCTCTTGGATTCATATTGTAATGCCTCAGGTCAAAAGGTAAATCTGTCCAAATCCTTAGTTTTTTTCAGCAAAGGTTGCCCTCAAAATCTCAAGCTTCAAGTTAAAACTGCACTAAACATTCCAAATGAGACTCTTACTGAAAGGTACTTGGGGATGCCATCTGATGTTGGCAATTACAAGAACGGTGCATTCAAGTTCTTAAAGGACACAGTTTGGAATAAAGTGAAAGGCTGGATGGAGAAAATCTTGTCAGTTGGGGGCAAAGAGGTTCTCATCAAATCTGTTGCTCAGGCAGTGCCAGTGTATTCTATGTCATGTTTCAAACTTCCCCGTGGCCTCTGTGAGCACATCAATTCACTAATCCGCAAGTTTTGGTGGGGCAGCAAGGAGGGCAGTAGGAAATCTAGTTGGGTTTCCTGGAGCGTAATGACAAGACCAAAAGCGTATGGGGGACTTGGCTTTCGAGATATAGAGCTCTTTAACCTAGCATTATTGGTGAGGCAAGCTTGGCGGGTGCTTATGGATCTAGACTCATTGAGTGCCAGAACTCTAAAAGCAAAATATTACCCGATAACTGATTTCCTCAATGCTGAACTTGGAGCCTCGCCGTCACAGATTTGGCGATCGATCCTTGAGGGCCGCAACACCATGACCCAAGGGTTTCAGGCGAATTGGAGACGGGACTTCCACAAATATATGGCACCAAAACTGGATACCGAGAGATTTTAACATGCGCCCGATAGTCAGCAAAGTTCCGCACCCTCCTGTTATGGTGGCCGAGTTGTTAACACCCAACGCGTCATGGGATATGGATAAACTAGCAGAGATCTTCTTGCCAACAGATGCCCAAGCGATCGCATCAATCCCTTTGTGCACTAGGCAGGTGGACGATTTTTGTTCCTGGATACATGAGAAGAACGAGATCTTCAGTGTCCGGTCGGCATATAGAATGCTTGTATCCACAAAATTGAGGCGTGGAGCCTGGCTAGAAGGACGAGCTAACTCATCTAATTCAGAAGGGAGAGAAGAAGGCTTGGATGTGCTTGTGGAAAACCCAAGTGCCTTCTAAAGTGAAAATATTTTTATGGAGGTTAGCACAACAATCTCTCCACTGTGCTGATTTGTTGCACCATCGTAATATGTCATCTATGTCATCTTGTGGTATATGTGGATCGAAAGATTAGTGCCAGCATTCCCTTCTCCACTGACATATGGCAAGGTGTGTATGGGCCCTTGAAGATCCGAACCTTGTTGAAGATATGGAGAGCAGCAGAGAACTGGATGCCAGACGATGGATATTTGCACTCATTGACAGTCTGTCGCATGATGAATTTGTCAAGGTTATTGTCACCCTTTGGGCTGTCTGCATGCACGTAGGAAGGCACTACATGAACATATCTTTCAGTCACCTCACTCAACCAATCATTTTGTAGCCAGTTATCTGAGGGAGTTGGGTGAGTGCAAGCCAAAGAAGTCACTACCAGCATCGGCTAATAGGACAACACGAGCATGGCAAGAGCCTCCGGCTGCTGGTTATGCAAAGATATGAGTTATCGGTGCCACTTCGCGGAGCCTGAATGAGGGATCATACAGTGCTGTGTGTAGAGATGATATGGGCAAACACCTAGGCTCATCAGCTATGAAGTGTGCGGGGATATATGACCTGGCATCTCTCGAGGCACTAGCTTATCGAGAAGCTTTGTCTCTGGCTCTAGACTTAAATTTGTCACATGTGATAATATGCTCGACTGCCATGAAGTTGTTACGAACATCAACAAGGGCATGGGAGGTTTATATCCAAGCATTGTGAGAGAGATCAAGGCGACATCTACACAGTTTGCAACTTGCTCCTTCATCTTTGAGGGGCGCGATTCTAATATCGAGGCACATAGTCTCGCTAAACACGATTTAGGGCTTTCTTTAGGACGCCATTTGTGGCTCCTTGATACTCCGGACCTAAATTGTATCCCAATGTATTTGGACTATGATCTTAAATAAAGTGTGTTTAGAGTAAAAAAAACGTATAAAAAATCTATCCAAAAAATAAAATGAGTATGAAAGAATTTGATCAGGTAATTAAAAAATATTAATCAAGCATTTCAAAAAATGTTGAACAAGTATTTGAAAAATGTTAATCAAGCATTTGGAAAATGTTAATCAAGCATTTGGAAAATGTTAAATGTGTATACAAAAAATGTTAACCTGAAGGAAATATGCCCTAGAGGCAATAATAAAGTTGTTATTTTATATTTCCTTACATCATGATAAATGTTTATTATTCATGCTAGAATTGTATTAACCGGAAACTTGATACATGTGTGAATACATAGACAAAACATTGTGTCCCTAGTATGCCTCTACTAGACTAGCTCGTTGATCAAAGATGGTTAAGTTTCCTAGCCATGGACATGAGTTGTCATTTGATAAACGGGATCACATTATTAGTGGAATGATGTGATGGACAAGACCCATCCGTTAGCTTAGCATAATGATTGTTAAGTTTTATTGCTATTGCTTTCTTCATGACTTATACATGTTCCTCTGACTATGAGATTATGCAACTCCCGAATACCGGAGGAAAACCTTGTGTGCTATCAAACGTCACAACGTAACTGGGTGATTATAAAGATGCTCTACAGGTGTCTCCAAAGGTGTTTGTTGGGTTGGCATAGATCGAGATTAGGATTTGTCACTCCGAGTATCGGAGAGGTATCTCTGGGCCCTCTCAGTAATGCACATCATATGAAGCCTTGCAAGCAATGTGACTAATGAGTTAGTTGCGGGATAATGCATTACGGAACGAGTAAAGAGACTTGCCGGTAACGAGATTGAACTAGGTATGATGATATCGACGATCGAATCTCGGGCAAGTAACATACCGATGACAAAAGGAATAACGTATGTTGTTATGTGGTTTGACCGATAAAGATCTTCATAGAATATGTAGGAGCCAATATGAGCATCCAGGTTCCGCTATTGGTTATTGACCGGAGATGTGTCTCGGGCATGTCTACATAGTTCTCGAACCCGTAGGGTCCGCACGCTTAATGTTCGATGACGATTTGTATTATGAGTTATGTGATTTGATGACCGAAGTTTGTTCGGAGTCCCGGATGAGATCACGGACATGACGAGGAGTCTCGAAATGGCCGAGAGGTAAAGATTCATATATTGAAAGGCTATATTCGAACATCGGAAAGGTTCCGAGTGATTCGGGTATTTTTCGGAGTACCGCAGAGTTACGGGAATTCACCGGAAGAAGTAAATGGGCCTTATTGGGCCATACGGGAAAAGAGGAGGCATGCCAAAGGGGAGGTGGCGCCCCCCCCATGGGTCCGAATTGGACTAGGGGAAGGGGGCGGCGCCCCCCTTGCCCTTTCCTACTCCCTCTCTCTTTCCCTCTTTCCTTCTCTCCTACTCCGAAAAAGGAAAGGGATTCCTACTAGGACTTGGAAGTCCTAGTAGGACTCTATACACTTGGAGCGCCCCTAGGAGGGCTGGCCTCTCTCCCTCCCTCCTTTATATACGGGGAAGGGGGGCACCCCAAAGGCACACCAAGATTTGTCTTAGCCGTGTGCGGTGCCCCCCCTCCACAGTTACACACCTCGGTCATATCGTCGTAGTGCTTAGGCGAAGCCCTGCACCGGTAACTTCATCATCACTGTCGCCACGCCGTCGCGCTGACGGAACTCTCCCTCGTCCTCAACTGGATCAAGAGCTCGAGGGACGTCATCGAGCTGAACGTGTGCTGAACTCGGAGGTGCCGTACGTTCGGTGCTTGATCGGTTGGATCGCGAAGACGTTCGACTACATCAACCGCGTTAAGCTAACGCTTCCGCTTTCGGTCTACGAGGGTACGTGGACACACTCTCCCCCTCTCGTTGCTATGCATCTCCTAGATAGATCTTGCGTGAGTGTAGGAGTTTTTTGAAATTGCATGCTACGTTCCCAACAGTGGCATCCGAGCCAGGTCTATGCGTAGATGACATGCACGAGTAGAACACAAAGAGTTGTGGGCGATAATAGTCATACTGCTTACCACCAACGTCTTACTTTGATTCGGCGGTATTGTTGGATGAAGTGGCCCGGACCGACATTATATGACCGCGTTCATGAGACTGGTTCTACCGACGTGCTTTGCACATAGGTGGCTGGCGGGTGTCTGTTTCTCCAACTTTAGTTGAATCGAGTTTGACTACGGCCGGTCCTTGTTGAAGGTTAAAATAGCACACTTGACAAAAAATCGTTGTGGTTTTGATGCGTAGGTAAGAACGGTTCTTACTAGAAGCCCGTAGCAGCCACGTAAAACTTGCAACAACAAAGTAGAGGACGTCTAACTTGTTTTTGCAGGGCATGTTGTGACGTGATATGGTCAAGACATGATGTGATACACGTTATTGTATGAGATGATCATGTTTTGTAAAAGTTATCGGCAACTGGCAGGAGCCTTATGGTTGTCGCTTTATTGTATGAAATGCAATCGCCATGTAATTGCTTTACTTTATCACTATGCGTTAGCGATAGTCGTAGAAGCAATAGTTGGCGAGGCGACAACGACGCTACGATGGAGATCAAGGTGTCAAGCCGGTGACGATGGAGATCATGACGTTGCTTCGGTGATGGAGATCATGAGCACAAGATGATGATGGCCATATCATGTCACATATTTTGATTGCCTGTGATATTTATCTATTATGCATCTTATTTTGCTTAGTACGGTGGTAGCATTATAAGATGATCCTTCACTAAATTTCAAGGTATAAGTGTTCTCCCTGAGTATGCACTGTTGCGACAGTTCGTCGTGCCGAGACACCACGTGATGATCGGGTGTGATAAGCTCTACGTTCACATACAATGGGTGCAAGACAGTTTTGCACATGCGGAATACTCGGGTTAAACTTGACGAGCCTAGCATATGCAGATATGGCCTCGGAACACTGGAGACCGAAAGGTCGAACGTGAATCATATAGTAGATATGATCAACATAGAGATGTTCACCATTGAAAACTACTCCATCTCACGTGATGATCGGACATGGTTTAGTTGATTTGGATCACGTGATCATTTAGATGACTCGAGGGATGTCTATCTAAGTGGGAGTTCTTAAGTAATATGATTAATTGAACTTAATTTATCATGAACTTAGTCCTGATAGTATTTGCATATCTATGTTGTAGATCAATAGCTTGTGATGTAGCTCCCCGTTTATTTTTGATATGTTCCTAGAGAAAAATAAGTTGAAAGATGATAGTAGCAATAATTCGGACTGGGTCCGTGATCTGAGGATTATCCTCGTTGCTGCACAGAAGAATTATGTCCTTGATGCACCGCTAGGTGACAGACCTATTGCAGGAGCAGATGCAGACGTTATGAACATTTGGCAAGCTCGGTATGATGACTACTTGATAGTTTAGTGCACCATGCTTTACGGCTTAGAACCGGGACTTCAAAAACGTTTTGAACGCCATGGAGCATATAAGATGTTCCAAGAGTTGAAATTGGTATCTCAGACTCATGCCCATGTCGAGAGGTATGAGACCTCTGACAAGTACTTTGCCTACAAGATGGAGGAGAATAGCTCAGCTAGTGAGCATGTGCTCAGAATGTCTAGGTACTACAATCGCTTGAATCAAGTGGGAGTTAATCTTCCAGATAAGATAGTGATTGACAGAATTCTCTAGTCACTATCACCAAGCTACTAGAACTTCGTGATGAACTATAATATGCAAGGGATGACGAAAATGATTCCTGAGCTTTTCGCGATACTGAAATCGGCATTGGTAGAAATCAAGAAAGAACATCAAAGTGTTGATGGTTTACAAGACCATTAGTTTCAAGAAAAAGGGCAAAGGAAAGAAAGGGAACTTCAAGAAGAACGGCAAACAAGTTGCTGCTCCCATGAAGAAGCCCAAGTCTAGACCAAAAGCCTGAAACTGAGTGCTTCGACTGCAAAGGGACTGGTCACTGGAAGCGGAACTGCCCCAAATACTTGGCGGATAAGAAGGATGGCAAAGTGAACAAAGATATATTTGATATATATGATGTGTACTTTACTAGTATTCAAAGTAGCCCCTGAGTATTTGATACTGGTTCAGTTGCTATGATTAGTAACTCGAAACAGGAGTTGCAAAATGAACAGAGACTAGTTAAAAAACGAGGTGACGATGGGTGTTGGAAGTGATTCCAAGGTTGATAAGATCACCATCGCACACTCCCTTTACCTTCGGGATTAGTGTTAAACCTAAATAAATGTTATTTGGTGTTTGCGTAAAGCATGAATATGATTGGATCATGTTTATTGCAATACGGTTATTCATTTAAGTCAAGGATAATTGTTGTTCTGTTTACATGAATAAAACCTTCTATGGTCATACACTCAATGGTTTGTTGAATCTCGATCGTGGTGATACACATAATATTAATGCCAAAAGATGCAAAGTTAATAATGATAGTGCAACATATTTGTGACACTGCCGTTTAGGTCATATTGGTGTAAAGCGCATGAAGAAACTCCATGCTGATGGACTTTTGGAATCACTTGATTATGAATCATTTTATGCTTGCGAACCATGCATCATGGGCAAGATGACTAAGACTCCGTTCTCCGGAACAATGGAGCGAGCTACAGACTTACTGGAAATAATACATACCGATGTATGCGGTCCGATAAGTGTTGATGCTCGCGGCTGGTATCCTTAATTTCTGACCTTCACAGATGATTTGAGCAGATATGGGTATATCTACTTAATGAAACATAAGTATGAAACATTTGAAAAGTTCAAAGAATTTCAGAGTGAAGTGGAAAATCATCGTAACAAGAAAATAAAGTTTCTACGATCTGATCGCGGAGGCGAATATTTGAGTTACGAGTTTGGCCTTCATTAAAACAATGTGGAATAGTTTCGCAACTCACGCCACCTGGAACACCATAGCGTAATGGTGTGTCCGAACGTCGTAACCGTACTTTATTAGATATGGTGCGATCTATGATGTCTCCTACCGATTTACCACTATCGTTTTGGGGTTATGCATTAGAGACAGCTGCATTCATGATAAATAGGGCACCATCTAAATCCGTTGAGACGACACCGTATGAACTATGGTTTGGCAAGAAACCTAAGCTGTCGTTTCTCAAAGTTTGGGGTTGCGATGCTTATGTGAAAAAGTTTCAGCCTGATAAGCTCGAACCCAAATCGGAAGAAGTGCGTCTTCATAGGATAACCAAAGGAAACTGTTGGGTACACCTTCTATCACAGATCCAAAGGCAAGATATTTGTTGCTAAGAATGGGTCCTTTATAGAGAAGGAGTTTCTCTCAAAAGAAGTGAGTGGGAGGAAAGTAGAAACTTGATGAGGTAATTGTACCTTCTCTTGAATTGGAAAGTAGTTCATCATAGAAATCAGTTCCAGTGATGCCTACACCAATTAGTGAGGAAGTTAATGATGATGATCATGAAACTTTAGATCAAGTTACTACAGAACCTCGTAGGTTAGCCAGAGTACGTTCCGCACCAGATTGGTACGGTAATCCTGTTCTGGAAGTCATATTACTAGACCATGACGAACCTACGAACTATGAGGAAGCGATGATGAGCCCAGATTCCGCGAAATGGCTTGAGGCCATGAAATCTGAGATGGGATTCATGTATGAGAACAAAGTATGGACTTTGGTTGACTTGCCCGATGATCGACAAGCCATAGAGAATAAATGGATTTTCAAGAGGAAGACTGGCGATGATGGTAATGTTACTGTCTACAAAGCTTGACTTGTTGCGAAAGGTTTTCGACAAGTTCAAGGAGTTGACTACGATGAGACCTTCTCACCCGTAGCGATGCTTAAGTCTGTCCGAATCATGTTAGCAATTGCCGCATTTTATGATTATGAAATCTGGCAAATGGATGTCAAAACTGCATTCCTTAATGGATTTCTCAAAGAAGAGTTGTATATGATGCAACCAGAAGGTTTTGTCGATCCTAAAGGTGCTAACAAAGTGTGCAAGCTCCAGCGATCCATCTATGGACTGGTGCAAGCATCTCGGAGTTGGAATATATGCTTTGATAAGTTGATCAAAGCATATAGTTTTATACAGACTTGCGGTGAAGCCTGTATTTACAAGAAAGTGAGTGGGAGCACTACAGTCTTTCTGATAAGTATATGTGAATGACATATTGTTGATCGGAAATGATGTAGAATTTTTTCTGGAAAGCATAAAGGAGTGTTTGAAAGGAGTTTTTCAAAGAAAGACCTCGGTGAAGCTGCTTACAGATTGGGCATCAAGATCTATAGAGATAGATCAAGACGCTTGATAAGACTTTCGATGAGTACATGCCTTGATATGATTTTGAAGGAGTTCAAAATGGATCAGTCAAAGAAAGAGTTCTTGCCTGAGTTGTAAGGTATGAAGTTGAGTAAGACTCAAAACCCGACCACGGCAGAAGATATAGATAGAACGAAAGTCATTCCCTATGCCTCAGCCATAAGTTCTATAAAGTATGCCATGCTGTATAACAAACCTGTTGTGTACCTTGCCATGAGTTTGGAAAGGGGTACGATAGTAATCCAGAAGTGGATCACTGGACAGCGGTCAATGTTATCCTTAGTTACCTAAGAGGACTAAGGAAATATTTCTCGGTTATGGAGGTGATAAAGAGTTCGTCGTAAAGAGTTGCGTCGATGCAAGCTTTAAACACCAATCTGGATGACTCTGAGTCACAATCTGGATACATATTGAAAGTGGGAGCAATTAGCTAGAGTAGCTCCATGCAGAGCATTGTAGACATAGAAAATTTGCAAAATACATACGGCTCTGAATGTGGCAGACCCGTTGACTAAACTTCTCTCACAAGCAAAACATGATCACACCTTAGTACTCTTTGGGTGTTAATCACATAGCGATGTGAACTAGATTATTGATTCTAGTAAACCCTTTGGGTGTTAGTCACATGGCGATGTGAACTAATCACATAAAGATGTGAACTATTGGTGTTAAATCACATGACGATGTGAACTAGATTATTGACTCTAGTGCAAGTGGGAGACTGAAGGAAATATGCCCTAGAGGCAATAATAAAGTTGTTATTTTATATTTCCTTACATCATGATAAATGTTTATTATTCATGCTAGAATTGTATTAACCGGAAACTTGATATATGTGTGAATACATAGACAAAACATTGTGTCCCTAGTATGCCTCTACTAGACTAGCTCGTTGATCAAAGATGGTTAAGTTTCCTAGCCATGGACATGAGTTGTCATTTGATAAATGGGATCACATCATTAGTGGAATGATGTGATGGACAAGACCCATCCGTTAGCTTAGCATAATGATCGTTAAGTTTTATTGCTATTGCTTTCTTCATGACTTATACATGTTCCTCTGACTATGAGATTATGCAACTCCCGAATACCGGAGGAACACCTTGTGTGCTATCAAACGTCACAACGTAACTGGGTGATTAAAAAGATGCTCTACAGGTGTCTCTAAAGGTGTTTGTTGGTTTGGCATAGATCGAGATTAGGATTTGTCACTCCGAGTATCGGAGAGGTATCTCTGGGCCCTCTCGGTAATGCACATCATATGAAGCCTTGCAAGCAATGTGACTAATGAGTTAGTTGCGAGATGATGCATTACGGAACGAGTAAAGAGACTTGCCGGTAACGAGATTGAACTAGGTATGATGATACCGACGATCGAATCTCGGGCAAGTAACATACCGATGACAAAAGGAATAACGTATGTTGTTATGCGGTTTGACCAATAAAGATCTTCGTAGAATATGTAGGAGCCAATATGAGCATCCAGGTTCCGCTATTGGTTATTGACCGGAGATGTGTCTCGGGCATGTCTACATAGTTCTCGAACCCGTAGGGTCCGCACGCTTAACGTTCGATGACGATTTGTATTATGAGTTATGTGATTTGATGACCGAAGTTTGTTCGGAGTCCCGGATGAGATCACGGACATGACGAGGAGTCTCGAAATGGTCGAGAGGTAAAGATTCATATATTGGAAGGCTATATTCGGACATCAGAAAGGTTCCGAGTGATTCGGGTATTTTTCGGAGTACCGGGGAGTTACGGGAATTCACCGGGAGAATTAAATGGGCCTTATTGGGCCATACGGGAAAAGAGGAGGCAGGCCAAAGGAGAGGTGGCGCCCCCCCCCATGGGTCCGAATTGGACTAGGGGAAGGGGGCGGCGCCCCCCTTGCCCTTCCCTACTCCCTCTTTCTTTCCCTCTTTCCTTCTCTCTTACTCCGAAAAAGGAAAGGGATTCCTACTAGGACTTGGAAGTCCTAGTAGGACTCCATACACTTGGCGCGCCCCTAGGAGGGCCGGCCTCTCTCCCTCCCTCCTTTATATACGGGGGAGGGGGGCACCCCAAAGGCACACCAAGATTTGTCTTAGCCGTGTGCGATGCCCCCCTCCACAGTTACACACCTCGGTCATATCGTCGTAGTGCTTAGGCGAAGCCCTGCGCCGGTAACTTCATCATCACCGTCGCCACGCCGTCGTGCTAACGGAACTCTCCCTCGTCCTCAACTGGATCAAGAGCTCGAGGGACGTCATCGAGCTGAACGTGTGCTTAACTCGGAGGTGCCGTACGTTCGGTGCTTGATCGGTTGGATCGCGAAGACGTTCGACTACATCAACCGCGTTAAGCTAACGCTTCCGCTTTCGGTCTACGAGGGTACATGGACACACTCTCCCCCTCTCGTTGCTATGCATCTCCTAGATAGATCTTGTGTGAGCGTAGGAAATTTTTGAAATTGCATGCTACGTTCCCAACATAACCATGTATTAAAAAATGATGAAAAAATTGTTCATATACATAAAAATGTTAATCAAGCATTTGAAAAATGTGAAATGTGTATAAAAACAAAGTTGACAATGTATTAAAAAATGATGGAAAAATCGATTATGTGTATACAAATGATAATCAAGCATTTGAAACAAATATTGAACAAGTATTTGAAAAATGTTAATCAAGCATTTGAAAAATATTAAATGTGTATAGAGAAAATGTTGATCATGTATTCAAAAAATGTTAAATTTGTAATTGAGAAAATGTTAAATGTGTACAGAAAAAGTGTTGACCATGCATTAAAAAATGTTATACTTGTATTGGAAAAATGTTGGATGTGTATAGAAAAAAAGTTGACCATGCATTAAAAAAAATTGAACCTTGTATTTAAAAATTATTAATCAAGCATTTGGAAAAAGTTGATTTATATAAAAAAATATTGGCCATTTATTCAAAAAATATTAGTTAGTTGTATGAAAATTTTCAATCAAGATTATAAAAAATGTGAAACGTCTATTAAAATAATATATTAAATATATTCCAAAAATGTGTATAAAAAATAGTGAAACCCGAGAGAAAACGAGAAAAATTGCTGAAAAACTGGAGTAAAACGAAGAAGAAAGAAAGGAAAAACTAATTAGAACCGGAAAAGGTAATAAAGGAAACTGAAGAAAAAATAAGCAGTAAAATGGGTAAAAAAACAAACAAAAACCGATGAAAAGCAAAAAAAAACGCGAAGAAAAATAATGGAAAACAGGCTCTTGTCCCTATAGGTAGGTCGCGCCCTATTATTCAACACAAACCCAGCGATTACTCAATGGGTAGCTTCACTAAACATAATTCAAGAGACACGAGATTGAATCCTGGGATCTCACTTTTTCTTATCTTTTTCTCTTAAAGGTGTGCTTACAGGCGGCTCATTACCATGGACTCCTAAGGCGAGAGATCCTTCTGTCTCGCTGAATACAAGATATAGCTCCTGCACGAGCTATTCCATATTTGGCGCCCGCTGCGCTATTTATAGCGTTATTCCCAGCTTTGTAATGGGCGGGCCCATACAATGTTTTCTCTTTTCTCCTTTTCCTTTTCTTTTCTTTTTTATTCCTTTCCTTTTCATTTTTTAAATACGTGACATTTTTTCAATTCGAACACTTACTTCAATTTTGTCAACATTATTTTTTCAAATTCGTGATTTTTTTAGAACACAAGAACTTTTTCAAATTCGTGAAAAAATAATCCGTAAAAAATAATCAAAATCAACGATTGTTTTTCAAAATCCATGAACTTTCTTCAAAGTAATGATTTTTTTAAATACATGTTTTTTGTTCAAAATCAATGAACTTTTTCCAAATCCATAATTTTTTTTTCAAAATCGATGAACTTTTTTGAATACGTTGTTTTTTTCCAAAATCGATGAACTTTTTAAAATCCATGATTTTTTTTAAATTCATGAACTTTTTAAATTTTCAAAAAAATCCATATCCATGAACTTTTATTTTTGAACTCGTGAATTTTTACGAAGCCACAAACTTTTTTCAATTTTTTGGATTTTTTTCTTCAAAAGTCAACGGTTAACGAACCAACTCGTCAACTGTTGACCAGTCGACGGTCAACCGGTGACTAAGCAAACCAAGTATAGAACTTGCGCCCTGGCGAGTAACCACGTCGCATGTGGATGGGCCGGCCCATGATCACGGGGGTCGTGCGCGCTAGTTTGGCTCTCTAGCGCTAGGAGCGCTGCTAGACGCCAAACATCGATCCATAGCTAAAAAACAAACTTCCCTAAAAAAGCTTAAAAAACAAAAAAAACTATAGAGGTAAAAAGTAACATCGGTCCAGTACTCAGTAGTATTAATCGGTGTGCCACTCCCTAAACTAGTCTCTTCCAAAAAATTGTGAAAAACAAAAGGCAGCAGCTAGGCGTGGGTCGACCAGCCCAAATTTCAGCTGGTCACCATGCCGTCGTCCGATTCAGCCAGCTCTGACCGTCAGATCTACTTGGACTTTCCCGCACATCCCGCTCTTATGTTTCACGCAAAAACAAAATACAACCTGAGAATCAAGTGAACTATTTGAGGATGTTTTTTCAGAATCATATGCAAAACATGATGCCAATGAATTTGATCATGTTGTGTTCATTACATGGCGCATGCCGACCCAGGTAACACCAAGCAGACGAACCGAGCACTAGAACGCCGATCCAGACATACCGAGACTAGCCGACCCAACGATCTTCTAACCGGCAACCGACAACACACCAAAAGTGGCCGGTAAAATGAAGCCGGAAAGTAACCACCCGAACCGACCCGGCAACAATGTAGAGGATAACCCAGCCGACGCACGCCAATAGTCAAAATAGCCACAGACCTAGCCTGCATACGCTTGGTGCGCCCGGATTGGCATGTGGGGTACACCCATGCTCCCCAGGCACACATCGCGGGTTTATGACTTTATTTTTACTAGATGATCCATTACGCCATTGGCGCATAGACCTATGCAGCTCGAAAGTTAAGCAAAACTATTTGAAGGATTTTTTTGCTAGTCATTTGCATATGATTATGTTGGTACCGCATTTGTTTTTGCCTTGACGATGAACATTGCCCATGCCTTTCTTTGGCAACACATAAGTCGTTTACTTGAGCAGGCGAATGGACTCTGAGATTTTTGTTATGCTTCGGACTTTACTCATCTCTTAAATGCGACAGGAAAACAACAAACCTTCAAATTAGGTGAACCATTTGAACAATATTTCTGGTGAATTGCCTGCAAGTGATTATATTCGTATTGTGTTTGTATTTGCCTTGTAGATTTACGCACGACAGAAAACAATGATCATTGACCATGTGCTTTGTTGTCCAGCTAGGGCAACCCAACGACCGGATTGGTACAAAGCCCGACTAACCATTGGAACCGTGCACCCCACCAGAAACCACACGAGCAAAAGGAAGCCAAGTACACCGGCCAGGTGATTAGGCTAGAGGAGAGTGAGGGAGTCCTGGACTAAGGGGTCCTCGGGCCGTCGACCTACAACATATGGGTCGGACTGATGGGCCACTATGGGGCCAAGCTAGAGTGCGGACCCGTGACCAGACAGGAGATCTCTGGAGTTGTGGTGTGCCCTCCAAGTCAGGATTAGCGGGATCTTTCCTTCTCTGTAACTGATCGTCTGTAACCCTAACCCTACTGGTGTCTATATAAACCAGGGTTTTTTAGTCTTTAGGGCTAGAGCAACATCCTTTACCCCCTTCAACCTAGGGTTTAGCTCACCCGATCTCGTGGTAGATCGACTCTGTAACCATACCATACATCAAACATAATCAAGCAGAACGTAGGGTTTTACCTCTTCAAGAGGACCCGAACTGATCCTAGATCCACAGCTCGGGACCCCCTACCCGAGATCCACCGGTTTTGACAGCGACATTGGTTCTTTCATTGAGAGTTCCACTGCGGATCGCCAAAGGATCGATGGCTCAACCATTCATGGGAAACCCCACCAACGCCAGGGACATCTTCGTCTCCGGCCAGATTTTTACGTTCGGCAGCATCACTTTTCGCGCCGACCTCATCGGTCATTTGAACCCGATTGAAAACCTCACCACCGATCGCGAAGCCAGCCACCGGAACTTAGAGTCCGGTGCCTGCCCTCGGCGAAGCCCTGCTTCCGAAGAACCCGCTGAGCCCGACGCCTTGACCTCGAATTCAGTGGATGTAAAGGGAGCCGACGCAGCTCGGGATCTGGCCCTAAAGCCGGATCCCATCAAAGGGTCCGAAGAACATCCCGCCGAACATCCAGGAGTCATGCCCCCGACGGGAACCTCTTTGGTAAATGACCTCTTGGATCGATTCCTAGCTATGGGAATCTCCGTCAGTAGGCCTACGACCTACAGCCAGATCGGGCTTAAACCTGACAACAGAGAGATCCACATCCCGCCCATCACTCACCTCGTCGCTACCATCAAAGAAAGGGCGGAGGGATCGCGATCCTCGAAGCTTATGACAGTATACACCCGGGTCTCTAGCCCGGATACGGACACCCGTCAAGATAAGAGCTCGGACTCAGCCTGTGATACTGGATCTGACCTTGAGTCGGCCCAACCACATATAAGCACACGCCCGAACACTGCGCTACCAGATTTGGATATAGCCTAGGCACGGCTTGCCGCTGCCGACGCCCCGAACTCACAGAAGATGGGATCGCCCAAGAATTTCCCACCCACCTCCCACGTCGAATATTGTTCGGATGCGGGAAGACCGGACGTATGGGACCTAATGTATGTCAAGCAGTAGCCCGAAGAAATGGTCCATCATTACTGGGCCAGATTTCTCCTGGTCAAAAACAAGATAATGAAGTGCCGTGACGAAGAAATAATTGAAGCCTTCCGATTCAATTGCCGGGACGCATGGATCTGAAATGCCCTCGCCAGCCGCCGCGTGCAAAACTTCGCCGAATTAACAGACATGGTACACAAATATTGCGCCATGGAAAGCACCTGGAGGTTACAGCAAATGCGCAGGGAGTCAGTCCCTGCCCTGCAGCCCAGGAAAGCCCAAGCAAAGCGGGCATATGCGAGAGGTTCGCCCGAGCACAAGCCCGCCGAAAAGAAAAATAAACCCAAAACGGTTCTGGATGAATTGCTGGATAAACCATGCCCTATACACTCGGCCCTGCTTAATGCAAATCCGACTCACAGGCTTCGAGCTTGTTGGGTGGTGAGGCAGGTGGCCAAAAGTGGCAAAAATATCCTTGGTCTCACAACTCCTGATAGACGACCAACAACGCCACCTCACGACGATGTCTTGACAGTTTACGAGGCTTTCTCCTCAAACAACCAAAGGAAAACGGCTCTTCGAGAGCTCAGCAAGGTCTACCAGGTGATGGCTGCACAGCCATGGGCGGACACACCTATCACCTTCGATCAGAAGGATGAGCCAAGTTCCCACCCCACCCATGCGCCCGCCGCACTAGTCCTCGACCCCATAATCGGTGGCTTCAGGTTAACTAAAGTACTGATCGACGGGGGCAGCGGCCTGAACCTCATTTATGAAGACATGCTCGACAAAATGCTGATCAACAAATCCTGCATCGAGCACAGTCATACCACATTTCGAGGAATTATACTCGGTAAGGAGGCACGCTGCTCCGGACGCATAACCTTGGACGTAGTGTTCGGTACTCCCGACAACTACAGATGCGAATCCTTGTTATTCCACGTTGTGCCCTTCCACATCGGATACCACGCCCTCTTGAGACGTGAGGCATTTGCACGATTCCAGGCCGTACCGCATTATGGATACATGAAGCTCAAAATGCCAGGGCCTAATGGCGTGATTTCGCTCGCTAGCGATCCGAACACAGCCCTTCGAGCTGAAAATAAGACCGCATCGCTTGCCCTCGCAGCACTATCCGAGGCCCTAGCAGCCGAAAAATTAACAACGCTCCGCACTACAGTCAACAGGGACGATGTGGTCCTCAGTAAAAGGCCAAAATCCACGTCATTTAAACCAGCTGACGAGATAGTAAAATTCCAAGTACACCCGACACACCCGAATAAAACGGCGTCCATCGGAGCACAACTGGACACCGCAGTTGATGAAGCACTGCGCACGTTTTTACGCGAAAACTGGAACATATTCGCCTGGCACCCTTCGGATATGCCAGGCATCCCACGGAGGCTGGCGGAGCACAGCCTGAACATCATCAAAGGCTTCAAGCAAGTCAAATAGACACTACGCCGATTCTCTAAACCTAAACGACAGGCTATGGGTGAAGAGTTGGCAAAACTACTGGAGGTCGGATTCATCCGTGAAATAAAGCATGCAGAGTCGCTAGCAAATCTGGTCATGGTACCTAAGAAGGACAAGTCATGGCGGCTCTGCGTTGACTTCAAGGACCTAAACAAGGCCTGCCCCAAGGATCCCTTCCCCTACCTCGCATAGATCAGATCATCGACTCCACTGCCGAACATGACTCACTATGCTTTCTCGACGCATACTCCGGATATCACCAAATAAAGATGAAGGAGTCCGACCAAGCTGCAACCGCGTTCATCACCCCCTACGGGCCATTCTGCTTCAACACGACGCCTTTCGGGTTAAAGAACACAGGAGCCACATACCAACGCATGATCCAAACATGCCTGGAAAACCAAATTGGCAAAACAGTCGAGGCATACGTAGACGACGTGGTCATTAAAACCAAAAAAG
This sequence comes from Thinopyrum elongatum, assembly GCA_011799875.1. Lineage (NCBI taxonomy): Eukaryota > Viridiplantae > Streptophyta > Magnoliopsida > Poales > Poaceae > Thinopyrum > Thinopyrum elongatum. The sequence continues at coordinate 218,534,737 of CM022301.1, read as the reverse complement.
TCGATCAACTCGTGGACGATCTCCGCTTGACCTTCGAAAACCTACGGGCCTATGATATACGGCTCAACCCGGACAAATGCATCTTCAGAGTCCCCGCCGGCAAACTGCTCGGATTTATTGTCTCCCATAGAGGAATTGAGGCCAATCCGGCTAAAATCAAGGCCCTGTCCCAGCTTGCAATGCCAACGGAGCTCAAACACGTGCAGAAGCTGGCAGGTTGCATGGCGGCTCTAAGTCGTTTCATCTCCCGCCTCGGCGAAAAGGCACTGCCTCTCTACAGGTTACTTAAGAAAACAAAAAACTTCGAGTGGACCAACGAAGCTACCGCTGCACTAGAAGAAATCAAAGCACTCCTGGCAAGCAACCCCATCCTGGCCGTACCAGGTATCGGTGAACCTATGCTGCTATACATCTCAGCCACCAATCAGGTGGTGAGTGCGATGCTCGTCATAGAACGGGAATCAGAGGGACAAAAGTTCCAGGTCCAAAAACCACTCTACTAAGTGTCAGAGGTCCTCACACCATGCAAGTCCTGGTACCCTCACTACCAAAAGATAGCATATACGGTCTTTATGGCATCCCGAAAACTATGACACTACTTTCAAGAGTGTTCGGTGACAGTGGTATCTAAGGTACCCCTCAATGATATAATCAATAACAGGGATGCCACGAGCTGCATTGCCAAATGGGCCATAGAGCTCCTTCCCTTCGAGATCATAAACAAACCACGCCGAGCTATTAAATCTTAGGTGTTGGCCGATTTTCTATCCGAATGGACCGAAGCCGAACTCCCCAAGGAGTATAGTACATATGCACACTGGACGATATACTTCGACGGCTCTAAAATGCTAGCCGGACTGGGGCTGGGGTAATCCTAATATCCCCCACAGGCGATAATATCTAGTACACTTTACATATCATGTACACGGACTCCAATAATGCAGCCGAATACGAGGCACTGTTGCACGGTGTTCGGATGGCAACGTCGATGGGTGTTCGGCGGCTTGAGGTGCGAGGAGATTCAAACCTCGCCATCTCCCAGGTCAACGGCGAATTTGACGTCAAAGATCCAAAAATGGCGGCATATAGAAACACCGTCCTCAGGATGTCAGCCCGATTCAAGGGTCTAGAATTCCATCATGTCTCTAGAGACAGTAACGAGGCGGCGGATGTTCTTGCCCGCATGGGCGCCAAGCGCGACCCAATACCTAAAAATACCTTTCTAGAAAGGCTCTTCAAGCCATTCGTGGTATGGCAGGGCGGGGACAGCGGCACCTCAATCAATGAGCCCGCCCAGATCGTCCCCCAAGAAATCGAACCAGATGATTGATGGGGAACGTTGCATGGAAAACAAAAAAATTCTACGCACACGCAAGATCTATCCATGGAGATGCATAGCTACGAGAGGGGGAGAGCATCTACATACCCTTGTAGATCGCTAAGAGGAAGCGTTTATCAACGCGGTTGATGTAGTCGTACACCTTCACGATCCGTCCCGATCAAGTACCGAATGTACGTCACCTCCGTGTTCAGCACACGTTCAGCTCGATGACGTCCTCGCCTTCTCGATCAAGCAAGAGAGGTGAAGTAGTATATGAGTTCCGGCAGCACGACGGCGTGGTGATGGTGGTGGTGAAGAACAATCTCCGCAGGGCTTCGCCAAGCACAACAGAAACTACGATGGATGATAAACTAGAGGGGCGGGGTTGCCGACACACTGCTTGGTGAATCTTGATGTGTCTTGGGTGCTAGCCCTGCCCCTCTATTTATATGTTGAGCCCTGGGGTCATTTCTTGGAGAAAGAGACTCCTCAAAGTCAGTTTAGCCCGCAAGGCAAGAGTCCTTCTCGGACTCCAGGACCAGACGCCAGGGTCCTTGGCGTCTGGCCCCAGACGCCAGGGTCCCTGGCGTCTAGCCCCTGGCCTTCGCAAAACTTCCTTTTGCACCTTCCTAAAGCCTCGTGGGCTTTACCCTTGGCCAAAATAAAGTGTTCTCGCACCAGAACATTTCGGGAAACATCCGAAACCCCTTCCAGTGAATTCCGGAACCCTTCCAGAGACCAAAGACTATTATCCCATATATTAATCTTTACCTCCGGACTATTCCGGAGCTCCTCGTCATGTCCATGATCTCATCCAGGACTCCAAACAACATTCGGTCACCAACATACATAACTCATATAATACTATATCATCAACGAACATTAAGCATGCGGACCCTACAGGTTCGAGAATGATGTAGACATGACCGAGACGCTTCTCCGGTCAATAACCAATAGTGGGACCTGGATGCCCATATTGGTTCCTACATATTCTATGAAGATCTTTATCGGTCGAACCTTTATGACAACATACGTAGTTCCCTTTGTCCGTCGGTATGTTACTTGCCCGAGATTCAATCGTCAGTACCTCCATAGCTAGTTCAATCTCGTTACCGGCAAGTCTCTTTACTCATTCCGTAATACATCATCCTGTAACTAACTCCTTAGTCACTTTGCTTGCAAGCTTCTTGTGATGCTGTATTATCGAGAGGGCCCGGAGATACCTCTCCATCATACGGAGTGACAAATCCCAATCTCGATTCACGCCAACTCAACAGACACCTTCGGAGATACCTGTAGAGCATCTTTATGATCACCCAGTTATGTTGTGACGTTTGATAGCACACAAGGTATTCCTCCTGTATCCGGGAGTTGCATGATCTCATGGTCGAAGGAATATGTATTTGACATTAAGAAAGTATAGCAATAAACTGAACAATCATATGCTAAGCTAACAAATGGGTCTTATCCATCACATCATTCTCCTAATGATGTGATCCCGTTATCAAATGACAACTCATGTCTATGGTTTGGAAACCTTAACCATCTTTGATCAACGAGCTAGTCTAGTAGAGGCTCACTAGGGACACAATATTTGTTTATGTATCCACACATGTATTTAAGTTTCCGGTCAATACAATTCTAGCATGAATAATAAACCTTTATCATGATTAAGGAAATATAATAATAACCATTTTATTATTGCCTCTAGGGCATATTTCCATCAGTCTCCCACTTGCACTAGAGTCAATAATCTAATTCACATCACCATGTGATTAGCACCCAAAGAGTTCACTAGAGTCAATAATCTAGTTCACATCGCCATGTGATTAACACCCAAAGAGTTCTAAGGTGTGATCATGTTTTGCTTGTGAGAGAGGTTTTTAGTCAACGGGTCTGCAACATTCAAATCCGTGTGTACTTTGCAAATTTCTATGTCTACAATGCTCTGCATAGAGCTACTCTAGCTAATTGATCCCACGTTCAATACGTATCCAGATTGAGACTCAGAGTCATCTGGATCAGTGTCAAAGCTTGCATCGACGTAACCCTTTACGATGAACTCTTTATCACCTCCATAACCGAGAAACATTTCCTTAGTCCTCTTTAGGTACCTAAGGATAATTTTGACCGTTGTCCAGTGATCCACTCCTGGATCACTGTTGTACCTCCCTGCCAAACTTATGGCAAGGCACACATCAGGTCAGGTACACAGCATGGCATACATTATAGAACCTATGGCTGAGGCATAGGGAATGACTTTCATTCTCTCTCTATCTTCTGCCCTGGTCGGGCTTTGAGTCTTACTCAATTCCACACCTTTCAACACAGGCAAGAACCCTTTCTTTGACTGGTCCATCTTGAACTTCTTCAGAACTTTGTCAAGGTATGTGCTTTGTGAAAGTCCTATTAAGCGTCGATCTATCCCTATAGATCTTGATGCCCAATAATATAAGCAGCTTCAGCGAGGTCTTTCATTGAAAAACTCTTATTCAAGTATCCTTTTATGCTATCCAGAAATTCTATGTCATTTCCAATCAACAATATTTCATCCACGTATAATATCAGAAATGCTACAGAGCTCGCATTCACTTTCTTGTAAATGCAGGCTTCACCGTAAGTCTGTATAAAACCATATGCTTTGATCACCTCATCAAAGCGTATATTCCAACTCTGAGATGCTTACACCAGTCCATAGATGGATCGCTGGAGCTTGCACTCTTTGTTAGAACCTTTAGGATCAACAAAACCTTCTGAATGCATCATATACAACTCTTCTTTAAGAAACCCGTTAAGGAATGCAGTTTTGACGTCCATTTGCTAGATTTCATAATCATAAAATGCGGTAATTGCTAAATACAAACTTAAGCATCGCTACGGGTGAGAAAGTCTCATCATCATCAACTCCTTGAACTTGTCAAAAACCTTTTGCGACAAGTCGAGCTTTGTAGACAGTGATATTACCATCAGCGTCCGTCTTCTTCTTGAAGATCCATTTATTCTCAATGGCTTACCGATCATCGGGCAAGTCCACCAAAGTCCACACTTTGTTTTCATACATGGATCCTATCTCAGATTTCATGGCCTCAAGCCATTTGTCAGAATCTGGACTCATAATAGCTTCTTCATAGTTCGTAGGTTCGCCGTTGTCTAACAACATGACTTCCATGACATGATTACCATACCACTCTGGTGCGGTACATGTTCCGGTCGACCTACGAGGTTCAGTAGTAACTTGATCTGAAGTTTCATGATCATTATCATTAGCTTCCTCTCTAGTTGGTGTGGGCATCACGGGAACAATTTCCTCTCATGTGCTACTTTCCAATTCAATATAAGGTACAATTACCTCATCAAGTTCTACTTTCCTCCCACTCACTTCTTTCGAGAGAAACTCCTTCTCTAGAAATGACCCATTCTTAGCAACAAAGATCTTGCCTTCGGATCTGTGGTAGAAGGTGTACCCATAGTTTCTTTAGGGTATCCTATGAAGACGCACTTCTCTGATTTGGGTTCGAGCTTATCAGGCTGAAGCCTTTTGACATAAGTGTCGCATCCCCAAACTTTAAGAAACGACAGCTTAGGTTTCTTGCCAAACCATATTTCATACGGTGTCATCTCAACGGATTTAGACGGTGCCCTATTTAACGTGAATGCGGCTGTCTCTAATGCATAACCCCAAAATGATAATGGCAAATCGGTAAGAGACATCATAGAATGCACCATATCTAATAAAGTACGGTTACGACGTTCGGACACACCATTACGCTGTGGTGTTCCAGGTGGCATGAGTTGTGAAACAATTGCACATTGTCTTAAATGAAGGCCAAACTCATAACTCAAATATTCACCTTCGCGATCAGATCGTGGAAACTTTATTTTCTTGTTACGATGATTCTCCACTTCACTCTGAAATTCTTTGAACTTTTCAAATGTTTCAGACTTGTGTTTCATCAAGTAGATATACCCATACCTACCCAAATCATCTGTGAAGGTTAGAAAATAATGATACCCGCCACGTGCCTCAACACTCATCGGACCGCATACATCGGTATGTATTATTTCCAATAAGACATTAGTTCACTCCATTGTTCCGGAGAACGGAGTTTTAGTCATCTTTCCCATGAGGCATGGTTCGCAAGTATCAAATGATTCATAGTCAAGTGATTCCAAAAGTCCATCCGCATGGAGTTTCTTCATGCGCTTTACATCAATATGACCTAAGAGGCAGTGCCACAAGTATGTTGCACTATCATTATCAACTTTGCATCGTTTGGCATCAATATTATGAATATGTGTATCACTACAATTGAGATTCAACAAAAATAGACCATTCGCTAAGGGTGCATGACCATAAAGGATGTTACTCATATAAATAGAACAACCATTATTCTCTGACTTAAATGAATAACCGTTTCACATTAAACAAGATCCAGATATAATGTTTATGCTCAACGCTGGTACCAAATAACAATTATTGAGGTCTAAAACTAATCCCGAAGGTTGATGTAGAGGTAGCATGCCGACGGCGATCACATCAACCTTGGAACCATTTTCGACGCACATCGTCTCCTCGTCCTGAGCCAATCTTCGTTTATTCTGTAGCTCATGTTTCGAGTTACAAATATGAGCAACCGAACCAGTATCATCGTCACCTCGTCCTCGCCTTCTCGATCCAGCAAGAGAGGCGAAGTTGTAGATGAGTTCCGGCAGCACGACCAAGTGGTGACGGTGGTGGTGAAGAACGATCTCTGCAGGGCTTCGCCAAGCACAACGGAAACTATGATGGAGGATAAACTAGAGGGGCGGGGTTGCCGACACATGGCTTGGTGCATCTTGATGTGTCTTGGGTGCTAGCCCTGCCCCTCTATTTATATGTTGAGCCCTGAGGTCGTTTCTTGGAGAAAGAGCCTCCTCAAAGTCGGTTTAGCACGCAAGGCAAGAGTCCTTCTCAGACTCCAGGACCAGACGCCAGGGTCCCTGGCGTCTGGTCCCTGGCCTTCGCAAAACTTCCTTTTGCACCTTCCTAAAGCCTCGTGGGCTTTACCCCTTGACCCAAATAAAGTGTTCTCGCACCAGAACATTTCGGGAAACATCCGAAACCCCTTCCGGAGACCAAACACTATTATCCCATATATTAATCTTTACCTCCGGACTATTCCGGAGCTCCTCGTCATGTCCATGATCTCATCCAGGACTCCGAACAACATTCGGTCACCAACATACATAACTCATATAATACTATATCATCAACGAACGTTAAGCGTGCGGACCCTACAGGTTCGAGAATGATGTAGACATGACCGAGATGCTTCTCCGGCCAATAACCAATAGCGGGACCTGGATGCCCATATTGGTTCCTACATATTCTACGAAGATCTTTATTGGTTGAACCTTTATGACAACATACGTAGTTCCCTTTGTCCGTCGGTATGTTACTTGCCCGAGACTCGATCGTCAGTATCTCCATACCTAGTTCAATCTCGTTATCGACAAGTCACTTTACTCATTCCCTAATACATCATCCCGTAACTAACTCCTTATTTACTTTGCTTGCAAGCTTCTTGTGATGATGTATTACCGAGAGGGCCCGGAGATACCTCTCCGTCATACGGAGTGACAAATCCCAATCTCGATTCACGCCAACTCAATAGACACCTTCGGAGATACCTGCAGAGCATCTTTATGACCAGCCAGTTACATTGTGACGTTGGATAGCACACAAGGTATTCCTCCGACATCCGGGAGTTGCATGATCTCATGGTCGAAGGAATATGTATTTAACATTAAGAAAGTAGTAGCAATAAACTGAATGATCATATGCTAAGCTAACAGATGGGTCTTGTCCATCACATCATTCTCCTAATGATGTGATCCCGTTATCAAATGACAACTCATGTCTATGGTTAGGAAACCTTAACCATCTTTGATCAACGAGCTAGTCTAGTAGAGGCTCACTAGGGACACGGTATTTGTTTATGTATCCACACATGTATTTAAGTTTCTGGTCAATACAATTCTAGCATGAATAATAAACCTTTATCATGATTAAGGAAATATAATAATAACCATTTTATTATTGCCTCTAGGGCATATTTCCATCAATGATTATATCATCAGAGGCTCTGCACTTGAAGAAACACCTTCGGCCCATGAGATCATGGCCATAATCGCCCCTTGGACCGAACCATTGCTTGCCTACCTCCTGCGACAGGAACTCCCTGACGACCAGACGGAGGCGCGGCGCATAATCTGGCGCTCTAAAGCGTACAAGGTACACGAGGGAGAGCTCTATAAAAAGAGCACTACAGGGGTCCTTCAGAGGTGCATCTCCGAAGAGGAGGGGCAACAACTTCTCGCCGAGATACATGCCGGCATGGGCGGCCACCACGCAGCAGCTCGGACCCTGGTCAGCAAGGCCTTTCAAGCAGGGTTCTTCTGGCCCATAGCCCGCGCGGACGCACATACCCTAGTCCAACATTGCATTGGGTGCTAGCTATTTGCAAATCAAAGTCATATGCCTCCCACAGCTCTTCAGACTATACCCATAACCTGGCCATTCGCCGTCTAGGGGCTTGACATGGTCGGACCACTTAAAGCGGGGACCAAGAAAAAGAAATACCTACTAGTTATGGTGGATAAATTCACTAAGTGGATTGAAGCAAAGTCAGTAACCTCTGCGGAATCCGGACCAGTTGTTGACTTCATATCCAGTGTTGTACACCGTTATGGTGTTCCCCACAGCATAATCACCGATAATGGGTCTAATTTTACCTCCCAAGAGGTTAAAGACTGGTGTGCTAGGATGGGCATAAAGCTCGACTATGCTTCGGTATACCACCCGAAAACTAATGGGCAGGTGGAACAAGCAAACAGATTAATTATGAGCGGCATAAAACCTCGTTTAATCTGCTCCCTCGAAGAATCAGATTGCCACTGGGTAGAGGAGCTGGACTCCGTGCTATGGGGGCTGCGCACCAATCCTAATTGGTCAACAGGATACACCCTGTTCTTTATGGTGTATGGCACCGAAGCAGTCCTCCCATGTGATTTGATCCATGACGCACCCAGAGTACGCATGTACGAAGAGAAGGAGGCCGAGCTGGATCGACATGACGACCTGGATGCACTGGAAGGAGAGTGCGACATTGCTCGGGCACGCTCCGCATTCTATCAATAGCAAGCACGGCGCTACTAGAACCGAGAAGTTCGGGCGAAGGCATACAACATGGGAGAGCTCGTCCTCTGCCTCCCCGAGAAGCAGAAGCACAAAATTTCACCTAAATGGGAGGGCCCCTTCATTATAGATGAAGTACTCGCAGGGGGGCATATCGCCTTCGCAGCCTGTCGGATAATCGCCTTGAACCGAACCCGTGGAACGCCGCCCGGCTTCGGCGTTTCTACGCCTAATCTGGCGTCGTCATTAACACTCCTCGCTTTGTCTTCGTCTTTTATTTCTCTTCGTTCTATTTTTGGAGCTTTAGCCTCTCCGAACTAGAGTTTGGATAAACCGCAACACGGCAGGTCACCATTGTACACATCTTCGGATGCACTACCCAGCTTTACCTGGGGCTTCTTTTAAAGAGGCCAATTACAATACACTTGTCACAACTTCGTTTCCGTTGTTTGAATTGATTTCCTTCCCATATCTTTCAAGCCATTATATGCACCTATTTGACTTAAGTCCTTTGCCAAGATGGGTTGCCTGGCTCCTATGTTTACCCCTATGTTTTTGATTGTTCGGCTAGGAAGTAAAGGGAGCACCTCTGCGATTGTTACGCCCGGGTAATCCGGATACGTACCTCAGACGGGTGAAGCCGAAAGCTGGCGTTCTTATAGAAAATAATGGGTCGGCCTCCAAGGAAGTGCAAATAAACAGGCGCTAGCCGCCATCCAACTATTATCGGTTCCTAAAAACCATGAACATCCGTGTGTCACCGGCATCCAAACTCAGGGCCTATGGTCAACATACCTCACCCGAAGAAAGGAACCCTTGGAGGAACTATTTTCTTCGGAAGATGTTTCTTACGTTACAAAGTAATATAACATTGCTCGTTGCGTGTGTTTTGTCTGTTCACACCAAATGGCTGGATTGCCTGGTTACTAGAATTATCCCTTGTTTGTCAGGGCATATAGTACAGAACACTCCCCGATCACTGGTCAGGGAGGCGGAAGCTGATGGCCGGTTAAGACAACGTTTTTACCATGGTTTGAGAATGGCGCGATGTAAAGTACATGGATACATAGAATCACGCACCCTACTCTTTATCAATACCATCTATCAAACTGTCCAAGGCACAATCCTTCTGGGAGTATCGAGCAGCGGGCATCACTTGGTCATATACTAAGCTAAGCGGTATTTCCTGCCCATCCGGCCCCACGGGTCCCACTCGAGCCATAGGTCCAGTCTCGAGTTTGGTAAACCGGGTCTTCACCATTGCCCAGGCCTCACGCGCTCATTACCAGCAAGCCGACATCTTCCACAATTTAAAGCATCGCCTCGCCCCTTTAAAGCGGCCAACCAGCTCAACCATGCTCTCTGGTGGCACTTCTAGCGGCCATAATGCCTTAACCATGCTTTTCATGGCCTTCCGGGCTCTTTCGTGCATTTTGGTCAGTTCCTTTAAAAGGTTCCCTCTAAAGGAATCCACCTCCTCTTCAGGCCGCCCCATCAAGAGACCTAGCAAAACAGGGGCAGCATGTGTTTCAAAATATTGTGATCGCCCACATACGCGTGATGTCGAATTCACGACTTACCGAATATGCCACCATTTAGCTTCTGGTTCTCCTCCAAGGCTTGTGCCAACTAAGATTTTAAATGCTCGATTTCCTCGGTTTTCCGCCGATCTTCTGCCTTGAGATCATTCTTCTCTTCCTGACTTCGTGTCAGCACTCGTTTGCAAGCCTCCAGTTCCCTCCGCAATTGATTCATCGCTTCGGCGGCTGCAGGGACGGCATGGCATCAATATGCCGGAAACGCCATACAGTTTTTAAGCATTTTAAAGCTTTTCCACTTACCAGGAATTTCTCTGGTAGCCTTTTTGGCCACTTCCAGTTCGGCTTTAGCATCGGCTAACTGTGTTCGGCTCAGCTTGAGGTCTTCGGACAACTTGCTGTTCTGTTCCCTCACGGCATGCAAAATCAAGATAATACAGGATCCTTAACTCGGCCATCCCGCCCAAATTAAGGCTTGGGGGCTACTAGGTTAGGAACTATAATTTGCTTTTAAGCCATCTCGCACCTGCATTTTGGCAGAAAAGAGACTGGCGATCCCTTCAAGCCTTGTTCGGGCCGCTCCAAGGTACGCGTCCACCGAATTAAATGCATTAAACTCCTGATCGGTAAAGGCAACATGGAGCAAGGATTCTCTCTGGCGGCGGTGATTCATTACACTCTCGACCTCGGAGTTGGTCATCGAAACATCGTCAGGGTCCTCCGGATGCGCGCCAGCAGCTATGTGTTCGGCGGGGTCCCTAGCCTGCGCCGAGGACCCAAGTCTGGAATTACGCCTCGGCATGTCCGGGGAGTCCTTGAACTGGCACGGTGGTACTCTTCTTCTGCAAAGTTAAGCAAACGTCGGATGAGAGATATCAAGAATGACCCTTTTCGTGGTCCCAAAACATGTTACCTTTGAGCTGAGGGAGCGGTTGCTTCTGCCCTAGCGGAGGCCTTCCTCTTGGATGCCCCATTATGGGCCGAGACCGGCGTATGCCGCGCTCCTCCCATGGTTGGTCGATGCGTAGTATGGCGACCCTTGGGAGTAGAAGTTAGAGTATGCGGGATGGTGCGAGGCGATCGCCCCGTTCGAGAAGAGGTCCTCCTTTCACTTACAGTGGAGGAAGGAAGAACCCTAGGTTGATCAGCCATCATAGCAACCTTGGTTCCGTCAAGGCCTTCCTGGTAAAAGATCCCATCTTCGAAATCAACCGATGTCTCCAGATCGTCATGATAGCCCGGGTCGTCGTCGCGAGAATTATTCTCCGGTTGAGGGGAGGGGCAGTGGACGGACTCGGCCTGATGCCTCCAACCTTGTGCGAGAGCAAAGTACACTCAGCAGGTGTTCGGACGTAATGGTCGAATTACAAACAAAGGACTGAAGCTTACCCAATCTGCCAGATTGTAGCCAGAGCAACCCTCCCGGATACTCAATTGAGCAAAGTCTTCCTCCTCTCCTTTAAAGAGGTCGGCTAATATCTTGGCCATGGCCGCTTTATCATCCGGCCCCTGTTGCTTATAGCGAGTCGCGTCACTGGTCCCGTTGTAGGACCATAGAGGATGCCCCCTCTGTTGAAGGGGATGTACATACCGGGATATGGCGACGGCCATTACTTCGATCATGGTTAGCTTACTGTGAGCCAGTAGTCAAATCTTGGTGGCCAAAAGGTGCACCTCTGCGCTGTCTAGTTGGGAAGGGCTCTTGGGCCACTAGTTGAACCGGTTCTTTAGCAGGGCACTTGAATATTCGGGCAAACCCCTCCGGACTGGGTCGGAAAGCGGAACGTCTTCAATGTGGAACCATTCCGAGGTCCATTCCTCGGGACCCTTTCGTGGGGTCCCAATGGGGTAACCCGTCCCAGCTATCCGCCACACCTCTGCTCCTCCCACTTCAAAGATTGACCCCTCACGGGTACGAGGGATGAGGCAGAAGTATTTCCTCCACAAGTCAAAGTGGGCTTCGCAGCTCAGGAATATCTCGCAGAGGGCCACGAAACCAGAAATATGCAGTATCGACCCTGGGGTGAGGTTGTGGAGCTGGATCCCGTAGAACTCTAATAAACCCCATAGGAAGGGGTGAATGGGAAAACCTAGGCCTCTTAGAAGGAAGGGCACGAATCATACCCTCTCTTCCTTGCTTGGAGCAGGGGAGCTCTAGGCGAGTGCTTGGCCGTTGACAGAGATTAATCCGGCGCGGACGGGAACGAGATCCACCACGGGAAGATAGCCCTGCGTCTGCAGGTTGCTCAGCTAGAGGCGCGAGACTGAACAGCTCGTCCAATTGATGTCTACTACGCAACTTTATCCTTGTAGACGTTGTTGGGCCTCCAAGTGCAGAGTTTTGTAGGACAGTAGCAAATTTCCCTCAAGTGGATGACCTAAGGTTTATCAATCCGTGGGAGGCGTAGGATGAAGATGGTCTCTCTCAAACAACCCTGCAACTAAATAACAAAGAGTCTCTTGTGTCCCCAACACACCCAATACAATGGTAAATTGTATAGGTGCACTAGTTCGGCGAAGAGATGGTGATACAAGTGCAATATATATGGTAGATACAGGTTTTTGTAATCTGAAAATATAAAAACAGCAAGGTAACTAGTAACAAAAGTGAGCGAAAATGGTATTGCAATGCTTCGAAACAAGGCCTAGGGTTCATACTTTCACTAGTGCAAGTTCTCTCAACAATGATAACATAATTAGATCATATAACAATCCCTCAACATGCAACAAAGAGTCACTCCAAAGTCACTAATAGCGGAGAATAAATGAAGAGATTGTTGTAGGGTACGAAACCACCTCAAAGTTATTCTTTCTGATCGATCTATTGGGCTATTCCTATAAGTGTCACAAACAGCCCTAGAGTTCGTACTAAAATAACACCTTACGACACACATCAACCAAAACCCTAATGTCACCTAGATACTCCAATGTCACCACAAGTATCCGCGGGTTTGATTATATGATATGCATCACACAATCTCAGATTCATCTATTCAAACCAACACAAAGAACTTCAAAGAGTGCCCCAAAGTTTCTACCGGAGAGTCAAGACAAAAACATGTGCCAACCCCTATGCATAAGTTCACAAGGTCACAGAACCCGCAAGTTGATCACCAAAACATACATCAAGTGGATCACATGAATATCCCATTGTCACCACAGATAAGCACATGCAAGACATACATCAAGTGTTCTCAAATCCTTAAAGACTCAATCCGATAAGATAACTTCAAAGGGAAAACTCAATTCATTACAAGAAGGTAGAGGGGTAGAAACATCATAAGATCCAACTATAATAGCAGAGCTCGCGATACATCAAGATCGTGCCAAATCAAGAACACGAGAGAGAGAGATCAAACACATAGCTACTGGTACATACCCTCAGCCCCGAGGGTGAACTACTCCCTCCTCGTCATGGAGAGCGCCGGGATGATGAAGATGGCCACCGGTGATGATTTTCCCCTCCGGCAGGGTGCCGGAACAGGGTCCCAATTGGTTTTTCGTGGCTACAGAGGCTTGCAGCGCCGGAACTCCCGATCTAGGTTTCTTTTTGGGGGTTTCTATATTTATAGGAATTTTTGGCGTCGAGAACAAGTCAGGGGGGTCCACGAGGAGCCCACAAGACCGGAGGGCGCCCCCAGGTGGGTAGGGCGCGCCCTCCACCCTTGTGGAGGCCTCGTGGCTTATCTGGCCCAACTCTTTTGCTTCGGGAGCTTCTTCTGGTCCATAAAAAATCACCTTAAATTTTCAGCTCATTTGGACTCCGTTTGATATTCCTTTTCTGCGAAACTCAAAAACAAGGAAAAAACAGAAACTGGCACTGGGCTCTAGGTTAATAGGTTAGTCCCAAAAATCATATAAAATAGCATATAAATGCATATAAAACATCCAAGATGGATAATATAATAGCATGGAACAATCAAAAATTATAGATACGTTGGAGACGTATCAAGCATCCCCAAGCTTAATTCCTGCTCGTCCTCGAGTAGGTAAATGATAAAAACAGAATTTTTGATGTGGAATGCTACCTAACATATTTATCCATGTAATTTTCTTTATTGTGGCATGAATATTCAGATCCGTAAGATTCAAAACAAAAGTTTAATATTGACATAAAAACAATAATACTTCAAGCATACTAACAAGGCAATTATGTCTTCTCAAAATAACATGGCCAAAGAAAGCTTATCCCTACAAAATCATATAGTCTGGCTATGCTCCATCTTCATCACACAAAATATTCAAATCATGCACAACCCCGATGGCAAGCCAAGCAATTGTTTCATACTTTTGATGTTCTCAAACTTTTTCAACTTTCACGCAATACATGAGCGTGAGCCATGGACATAGCACTATGGGTGGAATAAAAGGTGGTTGTGGAGAAGACAAAAAAGAGGGAGATAGTCTCACATCAACTAGGCGTATCAACGGGCTATGGAGATGCCCATCAATAGATATCAATGTGAGTGAGTAGGGATTGCCATGCAACGGATGCACTAGAGCTATAAGTTTATGAAAGCTCAAAAAGAAACTAAGTGGGTGTGCATCCAACTCGCTTGCTCACGAAGACCTAGGGCAATTTGAGGAAGCCCATCATTGGAATATACAAGCCAAGTTCTATAATGAAAAATTCCCACTAGTATATAAAAATGACAACATAGGAGACTCTCTATCATGAAGATCATGGTGCTACTTTGAAGCACAAGTGTGGTAAAAGGATAGTAGCATTGCCCCTTCTCTCTTTTTCTCTCTTTTTTCCTTTTTTCTCTTTTTCTTTCTTTTTTTTCTCTTTTTTTTCTTTTTCTTTTTCTTTCTTTCTTTCTCATTTTCTTTTTTTTTCTTTTATTTCCTCACATGGGAAAATGCTCTAATAATGAAAATCATCATACTTCTATTTACTTACAACTCAAAAATTACAACTCGATACTAGAACAAAATATGACTCTATATGAATGCCTCCGGCGGTGTACCGGGATGTGCAATGAATCAAGAGTGACATGTATAAAAGAATTATGAATGGTGGCTTTGCCACAAATACGATGTCAACTACATGATCATGCAAAGCAATATGACAATGATGATGCGTGTCATAATAAACGGAACGGTGGAAAGTTGCATGGCAATATATCTCAGAATGGCTATGGAAATGCCATAATAGGTAGGTATGGTGGCTGTTTTGAGGAAGGTATATGGTGGGTTTATGGTACCGGCGAAAATTGCGCGGCACTAGAGAGGCTAGCAAAGGTGGAAGGGTGAGAGTGCGTATAATCCATGGACTCAACATTAGTCATAAAGAACTCACATACTTATTACAAAAATCTATTAGTCATCAAAACAAAGTACTAGACACATGCTCCTAGGGGAAGGGTTGGTAGGAGTTAACCATCGCGCGATCCCGACCTCCACACAAAGGATGACAATCAAAAAATATCTCATGCTCCGACTTCGTTACATAACGGTTCACCATACATGCATGCTACGGGACTCACAAACCTTAACACAAGTATTTCTCAAATTCACAACTACTCACTAGCATGACTCTAATATCACCATCTTCATATCTCAAAACAATCATAAGGAATCAAACTTCTCATAGTATTCAATGCACTTTATATGAAAGTTTTTATTATATCCCTCCTGGATGCCCATCATATTAGGACTAAATTCATAACCTAAGAAAATTACCATGCTGTTTAAGACTCTCAAAATGATATAAGTGAAGCATGATAGTTCATCAATTTCTTCAAAATAAAACCACCGTCGTGCTCTAAAAAGATATAAGTGAAGCACTAGAGCAAATGACAAACTACTCCAAAAGATATAAGTGAAGATCAATGAGTAGTCGAATAATTGTGTAACTATGTGAAGACTCTCTAACATTTAAGAATTTCAGATCTTAATATTTTATTCAAACAGCAAGCAAAGCAAAATAAATGACATTCTAAGAATAGCACACATCATGTGAAGAAGTAAAAACTTAGGCTCAACCGATACTAACCGATAATTGTTGATGAAGAAAGGTGGGATGCCAACCGGGGCATCCCAAGCTTAGATGCTTGAGACTTCTTGAAATTTAACTAGGGATGCCTTGGGAATCCCCAAGCTTGAGCTTTTGTGTCTCCTTAATTCCTTTTATATCACGGTTTCCCTAAATCTTAAAAACTTCATCCACACAAAACTCAACAAGAACTTGTGAGAAAAGTTAGTATAAATCAAATGCAAAACCTTATCATTCTCTACTGTAGCAAATCACTAAAATTATTATTTTAAATTTCATACTAAATGCCTCTGCATATTTAATACTCCTATCCTCAAATAGAATCATTAAACAAGCAACCATATGCAAACAATGCAAACATAACAACAATCTGTCAAAACAGGACAGTCTGTAAAGATTGCAATTGTACTCATACTTACCTAACTCCAAAAATTATGAAAATTTACCACACTGTATAAAATTTGTTGTTACTCATTGTGTAAAAATTTCAAGATTTTACCACGTTCTGACTTTACAGAAGAATTCATACAATGATAGAAAACTTTCTGTTTTCAAAACAGAAACATATAGACTTGCAAAATAAGCATGGTAAAAGGCTACACTTGACCTTTTATTGAAATAAAAGATGCAAAACATTATTATAAATAACAGAAAGCAAATACTAATAAAATAAAATGATGCTCCAAGCAAAACTCATATCATGTGACGAATAAAAATATAGCTCCAAGTAAGGTTACCGATAATGTTGGAGACGAAAGAGGGGATGCCTTCCGGGGCATCCCCAAGCTTAGTTGCTTGGATGTTCCTTGAATATTACCTTGGAGTGCCTTGGGAATACCCAAGCTTAGGGTCTTGTCACTCCTTATTCTCCTCATATCGATATCTCACCCAAAACTTGAAAACTTCAATCACACAAAACTTAACGGAACTTCGTGAGATGGGTCAGTATGATAAAACAAATCATTCACTTTGGTACTGTCAAGACAAGATTCAAAATTTTTATAACCTGATACCTACTGTACTCTATCATTTCTACAATTTATATTGAGCAATATAAGCCATAGAAACTAAGAAACAAGCAAACTATGCATCGAAAACAGAATCTATCAAAAACAGAACAGTCTGTAAAGATCTGAATTAAGGTCATACTTATGTAACTCCAGTAATTCTTAAAAATTAGGACAACGTATACAATTTATATATAAATACTATGTAAAAAATTCAGAGTTTTTCCACGTTCCATAAAAATATAGGAATTTCTGTACTGGACGCAAAAGTTTCTGTTTTTGCACAGAATCAAATCAACTATCAACCAACTATCCCAAAGGCTTTGCTTGGCACTTTATTGAAACAAAAGCTATAAAACATGATTAATACAGTATCTTAATCATGTGAACACACAAAAACAGTAGGTATAAATATTGGGTTGTCTCCCAACAAGCGCTTTTCTTTAATGCCTTTTTAGCTAGGCATGATGATTTCAATGATGCTCACATAAAAGATAAGAATTGAAACATAATGGGAGCATCATGAAGCATATGACTAACACATTTAAGTCTAACCCACTTCCTATGCATAGGAATTTTGTGAGAAAACAATTTATGGGAGCAAGAATCAACTAGCATAGGAAGGCAAAACAAGCATGACTTCAAGATTTTCAACACATAGAGAGGAAACTTGATATTATTGTAATTCCTACAAGCATATATTCTTCCCTCATAATAATTTTCAGCAGCATCACGAATGAATTCAAAAATATAACTATCACATAAAGCATTCTTTTCATGATCTACAAGCATAGAAATTTTTCTACTCTCCACATAAGCAAGTTTATTCTCATGAATAGTAGTGGGAGCAAACTCAACAAAATAACTATCATGTGAGGCATAATCCAATTGAAAACTAAAATCATGATGACAAGTTTTATGGTTATCATTATTCTTTATAGCATACATGTCATCACAATAATCATCATATATAACAACTTTATTCTCATAATCAATTGGAACCTCTTCCAAAATAGTGGATTCATCACTAAATAAAGTCATGACCTCTCCAAATCCACTTTCATCCTTATTAAAATAAGAATCAACACCCTCCAAAATAGTGGGATCAATACTACCTAAAGTTGACACTCTTCCAAACCCACTTTCATCAATATAATCATCATAAATAGGAGGCATGCTATCATCATAATAAATTTGCTCATCAAAACTTGGGGGAGTAAAAATATCATCTTCATAAAACATAGCATCCCCAAGCTTGTGGCTTTGCATATCATTAGCATCATGGATATTCAAAGAATTCATACTAACAACATTGCAATCATGCTCATCATTCAAAGATTTTTTGCCAAACATTTTATAGACTTCTTCTTCTAGCAATTGAGCACAATTATCGGAATCCTTATTTTCATGAAAGACATTAAAAAGATGAAGCATATGAGGCAACCTCAATTCCATTTTTTTGTAGTTTTCTTTTATAGACTAAACTAGTGATAAAACAAGAAACTAAAAGATTCGATTGCAAGATCTAAAGATATACCTTCAAGCACTAACCACCCCGGCAACGGCGCCAGAAAAGAGCTTGATGTCTACTACGCAACTTTATCCTTGTAGACGTTGTTGGGCCTCCAAGTGCAGAGTTTTGTAGGACAGTAGCAAATTTCCCTCAAGTGGATGACCTAAGGTTTATCAATCTGTGGGAGGCGTAGGATGAAGATGGTCTCTCTCAAACAACCCTGCAACCAAATAACAAAGAGTCTCTTGTGTCCCCAACACACCCAATACAATGGTAAATTGTATAGGTGCACTAGTTCGGCGAAGAGATGGTGATACAAGTGCAATGTGGATGGTAGATATAGGTTTTTTTAATCTGAAAATATAAAAACAGCAAGGTAACTAGTAACAAAAGTGAGCGAAAACGGTATTGCAATGCTTCGAAACAAGGCCTAGGGTTCATACTTTCACTAGTGCAAGTTCTCTCAACAATGATAACATAATTAGATCATATAACAATCCCTCAACGTGCAACAAAGAGTCACTCCAAAGTCACTAATAGCGGAGAATAAACGAAGAGATTATTGTAGGGTACGAAACCACCTCAAAGTTATTCTTTCTGATCGATCTATTGGGCTATTCCTATAAGTGTCACAAACAGCCCTAGAGTTCGTACTAAAATAACACCTTAAGACACACATCAACCAAAACCCTAATGTCACCTAGATACTCCAATGTCACCACAAGTATCCGTGGGTTTGATTATACGATATGCATCACAGAATCTCAAATTCATCTATTCAAACCAACACAAAGAACTTCAAAGAGTGCCCCAAAGTTTCTACCGGAGAGTCAAGACGAAAACGTGTGCCAACCCCTATGCATAAGTTCACAAGGTCACAGAATCCGCAAGTTGATCACCAAAACATACATCAAGTGGATCACGTGAATATCCCATTGTCACCACAGATAAGCACATGCAAGACATACATCAAGTGTTCTCAAATCCTTAAAGACTCAATCCGATAAGATAACTTCAAAGGGAAAACTAAATTCATTACAAGAAGGTAGAGGGGGAGAAACATCATAAGATCCAACTATAATAGCAAAGCTCGCGGTACATCAAGATCGTGCCAAATCAAGAACACGAGAGAGAGAGATCAAACACATAGCTACTGGTACATACCCTCAGCCCTGAGGGTGAACTACTCCCTCCTCGTCATGGAGAGCGCTGGGATGATGAAGATGGCCACCGGTGATGATTTCCCCCTCCGGCAGGGTGCCGGAACAGGGTCGCGATTGGTTTTTTGTGGCTACAGAGGCTTGCGGCGGAGAAACTCCCGATCTAGGTTTCTTTTTGGGGGTTTCTATATTTATAGGAATTTTTGGCGTCGAGAACAAGTCAGGGGGGGTCCACGAGGAGCCCACAAGACCGGAGGGCGCCCCCAGGGGGGTAGGGCTTCTTTTGGTGCATAAAAAATCACCGTAAATTTCCAGCTCATTTGGACTCCGTTTGATATTCCTTTTCTGCGAAACTCAAAAACAAGGAAAAAACAGAAACTGGCACTGGGCTCTAGGTTAATAGGTTAGTCCCAAAAATCATATAAAATAGCATATAAATGCATATAAAACATCCAAGATGGATAATATAATAGCATGGAACAATAAAAAATTATAGATACGTCAGAGACGTATCACCAATCACCAGGGAGAGGGCCATGAGGGCGCTAGGATGAACCAGGAACGTCGGCCATGGTGCTTGAGAATTTCTTCGGCGCTGTTTTTTGTGAAGGGGATGGGTTAACCGTCTCCCACACCTTTGGATCTATAAATAGGCGTTTCGTCTCAAAGCTGAAAAGACAGGCTTACGAAAGGGTGGCATTGGGCCACACGCCTTCTAAAAAGGCGCGCGATGGTCAAAGTTGGCCCTTGCCCCGAGGTAAGCATTAAACTCCGATGGTCCCACCGTGTTCTGGTGAGGTCCTAAAAATCCAGATTGTCAAACCGGTCGGGCACGAATACAATATTGATCTGGACTATACTGGGTGACAAACCTCTGATGTTAATCCGGTTAGTATTCGGCCATGAAACACTTCTTCGAACAATACATGTAAAGGTGAAGAACTCACCTCGCAAGCCGAAGATTTGGAGCACGCCAGATGACAATCCCCGATGTTGGAGGCTAGTTCGGGGGCTACTGGCAGAGTCCTGGACTAAGGGGTCCTCGGGCCGTCGACCTACTACATATGGGCCGGACTGATGGGCCACTATGGGGCCAAGCTAGAGTACGGACCCGTGACCGGACAGGAGATCTCTGAAGTCGTGGTGTGCCCTCCAAGTCAGGATTAGCGGGATCTTTCCTTCTCTGTAATTGATCGTCTGTAATCCTAACCCTACTAGTGTCTATATAAACCAGGGTTTTTAGTCTTTAGGGCTAGAGCAACATCCTTTACCCCCTTCAACCTAGGGTTTAGCTCGCCCGATCTCGAGGTAGATCGACTCTGTAACCATATCATACATCAAATACAATCAAGCAGGACGTAGGGTTTTACCTCTTCGAGAGGGCCTGAACCTGGGTAAATGCCGTGTTCATCGTTCCTTGTTCCCCATCGATCCTAGATCCACAGCTCGGGACCCCCTACCCGAGATCCGCCAGTTTTGACACCGACAAAGAGCGCGATCAGCGAGAACGTGTAGCCACATATGCCAATCGATAAGGCCGCAACATCCAAAGGCCGGGTAGACATACAAGAACACACCATCTGGCCAGACCACAACATCCAAAGGCCGTTATCGGTCTTTCCATATAGTAGGCATGTCTCCCTATGTCGCTCATGAACGTGCACTGTGTGTGTGTGTGTGTGTGTGTGTGTGTGTGTGTGTGTCCTTCTCAATCCCACACACAAACACCCCTCCCCCCCTTCTCCCTTTCTATCAATGTATTGCTTGTTGCACCATTGGTGCAAAGACTAACTACAACTCGGAAGGAAGTGAACTATTTGAGGTATTTTTTTCCTAAACTAAGCAAATAATTATGTTCGTACTATGTTTGTATTTCCTCTAACGATGATCATTTCCCATTGCTTTCTTTCGCGACAGTGCTAGATACATCCATTTCAGCCCATTTGCGAGATAAGCTTTTTGGGACGGAAGGGGTAGATTCCAACAAACGCAACCAAAAAGATAAGTGTACCAGTAGAAAGAAGATCTCAGCGAACCATGCAACACACACATCTGAAAGCAGCATGTTAAGTTATGCGATGGTAGGAAGTTTTTGCATGTCGGGCAGAAAAAAATCAAAGGACCACAACCCCACCTAAGCATGATCTAGGCCTCCATGTTGCGCGCGAGGTGGTGCACACGGGCACGAGGGCCTGCCTCAGGGGCCGAAGACACTGACATGAGGGTATGGCCTCCTCTTCACGTGTGAAGGAGTGTACCAGACACTGCATGCGTGCGCGACCCAAGCCACCGCATGGAGGTAGCCCTACACATGCTTGCAATCCTCCCAATCGTCAAGGCGCCTGGCAACACATCTCTGTCTTTGCCGATCATCGCTCCATAGAAGAATATGTCCTCAGCAAAGAAAAATCTGTGGTGCTCACCTGCCATGCTGGGCAAGCGCTGAAGGACGATGGCGCGTTGCTCCGCCCCACGAACATAGTCGATGAACTCTGCATTGAAACCAACAATTTGATCCATCCCTAAACAACCCCTAGATCGTGGGTGACGGTGGCGATTATCTTCAAGCCATGATCAAAGCAATAAATTTGTGCAACCTGCAACCACGTCCGCCTGGAACCCCATTCGGAATGACCAAACCTGAGGGCTATGGTTTCGAGTAGGAATATGCGCCTAGTTTGAGAGAAAATAGAAAAAATATTTAAGAAGGACGTGAAATGCAAAAAGATTGTAGAACAAGTACTTCTTGAACACAAACGAAAGAGAGGGTGAAGAGGCGTAGGAGAAGCAGTTCCCGATACATAGAACGGTCAATAATTCATCCACTCTTACACCTCGGCTTCTTCGCATGCCGAGGGGAGTAATGAAAAAGACAGCATGCAAGCAACCAATGCCGAGGAGCACGTACCGAGGAGCAGCTTCTACAACAACATGGCCAATGTACATGCGAAGGCACCGCAAGTTGCACCATCATATAAGGTGCCCCTCTACTCCAATCCATCTGCGTGATCGCACACACCTACGCACCTAGACCAAGGACAAAAGAGATCCCACCAATCGCAAGATCAAGTGACCACAACCCACATCCATGGAAGTGATGCTCTCGAGCAGCAGGCGCCTGCGGCAGATGGTCCACAATACCGGCTTGCATCCTGACACTTAGAAACACCTCCAGAAGGTGCTCGTGGCTGCCACAATGTATACACATATGTGAGGGTCTTAGGCACGTCGATAGCTTCAAAACAAGCCCAAGAACGCTCAAATCAGAGTTGGATGTGAAAGTTATGGCCAAAGCGGTGAAATCCCCGAAGCCGATTTTGTGTGGCCGCACACTTGGCTCGACAGTCCGGGCGACGCCCGGGCAGGTCAGATCCGATTCTGTTTTGCGAATGAGTTGGTCGAATAGTTTGGCTCGAAAATTCCTAGTCAGTCCGGGCGGCTTAGGAAATTTCAGATCCCGAAGGGGTCTGAAAACTTGATTTGGGGTGGGAAAATGAGATTTCTTGCTCGAAATGGATGCGGAAAAAGAAAAAATTGGGCTAGGGAATGCAAAGGAAGGTAGGTCAACTCACGACACCAAATGATCTAGGGCAAGCCTCAATGTTATCCTGATCTTCATGAATTGGAGGTGAATTTGTGGAAGAACACAAAGAATATGATGAACAAGAGGGGGAACAAGAGGGGAAACACTCAAATCAACAAACATACATGTAAATCCAAATATGCATAGTTAGACCCTTGACAAAGAGGGCTTGATGCTTCTATGAGAGAGATGGAACAAGATAGGGTTCTTCCCTAAGTCCTAGAATAAAGAGGGCTTGATGCTTCTATGAAGCCTTTCTTCTCCACAAGTGGAGGTCTTGATGATTCGCTTGGGGAACCCTTCTCCTCAAGACGAGGACACGATTCCACTAGGGAAGATAGATCCCACAAAGGGGAGATACATGAGCAAATATCTATGGTTTTAGTTCTAGTCTTTGCTAACACTAGAGAGGTGGTGGGGGAGTGGTATATATTGGTCCACCCATGAAGGGGTATGTGAGGAGGGAATACATGGACCGTGGGCCTTTTACTACGCGCGAGCAAGACTCAGTCGGACAGATCGGCGGGAAAGTGTGTGGACAGTTCGGGCGTTGGAGCAAGCACGAGGCAGACTTGGAGATAGTCGGATGTGGGTGCGGACTCGGGTGGTCGGACACTCTGGGTTGCCAGACATACGACTGGACAGTCAGGTAAACACCCGACTACAACTTTTTTCTTTGGGTGTTATGTGCCCTTCTAGCCGGATAGTCAGCGCAAAGTGACCGAACAGTCCGACTGCATGATGGCGGCTCCTCCATCTTCGTCTTGCGCTTTTTTCTTTGCTTCCAAGCTCCCCTCATGGATGATGTAGGTGTACACTTGTGTTTGCACTCCTCCTTAACATGTGTGGTGCTCCTATGTATGCGCAAGGGAGGAGGTTCAAGTAGTATGCCATCCATGAGATAACCAAGTAGACACGCATAAAGGATAGAGTTCACCTTAGTATATGTGATGCACATGTCCCTTGGCGATTGACCCCAATACCATGGTGATGGCACTAAGGCGTCCGACACCAGGTAGGCACATTGACAAACGCCCAAGCCCGATCGGACGGCTGAGAGCATGGCAGGTAGACACCACCGTGAGGTGGGCGCGCATAGGAGGACACGAAGGCACTCGCGAGCGAGGATCTTTGACTAGGGAGAGACGACATCCCCAAGCAGCTTGATCCCCATTTTAGCCAGCGCAAGCCCGCCTTCAGCAATCGCACACACGTAAGAAATCACCGGTAAAGTAAACCATACCGCCATGCCCTCCAAAATAGTGATTACAGAGATGACAACAAATCACATCCTTTACACACGAATCAACAACACAACTTAAATATATTCAGCAAGAAACTACACCAAAAAAATAAGACGATTGATAACCAACATGATGAGATTCAGCTATATAAGACACACATAAAGGTAGCAAAGGAACCATGGAGAAATTGATCGAGCAAACATTGACGCAGTGGACACGAGCGACAATCACAAATGGACCGATGAGGTAGCCCACGTCAGGGAGCAGAAGTCCAAGAATGTATGCAACCAAATGGCGAGAAAAAGTTGGAAATACCTACAAATGGGAGGGGAAAGAAAATGGATAGTCAGCATACAAAAGAAACCAGAGAAAGAAGAAAAGGGCATATGAACCCCAGCTCAACTAGTTGGCGGAGGGCTGACGAAAATGCTCATCGAACCCCTTCCATTCCAGGGGAGCAAAGCCAGAGGAAGCCGGTGAGCCTTGTTACGTGAGATGACAGGCGTGCAGGAGAGCGTTGGCAGGAGTACAGACAAAAAAAATCACAGAACCGCTTCCATTCGAGGGGAGCGAAACAGGAGGAAGCCAACGAGCTTTGTTAGACGTTAGACGACAGGCATGAAGGAGGGCGCTGCGATGGGAAGAAAAGAACATGGGGAGGCACGAGGGTATAGCCGTGGAGAAAGGCGGTGCTAGACAATCAACAGAGGACGCGCTTTAACCCAGCATGCCAAATGACAAACCCCAGCCAATGGCCTCACTCACCCGGGCCATTAACCTGATACGTCTCCAACGTATCTATAATATTTGCTTGTTCCATGCTGTTATATTATCATTCTTGGATGTTTTACAATCATTTTAAAGCAACTTTATATCATTTTTGGGACTAACCTATTGACATAGTGCCCAGTGCCAGTTGTTGTTTTTTGCTTGTTTTTTACTTCGCAGAATATCAGTACCAAACGGAGTCCAAACGCAGCGAAACTTTTTGGAGATTTTTTTGGAGCAAAAGAAACCTTGGGGGCCAATAAAGCACCTGGGAGGAGGCCAGTGGTGACCACAAGACACCAGGGCGCACCCAGGTGGGTTGTGGGCCCCACGGAGGCCTCCTGCACCGCCTCTTTGCCCTATAAATTCCCAAATATTCCAAAAACCCTAGGGGAGTCGACGAAACACAATTCCAGCCGCTGCAAGTTCCAGAACCATGAGATCCAATCTAACACCATCACGAAGGGGTTCATCGCCCTCATTGGTGCCTCTCCGATGATGCGTGAGTAGACCACCATAGACCTAAGGGTCCGTAGGCAGTAGTTAGATGGCTTCCTCTCTCTTTTTGCTTCTCATTACAATGGTCTCTTGGAGATCTACTTGATGTAACACTTTTTGCGGTGTGTTTGTTGGGATTCGATGAACTTTGAGTTTATGATCAGATCTATATCCATGAATATTATTTGAGTTTTCTTTGATCTCTTATATGAATGATTATTTATAGCCTCATATTTCTTCTTCGAATCTTTGGTTTAGTTAGGCCAACTATATCGATTTTTCTTGCCATGGGAAGAGGTGCTTTGTGATGGGTTCGATCTTGCGGTGTCCTCTCCCAGTGACAGAAGGGGCATCGAGGCACACATGTATCGTTGCTATTAAGGATAACAAGATGGGGTCTATTCCTAGATGAATAGATCTTGTCTACATCATGTCATCATTCTTATTGCATTACTCCGTTTCTTCATGAACTTAATACACTAGATGCATGCTGGATAGCGGTCGATGTGTGGAGTAATAGTAGTAGATGCAGGAAGGAGTCGTCTACTAATCTTGGACGTGATGCCTATATATTGATCATTGCCTTGGATATCGTCATAATTATTCGATCTTCTATCAATTGCCCAACAGTAATTTGTTTACCCACCGTGTGCTATTTTCTCGAGAGAAGCCACTAGTGAAATCTGCCCCCGGGTCTATCTTTTATCATATTGCTTTCCGATCTATTTTTCATCGCATTTGTTTTCAGATCTATTATTCCAAAAACCCAAAAATACTTTGCTGCACTTTTTTATTTGCATCTTTTATTTTGTGTTTTATTCAGATCTATTTATCCAGACACATACAAAACAATCTATCTTTCTACCAAGGAGGGATTGACAACCCCTCTTACGCATTGGGTTGCGAGGATTTGTTCTTTGTGTGCAGGTACCATTTACATATTGTTGCTTGGTTCTCCTACTGGATTGATACCTTGGTTTCATAACTGAGGGAAATACCTACTGTAGCTATACTGCATCATCCCTTCCTCTTTGGGGAAATACTGACGCGGTTTCAAGCCGCATCAAAAGGAATTTCTGGCGCCGTTGCAAGGGAGACATCATCAACATCTATCAGGTTCCTAATCACAAATCCCATCTCCTTGCAATTTACATTATTTGCCATTTGCCTCTCATTTTCATCTCCCCCACTTCACAAAATTTGCTATTTTATTTGCCTTCTCTTTTTTTCGTTCGCCTTTTTCTCGTCAGATCTATCTTTTTTGCAATCTTGTTTGCGTGGTCATGATGTCTCAAAGAAAGTACTATGATTTTTCTTACCCCAATATTTTGCTTGAAATTGAGAAAAGTACGAAGGAATATATGATTACACAATTTGAGCACAATAAATATTTTACAGAAGAACTTAAGGAACACTCTGTTGTGTTAGATGCTATAACCAAACAACTTGATGATATTAGTAGAGAAGTTTGTAATCTCCAATCCAAGTATGCTCATGCTGAAAATTTGCTAGGCAAAATATCCGATGCACAAGCTACCCTAGTAAATCAAATGGCCGCCAAGCCAATTTCTTTAGAAGATAAAAATGATGAAGATCTTAAAGTGATTGGTGTTTCTTATATTGATTCCTTGTTTAGTAAAATTAAAATTGATGATAAATGGACTGAAGAAGAGTCAACTTTAGCTAGAGGGCGTCCCGATAATTTGGAGGGTGAAAATCTTGATGAAAAAATTGATAAAAGTGGGTTTGTAGAGGTTAAAACTTTAACTAGTGATGTGCCCACTCTTTTGGATTACAAAGACTTTAATTATGATAATTGCTCTTTGATTGAATGTATTTCTTTATTGCAATCCATGATAAATTCACCCCATGCTTATGAACAAAATAAAGCTTTTACTAAACATATCGTAGATGCCATGATGAAAGTTTTAGAAGAAAAGTTGGAATTAGAGATTTTAATTCCTAGAAAATTACATGATGAATGGGAACCTACCATCAAAGTCAATATAAAAAATTATGAGTGCTTTGCTTTATGTGATTTGGGTGCTAGTGTTTCCACAATTCCGAAATCTTTATGTGATGTGCTTGGTCTTACCGATATTGAAGAATGTTCTCTTAATTTGCACTTGGTGGATTCTACTATTAAAAGGCCTTTGGGAAGAATTAATGGTGTTCTTATTCTTGCAAATAGGAATTATCTGCCCATAAATTTTATTTTTCTTGATATTGATTGCAATCCATCTTGTCCAATTATACTTGGTAGACCGTTTTTACGTACTATTGGTGCCGTGACTGATATGAAAGAAGGCAATATTAAATTTCAATTCCTACTAAGAAAGGGTATGGAACACTTCCCTAGAACAAGAATTAAGCCACCATATGAATCAATCATGAGGGCATCCTATGGATCAAAAACTAAAGATGACAATATTTGAATCTATGCATTATGCCTAGCTAGGGGCATAAAATGATAGCGCTTGTTGGGAGGCAACCCAATGAATAAAATTTATTTTTCCATTTTTATTTTTGTTCTTGAGTGTTTGCACATTTATGTCTCTTTTATGATTGTGTTTTTTATGTTTTAATTAGTATTTGTGCCAAGTAAAGCCTTTGGGATAGCTTTGGTGATAGTTGATTTGATCCTGTTGAAAAATAGAAACTTTTGCATCCAGTAACAGAGTTTTTTAAATTCATAGGAGCGATTAAAAATTATGGATTTTTACAGAAGATTGATATGAAAATTTCCTATGTTTTCCTAAATTTTTAGATTATTTGGAGTTAGATAAGTACAAGAACAATTCATCTTTACAGACTCTTCTGTTTTTGACAGATTCTGTTTTCTTTGCATCGTGTGCTTATTTTGATGAATCTATGGATTGTATCGGGGGGTATAAGACATGGAAAAGTTAGAATACATTATATATAATGCAATAAAAAAATTCGAATGGGTTTGCAACAGTACATAAAGTAAAGATTGGTTTTCTTATACTAACGGATCTCATGAAGGTTTTGTTAAGTTTTGTATGATTGAAGTTTTCAAGTTTTGGGTGAGAACACGATGAATGAAGGAATAAGGAGAGGCAAGAGCCTAAGGTTGGGGATGCCCCATGGAACCCCAAGTTAATATTCAAGGAGAACCAAGCAACTCAGCTTGGGGATGCCTCGGAAGGCATCCCCTCTTTCTTCTAACGAACATCGGTATTTTACTTGGAGCTATATTTTTATTCGTCACATATCATGAGTTTTGCTTGGAGCGTCTTGTATTATATGAGTCTTTGCTTGTTTTGCTTTTTAGTTTGTCACAAGTATCCTTGCTGGACGCACCTATTTGAGAGAGCCGAAATTATGCTATGATTTGTTAGAATTGCTCTTTATGGTTCACTTAATTTTTTTTGAGCTATGGAATTGCTCTAGTGCTTCACTTATATGTTTTTGAGCACGGTGTGCTTTAATATTTTTGAGGAAATGCTCTCATGCTTCACTTAGATTAATTTGAGAGTTAGTAAATTTTTGAAGAAATTCTCTCATGCTTCACTTATATTATTTTGAGAGAAGAAAATTTTTATGCTCATGTTCTTCACTTAAATTTATTTGAGCTTGTCAAAAGCAATTGCAACATATGAAATTAGTCCCAAAGTGATAGATATTCAAGAGGGATATAATAAAAACTTTCATGAAGATCATTGGACAAAATATACTTGATTCTTTGTAATAGTTTTGAGATATGATGATAGTAATATACGAGTCATGTTGGTGAGTAATTATGCTTTAGTAAGTATATTGGTGTTAAGGTTTGTGATTCCCTATGCAAGCACGAAAGTCAATAGTTATGCAATGAAATTACATCCTACTTGTGGTGCATTATTCGGTGTTAGTTATGCTCAATGCTCGCTTATGTGAATTTTTTTTCTTGGTTGGTTGTTTCTCAATCTTTTTGCTAGCCTCCACTTGTACTAAGTAGAAATACTACTTGTGCATCCAAACCTTTTAAACCCAAATTTGCCATATGAGTCCACCATACCTACCTATATGCGGTATTTCCGAGACGTTCTAAGCAAATTTGTATGTGCCAACTCTAATTTTTTCAAAATGAATTTCCTTTTTGTGTGCTCGTACCGTTCATGAAGCGGCAGGGGGTGGCCAATATTTTCCATGCTAAATGTGTTATTCTCAAGATGAGTGTTTATTCACTTGTCATTGCACGAGAATATGGCGGTAATAGGGATGCCCAGTCCCGGAATGGAAAAGAAATTTACTTTATGTTGTCAAATAATAAATTCCTTGGAAAGTGTTGGTATGGACGGTACCCATGGATACGGCTAGTCGTGGAATGTGAAAGTACGGTGGAAAAGGGAATAAACTTTATTTTCTGTTTGGGAACCGCTTGATATATCTAGCATGGAAAGTGTTGGGAATTACTCAGTCGTTTTCGTTGACGGGAAAAGCATGCCTCTCAATTTTTTTATCTCTCAATTTAAGCTTTGAGCTCTGGCACCTCTACAAATCCCTACTTCCCTCTGCGAAGGGTATATCTATTTACTTTATGCAATTTTTATTTTTATTTGAGTCTCCATCTTCTCTTATAAAGCACCAACTAGGAAGCACTATGATCATACTTGAGCATTAGATGTAGCTAATATTCGAGTGTGTTTCATGAATGGATCAATGATTGAGCATGATGGGCTAGGGATAACTCTCTTTAGTGTTGATACTTTGAAAGACATAGTTGCTTGTTGATATGCTTGAGTATTGAAGTTATCATGTCAAATATAGGCTATTGCTTTGAACCATCTAAAATTCCAAATGTCCATGCTACAAAAGAAAATAATATGAGATGAACATGTTAGGCAGCATTCCACATCAAAAATTCTGTTTTTATCATTTACCTACTCAAGGACGAGTAGGAATTAAGCTTGGGGTTGCTGATACGTATCCAACATATCTATAATTTTTGCATGTTCCATGCTGTTATATTATCATTCTTGGATGTTTTACAATCATTTTATAGCAGCTTTATATCATTTTTTGGGACTAACCTATTGACATGGTGCCCAGTGCCAGTTGTTGTTTATTGCTTGTTTTTTACTTCGCAGAATATCAGTACCAAACGGAGTCCGAACACAGCGAAACTTTTTGAAGATTTTTTTGGACTAGAAGAAACCTTGGGGGCCAAGAAAGCACCTGGGAGGAGGCCCGTGGGCACCACAAGACACCAGGGCGCGCCCAGGAGTCCAGGCAGGCCCAGGTGGGTTGTGGGCCCCACGGAGGCCTCCTGCACCGCCTCTTCACCCTATAAATTCCCAAATATTCCAGAAACCCTAGGGGAGTCGATGAAACACAATTCCTGCCGCCGCAAGTTCCAGAACCACGTGATCCAATCTAACACCATCACGAAGGGGTTCATCATCCTCATTGGTGCCTCTCCGATGATGCGTGAGTAGTCCACCATAGACCTAAGGGTCCGTAGGCAGTAGCTAGATGGCTTCCTCTCCCTTCTTGCTTCTCAATACAATGGTCTCTTAGAGATCTATTTGATGTAACTCTTTTTGCGGTGTGTTTGTTGGGACCCAATGAACTTTGAGTTTATGATTAGATCTATATCCATGAATATTATTTGAGTTTTCTTTGATCTATTATATGCATGGTTATTTATAGCCTCGTATTTTTTCTTCGAATCTTTTGTTTAGTTAGGCCAACTAGATTGATTTTTCTTGCCATGGGAAGATGTGCTTTGTGATGGGTTCGATCTTGCGGTGTCCTCTCCCAGTGACAGAAGGGGCAGCGAGGCACGCATGTATCGTTGCTATTAAGGATAACAAGATGGGGTCTATTCCTACATGAATAGATCTTGTCTACATCATGTCATCGTTCTTATTGCATTACTCCGTTTCTCCATGAACTTAATACACTAGATGCATGCTAGATAGCGGTCGATGTGTGGAGTAATTGTAGTAGATGCAGGCAGGAGTCGGTCTACTAATCTTGGACGTGATGCCTATATATTGATCATTGCCTTGGATATCGTCATAATTATTCGACCTTCTATCAATTGCCCAACAGTAATTTGTTTACCCACCGTGTGCTATTTTCTCGAGAGAAGCCACTAGTGAAATCTACAGCCCCGGGGTCTATCTTTTATCATATTGCTTTCCGATCTATTTTTCATCGCATTTGTTTTCAGATCTATTATTCCAAAAACCCAAAAATACTTTGCTGCACCTTTTTATTTGCATCTTTTATTTCGCGTTTTATTCAGATCTATTTATCCAAACACATACAAAACAATCTATCTTTTTACCGAGGAGGGATTGACAACCCCTCTTACGCGTTGGGTTGTGAGGATTTGGTCTTTGTGTACAGGTAACGTTTACATAGTATTGCTTGGTTCTCCTACTGGATTGATACCTTGGTTTCATAACTGAGGGAAATACCTACCGTAGTTGTACTGCATCATCCCTTCCTCTTTGGGGAAAAACCGACATAGTTTGAAGCCGCATCGTGACCCAACACACTAATGTTGAGCAACTTGACCACAACATGGTTTGGGTGCGGCATGTCACGGTGTGGAGTCCAGCTAGGAGTCCAACTCCAAACGTAGCTATAGACTAGGGCCGTTATGATTTAACTCTTATCTGTTGTAACTATCTCTATCTCCCTCTAGTCTATCTCTTGGACCTCAAGTCAGGATCTTAACGATATACCCAAATCTGTATGCCGTGCGGGAGTTGCGCCCTGATCAATATAACACGAAGCCGTCTCCCATAGCTGGGTACGATGTTCTCCCACATGGTAATCACAGCCTAACTCTTCCATCTCATCTAGTTCCTCCATTGCCAGAAACCTCCCACCATGGCCTCCTCCAGTGCCTCCCACCCAACCCTCTCCGGCCAGGTCACCGAGCGCCTCACCCGCACCAACTACATCCTTTGGCGCACTCAGATCACGCCACAGCTTCGAGGTGCTGGTTTCTTCGGGTATGTCGATGGGAGCATGCCCGAGCCGGCCAAAGTCGTCGTCACCAAGGACAAGGATGGCAAGGAGGAGTCCATCCCCAATCCTCTTCACCAAGTGTGGATCCGAGAGGATCAGTAGTTACTGGGATATCTCCTGAGTAACCTCTCGAAGGAAGTGCTCATGCAGGTCACCTCAATCGTCCATGCACACGAGCTCTGGTCGGCGCTGGCGAGGATGTTCTCGTCGACCTCGCTGTCCCGCGTCGACAACATCCGGCTGCGCTCACCAATGCGCAGAAGGGCACGCAATCTGTGGCCACCTTCTTCGCGCATATGCGATCTCTCGCTGATGAGCTCGTGGCGGTCGGCAAGCCCCTGCACGATGACGAGCTCATCTCCTACATCCTCAACCCCCTGGACATGGAGTACCAGCCGCTGGTCTCCGCCCTAGATGCCCGCACCGTTCCGGTCACTCTTGACGAACTGTTCGCTCAGATGAGCAACTTCGATCAATGAGTGGCCCTCTTCCAGGGGGCTAGGACCGGCGGCAACTTCAAGTCCTTGGCGAACGTTGCTGCTCGCGGGCGTGGCAGTGGCTCCCGTCCTCGCGGTCCTCCTTGCACAAAGAGCAAGGGCTCTAGCGGGGGCAACACTAGCGGCAACAAGAACGCGCACGTGCAGCGGCGGTCGGCCCTCCTACTCCAACACTAAGGGCCGGCATCGGAACGGCTCCACCAACAAATTGTGCCCTGATGCTATCTGCTGCCAAATTTGTGGTAAGCTGGGCCACTCCGCAAAGGACTGTTGGTACCGGTTTCATGAAGATGAGGACTCGTCCCAAGATGAAAAGGTGGCCGGGGCTGCTGAAGCTTCGTATGGCGTCGACACAAACTTGTACGTCGGCAACTGTGCCACCAACCACATCATCGGTGAGCTGGAGAAGGTGACCATGCAGGGAAAACCGCGGCCAAGATCACATCCACACCGCCAGTGGAGAAGGTATGAAGATTGGTCATATTGGTCACTCAATTATCAAAACCCCTCATGGAAAAATCCATCTAAAAAGAACCTTGCATGTTCCTAGTGCCACTAAGAATCTTATTTCCGTCCACCGCATTGCCATTGATAATCATGTCTTTCTTGAATTTCACCCTTTCTTCTTTTTGATCAAGGATCAGGTAACGAGGAAGGTGTTGTATCGCGGTAGATGCGTTCGTGGGCTTTACCCATTGATTCCGGAGATTAGAAGATTCAATAAACAAGTTTTTAGTGCCACCAAAGTGTCATCAACACGGTGGCACGATCGATTAGGCCATGCATCTTTTTCTTTAGTTGAGCGTTTGCTTAGGAAAAATAAACTTCCATATGTTGGAGATCGTGATGTTGAAACAATTTGTGATTCGTGTCAAAGAGCCAAGAGCCATCAATTACCTCATCTAGTTTCTACTAGTATTTCTACCAAACCTTTGCAACTCATCTTTTCTGATGTATGGGGGCCTGCCCCCTCTTCTGTTGGTAGACATACATATTATGTGAGTTTCATTGACGACTATAGCAAGTTCACGTGGATCTATCTTCTTAAGAAACAATCTGATGCTTGCCAAGTTTTTCTCAATTTCCAAGCTCTCGTTGAAAGGAAATTTGATAGCAAAATCATTGCTCTCCAATCTAATTGGGGAGGGGAGTATGAGAAACTAAACTCATTCTTCCAAAAACTAGGCATATCTCATCATGTTTCGTGTCCTCATGCCCATCAACAAAATGGGCCAGCCGAACGAAAACACTGACATATTGTCAAAGTTGGGTCTTCCCTTCTAGCTGGTGCCTCCATGCCCCTCAAGTTTTGGGACGAGGCCTTTCTCACCGCCATTCATATCATCAATATGCTACCCAGTTGTGTCATTAATAATGAAACTCCCATGGAAAGGCTTCTCCACACCAAACCAGACTACACATCTCTTCGTGTGTTTGGATGTGCCTGTTGGCCTAATCTCCGTCCCTACAATGATCGTAAACTCATGTTAAGGTCCAAACAATGTGTGTTCATTGGATATAGTGCTCAACACAAAGGTGTCAAGTGCCTTGATATTCCCACGGGTCTTGTCTATGTCTCTCGAGATGTCGTGTTTGATAAGACAAAATTTCCCTTTGCAAATCTTCATCCCAATGTCCGTGCTCTACTTCGTCAAGAAATTCTTCTCCTACCACCTAGTCTCACCGGTGTTGATCAAGGGGGAAATAATTGTGATGATCAAATATTGACTAATCCTCATAACCGTGTACTTGAGTCTTGTGCTGATGCAGATGCAAACGTTGAAGAAAACAGTGAAGAAATCGTCCAAAACAGTGGTGAAACCCGTCCAAACGGGCCATATTTGTTGTGTCGCGATACGGGAGACAAATCCGGCTCGGGATCGATGCCCCAGCAGCGCGTCAGCAAATCCTCCACGGGATTCGTGTTGCAACAGGGTGGCAGTGCGTCGAATCCCGCAACACCTGTGAGGCGCGGCAGCAGCCAGTCAACGGCCGCCACGCGGGCTTCTCTAACTAGGCCAGCCACGGCCTCCACCCCGCGCCGGCCTCCTGACGACGCGTGCCAGCCTGCAACTCGCTGGCCCGTGGGCGGACCCCGCCACTACGTGCGCCGCCAGATGGGTGGGCCTCCAGGTGCACCATCCGGTGCAGATTCGCCCAGACCTACAACACGCGCGTGATCCGGCATGGATTCGTCCGGGCCCATGCAATCATTGCGCCATGATGGGCCTGCTGCGGATCATAGGCGCGACTCAGGGTCTTCTGCTCCAACAACCACATTCCCACTGTAACCAGACGCCACAGAAGATCCCGTCGCTGTAGTGGACAACGCGACAGGAGTGCCAGGGCTGTCTGCCTCGGGATCGCCACGTCTAGAGGCTGGATCTTCTGCGGAAAATAATAGTGCTGCTTCATCTGCTACTCTACGTACACGGCTACAAAAAGGTGTAATTCAACCTGTTAATTATAAGCAGATAACCAAGTTTGGTCTAGCTTGCTCTACAGGTGAACTGAGCACTCTTGAGGAGGCACTCAGTGATACACGATGGAAAAAGGCCATGGAAGAGGAGCACATGGCACTTCAGAAAAATAAATCGTGGCATTTAGTTCCCCCACGGCAAGGTAAAAATTTAATTGATTGCAAGTGGGTTTACCGTTTACAGAATAAAGAGAAAGTCTGATGAAACCATAGATCGCTACAAGGCCAGACTTGTTGCAAAAGGTTTCAAACAGCGGTCACGATCCGCCTTGTGCTGTCTATTGTTGTTTCCAGGGGATGGAGCCTTAGACAACTAGATCTGCAGAATGCGTTTCTTCATGGTGTTCTGGAAGAGAAAGTATACATGAAACAACCTCCTGGTTTTGAGAACAAAAATAAACCCTTCCATGTGTGCAAGCTTGACAAAGCCCTATATGGACTGAAGCAGGCTCCCAGAGCGTGGTACTCACGTCT
This sequence comes from Thinopyrum elongatum, assembly GCA_011799875.1. Classification (NCBI taxonomy): domain Eukaryota; kingdom Viridiplantae; phylum Streptophyta; class Magnoliopsida; order Poales; family Poaceae; genus Thinopyrum; species Thinopyrum elongatum. Next base: position 218,498,490 of record CM022301.1, on the reverse strand, counting down.
AAGTCAGAAATTGCAAGCACTTGGTATTATTTCTTCTAAGTCTGATACATCTCTGTTTATCTATAATAAGTCAAATACATTAATATTTGTGTTGATTTATGTAGATGATATCATTGTCACAAGCCCATCTGATGAAGCAGTGGCATGGCTGTTAAAAGAACTAAGTACCGAGTTTGCCCTCAAGGATTTGGGAGACTTGCATTTCTTCCTAGGTATTGAGGTAAAGAAACATGAAGATGGTCTTCATCTCTCTCAGGAAAAATATGCTACTGATTTGGTAAGAAGAGTTGTCTTACAGGGATGCAAACCCTCATCAACTCCTTTATCAAGCACAGAAAAATTGTCACTTGAAGAGGGAGTTCTCTTGAATCAAGAGGATAGTACTAGATACAGAAGTCTAGTAGGGGCACTTCAGTATTTAACCTTAATCAGACCTGATATATCTTTTGCTGTTAACAAAGTATGCCAGTTTCTTCATGCACCCACCACAGTTCACTGGACTGCCGCTAAACGCATAGTGAGATATGTGAAAAATACTATGAACCTTGGTCTTACTTTCAGCAAGTCGTCATCCAATCTTGTCAGTGCATTTTCTGATTCTGACTGGGCAGGATGTGTGGATGATAGACGCTCCACTGGTGGATTTGCAGTGTTCTTTGGACCAATTTGATATCATGGTGTGCTAAGAAACAGGCTACTGTATCACGATCTATAAAGCATTAGCAAATGCTACAACAGAGATTATTTGGGTTCAGTCCATGTTAAGAGAACTTGGTGTGAAGCATACCAAAGTTCCATGCCTATTGTGTGACAACCTAGGTGCCACTTATCTATCTGCTAATCCAGTGTTTCATGAAGGACAAAACACATTGAGATAGGTTTTCATTTTTGTCAGAGAAAGAGTTGCCAACAGACAATTGGAGATTTGGTTTGTGCATTCACGAGACCAAGTTGGCATTGCCCACAAGTTTTGAAGAGTTCAAGCGTAATCTCAACTTGACCAAATTGTGATTAAGGGAGGGTGTTAAGCAACTTGACCACAGCATGGTTTGGGTGCGGCATGTCACGGTGTGGAGTCCGGCTAGGAGTCCAACTCCAACCGTAGCTATAGACTAGAGTTGTTATGATTTAACTCTTATCTGTTGTAACTATCTCTATCTCCCTCTAGTCTATCTCTTGGACCTCAAGTCAGGATCCTAACGATGTACCCAAATCTGTATGCTATGCGGGAGTTGCGCCCCGATCAATATAACACGAAGCCGTCGCCCATAGCTGGGTACTACGTTTTCCCACAGCTAACACATGGACCCAAATGATGGCCCAGCAGAAACATACAGTTGGGTAGGCTAAAAAGGGCATCGAAGCACTGGCATAGGAAACCCCGAGGGACGTTACACGTCCCATTGTATGCCCGTGCGAAGCGGGCGGGGAAGGAAGCATTTTCACCCGTCGAGCCGGCATAGCCGGATGGGATCCGAGCAAGGCGTACCCCACCACAAACACATAGGCGTACCCGTCGCACGCGAACACAACAGCCCAACAACAACCGTGTGTACCTGGCGCGCAAGACACCAGCTCCGCACTGGGTCCATCGTCATCCGACCTCTGCGCGGACTAACCGGGTAGGACACAGGCCGGTCAGACCCCCACCAGCCCACCAGAAAATGAATCATTCTTGCCCGATGTCCAAGACACCGGCCCCGCACCGGGTTCATGACCAGCCGGCCTCTGAGCGGGATAGTCGGGTGTGATCCAGGAACGGCGGACCCCATCACCAATGCGTGGGCATGCCCGTCGCACGCCAACACAACTGCTCGGACGCATATGCGTACTCGGTGCACACGAGGATGCGGACCAAACAGCCCACACCCAGGACGAGGGCAGCGGGAGGCAGACGAAGTGGCCCCACGTGCCCGCGGCCCATGCTTCATGGATCTCCGAGGAAAATCAGTTGGGTGCAAGGTGGACACGGAGATCGAACAGCCGGGAGCGTCAGTGAGGCATCAGTGAGAGGCGCACACAAAACGAGCGGCGCGGAGGGCCCTCGCGGGAGGCTATGCCCTAGAAGGCGGTTATTCCGGCAACCTTTACTGAAGTAATGTTTACCTTATGCAATTGTGAGGTTAGGAGCATTACAATTTTGTACTGTAAACATGCAACAGCTAGTGAAAGCTGCAAACTAAAGCTCAGTGTTGACAGGACATGAAACAAGAACAATATAATACTTTCATTGTTCCCGAACCTCAGCCAAATGGCGCAGCTGCTAGTCTGGTGCGTTAGTTCACTTAGGTTATGTTCCCATGAAAGGATGCTTGAAGGCCATGTGCCCATGTGCAAGGTTAGATTAAATAACACACTATTTTGCAGCCTACAATAGGAAAAGGTCCTCTAGCTCTGTGTTCTGTGTTTGTTTCCACTTTAATTATAGCCTAGCAGCTTTGTTATTTTGGTTCTTGTTCTGCCTTTGCCAGTTTAGCATATTTAAAAACAGTAAACAAAGAAAGAGAGGTGTGTGAGCTGCTTTCCCTTTCCTGTTTCCTTTGTGTATATTTACAGGAAGCCTGCAAAAACGTTTTGTATTAAGAATGCCCGCTTTCTGTGGTTAATTACAATACACTACTGCCACCAACTCTCTTTAATCAAAGCCTTATCGGTAATCGCCTCTATTTTAAACCTTGGGAGACGAGTTTTGGCTCCTTGTGAGTAATCTTGAAGCAAGTACAGCTATCCTTTGATCCTTACTCCATATCTGTCGGTATCTTTGACAAGTTAATAGTGTTTACTTTTCCATGGAGATAAGATAACTAAAGAGTTCAAGTAGTAGAAAGAGCGCTGTTCGAAGCGTGTCTATCTGATTTAATTTTTGAGATTATGAAACAAATGCGGTCGTGAGTGCATTCTGTTTCTCAAAGTTCTTCAGGTTACTAAATTACCTTCTGCAATATAACCCACTTCTTTAGGTTTACATGTTCTTTCTAATCTGATAATTTCTGGGACCTTTAACCTCGCAGAGGCTTTAGTTTACGGCGAAATTCCAATACATGGGCAATCAGATGTATAAAGGATGGTATGTTGCTTCTTGTTTTAAGGTCATATACCGCCTTTTGGCTTTTAGTTAACAAACTAGCTTCAGGTTAATTTGTAATGTTTCAGTTTAATCAGCGCAGATGCGTCAAAGTGCCTTTAAAAATTAAAGTGTTCATGTAGTTTGTCCACAAACAATTATTCTTACTAAGGACAATTTGGCCAAATGTAACTGGATTGAATCTCGAAGATGTAGCTTCTGTGATCATGATGAATCTATCAAACACCTCTTTCTTGAGTGCCCAATGGCCAAAATTCTATGGCGGTCTGTTCATATAGCATTTAACATTACTCCTCCAAATAGCATCCACATGTTATTTGAGACGTGGCTAAATAGAGTTGAGACTGAAATAGCGAAACATATCTGTGTAGGAGTATGTGCGTTATTATGGGCTATTTGTAACTGCAGGAACGATTTGGTTTTAACAGAACAACACATATTCATTTCTTGCAGGTAATCTTCCGGGCCACTACATTGATCCGTATGTGGTCGCTACTCACTCCGACGGATGCCAGGGAGCGTATGGTTACTGGATCTACCCGTTGGGAGATGGTAGCGCGGGCTATCTTCAACCGGTTTGGATGGTGGTCATGTAATAGGGTAAGTGTTTAGTTTCCTGTCTATCTTTATTCCGCCGGTTGTGGCTATCCCGTTTTTATTTTTATTTTTTTTAGCTCTTTGTGAGCGCCTTTGCTTTTCGAGACTTGGAGACTTTGTTGAACTATTTGCTTTTTAATAAAATGGCCGCATTCATCTTTTTGATGCAGAGGTCGGGGGATAACCTCCTTTTCAAAAAAAATTAACATTTTTTGGTCTAAATTTATAACATTTTTTGGAGGTGCCTCCGGTTTCCTCCAAAAGAAATACCCCGTATGTACAACCACAACTACCCTTCGCCTTGGAAACAAGAAAGCTACAGTGTGTACAGCAGCTCATGCAATAAATCAAACATGCTACTACTACACATGTATTCGTATCGTTTTTATTTATGTCTGGATTCTCCCCATCGTCTTGTGGAGTAGTTTCTCTTCATTGTGGCTATTGAATGGTTTGGAGTAGTTTCTCTTCATTGTGGCTATTGAATGGTTTGGAGAGATATGAAGCAGCATAGCACCGTTGGACTTGTTTTATTCGGACCTATTTATATTAGTTTTATGACTACGAGGATTTGGAGCTTTTTACAGTTACAGCACATCGTGGGTTTGACTGCTCTATTTTAGTTTGCAGTTTGAATAGACTTCAGCTACTCCCTCTGTTTTAAAATATAGTGTCTCTTTGATTTCCATGCTTCAACTTTAACCATAAATTTAACCAACAAGAGGTATAACTTTTGCTTCCGCCGTAGTCGGTCTCGTCAGTTAAATTTATGGTTAAAGTTGAACCTCGAGAAGCACGGACGTACTATATTTTGAAACGAAGGGAGTACTGATTTGCCAAAAGGCCAAATGGTACCCACTCCTGGTCTTGTCACCCCGGGCGGGACAGCTGTGCAGCTTGAGTAACACAAGCGGGTTATTTCTTACAGTAAAATCTCGTCTTATTTACATGGAGAGGAGTAATGGAACGAGGAGCTTATCTATCCGCGGGTACGTCTAGGGCAATATCTACATGTGGCTACTTATTGCACATATAAGTGGCTTAATTAAATTAAAAAAAGACAAAAGAAAATACTAACACGAATCTTAGTGTAAAATCAATGACATAGAATACAAATGTGCAATACTTAGAGCGCATCTAGATGCGTTTTAGCAAAACTGAAAACTTAACTAAGCTAGCTAGATCGCGGAGGGACATATGAACCCGTTTTTCAAAAAGAAATAGTAATTTCAAAAATGGTCGACAAATCATGAAATTTGTTGGCAACAAACTTGATTTATTGTCCTACTCAAATAAAAAAATAGAGGTGAAATGACTTCCATGGAGTTGTTTGGGACAAAGTCAAAATCAGCACTATGTTAGGTGTACTATTCACTCTATATTGTCATGGACAATTTGTTTTTATACTCAGATATTTTGACGGCAGTTTTTTGGCGTCAAAACTTTCCGTGGGGGACTTCATGATCTCCGTGGGAGACTTCATAGAAGAGTTGTGAGTTTAGTGGTGATCGGGCGGACTAGAAAAAATCAATGTGCCCAGATCTCATACTTGTAGTAGGGTAATTCGAACATCAATATTTTTCACCGTCGCGTAAATGCTCGTATTATGAAAATACACATTCTACGGTTAAAGCATAATGATGGTTGGGTCACCGACCACGACAACAAAGAAGCCATCATCCACGATCATTTTTCCATGGTCAACGCCAAAGATATCGGGAGCTCCATGGACTTCATTTGGGATGATCTTGATTTGGGCGTTTACCGTCCTTGACGAGCCGTTCACCGAGGAGGACACACGCAATGCCATTAACCAAATGCCTAGCGACAAGGCCCTCGGTCTGGCGGGTTCACTGGAGCCTTTTTCAAGAAGTGCTGGGAGATCATTCGTGTGGACATTATGAGGGCCATAAAACAATTCAAAAATCTTCATGCGAACAACCTCTCTTGGCTCATTCCGCCAACATCGTCATGTATCCAAAGAAGAAGGGGCGGAGGGCATTGCGGACTTTAGACAATTAACCTCATTCATTCACTCCATTACAAAGGTTGTTGCAAAAATCCTTGCCTTGCACCTTAGGCCTCACATGAACACCCTTATTTCCAATGCCCAAAGTGCCTTCATCAAGAGAAGGGGCATTCATGTCAACTTTTTGTATGTGCACAGTTTTGCCTCGAGGCTTCACAAGAGGAAGACGACGTCTCTACTTTTTAAGCTAGATATTCACAAGGCCTTCGACTCGGTTCATTTGGATTACATTCTTGATATCCTCTGCCGCCAGGAGTTCCTGAGCAAATATCGGGATTGTATCACCGTCCTTTTGCGCACATCCTCCTCTCGGGTGCTCCTCAATGGTGTTGCCGGCTCTCCGATCATACACGACCGTAGGCTCCAGAAGGAAGACACCCTCTCTCCATTGCTCTTCGTCATCGCAATTGATCCGCTCACACAAATCCTCAAACTCGCCACATCAAATGGCCTTCTTCACAAGTTTAGAGGTCGGCACCATTGTGCAAACCTCATTGAATGCGGATGGCGTCGTTGTTTTCATGTCCCCCATCAAGGGAGATATTGACAACCTTGATTGCATCCTTCGTTGCTTCGACGAGGTCACCGGGCTATGTACTAACTTCTAAAAAAGCTATATCATTATGATCCGATGTGGCCATCTTAGCTTGGACACCATCCCTGGGAGCCCAGCCTCTCGTGCAACTTTCTCGATCAAGTACTTGGGTTGCTCCTCTCTGTGTGACATTCAAGGAGAGTTGACTTTCAATTCATTTAGAATAAAAATCGCGGCTAGGATGCCGCCTTTGGATGTCAAGAACGTCACCTCCATGGGCTGGGCGCGTTTGTCAAATTGGTGATTGCTTCCCAAACGATTTACCACATCAGCGCACTCATCCCTCTACTGAGCATTCTTCACAGTTTCAACAAGATTGAGAGGCCTTTCCTTTGATTGGGTAACGAAAAGACCTCAGGTGCCAAGTGCAAGGTTAATTTGGAAACAATTTGTAACCCCTACGATCTTGGGGGCTCAGTGTCCTTGACTTTTTCAAGTTCGCTCTAGCGCTAAGGCTTAGATGGTCGCGTTATGAATCAAATGAGCTGGCAAAAATATGGATTGACATGGGCAACCCTTCCGAAGAGACGGGCCTTGATCTATTTCCTGCTTCCACCATCATCACCAGTAGCAATCGGGCTCGGGCTCTATTTTGGGACTCCCATCGGCTCAATGGCAGATTCCCTGCTCGTTTATTAGGCCTTGATACCTGCTACTTCTTGAGCTTGCGTTGCTTTTTCCCTTGAAGAGGAAAGGGTGATGCAGCAAAGTAGAGATAAGTATTTCCCTCTGTTAGAGAACCAAGGTATCAATCCAGTAGGAGACAACACACAAATCACCAATACCTGCACAAACAATCAAACAACTTGCATCCAACGCGATAAAGGGGTTGTCAATCCCTTCACGGTTACTTGCAAAAGTGAGATCTAATAGAGATAGATGAAACTAAACAAAAGATAAAGTAAATATTTTTGGTTTATAGATCAGAAAGTAAAAGATTACAAAATAGTAGATCGGAAACTAATATGATGGAAAATAGACCCGGGGGCCATAGGTTTCACTAGAGGCTTCTCTCATGATAGCAAATAATACGGTGGGTGAACAAATTACTGTCGAGCAATTGATAGAAAAGCGCAAAGTTATGACGATATCTAAGGCAATGATTATGAAATATAGGCATCACGTCCGTGTCAAGTAGACCGACTCCTATCTGCATCTACTACTATTACTCCACACATCGACCGACTCCTGCCTGCATCTAGAGTATTAAGTTCATGAAGAACAGAGTAACGCATTAAGTAAGATGACATGATGTAGAGGAATTAACTCAAGCAATATGATGAAAACCCCATCTTTTTATCCTAGATGGCAACAATACAATACGTGCCTTGCTGCCCCTACGGTCACTGGGAAAGGACACCGCAAGATTGAACCCAAAGCTAAGCTGTCGGTGTAATAAACAGGGGGGTGTTCACTACCCCTGGACACGCACCGGCAAGTCGCAGCCTCCAGGCGGGAAGGACATGGCAGAGGAGGAATCCACCCAAGAGTACATTCGAAGCCTGGTTCCCGGCAAGGTCTACTTGCCGGGAATGGGTCCACGCAACGCCGGCAAGGCAGAGCTGGCAAGACAAGACTCCAGGCGGATCGACCAGAAGATCAAGTCTACTACTGCCGGCGAGATCAGGGCCGGCAAGCTCAGGACTCGACAAGACTAAAGATAAGGCCCCGGCAAGGTTCTTGCCGGGATGACCAGCTGAACCCGGCAAGGCTTGCCGGGGGACAGCTAGACTGGAGACAAGGCCCCGGCAAGGTTCTTGCTGGGATGACCAGCTGAACCCGGCAAGGCTTGCCGGGGGACAGCTAGACTGGAGACAAGGCCCCGGCAAGGTTCTTGCCGGGATGACCAGCTGAGCCCGGCAAGGTTCCTGCCCGGCAAGGTTATGCCACTATGCTGCTGCTCCAGTGCGGCCGCCAGCATGGCACTCTGGACCCTTCTCCAGGCATGCGTGGCAGAGCACTGTGCCAAGCGGCGCTGATAGGATGGCCCCTTTTCCCATCCCCAAGAAGCTAAGGGACACCTAGACAGAGCATTTAATGCGCTTGTCCTGACCCGTCAGTGATAAGCATGTAAATGCTGTAGCAGAGTACTTGCCGCGGCAAGGTACTTGCCCCGGCAAGTCATTGGCTGCGACAAGGTATTGGCTACGGCAAGATAGCAGCTGCGGCAAGGTACTTGCCCCGGCAAGTTACCTTGCGCGGCAAACTATGGGCTGCGGCAAGCTGTCAGGTGCGGCAAGGTCTTGCCGCGGCAAGCGTTTCTGTACTACTGTGCTACTGTGCTGCTGCTCCAGTGCCTCTGCCAGCGTGGCGCTCTGGGTCCTTCCAAGCGTGTGTGGCAGGGCACTGTGTAGACGGCGGTGCACTGTAGATAGCGGTGCAGCAGCAGGTGGGATAGGCTTTTCCCACGTCCAAGACGTCCGGGTACATGTATCTGGACAGCAAAGGCATGGGCATTTAATGCCCTTGTCCCCTGCCGTCAGTGGTAGGTAGGACATGTCATCCTGGTAATAGTGGCCTTACTGTAGCAACTTTCCACCTCTACCTTTACTGTTTGCCACCTGTTGGAGACCCCTTTGTGCGTATAAAAGGAGGCCCATAGGCAACGCGAAAGGAGATGAACGGGAAAAGGGAGAACTCCAGTATTGTACGCAGCTACTCGGTACTGTAGCGCTCCTGGAGCTAGAACAATCATACAGATAATAACCAAAATAAGCAGGAGTAGGGTTTTACACATCCGTGCGGCCCGAACCTGGGTAAATCTCTCTCGTGCACTGTCGTGTTCTTCGCTAGATTTGCTCTTCGCGCGACCGTCTCTCCCTGCCGAACGTAAAGGGGTCCTTCCCTGGGTCCCATAGGTGATCGCGGATTCGTCCCCGACATCTTTGGCGCACCAGGTAGGGGGTGAGGGGCTGCGCGAACCTGATCTGGCGATCAGCGCGGCAGTTTCTTCATCATCTTCACCGCCATAGCGTCCAAGAAGAAGGGCCTGAACCTTCGCAAAAAGCTAAGTTTTAAAGCTTTAATTACTTTCTGCTGTTAAGTCTTATCCTGGACGATATTTTTGTGCATAACCTGTGCGCGAAGGAGCGCTCCTGAAACATTCTGCGCTCCTGGTTGTTTTGGGTCCGCCCAACAATGCAGACGCAGCTGCGATTGTTTCTAAGGCGTTAAGCTCCCGAAGAGGCGGCGTTCTCGATAGGCTGCTGAACAGGACCCGATCCTAAGCGCCATCGACCGGAACGTGCGCATTCGGGGAGTATTCCGGCAAGCGTGGGGGGCTCACTGTGCAAAAATGCAGTCGTTTAAGGAGAAGGACTTAGCGAGTTTTATTCTAAGGTTCCTGTGTAAACCCGTATGCTGAGGAGCCTTCCCGGGGCTAGTCGCGCTCCTAGTTGCCTCGAGTCCGCTCGGCAACCTGAGCAGCTGCGCCAGAGCCGGGAAGGTAAACCTTTTCGGGAGGCGGCGTTCCCGGCATGCTGCTAAGGATCCGTTCCTCAAAGCGCTGCTGACTGGATCGTGCGCACCGGAAAGTGTTCCGGCAAGCAAGGGAATATTCAGCAGGAGTCAAGATTGCAGCGAATCCGACATTAACCAGAAGCTAATCAACTTGTTGTGCTCAAACGCTGTTGTGGCATTTCATGCCCAGTCAGTGTTGCAGGAACACGCATGGAAGGCGAGCTCGGGGGCTGGCAACGACCCAGAGAGTAACCCCCTGAAGAGCCTCCCCGGCAACAAGCTTGCCGGAAGCTGGCGTTGAGAATGTCAAGGTTCTCCGCCAGAGTCAAGAGCCTCCCCGGCAACAAGCTTGCCGGAAGCTGGCGTTGAGAACGTCAAGGTTCTCCGCCAGAGTCAAGAGCCTCCCCGGCAACAAGCTTGCCGGAAGCTGGCGTTGAGAATGTCAAGGTTCTCCGCCAGAGTCAAGAGCCTCCCCGGCAACAAGCTTGCCGGAAGCTGGCGTTGAGAACGTCAAGGTTCTCCGCCAGAGTCAAGAGCCTCCCCGGCAACAAGCTTGCCGGAAGCTGGCGTTGAGAACGTCAAGGTTCTCCGCCAGAGTCAAGAGCCTCCCCGGCAACAAGCTTGCCGGAAGCTGGCGTTAAGAACGTCAAGGTTCTCCGCCAGAGTCAAGAGCCTTCTCGGCAACCCCTTGCCGGAAGCTGGCGTCGAGAACGTCAAAGTTCTCCGCCAGAGTTAAGAGCCTCCCTTGCCGGGGGCTCCGACAACCACTCTTTGAGCAAGAAACAAGCTCGGGGGCTAGCGGCGCCCTAGCAGAAAAAGCTAAGTTGCACAGATTTTTTGGCAATTGCATTCATTTTACTGTCCTCACTCGCTTCTTACACCTACACGCGAAGGAGCCTTCTCGGGGCTAGTTGCGCTCCTAGTCGCCTCGAGTCCGCTCGGCGATGTGAGCAGCTGCACCAGAACCGGGAAGGTAAACCTTTCCGGGAGGCGGCGTTCCCGGTGAGCTGCTAAGGACCCGATCCCCAAGCGCCGCTGCCTGGAGCGTGCGCACCGGAAAGCTTTCCAGCAAGCGTGGGTCGTCTTGATTGATTCCTCGTTCTCGTATATCGACCTACACGCGAAAGGACCTTGCCGTGGTTAGTCCGCGCTCTGGTTTCGCCTCGAGTCCGCTCGGCAAACTTAGCAGTTGCGTTCTGGCCCGGCAAGTCGCCTTGCCGGCGGCGGCGTTTCCAGCAGGCTGCTAAAGACCCGCACCTAGCGCTCGCGGCAAGCGTGCGCACCGGCAGGGTTTCCAGACAGCGTAGGGTACAAGATACGTGCAAGGAAGGAATCAATCAAGGGGGAAGCATGCATTCATTTAGCATGAAGGAATATCTCTTGTGCCATAAAGCTTGGCCTAATCAAGGTAAATTGTTTCTTTATGCGTGCCATTGCAGCAACAGGGTTGCGACCTCCAGGCAGGAGGAACGGCAGGGAACAGATCTACATGTTGCCGGTGTGCGTCGTTGGGCCTAGCCCGGACAACCACTGTGCGCGCCTGTCCGGCCCAGGCCCGGGGGCTCCTTTTGGTGTAATAAACAGGGGGGTGTTCACTACCCCTAGACACGCACCGGCAAGTCGCAGCCTCCAGGCGGGAAGGACATGGCAGAGGAGGAATCCACCCAAGAGTACATTTGAAGCCCGGTTCCCGGCAAGGTCTACTTGCCGGGAATGGGTCCACGCAACGCCGGCAAGGCAGAGCTGGCAAGACAAGACTCCTGGCGGATCGACCAGAAGATCAAGTCTACTACTACCGGCGAGATCAGGGCCGGCAAGCTCAGGAGTCGACAAGACTAAAGATAAGGCCCCGGCAAGGTTCTTGCCGGGATGACCAGCTGAACCCGGCAAGGCTTGCCGGGGGACAGCTAGACTGGAGACAAGGCCCCGACAAGGTTCTTGCCGGGATGACCAGCTGAACCCGGCAAGGCTTGCCGGGGGACAGCTAGACTGGAGACAAGGCCCCGGCAAGGTTCTTGCCGGGATGACCAGCTGAGCCCGGCAAGGTTCCTGCCCGGCAAGGTTATGCCACTATGCTGCTGCTCCAGTGCGGCCGCCAGCATGGCACTCTGGACCCTTCTCCAGGCATGCGTGGCAGAGCACTGTGCCAAGCGGCGCTGATAGGATGGCCCCTTTTCCCATCCCCAAGAAGCTAAGGGACACCTAGACAGAGCATTTAATGCGCTTGTCCTGACCCGTTAGTGATAAGCATGTAAATGCTGTAGCAGAGTACTTGCCGCGGCAAGGTACTTGCCCCGGCAAGTCATTGGCTGCGACAAGGTATTGGCTACGGCAAGATAGTAGCTGCGGCAAGGTACTTGCCCCGGCAAGTTACCTTGCGCGGCAAACTATGGGCTGCGGCAAGCTGTCAGGTGCGGCAAGGTCTTGCCGCGGCAAGCGTTTCTGTACTACTGTGCTACTGTGCTGCTGCTCCAGTGCCTCTGCCAGCGTGGCGCTCTGGGTCCTTCCAAGCGTGTGTGGCAGGGCACTGTGTAGACGGCGGTGCACTGTAGATAGCGGTGCAGCAGCATGTGGGATAGGCTTTTCCCACGTCCAAGACGTCCGGGTACATGTATCTGGACAGCAAAGGCATGGGCATTTAATGCCCTTGTCCCCTGCCGTCAGTGGTAGGTAGGACATGTCATCCTGGTAATAGTGGCCTTACTGTAGCAACTTTTCACCTCTACCTTTACTGTTTGCCACCTGTTGGAGACCCCTTTGTGCGTATAAAAGGAGGCCCATAGGCAACGCGAAAGGAGATGAACGGGAAAAGGGAGAACTCCAGTATTGTACGCAGCTACTCGGTACTGTAGCGCTCCTGGAGCTAGAACAATCATACAGATAATAACCAAAATAAGCAGGAGTAGGGTTTTACGCATCCGTGCGGCCCGAACCTGGGTAAATCTCTCTCGTGCACTGTCGTGTTCTTCGCTAGATTTGCTCTTCGCGCGACCGTCTCTCCCTGCCGAACGTAAAGGGGTCCTTCCCTGGGTCCCATAGGTGATCGCGGATTCGTCCCCGACATAAGCACTTCTCCCATTGCAAGAAAAACCAATCTAGTTGGCCAAACCAAACCGATAGTTCGAAGAGAATTACAAAGATATCAAATCATGCATAAAAGAATTCAGAGAAGATTCAAATAATATTCATAGATAAGCTGATCATAAATCCACAATTTATCGGATCTCGACAAACACACCGCAAAAGAGTATTACATCGGATAGATCTCCAAGAACATCGAAGAGAACATGGTATTGAGAATCAAAGAGAGAGAAGAAGCCATCTAGCTACTAGCTATGAACCCGTAGGTCTGAGGTAAACTACTCACGCTTCATCGGAAGGGCAATGGTGTTGATGTAGAAGCCCTCCGTGATCGAATCCCCCTCCGGCAGGATGCCGGAAAAGGCCCCAAGATGGGATCTCACGGGTACAGAAGGTTGCGGCGGTGGAAAAGTGTTTTCATGGATAATTCTGGTGGTTTGGGAATATATGTGAATATATAGGCGAAAGAATTAGGTCAGGGGAGTCACGGGGGGCCCACAAGGCAGGGGGCGCGCCCTCCACCCTTGTGGCCGCCTCATGGCTCTTCTGACTGTAGGAGATATGCCCTAGAGGCAATGATAAATGTTATTGATTATCTCCCTGTTCATAATTATGTTTATGTTCCATGCTATAACTGCTATGGTTCTCGAGTCTACAATAACCACGAGGATCGAAGGAAGACTCATATGCACGTGTGGAATAATAAACGGTAAAATATATTCCTAGTCTGGCCTCTAAGACTAGCTCAAGTGTTGCATGATGGTTCTGTTTTCCTGATCATGGGCATGACTATGCCGGCAACTTTGAGGGCACAATGTTAGGAGAACATTTGTGTTGAATCGACCCGATTGATGTTATGCTATGAGATTCATTCATCACAAGTTAATGGTTAATAACACAGAGATGGTTAACGTTTGCATGATTCCTCAGACCATGAGAGTATTGAGTTTCTTCATGATTGATTCATGAACTTTGGGGTTTGTTAAACGTCATCCGTAACTGGATGGCTATTACGGCGGCTTACGGGTTCATGGGAAAGTATGTCAAGTAACTTGATAGCTCAAGATTGGGATTTGCTCCTCCGACGATGGAGAGATATCTCTGGGCCCTCTTAGTGTTACGGTATCCATCATCGTCTGGCCAGACACAGGGTGATTTGATCACAGGGATGCCGGAACACGGGAACGAGAAAAGAGAACAATACCGGTAACGAGGTGACTGGCATAGTGGACAAGTTGTTGATCCACGGGGATGCCATCATATCTCACCTCGGGTATTTGTAACATATCGTGAAGCAACAGGAATAGCACACAACAACTGGAGGTTCACTTGAATATTCATTCGTGTGGGTGTAGGGGTCAATATGGGTGTCCACGGCTTCGATGTTGATCATTGATCGGAAAGAGTTCCGGTCATGTCTATACTTCACCGAACCTATAGGGCCACATGCTTAAGGGTCATCTATCTTCTGAATACTAGACAAGGAGTCTGAGAGAAAGTCTCCGGAAAAAGTTTTCGGAGACAGCGGAAAAGTTCCGAAAAGAGAGGTCACCGGATGAGTTCCGGTAAAACTGAAAAGTTGTTTCAGAGGATACCATAAAGTTAAATTGGTTTCGGCACATGCCTGATAATTCTTGGAGGGTGCCAGAATCATTCTGGAAACTTTTTGGAATTTTCCGGGATGAACCGGAAATGTTCCGGAGCTGCCGGAACCGCTTCAGATGCTTTTCGCAGGTGAAAATCACTAATCTGGAATTGTTCTAGAATGTGTTGAAAATTATTTTAGTGGGTACTGGAAATGTTCTAAGCCCACACAAATATTTTCAGTTCGAACGGACGCTGAAAAATGTCGTCATGAATAGTGAAAGTGCTTTTTGGGATATTTATGAAAAACCACCTTTTGGGATATTTCCAAAAGGCCTTCTAGAAGGGCTTGCGGGCCAAGGAAGCCCCTCATGGGGCCCCCCAAGGGGTGTCCAGCCAAGCATGGTGGAGCTCCTCCACATGGCATTCCATTTTACCCATATCTCCCTCATGTGTGCCCAAAAGCATGGGGTTTTTGGTAAATTGTGGAGGCACATTACCCATTGGTTTTCCTATAAATAGGAGGTGAGGGGGCTACCATTTGCTTCATCCCTTGCTCTCATACACATGCCATGACTTGTCTGGCTTCTCTCTTGTAGCGATCCGACCTCAGATGGTCAAATCTCTGTGTTCAAGTGTCATCCCTGGATCGGTAATGCTGACACACACAGTACTCGAAGGATTTATAACAGAGTGCAATCACACACTTATTACATCGAATGTCTCAAAAGAGAACTTATTACAATAAATATGGCTTAAGGCCATCTAAATAAAGTAACAGCAGAAGGCTTGGAAGATAAAGTGAGTCCATCAACTCCAACGGCATAGCTGAGTGCATGACAACGACCTAGCGCACCTTACTCTTCGTCTGAAAAGTCTGCAACATGATATGTTGCAGCCCGAAATGGGCCAGCACTTGGAATATGCTGGCAATATAACACAGTAGAGCAAGGAACAGAAAATTGCTATCACTACATGCATATTTGGCTGATGGAAAGCTCTAGGGTTATATTGTTTTGCGAAAAGCCAATTTTTCCCTACATCAAAGGAATATGTTTTATTTAACTATCATGGTAGTTGTTAAACATTGAGAAGGTAAATCCCCATCTCAATCCCAATTAAAAGTAATCATTAAACCCAACAAATTAATTTAGAGTGATGAGATCAAATCAATAATTCAAGTACCAGATACTCAAGATGTCCATAACCGGGGACACGGCTAATCATAATTAGTTTATACACTCTGCAGAGGTTTGTGCACTTTTCCCCACAAGACTCGATCTCCTCCGTTGGATTTCTCGCACTACATGGTGTTTGAGAAACGGATGACCGAGACACAGTCTTTCAGAAGCATTTACTCTTTACTCTGGGTAGACAGTTACACCTACTTTCCCCTACATCTGCTAGCCTACCACTGAAAGAGGTCTTGCAACATACTCAACTATGCTAGAGCCCATAATAACTTGTGGCTGCACACGGAAGTTTCTAGCATGAATAATCTTATGATCCCTTTGAGCCTGGGTGGCGAACCAAAAAGACAACACTGGTATATCCCCAGGTGCCTGCAACCAATCCACCCAGATGTGTATTTAAGTAGCCACCTTAAGTTAACCATTAATTAACAATCTCACATCTGTCATGGATACACTCAAACCCAATCCACGTCTACGAGCATAGCATGGCAATATAAGCATAACGTGGAAGTAACTCCCAAGGGTTTGATAATAAAGGGCAATAGGTTCTACCTCATCATCTACTTCCCAATACCCACAAGTTAATCACATCCTAATCATGCAGTGTTTGGCGATTGAAACTAATGCATAAAAACTGGGTATGAAAAGAGTATGATCAATGTGTTACTTGCCTTGCTGACGATCTGCAAACCCTAGAGACTCGTAGTAGCACGCTTCGCACTCCGGAAATTCTATCGTAAAAAAACAATAGCATACATAAGCAATCAAGCATAGATGCAAGGGTAAAACTCAAATAAAAAGATCAAATCTGAAAGTTCAACTGAAGAGATTCGATCTGCAAAAAGAATCAATCGAATCGGAGCTACGAGACTGAAACTACGGTCAAATGAACTTCGAAAACAAATCTGCTTGAAACCAAATTTTAAATTGTCAAAATCATGTTCAAGTTGATTAAACAGAAAGAGGGGTTCGAGACGAAGATTTTGGCGTTGGTTTCACTGGATTTGGACGAACGGTTTAGAAACGGCGAGGGTTTGAAGATCAGGGGCTGATCTACGATAAAAGTAATCGCGGATAGGTCCCTGGTAGAAAAAGAAAAATCTATCGGACGAACGTCCGCTAACAGAGACGAACGGGCGAAAACGTTCGTTAAAACGAACGAACGAACTAAACCGAGAAAACCGAACCGATCTAAAATAAAAAAAACGAACCTAGGGTTTAAAAAAAACCGAGACGGTTTTTACCTAAACCAAAAAAAAACGGCGGCGACGGTGACGAGATCCGGCGGGGCAGCGGCTCCGGCTCCGGCGGCTGCGGGGCGGGGTGGGGCGAGGCGAGGCGCGGCGGCACGAGGCGGCGGCGCGGGCGGCTGCGAGCGGCGGCGGCGCTGGCGGTGTGCGGCGGCGGCGGGGCTCGATGGGGAGGAGAGGGGGGGGCCTCGGCTTATAAAGATGCGTGGGGGGTGGGGGGGGGGGGGGGCGTGGGCTTGGGCGAGGGGGCAAGGGTGGCCGGGGCGGAGTCAGACTCCGACGAGTCCGGCGCGAGCACTGCTCGCGAGGAAGGCGGTGGCGGCCTGGCTCGGCTGGGCCTTCAGCCCAGTCGGGCGAAAGTTTTTTTTTTTAATAAATTCCGTCGAGACAAAAATCCTAAATAAAATAAAAATAAAAAATATAAAAATGCCAACAACAATTTGCACCGTCTAAATAAAATATTTAGAACAAGGTGAACATTTTCTTGGCCTAAAAATGCAATTTTGAAAAAAAATGCATATTTTTTAATTCAAATAAAATAGCAATAAAATCCAAATAAAATTATTTATTTGATTTTAACATTTTTCCTCCAATATTTCTTTTATTTTGGAGAAGTCATATTATCTCCTCTCATATGTTTTTAATATGAAATATTTTGGAGAGCAAAATAATTAAAACCAAAATGATCCTCTTTTCAATATTTGAGAAAATTCAAATATGAAAATAATAAAATCTCCAACTCTCTCCGTGGGTCCTTGAGTTGCTTAAGATTTCTAGGATCACAAACGAAATGCGAATAAAATATGATATGCATATGATGACCTATGTATAACATTCCAAATTGAAAATTTGGGATGTTACAAACCTACCCCCCTTAAGACGAATCTCGTCCTCGAGATTCAGGTTGGCTAGAAAATAGGTGTGGGTGGTCTTTCCGTAGGTCTTCCTCTCGTTCCCAGGTGGCTTCATCCTCGGTATGGTGGCTCCACTGAACTTTGCAAAACTTGATAACCTTGCTGCGTGTAACTCTGCTGGCAAACTCGAGAATCTTGACGGGTTTCTCCTCGTAGGTCAGATCACTATCCAACTGAATTGCTTCCAGGGGTACTGTATCTCTCAGAGGAATATCGGCCATTTCTGCATGGCACTTCTTCAACTGGGAAACGTGATAAACATCATGAACTCCTGATAGTCCGTCGGGTAACTCCAACTTGTAGGCCACCTCTCCCATACGTTCCAAAACTCGGTATGGTCCTACAAATCTCGGGGCTAACTTTCCCTTGACTCCAAAGCGTTTAACTCCTCGCAGAGGTGACACACGAAGATATGCTCTATCTCCGATTTCATAGACTACCTCCTTGCGCTTGGTATCGGCATAACTCTTCTGTCTGGACTGAGCTACCTTCAGTCTATCCCGAATCAACTTAACCTTCTCTTCAGACTCTTTAATCAAATCTGGTCCAAACAACTGACGGTCTCCAACTTCATCCCACATCAATGGTGTTCTGCACCTCCTTCCATACAAAGCTTCAAAAGGGGCCATCTTCAAACTGGCTTGGTAGCTGTTGTTGTATGAGAACTCCGCGTAGGGCAAATTGTCCTCCCAACTAGATTCGTAATCTAGTGCACAAGCTCTCAACATGTCCTCCAGAATCTGATTGACTCTCTCGGTCTGTCCATCTGTCTGCGGATGAAAGGCTGTACTAAACTTTAGCCTAGTACCCAAGGTCTGGTGCAGCTGGTGCCAAAACCTTGAAGTAAACTGTGTCCCTCGATCTGATAAGATGGTCCTCGGAACTCCATGCAGACATACGATCCTGGTCATATATATCTTGGCCAACTTTGCACTCGTATAGGTGGTTTTCACTGGGATAAAGTGATCCACTTTGGTCAAACGATCCACTACTACCCAGATAGAATCATATCCCGATCGGGTCCTGGGTAATCCGGTGATGAAATCCATGCCAAGCTTATCCCACTTCCATTCGGGTATCGGCATAGGCTGCAGTAATCCTGCTGGCTTCTGATGTTCTGCTTTCACTCTCTGACATACATCACATACGGCTACATACTCGGCAATGTCCTTCTTCATACCAGTCCACCAGAAACGCTCCTTCAGATCCAAATACATTTTGGTGTTTCCGGGGTGAATCGAGTATGGCGAGTCATGAGCTTCCTGTAGTATCAACTTCCTGATCTCCACATT
Source organism: Thinopyrum elongatum (assembly GCA_011799875.1). Lineage (NCBI taxonomy): Eukaryota > Viridiplantae > Streptophyta > Magnoliopsida > Poales > Poaceae > Thinopyrum > Thinopyrum elongatum. The sequence continues at coordinate 218,479,411 of CM022301.1, read as the reverse complement.
ATTGGGTACATAAACACGGTCCTCAAACCACAAAGTGTCGTGCTCATCCTCACGAAAACCTTTGGCTTTTCCCTTGCTCATCCTCCCCTTTATCTCAGCAATTTCCTTATCATCTTTCTGAGCTGCTCGAATTTTTCCCAATAATGTTGACGTTACCTCCATTGCTGCGACAAAACCTCTAGGGACTATCTCCAAACGAAGCTCCCTGAGATCTTCGGCTAACTCCTTTGGTAATCCTCCGCTTATGAGGGTATTGACATAACTCTTCCGGCTCAAAGCGTCTGCTACGACATTGGCCTTTCCTGGGTGATAATGCAACTTCATATCATAATCTTTTATAAGCTCCAACCATCTCCTCTGGCTGAGATTCAGCTCCTTCTATGTGAAAATGTACTTCAAACTCTTATGATCTGTGTACACATCACAACGGTTCCCAATAAGAAAATGTCTCCAGGTCTTGAGTGCATGAACTACAGCTGCTAACTCCAAATCATGCGTGGCATAATTCAACTCATGCGGTCGAAGCTGACGTGAGGCATATGAGACAACTCTTCCGTCCTGCATAAGTACACCTCCAAGTCCTAAGCGGGAAGCGTCGCAATACACTTGGAAATCCTTGCGTATATCCGGCAGAATCAGTACTAGGGCTGTAACCAAACGTTTCTTCAGCTCCTGAAAACTTGCCTCACATTCATCTGTCCATTTGAACTTGGTGTCCTTCTTCAGTAACTCCATCATAGGCTTTGCAATCTTCAAAAAATTCACAATAAATCTCTGATAATATCCTGCAAGTCCAAGAAAACTGCGGTCTCTCCAACTAAGGTGGGTGCCAACCACTCAGTGACTGACTGAACCTTGGTGGGGTCTACTGCTATACCTTCTCCTGATATAACATGTCCAAGAAATCCAACTTCCTTCAACCAAAACTCACATTTGCTGAACTTGGCATACAACTGATGTTCCCTGAGCTTCTCGAGAACTAAATGCAAATGCTCCTTGTGTTCCTCTTCATTCTTCGAGTATACCAAGATATCATCAATGAACACCACGACAAACTTATCCAAGAACTCCATGAACACTTTATTCATCATACTCATAAAATAGGCAGGGGCATTAGTTAATCCAAATGACATAACCGTATACTCATATAGCCCATACCTTGTGGTGAAGGCTGTCTTAGGTATATCCTGTTCTCGGATTTTCAACTGGTGGTATCCTGATCTCAGATCGATCTTGGAGAAAACTTTAGCTCCTTGCAACTGATCAAACAAATCATTGATCATCAGCAGTGGGTACTTGTTCTTGATCGTCACTTCATTCAATGCACGATAATCAACAACCATTCTCAATGATCCATCCTTCTTCTCAACCAAGAGCACTGGGGCTCCCCACGGTGATGAACTTCGTCGAATGTAACCTTTCTCCAATAACTCCTTGATCTGCTTCTTAATCTCCTCCAGATCATTTGCGGGCATCCGGTATGGTCTCTTCGATATCGGTCCGGTGCCTGGCAACAGCTCTATCAAAAACTCAATGTCTCGATCTGGCGGCATGCCTGGTAACTCCTCTGGAAATACATCTGGGTAATCCTTCACTACTGGCACTTCCTCCTGAACAACTCCTGAGAGGGAATTTATTTGGGTTCTCCTTGACGCGTGTCTGGATACATACTTGATCCTCTTTCCCTTCGGGGTGGTGAGCAGAATTGACTTACTGGCGCAATCGATGTTTCCTCCATACATCGATAGCCAATCCATGCCTAGTATCACATCCAATCCTTGTGACTCCAAAATTATTAAGTCTGAGGGGAACACGTGCCTACCTATGGTCAATGGCATCTGAAAACATCCTTGACTTGCCATATACTCCGCTCCTGGTGAGCTTACTAACATAGGTGTCCTAAGAACTTTAGTGGGCAACTCATACTTATCCACAAATCCCCTTGAAATGTATGAATGCGATGCACCATTATCAACAAGAACGATTGCAGTAAATGACTTAACCAAAAACTTACCTATAACTGCATCTGGCTGCTCTTCAACCTCCTCCACGTTAACGTGGTTCACTTGTCCCCTGTTGAAAGGGTTGGGCTTCTTCGCAAAGCTTCCATTACCGTTACCATTCTTCGGTTCAGGACACTCATTGGCGTAGTGTCCAGTCTTCCCGCACTTGAAACAAGTAATGTGACTTTGATCCTTCTTGGCGGGTGTGGCTGGGTTAGAGCGGTTCTGATTGCTGCCTACTCCATTCCCGTTTCCATTCTTGGGGCCACTGTGGTTATGCGAACTTCCTCCATTATGAGTATGGCCTCCATGGTTATGTGTATATCCTCCCGAGTTCGGGGTAAAACGAGGCTTCTGCTGAGCTCCTGAATTGTACTTCCCTTGTCCATACTTCCTTTTGCGGCTCTCAATCTGTTGCTGCTTCCCTTCAATCATAAGAGCCCGGTCTACCAACTCCTGGTAGTTAGCGAATTTTGCTACCATCAGCTGCATGCTCATCTCATCATTCAACCCTTCCATAAACTTCTCCTGCTTTGCGGCATCAGTGGCCACATCATCCGGGGCATAGCGAGCTAACTTACTGAACTCATCCACGTACTACCCCACAGTACGGTTTCCCTGGCGCAAGTTGCGAAACTCACGCCTCTTCATGCTCATAGCTCCTGTTGAGACATGTGCAGTGCAGAATGCTTGCTGAAACTGATCCCAGGTGACATTGGCTATAGGGAATGTGGCTGTGTAATTCTCCCACCATGAGGCTGCGGGTCCATCCAATTGATGTGCGGCAAAACGCACCTTCTCAGCATCTGTGCATCCTGCGGTGGTCAACTCCCTTCCAATCCTACGTAGCCAGTCATCAGCAACTATTGGCTCGGTGCTACTGGAAAACACCGGCGGCTGCAACCTCAGAAAACGGGCTAGGTTGTCAACTGGAGGTGGGGGCGGTGGGTTGTTGTTGTTGTTGTTGCCTTGGTTCTGGACTAGTATCTACATCAAGGCATTCTGCTGCTGGATCAACTGTGTGATCTCCGGTGGGAAGACAAATCCGGTGTCGCGTCTCGGAGGCATCTGATGGGTTTAGAGGGGAGAGATTAGAATAGAGTGAGGTCTAATGAGAAAGCACTACCCATATGCACATGAGGCAAACACATTCATATCACACCAAATCAATTCAAGCAGGGGCATACAATCGATCTAACTATCGTTACAAAAGTGCTCGGACTACCACTATATACATGGGGAAAATACTACTAATCATATGGTGGTCATCTAGAAATTTTGATCGGTGGAAGATTCCATGATATCTGCTCCAGCTTCGTCTTCATAGTCATCTTCACTACTGTCGGGGTCGGAGTCTGTGTCGTCGATGATGATGTAGTCCTCGGGATGGTTGTCATCTCCTCCTGGCGTGGGGTCTCCCATGAATACTCCTAGCTTCCTTGTCAGGTCGTCATTCTTCTCCACTAGTACTGCGATTTCCTCCTCGTATCCGTCGCGTGTAGACTTGAGTTCCTCTTCTAGCTCCATGTTCCTGGTCATCACCTTCTTCAAATCTATCATGCTTGCGCACAGCTGGTTCTCCTGTCGACGAATGTGCTGGTTTAACTCCAGGATGAAAGCTGCAATGGACCTGTTTCTCATGGTGCCGATCATCTCCCATTGCTCATCTCGGCGCCCACATATCTGGTAGATGGTGTCCTTAAGATCTTTGTGATAAACTTCACCGATGCGTCCCATGGCGATGTGGGCTGCCATGCTCTTACCTAGACTCCAGGTTGGTGCATCAAAGGAAAACTCTATGGACTCGGTAACTGTCATGAACGTCCTTCCTGGAACTTGAACTCGAATCATCCAACGCTCCTCTTCTGGCAAAGTGGCGGTGTAGGTCCCGGTGAAGCTTGGTATTCCGATGTTCAGGTACTTAGTGATTTCCTTCAAGTGTCTCCCAAAGGGTGTGTCTTCATCCGGTTGTGCAAACTTGTTCCTTGAGTCCGCCATCCTAGAGAGTAGAAGATGGAGAGAGTCAGAAATGAGTAGAGAAGAGTGACCTATGGCTTTTTCTTAGTGGTCGTGTCCTACAGTCAGCGTGTGCTCTGATACCATCTTGTAGCGATCCGACCTCAGATGGTCAAATCTCTGTGTTCAAGTGTCATCCCTGGATCGGTAATGCTGACACACACAGTACTCGAAGGATTTATAACAGAGTGCAATCACACACTTATTACATCGAATGTCTCAAAAGAGAACTTATTACAATAAATATGGCTTAAGGCCATCTAAATAAAGTAACAGCGGAAGGCTTGGAAGATAAAGTGAGTCCATCAACTCCAACGGCATAGCTGAGTGCATGACAACGACCTAGCGCACCTTACTCTTCGTCTGAAAAGTCTGCAACATGATATGTTGCAGCCCGAAATGGGTCAGCACTTGGAATATGCTGGCAATATAACACAGTAGAGCAAGGAACAGAAAATTGCTATCACTACATGCATATTTGGCTGATGGAAAGCTCTAGGGTTATATCGTTTTGCGAAAAGCCAATTTTTTCCTACATCAAAGGAATATGTTTTATTTAACTATCATGGTAGTTGTTAAACATTGAGAAGGTAAATCCCCATCTCAATCCCAATTAAAAGTAATCATTAAACCCAACAAATTAATTTAGAGTGATGAGATCAAATCAATAATTCAAGTACCAGATACTCAAGATGTCCATAACCGGGGACACGGCTAATCATGATTAGTTTATACACTCTGCAGAGGTTTGTGCACTTTTCCCCACAAGACTCGATCTCCTCCGTTGGATTTCTCGCACTACATGGTGTTTGAGAAACGGATGACCGAGACACAGTCTTTCAGAAGCATTTACTCTTTACTCTGGGTAGACAGTTACACCTACTTTCCCCTACATCTGCTAGCCTACCACTGAAAGAGGTCCTGCAACATACTCAACTATGCTAGAGCCCATAATAGCTTGTGGCTGCACACGAAAGTTTCTAGCATGAATAATCTTATGATCCCTTTGAGCCTGGGTGGCGAACCAAAAAGACAACACTGGTATATCCCCAGGTGCCTGCAACCAATCCACCCAGATGTGTATTTAAGTAGCCACCTTAAGTTAACTATTAATTAACAATCTCACATCTGTCATGGATACACTCAAACCCAATCCACGTCTACGAGCATAGCATGGCAATATAAGCATAACGTGGAAGTAACTCCCAAGGGTTTGATAATAAAGGGCAATGTGTTCTACCTCATCATCTACTTCCCAATACCCACAAGTTAATCACATCCTAATCATGCAGTGTTTGGGGATTGAAACTAATGCATAAAAACTGGGTATGAAAAGAGTATGATCAATGTGTTTCTTGCCTTGCTGACGATCTGCAAACCCTAGAGACTCGTAGTAGCACGCTTCGCACTCCGGAAATTCTATCGTAAACAAACAATAGCATACATAAGCAATCAAGCATAGATGCAAGGGTAAAACTCAAATAAAAAGATCAAATCTGAAAGTTCAACTGAAGAGATTCGATCTGCAAAAAGAATCAATCGAATCGGAGCTACGAGACTGAAACTACGGTCAAATGAACTTCGAAAACAAATCTGCTTGAAACCAAATTTTAAATTGTCAAAATCATGTTCAAGTTGATTAAACAGAAAGAGGGGTTCGAGACGAAGATTTTGGCGTTGGTTTCACTGGATTTGGACGAACGGTTTAGAAACGGCGAGGGTTTGAAGATCAGGGGCTGATCTGCGATAAAAGTAATCGCGGATAGGTCCCTGGCAGAAAAAGAAAAATCTATCGGACGAACGGGCGAAAACGTTCGTTAAAACGAACGAACGAACGAACGTTCGCAAACGAACTAAACCGAGAAAACCGAACCGATCTAATATAAAAAAACCGAACCTAGGGTTTAAAAAAAAACCGAGACGGTTTTTACCTAAACCGAAAAAAACGGCGGCGACGGTGACGAGATTCGGCGGGGCGGCGGCTCCGGCGACGGCGGCTGCGGAGCGGGGTGGGGCGAGGCGAGGCGCGGCGGCGGCGGCGGCGGCGGCGCTGCAGCGGCAGCAGGAGGCGGCGGCGCGGGCGGTTGCGAGCGGCGGCGGCGCTGGCGGTGTGCGGCGGCGGCGGGGCTCGATGGGGAGGAGAGGGGGGGCTCCGGCTTATAAAGAGCTCGGGGGGGGGGGGGGGGGTGGGGGGGTGGGCTTTTGGGCAAGGGGCGAAGTCGGCCGGCGGAGTCGACTCCGCGAGTCCGCACGACCTCCCGATTGAATGGCGGTGGCTGGCCTGTGCTCGTCTTGGCCTTCGCCCGTCGGCGCGAAATTTTTTTTTCCTCATTCCGCCGAGACAAAAATCCTAAATAAAATTAAAAAAAATCTAAAAATGCCAACAACAATTTTCACCGCCTAAATAAAATATTTAGAACAAAGTGAACATTTTCTTGGCCTAAAAATGCAATTCTGAAAAAAAGCATATTTTCTAATTCAAATAAAATAGCAATAAAATCCAAATAAAATTATTTATTTGATTTTAACTTTTTCCTCCAATATTTCTTTTATTTTGGAGAAGTCATATTATCTCCTCTCATATGTTTTTAATATGAAATATTTTGGAGAGCAAAGTAATTAAAACCAAAATGATCCTCTTTTCAATATTTGAGAAAATTCAAATATGAAAATAATAAAATCTCCAACTCTCTCCGTGGGTCCTTGAGTTGCTTAAGATTTCTAGGATCACAAACGAAATGCAAATAAAATATGATATGCATATGATGACCTATGTATAACATTCCAAATTGAAAATTTGGGATGTTACATCTCTCCCTCCCAGCAAAAAAGTTTCGTAGAGCCGAAAGGCTGTATGGGTTCCGGTGGGAACTAGTTCTGGACGGCGAAGCCCTGCCGGATAGATGACACCGTATGTGTGCAACCCCGTAGAGAGGTCATAGTTTCGATCTTTGTGCCCGAGGTGCTGTTTTGAGAGTGCCTCCCGAAGGGCTGTCCAAGCGACGGTCCGAGTTCTGTGAGTCCTCCCGAAGGGCTGTCCGAGTGACCGTCCGAGTTTTGAGGGTCCTCCCAAAGGGCTGTCCGAGGGACTGTCCGACTGCCTCCCGGAGGGCTGTCCGTGGGGCAGATGAGGGAGTACATCCTCGCGGTTGGGAGGTTGTAAATCCTAGCTGTGGGGATCTGCACCGCTGATCGTCATCGACTCTACTTCCGCTGCGCTACGAGTCGGTAACGAAAAGATCAAACCTTGTATGCAGTCTCCATAGTGGTCCTGGGCTGGTGCGTAGGTCAGAATTTTTTTGTTTTCTGCTGCATTACCCTACACTGACTTGAACTCCAATTCTCTTGGGTGTCTTCTGGTCCAAGAAAAATCATCGCGAAGGTTTTATTCCGTTTGGTATTCCTTCTCTGCGAAACTCAAAAACATGGAAAAAATAGAAACTGGCACTGGGCTCTAGGTTAATAGGTTAGTCCCAAAAATAATATAAAATAGCATATTAATGCACAAAAAACATCCAAAAATGATAATATAATAGCATGGAACAATAAAAAATTATAGATACGTTGGAGACGTATCAATACCTGTATTTTACATCACAATTTTAGAGGATAAATATCCTACTTGCATGGCTTTTCAACCACCTTTGCATCAATTAAATGGTGATTTATCTTATAATGGAGTTGTTGAATTAATTCCTAGAGATATGGTCAGAGGTGGAATTCAGACCTTTGTGGAGGAAATATATTTCCAGGACCCCGAAAAAATTAAATAAAAATAGATCAGGGGGGGGGGGGGATTTGAAGAAATCTTCATCACTAACTTTGGGGCATCAAGGGGAACATCTTCATCCAATCCATCTTCACCATCTCCATCTCCATCACCAACACCATTACTCTCATTCCCATCTCATCCATCTTTGTACAATCAAGTGTGAATTGCTTACAGTTCCAACTTGGTGGTGTTAATTGCTTCTATTGGTAGTTGTATTTTATTAGTGAAAGATCCATACTTTCAGATTGTTGCAGTTATCATTACCATACTGACACATGTTTACCATGATGCATTGTGAGTAGTTCCGCTGTGTTCTTGGGGATATGGAAAAAATCTAGTTGTCAGGTGTCATATATATATTTGCAGTAAAGATTATTGGATCATGTTATGGTGAAAATCTCTAGTGGTCTTACGCGAACGTCGAATGCATAGCATTTCACCTATATGGCCCTAGATGAGAGAAATGTGTTATAATAAGTTTAGGATGGGAGTACGGAGTGAGATAAATGAGCATTGCCTGAGCTTACAAGTTATGACATGACAGGTGAATAGGGACCTAGAGGAAGTTATGGCTGTGGTTGGGCTATATTCCTTAATAAATCTTATTTTGAGCAATCTCCTTAATAAATCTTAGTGCTTGCAGATGCTTGCAAGGAGCATAATCCATACAAGACCAACCAATCAAGGATGTGTTAGTCAATGGATTTGCAACTCACAGAATTAGGCTCTATCCCCGAAAACACCAACCAAGCAACACTAATCAATTCAAGTCATATGAATTGACAACTATGCAATTATCTCGTTGTCCTCAAGAAAGTTTGATCATCATAAGTAACACAAATGACTTGTTCTTAGCATTACTAGGGATTCGGGCACTTGATGCATTATCTTTTATTGTTAATAGATGACTCATTACGCCATTGGTGCAGAGATCAACTGCAGCCTGGAAGTTAAGCGTACTATTTGAAACTGCAGCTAACAAGTTCAACAACATTACGGACAACACGTCTACAAATTCTCGTTCAATAGATCATCCCAGAGGTTATTAGCATAAATAAATCGAGAACGCTCACCAAAGGTTTGAGCGATGCGAAGGTTCATTGAGGAGGAAGAGGGACGAAGAAGACGATGACAATGACGAATGAGGTGGCAATGTGTCATTTGTCATGCCCCTTCCCTACGTTGATTGAATAATTATACGTAGTATTTTTCTTAGCGATCGGTATGTAATAATAGCCGGCACATTGGTATGTTCAGGTTCATCCTATAATTGAAGGTATCTAAGCATGAATACGTGACAATTCGGGTAACTACCCCTTGATCATAGCAAATGTTTGTCCATACTAGTTGCACCTAGACACAACCTCTTCTGAGTCGCTGGCCTTTATCATGCATATATCACTCGTGTGCTCACCAGACGCTCGTGTGCAACCAACTCGGCATGCCTCAGGCCCGATGTTGACATGTGGAGATGTGAGGGACTTGGTTGCCCTCTATATGCATACGCCCAAGTCGGTGCGCTACATGAAATGTTATCATAGACGTTCCCCCCTACTTGACTGGCACATGAAAATTATTCATCCATGACCCTCATATTTAGCAGCTGATCATTGATATTAGCTCAAAAGCTATTCAACCGTTTTCCTACGCCGATCAACGAGAATGTGAAACTAAGATGCATTCATGTGTCCTCGATTTCCATAGCATGCGTGGGTTCCCAATGAGCAAAATTGAACAGACGGCGTGGCAGACATTCATCTACTAGAGACGATTCTCATGGGAACTAACAACATTAATTCTTTGGCTATATAGAAAGGACATGTGATCGTTTGCTCTCACCTTACCTGATGAGGACATAAATACCATTGTTACACCCACAACCCCTGATGCTATACATACTGGACCAATTACTAGAGCTTGCGCACGCCAATTGAATTACCAGATACTTTCGTTTCTTGGTAACAAGTCTAATGTTCATGAGAATATGATGCTGCCTAACATGGATACATTTGTGTTGATTACTAACGAAGGGCCTATCATGGACAAGAGTGATGAACACTGGAGCAGGATCAAGCATGGAGATGAAGGCGCGCGCGAAGGGAACCAGAACGGCGTTTCTAGTGCAGAGTTCAGCACTTTGAAACCTCCTTGATGACATACAAGGACATGGACGAAATATACAAGATGCCCTTTCATAAATTTTGCCCATAGCTTATTTTAGGTGTCGCGCCACCTTATTTTTGGGCTAGGCCCATGTAATTTCGAAATACAACTTCCTAGGTTGTTTTTAGAGTCCGTATGTGTGGGGAAACATAATTAGGGTTGGTTTCGGACCCCTCCTCCAAGGGGTCACGAAGTTCCCCCCTATTCCTTCATATATACAACCCTTAGGGCGTTGTTTAGACTTTGGATTTTATTTAGATTAAAGTTTGCCATAGCTGCAACTCGCGTACTTCGTTTGTGTTCAACGACCAGACCAAGACGTCATAGAACCCCACTTTCATCAATAAAGCTTTCCTCTTATATTCGCAATATCCAGATTGAATCTCACTTTCTTGCTTGTTCTTTGTTTGCTCACAGGAAATAGACCCTCGTGGTCAGGTTGATTGTGCTCCGGCGTGGTCATTAACCCCTCGGAAGTTGGTTTAGCGATTGCTAAGGCGCGACGTCTTCGCACATTCGTAGTCAGATCGTCAAAGTCGACTCCCACAGAAAATGATAGCTATCTCATCGAAACATCGGGACACCTTTGCTACTATCAAGTGGTATCAGATTTCCAGGTTGCTCGGTGAGATTTTCCAGTTTTCGTAGTTTAGATCAAGTCTGTTCTTCATACCTATAGTCCACGAAAAAGCCAAAAAAAGTTAGGGTTAGTTCGTCATGTCCGAACTAATCTAAGCCTTTGCATAATCTTTTTAGAGTTTTGCTTTGTTGAATTTGTGGTTGCATCGTCGTGTCAAGTTGCTGGTTTTAGTGTCTAGTCCTTTAGAGTTCGAGTTCTGTTCACAAGTTGTCACGCCGCCGCCGCACCATCGTCACCACCGCTGCCATATACCACCATCGTCACCACCGCTGCCATATCCCACCATCATCGTCACCGCTGCCATATACCACCATCGTCATCGCCGCTGCCATATACCACATATCCGCCGCCATCATGCTAATCCGAGTCCACCTCCATCACAGATTCACCACCAGTCCGTGTTCCACCGCTCTACATATCTCCACCACCAGTCCGAGTTCTACCAGATTCATCTCCGCCAACAGTCCGAGTCCAGTATTTGTTGCTTTGTTTCTGATTTCCAGATCACGCCATACTACGAGTCGTGAACAAGTCGGACTCCCCAACTCTCGTGTCACCCGTAGAAGAAAAATAGTTCCAAATTCAAAAAAAAACTAAGTTCGGAAAATTCTGGCTAGGCAGTTTTTTGAACGTTTGTAGACTTTTTCAAAAAAAATGTTGCGGAGCAAAAAAAAGAGGAAAAAAAAGTGAAAAAAAGGAAGAAAAAAGAGAGAGATTTAGAGTGTGCCCCTCCCTTATTTACGTGCAGCACCGTGATTTTGTTAGTGTTCTAGGCTTGCGTCTCTAGTACGGTCTAGCCTAGGACCAACACAGTATCGTCGTTGGGCGTTTATTCAACATTGCATCTCTGAATTGATTATTGCTGACCTTTTGCTACCATATTATAAGCCATCCCAGCTCCACATACATCTATGTCGTGCATTTTACACCACCTGGCAATTGCTCTATCCAAGCTTTTGAGAGTTTTGACTACAACGGTTGACGATCACCGCCTGCTACTTGGTAAGAACTGGTAAGACTTTGAGATTCGCTTGACGGATGTGTGACACGCCACCACCTCCACTTCCTAGTAGTCCGTAGGATCATATTCTTGTGTGTTTCTATTGCTGCTAACCATGGCAGGATCACAAGCCGACAAGACTGACTGGGAGAACATGATGAACAAACAGCTACATGATAAATTTTAGCAAATCATGAGTGGACAGGTGCAAGATGTGCTAAACAGATTTGAAGAGGCCATGGAGAAGATAGATGGCATTGAGAAGACGCTCGAAACAAAGCTCGATGACAAGAGAATTGCTCGCGCGTATTCCACAACCACCACCGGCTGCACCGGTCGCACCTCTGCAACAGCGACAACAACAACAACAACAACAACAACAACAACAACAACAACAACAACAACAACAACAATGTCGCCTTCCAAATCAAGTGGTACAAGCAATGCGCATTCCCCTTGAGCCCGGCCAAACTTCTGGTGCCGCTGCACCTACTGTTGATGCTTCTATGGCCCCTGATGCTGCTGATGAGGAGGACGTTTACGAGGGTGATTACGAGGATGAGGTTGATCAAAATCAGAACTATGTGCAACCACTAGCACCACCACCAGGTTGTCCTCATGCCTATAATCGCAATGGTAGGGCTGCACCACCACCTCAAGTACGGGATTATGACCATGTTCCTAAACTAAAATTGAATATTCCACCATTTGAGGGTCGATACATTCCTGATGTCTATCTTATTTGGGAGTTAGAAACTGAACAACGTTTCACATGCTTACAATATCCTGAGTATAGATGTGTTGCTGCTGCTGTTTGTGAATTCACTAGTTTTGCTTCTATTTGGTGGTCTGAACATTGTAGATTATATCATGATAATATTCCAACTACTTGGCCTGCTTTGAAAAATGCTATGCGTAGTCGTTGGGTTCCACCATATTATCAATGTGAATTACTTCAAAAATTGTAGCATTTAAGACAAGGAAAAAAATATTATGTAGAGGAATATTATCAGGAATTACAAACTCGCATGATTAGATGTGGTATTGTTGAGGATAACGAAGCTATGCTTGCACATTTTATGGGTGGGTTAAATAGAGAGATTCAGACCATTTTAGAGTATAAGGAGTATCACAATATCACTCATTTGTTCCATCTTGCTTGCAAAGCTGAACGTGAAGTGTAGGATTGACAGACATTGGCACAGACTAACTTTTTTGCAGGTCGACCTTCATCATGGACACCACGTACATCTTCTACTCCCACATGTCCTGCTGCAGCACCGCCTACTTCATCCGCCAACTCCAACCGAGATACGAGAAAACAGCCACCACCACCATCTGCTAAGAGCACATCTTCTGGTCCCGCACAGAGCTCTTCTTCATCCATGGCATCAACAGGGCAAACACATGATGTTATATGTCGTCGTTGCAAGGGTGAAGGTCACTATGCGAGCAAACGTCCATCCCCGCGTGTGATGATTGTTACTAAGGATGGTGGGTATGAGTCTGCTAGTGACTATTATGAGGAGACTTTGGCTCTTATTGCTAGTGAAGAGCAGGGTGGACATGATTCTGAACAAGAGACGCAATACATGGCTGCTGAAGACGCTGACAGGTATGAAAGTTTAGTTGCTCAACGTGTTTTGAGTGTGCAGGTAATGCAAGTTGAGCAAAATCAGAGGCACAATTTGTTCCATACAAAGGGAGTTGTGAAGGAATGTTCTGTCCGCGTCATTATTGATGGAGGGAGTTGCAACAACTTGGCTAGCATGGATATGGTGGAGAAGCTGTCTCTCACCACCAGACCACATCCGCATCCTTACTACATCCAATGGTTCAACAACAGCGGCAAGGTTAAGGTAACACGTACGGTTCATGTGCATTTTAGTATCGCTACATATGCTGATTATGTTGATTGTGATGTGGTACCCATGCAAGCATGTTCCTTATTACTTGGTAGACCATGGCAATTCGGTAAAAACTCTGTATACCACGGTAGAAACAATCAGTATACTCTTGTTCATAAGGATAAACATATTACTTTGCTTCCTATGTCTCCTGATTCCATTTTGAAAGATGATATTAATCGAGCTAGTAAGGCAAAACAGGAGCAAAATAAGAGTGAACATCAGATTGTGGCAAAAGAATTGGAACAACAAATGAAGCCTCATAATAAACCATCTAGTGTTGCTTCTGAAATTAAATTGAAAAGTGGATATTTACTTGCCACCAAATCTGATATTGATGATCTAGATTTCAGCAAATCTGTTTGCTATGCTTTCATGTGCAAAGAGGCATTATTTTCATTTGAGGACGTGCCTTCCTCTTTGCCTCCTACTGTCACTAACATTTTGCAGGAGTTCGCTGACGTCTTTCCACAAGACGTGCCACCATGATTACCACCTATTTGAGGGATTGAGCATCGAATTGACTTAATTCCCGGTGCGTCACTGCCAAACCATGCGCCATACCGTACCAATCCAGAGGAGACGAAGGAGATTATGCGTCAAGTACAGGAGCTGCTCGACAAAGGTTTTATATGTGTATCTCTTAGTCCTTGTGTTGTTCCTATTATATTAGTGCTTAAAAAGGATAGTACATCACGTATGTGTGTTGATTGTAGAGGCATTAATAATATAACTATTCATTATCGTTGTACTATTCCTAGGCTAGATGATATGCTTGATGAATTGAGTGGCTCTACAATATTCTCCAAAGTTGATTTGCGTAGTGGATACCATTAAATTCGTATGAAATTGGGAGATGAATGGAAAAAACATTTAAAACTAAGTTTGGATTATATGAGTGGTTAGTCATGCCTTTTGGGTTAACTAATGCACCTAGTACTTTCATGAGATTAATGAACAAAGTTTTACGTGCTTTCGACGATTTGTGGTAGTTTACTTTGATGATATACTGATTTATAGCAGATCTATGGAGGAATATTTGGAACATTTACGTGCTATTTTTATTGCTCTACGTGATGCACGTTTGTTTGGTAACCTTGGGAAGTGCACCTTTTGCATCGACCAAGTATCTTTTCCTGGCTATGTTGTTACTCCACAGGGAATTGAAGTTGATAAATCCAAGATTGAAGCTATTGAGAGTTGGCCACAGCCCAAAACGGTCACACAAGTGAAGAGTTTTCTTGGCCTCACCAGTTTCTATAGGCGTTTTGTGAGAGATTTCAGCACCATTGCTGCGCCTCTCAGTGAGCTTACAAAGAAGGATGTGCCTTTTGTTTGGGGTACCGCACAGGAAGAAGCCTTCACGGTATTGAAAGATAAGTTGACACATGCTCCTTTGCTCCAACTTCCAGATTTTAATAAGACTTTTGAGCTTGAATGTGATGCTAGTGGAATTGGATTAGGAGGTGTGTTATTACAAGATGGTAAACCTGTTGCATACTTTTCTGAAAATTTGAGTGGGCCTAGTCTGAACTATTCTACTTATGATAAGGAATTATATGCTCTTGTTCGGACTTTAGAAACATGTCAACATTATTTATGGCCCAAAGAATTTGTTGTACATTCTGATCATGGATCTTTGAAACATATTAAAATTCAAGCAAAACTAAACTGTAGACATGCTAAATGGGTTGAATTCATTGAGACTTTCCCTAATGTCATAAAACACAAGAAGGGTAAAGAAAATGTTATTGCTGATGCACTGTCTCGTCGTTATACTATGCTTTCACAACTTGACTTTAAAATATTTGGTTTGGAGACCATCAAAGATCAATATGTGCAAGATGCCGATTTTAGAGATGTAGTGCAGAATTGTAAAGAAGGAAGAACATGGAACAAGTTCATCATTAATGATGGGTTTGTGTTCCGTGCTAACAAGCTATGCATTCCAGCTAGCTCCGTTCGTCTTGCAGGAGGTTTAATGGGACGCTTTGGCGTGAAGAAGATGGAGGACATACTTGCTACACATTTCTTTTTGCCAAAGATGAGACGGGATGTTGAGCGTTTTGTTGCTCGTTGCACTACATGTCAAAAAGCTAAGTCACGACTCAATCCTCATGGTTTATATATGCCATTGCTTGTACCTAGTGTTCCATGGGAGGATATATCTATGGACTTTGTTTTAGGTTTACCTCGAACAAAGATGGGGAGGGATAGCATATTTGTTGTCATGGATAGATTCTCGAAAATGGCACACTTTATACCATGTCATAAAAGTGATGATGCTACTAATGTTGCTGATTTGTTCTTTCCTGAAATTATTCGCTTGCATGGTGTGCCAAATACTATTGTTTCAGATCATGATACTAAGTTTCTTAGCCACTTTTGGAGATGTTTATGGGCAAACTTGGGGACTAAACTGCTTTTTAGTACTACATGTCACCCCCAAACTGATGGACAAACTGAAGTAGTCAATAGAACATTGTCTACTATGCTTAGAGCTGTTTTGAAGAATAACATTAAAATGTGGGAAGAATGCTTGCCTCATATTGAATTTGTTTATAATCGTTCGCTGCATTCTACTACTAAGATGTGCCCTTTTGAGATTGTGTATGGTTTCCTACCTCGTGCACCCATTGATTTGTTGTCTCTTCCATCTTCGGAGAAGGTTAATTTTGATGCTAAACAACCTGCTGAATTGATCTTAAAAATGCATGAGTTAACTAAAGAAAATATTGAGCACATGAATGCTAAATATAAAGTTACCGGAGACAAGGGTAGAAAACGTGTTGTCTTTGCACCTGGAGATCTTGTTTGGTTCCATTTGCGTAAGGGAATGTTTCATGATTTGCGCAGGTCAATGCTAATGCCACGTGCTGATGGTACTTTTAAGGTGTGAGAGAAAATAAATGATAATGCATATAAACTTGAGTTGCCCACAGATTTTGGGGTTAGTCCCACTTTTAACATTGCAGAGAAGACTTTTTGGGTGAGGAAGATGAGCTTTCGTCGAGGACGATTTCATTTCAAGAAGGGGAGAATGATGAGGACATCAATACCATTGTTACACCCACAATCCCTGATGCTATACATACTAGACCAATTACTAGAGCTCATGCACGCCAATTGAATTGCCAGGTACTTTCATTTCTTGGTAACAATTCTAATGTTCATGAGAATATGATGCTACCTAACTTGGATACACTTGTGTTGATTACTAATGAAGGGCCTAGCATGGATACGAGTGATGAACACTGGAGCAGGATCAAGCATGGAGATGAAGGCGCGCGCGAAGGGAACCAGAACAACTTTTCTAGTGCAGATTTCAGCACTTTGAAGCCTCCTTGATGACATAAAAGGACATGGACGAAATATACAAGATGCCCTTCATAAATTTCGTCCATAGCTTATTTTAGGTGCCGCGCCACTTTATTTTTGGGCCAGGCCCATGTAATTTCAAAATACAACTTCCTAGGCTGTTTTTAGAGTCTGTATGTGTGGGGAAACATAATTAGGGTTGGTTTCGGACCCCTCCTCCAAGGGGTCACGAAATTGCCCCATATTCCTCCATATATACAGCCCTTAGGGCATCGTTTAGACTTTGGGTTTTGTTTAGATTAAAGTTTGCCATAGCTGCAACTCGCGTACTTTGTTTGTGTTCAACGACCAGACCAAGACGTCACAGAACCCCACTTTCATCAATAAAGCTTTCCTCTTGTATGCGCAACATCCAGATTGCAATCTCAGTTTCTTGCTTGTTCTTTGTATGCTCGCAGGAAATAGACCCTCGTGGTCAGGTTGATTGTGCTCCGGCGTGGTCAATAACCCCTCGGAAGTTGGTTTAGCGATTGCTAAGGCGTGACGTCTTCGCACATTCGTAGTCGGATCGTCAAAGTCGACTCCCACAGAAAATGATAGCTATCTCATCGAAACAATGGGACACCTTCGCTACTATCATTACCCGATCATCCCTCCTTTCAATTCCTCCTAGTCCATCTGATTAAGTCTTGTCCATCCACTCTGTCGCCCTGCAGGACAGAAAGGAGGAGTACAACACCAAAACTATCGTAACCCACTGTTTCTGATCCGAGAAAGAGACGGTCCTAGAAGCGGACGTAGCCAAATTTGATGAGGAAGTGGAGAAGCATGCTTTTAAACAAGGCAACTTCTATTATAGACACTTCTTCATCACGCGGGAAGTCAAGGAGCAGGATACCACCGAGAAGATTGTGAACCACACTGTCTGGTCGGACAAGGAGATGATCCTAGCGGCGGAGGAAGTGGGAGCCAAGGAGGAAGCGTAGGAGCGCGCTTTCAATGAAGCCAATGTGGAGGGGCTAGCAAAGGTGATGTCCGCTATGGGCGTGGCCGCCAAAGACCCTCTTGTGTGGCTAGCGGAAGTAACCGAGGACTCCACCTATCCACGTCGTTCGTGCAAGTAGGAGCAGGTAGGAGTTTTTATACTATTCTCTATATTTCAATGCCTGCCCACTGTAATACCCAACCCTTGTATATCAATGCATGTATTACTTGAATATAGAATTCAAGCTTATCATGATTTTCAACATGATGGTTGTCGTCTCCATGATTGAGTAATTCACCCATTACTTAAATTAACCAATACACGATAATATTGGGGAACGTTGCATGGGAAACAAAAAAAATCCTACTCTCACCAAGATCAATCTAGGAGATGACCATCTACGAGCAGAGAGATTGGATCTACATACCCTTGTAGATCGCTAAGCGGAAGTGTTAAGAAACGCGCTTGATGTAGTCGTACTCTTCACGATCCAATCGCGATCCAATCTGATCTAGCGCCGAACGGACGACACCTCTGCGTTCAGCACACGTGCGGCTCAATGACGTATCCTCCTTCTTGATCCAGCAAGAGAGGGAGGAGAAGTAGATGGGATCTCAACCAGCACAACGGCATGGTGGAGATGGTGGTGGAGCAATCCCAGCAGGGCTTCGCCAAGCGCCTCCAGAACTACGAACGAGGAAGGACGGGAGAGAGGGGAGGCCGCAGGGTGTGGGAATTGTTGTCTCCAGCCCTTGCGCCTCCTCCCTACTATATATAGGGGTGTTGGAGGGCTGGGGGCGCAGCCCTAGCCCCTCCGCCAAGGAGGGGAGGCGTCCAAAGGGGGAGGAGTGCCCTCCAAGCCAAGTGGAGGGCCCTCTCCCTTAGGGTTTCCCTTCCCCTAGCCGGATGGGCCTTAGGGAGCTGGTGCGCCTGGCCCAATAAGGCTAGGATGCCCCCCTATAGCCCATGCATGCCCCTAGGTGCTGAAGGGATCCTTCCGGACTCCTCCAAAACCCTCCAGGACCTTCTAGAACCTTCCGGAAGCTTCCCGGTACAATACCGGTAAAACCCGAAACTTTTCCGGTAGCCAAATATGACTCCCCATATATAAATCTTTACCTCCGGACCATTCTGGAGCTCCTAATGACGTCCGGGATCTCATCCGGGACTCCGAACAATATTCGGTCACCAACGTGAATATCCCAATACTACTCTAGCATCACCGAACGTTAAGCGTGCGGACCCTACGGATTCGAGAATCATGTGGACATGACCGAGACACCTCTCCGGTCAATAACCAATAGCAGGACTTGGATGCCCATATTGGTTCCCACATATTTCACGATGATCTTTATCGGTCGAACCACGATGCAAAGGATTCAATCAATCCCGTATGCAGTTCCCTTTGTCTAGCGGTATGTTACTTGCCCGAGATTCGATCATCGGTATCTCCATACCTAGTTCAATCTCGTTATTGGCAAGTCTCTTTACTCGTTTCATAATACAAGATCCCGTGACTAACTCCTTAGTCACATTGCTTGCAAGCTTCTTGTGATGTTGTATTACCGAGAGGGCCCAGAGATACCTCTCCGTCATACGGAGTGACAAAACCCAGTCTCGATCCATGCCAACCCAACAGACACCCACGGAGATACCTGTAGAGTACCTTTATGATCACCCAGTTATGAAGTGACGTTTGATACACACAAGGCATTCCTCCGGTGTCAGGGAGTTTCATGATCTCATGGTCTTAGGAATAGATACTTGACATGAAGAAAGCAGTAGCAATAAACTAATACGATCAAATGCTATGCTTATGGTTGGGTCTTGTCCATCACATCATTCTCCTAATGATGTGATCCCGTTATCAAATGACAACTCATGTCTATGGTTAGGAAACCTTAACCATCTTTGATCAACAAGCTAGTCTAGTAGAGGCTCACTAGGGACACGTTGTTGTCTATGTATCCACACATGTATCTGAGTTTCCGATCAATACAATTCTAGCATGGATAATAAACGATTATCATGAACATGGATATATGATAATAACCAATTTATTATTGCCTCTAGGGCACATTTCCAACAGATAATAAGTAAGGGGCCCAACAGTATGATGAACTGAGATAACAACAAACAACTTCATGATGTCTCTTACGAACTTGACTTGTACATGTTGGATCCTTTGTGATGCATGCTACGAAACCATGTTGTGCATCTAGGATAGAATCTCATAATAGACAACTGGATACAACAGCTGATGGACCGGAGAGAAGAGCATGTTCAAATAGTTGTTAGAAGCATTCAAACATAGGTTAGGGCGATGTAAAACACACCAACACGTATGAACAGTGGAGCTCTCAAGTGTGTCCCGAACATGGTGAGGAACTCAGTAGTGATCCCCTTCGACGATGTATCGCACCTCCACTTCGTGGGATGCATGTCACGAGCGCTTTGCGCCATCTCAACAATGAGAGAAACCCTTCAGTCCTCGAGCGCTCATGTAAATGGGAGAACACGATGCTCTCTTCTTCTTGAAAATGTTTTGCAAAGAATCAGAAGTGCCCTCGGACAATTAGACTGAAAATGCAAACAGATAAAAACAATAAAGAAGGAAACAACAACAAGCGAGTATCACAGCCAAGAAACATCACATGATACATTTCAGTGTCTGCAACATCACCTTTGTAAATGTGCTTAATGTCTCGTTACTCATTGCCATGGTTGTTGTTGCACATATGGCACATGGGAAGCCTTTGTTCATTGGATGTCGCTTCCACCGCCCCTCTTTGTCACACGAGCGTAGGTGCCACCCCGTGAGCGATGTCGTATGCACCCTGATTTGATTAGGGAAAAATAAATACAATTGATTAGTGATCCGAGGATTCACATGGTGAAACATCGCAGTGTAAAAGGAACCAAATCAGCGGCACTTCATACAGGTAAAACAATGGGGGTCACCTTTGAAGTATATCATATCATATGCAACTTTGCCTTATATCGGTGTAATCATAGGCGCAGACCTGTAGCCGGTGTCTGTTCCAAGGCAAAGCCATTAAGATCCAACCATGTAATGAGTGCAACACCCATTGATTACTTCCTTAGTGATCTGGAAATGGAGCAGAAAGGACTCTCACCTTTTTTCCCCAGAGGTGACCCTGAGTTATCGAACCTACGAGAGGAAGGTGCCCTTTAAGCTAGGGTCCCAAACAAGCTTTTGCTAGAGAATTAAATTCTAGCTTTTGACCGGATCATAAATCAAGATGACACTAAAAACACTTATAATAAAAATAGGCACGGGTATGCGAACTTATCCTTACAACCATATATTTGTGTCGGGACCATGATGATCTTAATTTGTGCTCCCAGAGTCATCCATCAAGATGTTCTTGCTTCATATTGAAGTGGGGGACGTGTCCGAATTATGTCTTGACCAACATGAGTCCTACATCAAGATTCTGTTGTCCAACTGAAGGCCCTATCCGTCGCCCAGGGTTGCCTCGGTAATTAAGATTACAATAATCTGACAAAAGCATTGGCATTTAATGACAACACCTCTTGAATCCCCAAGGGTAGGATCAATGTTACCGTACTAAACCTTTCTGTCACTAGTATTCAGAATAACACTTCACGGTCTCCCTACCCTTAGCCTCTCCGTGACTTGCTCTCCATGATCCTGGGTACCTGCCTCCAACGTATCTATAATTTATGAAGTATTCATGCCATGTTTACAATCATTTTATAAGGTTTTGGTATGATTTGAATGGAACTAACCCAGACTGACATTGTTTTCAGCAGAACTACCATGGTGTTGTTGTGCAGAAATCAAAGTTCTCCAAATGCAACGAAACTTTTTGACGATTTTTGTTGGAACAAAAAAGGCACTAGAAGCTTCGTGGGAGGGCCAGAAGAGCCACGAGGAGGGCACAAGACACCTGGGCAAGCCAGGAGGCCCAGGCGCGCCCAGGTGGGTTGTGTTCACCTCGAGGCCCATCTTAGCGTGAGACCGACGCCAAAAAATCCTATAAATAGAGAAACCATCAGAAATAACCCTAGATCAGAAGTTCCGCCGCCGCAAGCCTCTGTAGCCACGAAAAACCAATCTAGACCCTGTTCCGGCACCCTGCGGAGGGGGAAATCATCACCGGTGGCCATCTTCATCATCCCGGCGGCCACCATGATGAGGAGGGAGTAGTCCACCCTCAGGGCTGAGGGTTTGTACGAGTAGCTATGTGTTTAATCTCTCTCTCTCATGTTCTCGATTTGGCACGATCTTGATGTATCACGAGCTTTGTTAATATAGTTGGATCATATGGTGTTTCCCCCTCTCTATCTTGTTGTGATGAATTGAGTTTTCCCTTTGAGATTTCGTGTTATTGGATTACATACTTTTATGGATTTGAGAGCACTTGATGTGCGTCTTTCTATGAATACACGTGGTGACAATGGGGTATCATATTGATTCACTTGATATATGTTTTGGCACTCAACTCGCGGATTCCCGAGGTGACATTGGGGTAATCTATGCATAGGGGTTGATGCACGTTTTCATCCTTGTTTCTCTGGTAGAAATCTTGGGGCACTCTTTGAGGTTCTTTGTGTTGGATTGAGTATTATGAATCTGAAATTGTTTGATGCATATCGCATAATCAACTCACGGATACTCGTGGTGACATTGGAGTATCTAGGTGATATTAGAGTTGGTTGATGTGTATCACTTGGTGCTATTTTAGTACGGACTCTTGGATAGATCGATCGGAAAGGATAACTTGATGTTATTTTAGTACGAACTCTTAGATAGATCGATCGGAAAGGATAACTTTGAGGTGGTTTCATACCCTACAAACAATTTCTTCTCATGTTCTCTGCTAGATAAGAACTTTGGAGTGATTCTTCATCGCACGTTGAGGGATGGTTATATGATCCAATTATATTAGCATTGTTGAGAGATTGCACTAGCGAAAGTACGGACCCTAGGCCTCATTTTCAAGCATTGCAATACCATTTCTGCTCACTTTTGTTACTTGCTACCTTGCTGTTTTTTATTGTTCCTATTACAAAAATCAATATCTATTATCATTACTACACTTGTATCACCATCTCTTTGCCGAACTAGTGCACCTATACAATTTACCATTGTATTTGGTGTGTTGGGGACACAAGAGACTTTTTATTATTTGGTTGCAGGGCTGTTTGAGAGAGACCATCTTCATCCTACACCTCCCACGGATTGATAAACCTTAGGTCATCCACCTGAGGGAATATTCTACTGTCCTACAAAACTCTGCACTTGGAGGCCCAACACGAGTCTACAAGAATAAGTTGTGTAGTAGACATCAAGCTCTTTTCTGGCGCTGTTGCCGGGGAGGTGAGTGCTTGAAGGTGTATCATTAGGTCTTGCAATTGAATCTTTCAGTTTCTTGTTTTATCACTAGTTTGGTTTATAAAAGAAAACTACAAAAAAATGGAATTCAGGTTGCATCATATTGTTCATCTTTATAAAGTCTTTGGTGAAAATGATGGAAAGGAAAATTGTGCTCAATTGATAGAAGAAGAATTCTATAAAATGTTTGACAAAAAATCTTTGAATGATGAGCATGATTGCAATGTTGTTGGTATGAACTCTTTGAATATCCACGATGCTAACGATATGCAAAGCCATAAGCTTGGGGATGCTATATTTGATGAACATGATATTTTTAGTCCCCCAAGTTTTGATGAGAAAATTTATTATGATGAAAGCATGCCTCCTATTTATGATTATTATATTGATGAAAGTGGATTTGGAGAGGTTGTGACTTTATTTAATGATGAATCCACTATTTCGGAAGAGGTTTCAATTGATTAGGAGAACAAAGTTGCTATCTATGATGATTATGATGATGACATGTATGCTATAAAGAATAATGATAACCATGAAACTTGTCATCGTGATTTTAATTTTCAATTGGATTATGCCTCACATGATAGTTATTTTGTTGAGTTTGCTCCCACTACCATTGATGAGAATAAATTTGCTTATGTGGAGAGTAACAAAATTTCTATGCTTATGCATCATGAAAAGAATTCTTTATGTGATAGTTATATTGTTGAATTCATTCATGATGCTACTGAAAATTATTATGAGAGAGGAACACATGCATTTACATATTGCAACAATATCAAGTTTCCTCTCTATGTGTTAAAAATCTTGAAGTTATGCTTGTTTTTCCTTCCTATGCTAGTTGATTCTTGTTCCCATAAGTTGTTTGCTCACAAAATCCCTATGCATAGGAAGTGGGTTAGGCTTAAATGTGCTAGTCATATGCTTCATGATGCTCTTGTTATGTTTCAATTCTTATCTTTTATGAGAGCATCATTGAAATCATCATGCCTAGCTAAAAGGGCATTAAAGAAAAGCCCTTGTTGGGAGACAACCCAACATTTACCCCTACTGTTTTTATGTTTTCACATGATTAGGCTACTGTAGTAATAATGTTTTATAGCTTTTATTTCAATAAAGTGCCAAGTAAAGCCTTTGGGATAGTGTGGATGATAGTTGACTTGATTCTGTGCAGAAACAGAAACTTTTGCGCCCAGTAACAGAATTGTTTAAATTCAATGGAGCGTCGAAAAACTCTGAAATTTTACAGTTGTTGGGTATACAAATTTTCTACGGTGTCCTCAATTCTCAGAAATTTTGGAGTTACAGAAGTATGACCATAATTCAGATATTTACAGACTGTTCTGGTTTTGACAGATTCTGTTTTCAATGCATAATTCGCTTGTTTTATGGTCTCTATGTCTTATATTGCTTAATATAAATTATGGAAATTGTAGAGTACAGTAGGCATTATGTGGAAACAATTATGAATCTTATCTTGACAGTACCAAAGTGAATGATTTGTCTTTATCATACTAACCTATCTCACGAAGTTCCGTTAAGTTTTGTGTGATTGAAATTTTTTAGTTTTGGGTTAGATCTCGATATGAGGAGAATAAGGAGTGACAAGACCTTAATATTGGGGATGCCCAAGGCACCCCAAGGTAATATTCAAGGAATATCCAAGCAACTAAGCTTGGGGATGCCCCGGAAGGCATCCCCTATTTCGTCTCCAACATTATCGGTAACCTCACTTGGAGCTACATTTTCATTCGTCACATGATATGTGTTTTGCTTGGAGCATCATTTTCTTCTATTAGGATTTGCTTGCTGTTATTTATAATAATGTTTTGTATCTTTTATTTCAATAAAACTTCATGAGTATCCTTCAACATGTTTAGTTTGCAAGTATTTGAGTTGCTGTTTCAAAACAGAAAGTTGCACACTATTGCGTGAATTCTTCACAAAATTCAGAATGTGATAAAATGTTGTAAGTTTTTTCACAATAAGATATGATAAATTTTCTACAGTGTGGTAATTTTGCAGAATTTTTGGAGTTATGGAAGTATGAAGAATATTGCATTCTTTACAGACTGTCCTGTTTAGACAGATTGCTGTATTGTTTGCATATGTTTGCTTGTTTAATGATTCTATTTGAAGATGGAAGTATTAAATATGCAGAGGCATTTAGTATGCAATGTTAAATAATAATTTTAGTGATTTGCTACAGTAGAGAATGATAAGGTTATGCATTGATTTATCTCACGAGTTCTTGTTGAGTTTTGTGTGGATGAAGTTTTTAAGATTTAGGGAAACAGTGATATAAAAGGAATTAAGGAGACACAAAAGCTCATGCCCAAGGCATCCCAAGTTAGTATTTCAAGAAGTCTCAAGCATCTAAGCTTGGGGATGCCCCGGTAGGCATCCCACCTTTCTTCATCAACAACTATCGGTTAGTATCGGTCGAGCCTAAGTTTTTGCTTCTTCAGATGAGTTGTGCTATTCTTGGAATGTCGTTTAGTTTTTGTTTTTCTTGCTGTTTTAATAAAATACTTATATCTGAAAGTTTTTAAATAAGAAAGAGTCCTCACATAGCTACCTATTTACTTGACTACTCACTTGATCTTCACTTATATCTTTTTGGAGTAGTTTGTCATTTACTCTTGTTTTTCACTTATATCCTATGAGTAAATTGTTGAATGAATTGAATATCATGAAGTTGAAATTATATGTTCATATCATGCCTAGTGGTAGCTTCACATTGGGTTTAGAAAGTGAAATCTTTTGAAGCTTGACAATCACAATATTGGTCATACAAGCAATTCATGAATGCTTAGTATAAGGAAGAGAACTTTCACATACAATTATATTATCTTGGACATCTTCTATGATTATGAATACCCATTAATTATTTTCAAACTTGAGCAAATTAGTTGAAGTTGGACAAGGAAGACAATGTAATGAGTTATGGTTGTGTATATTTGCATAGAAGTTATATTGTTATGGATCCTCCAACATGTGGTGTTTGCGTAGGATCTTTTGCTAGCCAAAAATTCGTACTAAGTAGAGATACTACTTGTTCATCCAAAAACCCTTAAACCCAGTTTCTTTCCATGAGTGTCCACCATACCTACCTATGGATTGAATAAGATCCTTCAAGTAACTTTTTATCGGTGCATAAAGCAATAAAAATTGCTCCTAAATATGTTTGATCTTTTATTGTAAGGGAAAATTGAGCGTTGTACGAACTTGTGATGGCAAAGTAATGAAAGTGACGGACTGCATAATAAAAGTTGCTATTATAAGGGGCAATATAACATGACGTTCCTTTGCATTAAGAGTTTGGGCATCCAAAAATAAAAAGCGCATGACAACCTCTGCTTCCCTCTGCGAAGGGCCTATCT
Organism: Thinopyrum elongatum; assembly: GCA_011799875.1. Taxonomy (NCBI): domain Eukaryota; kingdom Viridiplantae; phylum Streptophyta; class Magnoliopsida; order Poales; family Poaceae; genus Thinopyrum; species Thinopyrum elongatum. The sequence continues at coordinate 218,452,841 of CM022301.1, read as the reverse complement.
TTTACTTTTCAGTATTTACTTTTATGCAAGAGTCAATAGAATGCATTCTCATTTCAACCTCAATTATTCTCTAGTTGGCAAGCATCATGTGGTGGGAAAAGATCTAGGCACATATGACCAGTCAAATATATTTGATCATGATTTATTATTGTTGACAATTATCTCTATGATAAATGAGTTGGGAGGCGAAACATTAAGCCCCTATCTTTTTCTATGTTCGATGGATGCCATTTGTTCTACAAATATGCTTTGAGTACTAGCAATCATTGAACACTATATGATGATTGAGTATGTGGAGCTCTTACTTAGACTTCGTTGAATTGCAATTGCTTGGTGACTGAGTACATAGGTTGTTAAGTTTCAAGAGAATTCATTGTTTGAACCTTAACATGTGAATTGGTTGCTACTTTAACATGCAAAGTTTTATGAGAAAGAATTGTTGTTATGATGCTAGGAAAAGTGATTGAAATTATCATTGATCAAACTTATGCACTTTGCTAGCATTCACACTTCATAAATTATTTCTTTTATCATTTACCTACTCGAGGACGAGTAGGAATTAAGCTTGGGGGTGCTGATACGTCTCCAACGTATCTATAATTTATGAACTATTTGTGCCATGTTTACAACAATTTTATAAGGTTTTGGTATGATTTGAATGGAACTAACCCGGACTGACGCTGTTTTCAGTAGAACTACCGTGGTGTTGTTTTTGTGCAGAAATCAAAGTTCTCCAAATGCAACAAAACTTTTTGACGATTTTTTTTGGAACAAAAGAGGCATTAGAAGCTTCGTGGGAGGGCCAGAAGAGCCACGAGGAGGGCACAAGACACTTGGGCACGCCTGGAGGCCTAGGCGCGCCCAGGTGTGTTGTTCTCACCTCGAGGCCCATCTTAGCGTGAGACTGACGCCAAAAAATCCTATAAATAGAGAAACCATCACAAATAACCCTAGATCGGAAGTTCCGCCGCCCAAGCCTCTATAGCCAAGAAAAACCAATCTAGACCCTGTACCGGCACCCTGCCGGAGGGGGAAATCATCACCGGTGGCCATCTTCATCATGCCGGCGGCCACCATGATGGGGAGGGAGTAGTCCACCCTCGGGGCTGAGGGTTTATAACATTAGCTATGTGTTTAATCTCTCTCTCTCATGTTCTCGATTTGGCACGATCTTGATGTATCGCGAGCTTTGTTAATATAGTTGGATCATATGGTGTTTCCCCCTCTCTATCTTGTTGTGATGAATCGAGTTTTCCCTTTGAGATTTCGTGTTATCGGATTACATACTTTTATGGATTTGAGAGCACTTGATGTGTGTCTTGCTATGAATACATGTGGTGACAATGGAGTATCAGATTGATTCACTTGATATATGTTTTGGCACTCAACTCGCGGATTCCCGAGGTGAGATTGGGGTAGTCTATGCATAGGGGTTAATGCACGTTTTCATCCTCGTTTCTCCGGCAGAAATCTTGGGGCACTCTTTTAGGTTCTTTGTGTTGGATTGAGTATTATGAATCTGAAATTGTTTGATGCATATTGCATAATCAACTCACGGATACTCGTGGTGACATTGGAGTATCTAGGTGACATTAGAGTTGGTTGATGTGTATCATATGGTTTTATTTTAGTACGGACTCTTGGATAGATCAATCGAAAAGGATAACTTGATGTTATTTTAGTACGAACTCTTAGATAGATCGATCGGAAAGGATAAATTTGAGGTGGTTTCGTACCCTACAAACAATTTCTTCTTATGTTCTCTGCTAGATAAGAACTTTGGAGTGATTCTTCATCGCACGTTGAGTGATGGTTATATGATCCAATTATATTAGCATTGTTGAGGGATTGCACTAGCGAAAGTACGGACCCTAGGCCTCATTTTCAAGCATTGCAACACTGTTTCTGCTCACTTTTGTTACTTGCTACCTTGCTGTTTTTTATTGTTCCTATTACAAAAATCAATATCTACTATCATTACTACACTTATATCACCATCTCTTTGCCGAACTAGTGCACCTATACAATTTACCATTGTATTTGGTGTGTTGGGGACACAAGAGACTTTTTATTATTTGGTTGCAGGGTTGTTTGAGAGAGACCATCTTCATCCTACGCCTCCCACGGATTGATAAACCTTAGGTCATCCACTTGAGGGAAAATTCCTACTGTCCTACAAAACTTTGTGCTTGGAGGCCCAACAAGAGTCTACAAGAATAAGTTGTGTAGTGGACATCACCTGCAGGGATGAAAAACGCAAACGAGACAAGAGACAACTATGGAACAGTTTTATGTTACACATATGATACGTTAACTCAAAGTACTTCCATTGATCCCTCCAACAAATACATCAGGTTGGAAGGCCCTTGCCTCAACCCATGACCTTACCAAACTACTCACGCATGGAAATCAGATCACACGAAGAACTCATCAAAGAACACATCATGAAGATTGATTGATTGATAATATGTCTTACAATGGATGCCATGTGTGGTACATGATTACAAGTATGACTATATTGCTGAGAACTATGATGGTGGTGAAGGTTGTGGCTATTGAGACGGGAAATGGCGGCATCTAGGGTTGATGGAGATGGCTATGGTCAAGATAACTGGATTGTTCTGCGATGTTCTGTTGCTCATTTGGTGTCTGACACTTTATAAAGGTTGTTCAGGTGGATCAGATGCCTCTGTTGCCATGTCATACGGCCGCGCATACAAGCGGGCACGGTCATATGGAAGGTCGTCTTTTGCTCTATTTCCTCTGGTGCGCCCCACTTGATCTCCTCTATCTCCACTTTACTCCTTTCCATGTATTGGCTTGATTTCGTCAATAAATAGCCCATTTTGTGTGGAAACAAAATAAAGATAGTATATTTGGAATCCTTTGCATTCATTAGTAATTAGTAGTAATATTAGAGCGAATATCTCGGTTTTAATGAAATATTTTGGTTTAAACTCAGTTTAGAGGAGTGTAAAAATAACACTCATTAGGCATGGGCCGACTAGCGTGCCTTTAAATAGTGTGTCCGTCAAACAGTGCACCCGTTATTATCGAGCATGCAATCAGCACTCACAATGCCTTCAACAATTTTTATGCTATCTATTAGAAAGAAGCTCTTACCAAAGCATCTGAAAGCACGACGTTTACATATGTTGCCGGGTAGAAAAAGACCGAATGAAAAATCCCACATAATGAAGAGCCGGGAGACATCAGGGAGGAAAATAGATTTCAGGGAAACGAACACTGAACCGGGAACATGAACATCCACCCATGGGTGGGATAGCCGACGGAGCCCCCGCAAGACGACGCGTGTAGGCCGCACTTTGTACCATTCACGCATGGTCCCCAACCCTCCATTAACTAAACAACAACTACACGCATCAAACTATCACATGGGGTACCTTTTCAAATACATTGCACACTACCGTGGACCTGCGTGTGTGTGCGAGGGGAAAAACTAAACGTCCATGAAAAAACCTGACTCAACACACCCTGGCTAGCACAAGCTGACCTCCAAGTCCTGGGTCGATTAAATAGAGAGAGAATTCCAAGTCAGGCGCATGATGAGCCTTCATGTCTATTTACTTGCTACTCCCCTACTATCTCAACCATCTGCGCCTACAAAAAAGGGCCTGCCCGCATCTCAGCCATAATAGGATTCATGGCCGAGGTGTCATGTTCAAGATCAGAACGTGATGATGCCGAACCCGGTCGAGTATGGATCGTACTCACGCTAAGTCCTCCGCCTATGATGGTCTTTCGTATTTTCAAATAGTTCACTTAGCAATCTAGATGCTAAACCTTATTAAATATAACCACATTTGCATGCCCGTTAGCCTTAACCTTACCATCTAAAAAATGTTAAGAAATTCAAAAGCACGCTAGTCAGCAACGAGCAATGACATCAAAAGGTCGAGTCCTCTTTCTTCCAGTTTGGTTGTGTGGCGCTACAGAGAAGCTATCCGGATGCCATGGTTGTGCGGCAGACGGAATGGGGCCTATCCGTGCACTCGGCTTGTAGACGCAATATGCTCGAGTTTCAAGTGGATTTCCATCACATGCCTGAGATGGTAGCGGGTGAGATGACTCATTTATGGAGTCAACCGAGCGAGTCAGTTGCGTTTAATCAGTCAAGGTTGTTTTTGTCGTTGCATCCTATCGGGTTGCTGTGCATCTATTACCTTTGGGAAGGAAGACTCGTTCCAAGCACAAGATACCTATAAAACTCGCCAAAAATTCAGCCTGCGATATTAAGAGATCTTCCACCCTCTCTTCTTTGATCGAATTATGGCACAAATCAAAGATCATTAACCCGATGATTTGAAGTTGCATTTGTTTCCTTTCTCTCTAAGAGGAAAAGCAAAAGAACAACTTCTAGTTGTGCCTAGAGGAACTATAGCTTTAGGGACAAGTGGGTGGGATCGCGAGGGGCTGCCTGGCCGGCCATTGATACATATGCTCGGATGTGAACCTTGTCTGGGTAAGCACAGTTCGTTGGGTCCCACAGACACACAATGTCTTACGCTTGACCGGGTAGTCCAGGATCAAGCTTATTCAGCACGGACTCTGTTGGGGATATAACCCCGAGGTGTGACCCGCCCAGGAGGGGCCGGGTTACACCGTTGGCGACTCAGTATGAAGAAGGCCCAAGTAGGTCCAAGAAGATGAAGCCTGAAGACTGGTGGCGGCTTACAAGGTGGGCCTGTTGAAGGCCCAAGACCTGGTGGTAGGATTGTAACTTGGAAGGTGTGAGCCGCCACGATGGCAACTTGCCTGACAAGGCAGGGCGACTTAGAAACCGAGTTGGTCACATTGTGTGATCCGGCTTGGACTCTTGTAAGCCCAGGGTCTCGACCTGTGTATATAAAGGTGAGACCCTGCGGCGGGTTAACTGAAGAAACAATTGATCGAGAGCTAGGTCAAGTGATTCCGCTCCCTTGTAATCAATATTCAAGCTATAGTCAACAAAATTAGGAGTAGGCTTTTACCTCGTTGTGAGGGGCCGAACTTGGGTAAACCTTGTGTCCTTTGTCCCGTTCAACCCCTTCGAGCTAACCTACGTCGCGATGACTCCACACCTAAGTCCTTTCACAAGGGCATCTGCCGTGATAAAAGCACGACAGTTGGCGCCCACCATAGGGCCAGAGCACGGTGGTTTCGAGTTCTTGAAGGGCAATTTCCTAGGGATCGAAGGATACGCCATGGGCCGGATGACTAAGAGTCACCACAGCAAGCTCTATATCGATGACGCCGGCTGGGGCCCCGAGGCCGACTCAATCGAGTACGGGTATCGGGTCCCCTTTGGCGGAATTCACATGTTCATCGGCAAGATCGGCGAGTCAGAGCCTGAGCCGGACATCTGCATCGACATCCTCGAGACGGCTCGGCATGCGCAACCCGCCAGGGTTCAACCCGGCTGGAAGCACGTTTTTGTTGGTTTCACGCAAAGCATGGAGCTTGCGGAAGATTCCGAATCTAGAGGTGAGACGGCCATCTACTCATGCGATGAGTCCTCAACCGGAGAGACGGAATCCATCTATCAGCTTCAAGACGGCGGGCTTGGGGGCTACTCCGATGGTAACAATATTTCGGACCCCTATGAGCCGCCTTCCAGGGCTGCAATCTTCATGGCTGGCATTGGGCCGGCTCTTAACTCATCAACAACAGCAACGATGACGTCTAGATCGACTGCCGCTGCGACAGCTGGGGCCAACGGCTCAGCTCGGCCGCCGGCTCAGGTTTTGTCTGAACTCTTGGGCACTTTGACGGCTCTGTTAGCCACAGAGGTTATTGCGGCGAATCAAGCATAGCATAATGAGGAAGTTGCAAAGGTGCGAGATGAGGTGGCCAAAGCCCAGGAGGATCTTAATGCAGAGAACATCAGGATGGCAGAGGAACGAGCCCAGATGGATGCTGAGTCACAACGTATCAGGGCAGAGGCTTTTCGCTTAAGTTTGGATCAAAATGCCTCTAATGCAGTTCTTCGAAGGAGGTATCAAACCTGTTTGCCTGCACAATATGAGGCGCGGAACCTTTTTAACACGCCTGGTGCGGGGCCAAGTAACCCGCTAGGTACAGCCTGGGCGGCCGAAGTCCCAAGGAGCGGGGCGGCGGCTCATCCCCGATTACCAGACCCGCCCCATAGGGATCGAACCCCGCCCCGACGTTTTTTCCACGCCATCTGGTCATTATTCCAACCCGGTGGATAACATGATAGCAGCGACTACCCGGCTCAATGCAATCCCTATCACAGATGAGGCACCTTTCGCAGCTGAGGCGCAGAATGCAATTGAGCTCTTACAGACAATAGTCGCACAGCAGGAAAAATGTACACATAGTCGTGAGAGGGTGCATTCGACCCCGCTCCCAAGCCGCAGTTACAACAGACACATTGAGTCGCCGGCGGTTTCTAGTAGCGACCGACGACGTCGACCAAATCAAGATGGCCCACCTCGTGGGAATAACCCACCCCTTACTCATGCTCACACGATTGTGGATGATGCCAGAGCCCACCGAGAGGCGGAGGCAACAGCGGCGGCTCAGCTGGGGGCTTATCAACAGCCTCCGGTGACCCCTTCGGCGTCAATAGGGGCTGGTATAATTTCCAGGTCTGTTGGAGTGCCTTGTTTAGTACCAGCACTACGTAATGAGCGTTTGCCTAAGGATTTTAAGGGTCCTCGCAAGGTGGCTAACTATACAGCTGATCTCCCCCTTGAGGCCTGGATTGAGAGTTATGAGTTAGCCATGGAGATGCTGGATGTCAATGATGTTGTGTGTGCTAAATATTTTACTATGATGTTGGATGGGCCAGCTCGGACCTAGTTAAAAGGATTACCCGCCAACTCCATCAATTCATGGGCAGAGTTGAAATCACGGTTCATTCAGAATTTTAAAGGAATGTGCAAGCAGCCTTTGATGATTATTGATCTTGATAACTATGTGCAGCGTGAGGATGAGCTGGCTCATCATTGGGTCCGGCGGGTCTCAGCTATTATGCATTCTTCAGACAGTATTGCGGAGGGTCAGGCAATTCTGGTCTTGGAGAAGAACTGTCATTTTACCCACCTTAAGCAGAAGCTTGGGCAGCTTAAGCGTCATTGTAATGACATGGGAGAGCTCATGGCAGCTCTCATCAAATATGCCGACTCTGATACCACCAAAGACCCTAGATCTGATGATAAAAAATCCAACAAGGGAAAGAAGAGTGGCAATGGTAAAGGTCAGCAGCAGAACGTGGCAGGGCATAACGGCAACAGCCAGGGTAACGATGGTAAACACAGACAACCCGATGGCGGGTTAGATCTTGTAGCTAACACCAACACCGAATATAAAAACCAGCGTCATAATGGTAATGGTAAGCAGTCCTTTGGAGGGAAGAACTTTAATATTGAGTCAATGATGAATGAGCCTTGTCCAAAACACAGCCTGCCCAATAAACCAGCGACTCATGCTTGGAAGGACTGTTTCATCATGCGAGAGTACAGGAATTCCAACTTGAATCAGAATCATAGCAAAAATAATGGCCTGCCTGGCGGGTCTGGATTCGACTCGCAGGGTCCCGGCTTTGGTGGTGGCGGCTCAAGTTCTGGGTATCAAGGACAGGGCAACCAGGGTGGTTATAACCAACAATCTGGTCAGGGTAACCAGTAGCATCAGCCAGGATACCAAAGTAATCCAAAGCAGCTCAATAGTGGCCAGTATCATGTTTTCACCACAAGTCTTTGCAAGCGAGATCAGAAGGTTCATAAACGCGCGGTCAGTGCAGTTGAGCCAGCGGTACCTCAATACTTGCGGTGGTCAGAGTATCCAATCACATGGAGTCGAGAGGATCACCCGCCCCGGGTTGACAATCCGGGTCAGCTAGCGCTGGTGGTAGCCCCTCAGGTCGAGGGTTATAAAGTCACTAAAGTGCTCATGGATGGTGGCAGCAGTATTAATATCCTTTTTTTATGACACCTTTCGGCTGATGAACTTAACTGATAAAGATCTTAAACCATCTTCTATAGTTTTTCATGGTGTGGTACCTGGTAAGTCGGCGTATCCTGTTGGAAAGATTGCCCTGGAAGTGGCTTTTGGCGATGACTATGACTACAGAACAAAGACGTTATGGTTTGAAGTGGTCAAGATCAAAAGCCCTTATCATGCCTTGTTCGGACGACCGGCTTATGCCAAATTTATGGCTCGGCCTTGTTATGTTTATTTACAGCTCAAGATGCCAGGCCGTAAGGGTACTATTATAGTCCATGGTGATCGGAAAATTGCCTTGGAATGTGAGGAAGGAGATGCTGCTTATGCTGAGTCGGCCTGCGCCACGGAGGAGCTTAAGTTTTATAAGGATAATGTTGACCCGGCTGATATGACCCCTTTGAAGAGGCCCACCACTGAGCAAGACCCTTTGTTGAAGTTTAAGTCGGCTGATGATACTAAGCAGGTTGACTTTGTCCCTGGCGACTCATCTCAGCAGTTCACAGTGGGGGCCAATATGGATCCTAAATAGGAAAGCACGCTCATCGAGTTCATCCGTGAGACTCGGGACATCTTTGCATGGAAACCTTCTGACATGCCGGGTGTACCGAGAGAATTCACTGAGCACACTCTTAATGTGGATCCTAAGTTTAAGCCGGTCAAGCAATTTCTTCATCGTTTCAATGAAGAAGGACGTAAGGCCATTGGAGAAGAGGTAGCCCGGCTCTTAGCAGCTGGGTTTATTGTGGAAGTCTTTCACCCTGAGTGGTTGGCTAACCCTGTGCTTGTACTCAAGAAGAATGGCACATGGCGTATGTGTGTTGACTACACAGATCTTAATAAGGCTTGTCCAGCTGATCCATTTGTCTCCCTCGTATCGACCAGATTATTGATGCCACGGTGGGTTGTGAGAGTTTATATTTCCTGGATGCTTATTCTGGTTATCATCAGATCAAGATGGCAGTTAAGGACCAAGAGAAGACGTCTTTTATCACCCCTTTTGGAGCCTTCTACTATACATCTATGCCTTTTGGGCTTAAGAGTGCTCAGGCGACTTATCAACGCTGTGTTCAGAATTGTTTTCACAGTCAGATTGGGCGTAATGTGCATGCTTATGTGGATGATATTGTGGTCAAATCCAGAAAGAAGGATGTAACACCCCTGTGTAACTACCACTGTGATCAACTGCTAATATTGCCAAGTCATACCATTTGCAGTGCCAAGTCACATGGGTTAAGGATCCAATTCAAATTCAATTATGGAAATCAACTCAAATTCAAAAGTGCAAAATAAGTTTGCTCAAGCACCTTTGGAAAAATGTTCACTAATTAGCAAATATTCCAGAAGCACTCATAAAAATATCACCAGTAATACTTGGATTAATTAAATGGTTCAAACAAATTGAAACAACACCAAAACAGCAATATTAAATCCATTTAAAATCATTTCAAATTCAAATGAAATCCAAATCTGTCCAAACCAGTTTTTGGTGAAGGGTAATATTGCATTACATTATTTGGGCCAAGTCCTACATTTTACAAAAGTGCAAAGGTGCCCTAATTAAATCAAAACAGAAAAGAATAAAGGAAAAAGAGAAACAAAAACAGAGAAATAAAAACGAGGCACTGTGCACTGGGCCTTAGTGCATAGTGGCCCAAACCCCGGCCCAGCAGGCCCACCTCACCTCTCTCCCTCGCGCTGTCGCCCTCCCGCTGGCCGAGGCCGCGCGCGCCGGCGCGGCGCCGACACATCGCCGCAACCGACGGAACAGGGGCGAGTAGGGGATAAGGCCGAGGCCAGTACCTCCCCCCTGTCCTCCTCGACCACTCCTCCCCTCTCCCCTCGCTCTTCCCCTCAGGTTCTCGATGCTGCCCGACTCGGTCGCTGTCACGCCCCTGCCCGCAGACGCGGCCACCGTTCCCCATTCGCTTCGCCGAGACGTCCTGTGGCTCCGCCTCGCTCCTCTGCTTCGTCTACACCTCGACATCGAGCTCGGGGAGGACTGCACGGATGGGATCGACCTCGGCCTCTTCTTCTCTGTCACCGGCGATTCCCGTCGACCCCGATCCCGCTGCTGCTACTAAGCCATCGAAGGCTTTTCATAGCCGCTAGGTGAGCTCTGTCCTTTCCCCTGTTTTCTCCCTCGCGTAATTGGACGCCTCCGACGAGCTGCCACCGTAGCCGTGCTCCGACCACCGCCGCGTTAGCCATTGTCGTGCTCCCGAGCTCCGGCAGCTCGAGCCAGGGGCGCCAACGCGCTCCTGGGGGTCCGCCGCTTCTTCCTAGCTAGTTAGCATGCGCGAAAGCGCCGCGCAGCCGCGGTCCCGAACTCCGGCGCCCGCCCCGCTGCTCGCCGCCGTCGATCTAGCTCACCTCCGGTCGGTCCAAGGCCACCAGTCGACGCGGCACTCTTCCAGCTTTCGAAAGCAGCCAACCGCGCGCGAAATGGTGCACTATAGCGCATATCCGACGCACTCCGGCGAGGAACCGCCGCGGAAACGGTCGCCGGAGCAACTCCAGCGCCGTCCGCTGACCTGGCCGCCACGTAGACCTGTCTGGGTCGCTGGCCGGTGGGCCCCGCTGCCCCGTTGTCCGCGTTGACGGTGGTCAACGCGCGGCACTGTTCCCCTGTGTGGCTGACATGTGGGCCCCTGTTGGGTTAATCACTAATCACACTTAATTACTTAATCTGATAATTAGCTCAGTCACTGACAGAGGGGGTCCACTCTCTAATTAACCCACTGTTTATTTTAAACAAACTCTAAATGGGCCTCTGAGTATGACATGTGGGTCCCACTGGACCCACATGTCAGGTTTGACCTGTACAGCCGATGTTGACTTGCTGATGTCAGCATGACATCATGTTGACGTCATAATTCATTTTCTATTAAAATAAGTAAATTTCAGAAAATCATTTAAACTTCGAAAATTAATAACTTTTAAACCGTAGCTCGGATCGAAAAAGTTAAAACATGAAAGTTGCTCAGAACGACGAGACAAGTTTGATCGTGCCGTTTGTTTCCTTGTCGGAACCCCCTACGTAGAAGAACTCGTAACTCCGAGCCCGATTCCGGCCGATGAATAGTGCACACACACCGATTAATAATCATCGGTTAATTCTAAAAATAACTAAAATGACTTAGAAGCATACTTAGGTAACCTGCACTGCATCATCGTATCGCACGCACTGTGTTGCATCTAATTGCATTATATTTACTTGTTTCCTCCCCCTCCTCTCTTTCGGTAGACCCCGACATTGCCGTAGCTCCTGAGGCAGACGCCGCTCCGGAGTACGACTACGTCCCCGACGACCCTACCCTTGCCGTCGAGCAGACGGGCAAGCACCCCCATTTTGAGCATTCCGATATCACCTATTCTCTTCTCTCTTATGCTTGCATTAGATGTTACTGCTGCTGTTACCATCCTATAACTGTTGCATAGCCTGTTTAATTGTAGCCTACTGTTGATACCTGTCTGTTATCCTAAACTGTTTAGATAGGATGGGTAGAGCCTGATCAGAGACCCACTTGTCCCGACTGCCCCGCTGGACTCTCAGAAGACCCGAGCAACGGGATCGAAGATTAGAACCTGGCACCGCACGTCACTTCCCCTAAGATGCTCGACCCTGCTGGGTTACTATCGAGTGCCGAGGGTGATACCTCGTCAGCACTTCTGATGATAACCTTGTAGGTTAGTTAATCGGTCGTGGTAAGCGAGGGTGATTCCTCCTACACCACCCCCGATACCGACGCTGTCGCGCAATCTCTCAAGTGTGGACCTCGAGGGTGATTCCTCCTTCGTTCACCTTGATGATAACATCGAGCGGGAATTCCCTCGAGGGTGATTCCTCAGGGTTCCCCTTCGGTGTCAGACACACAGCTACCTTGGATCCTATGACTTGGCTATGAACCATGATACTAAAGACGGGTCGGCCCTGAGGGGTACCCGCGCGAGCATGAATGCGAAGTGATGTGGAGTCGGGTTGACCTGAGAGGTGCCCGCGAGATAACTATGAGGCGTGGCCGGGCATTCTTAGCCCTTGCCGCAAGTCCTCGAGACGGGGCGACGGGGTCACGTCGATCGTGAGTCTCTGCTCGTTACCGCGCGCTCCTAATCCACTATGGTTTGGATATTTAATCCGAGGGGCCTCTGGCCCGATAGCACTAACCATCACGTGGGCATAGTATGGGCGTTCTGCATCGTATACTTCAGCCGGAGCTTAATTGACGTCAGCAAGGAGCGGCGCGCGCTGAATTGGACTGGGAACGCAATCGCGCTTGTATAAGGGGTTGCTAGGTCTGCTTTCAGCCGCGTTCGCAACACATAGGAGCGTCCAGGGTGATGGTCCAAGACCCCTGGGGCATAGGTTAGTCCGGCGTGCTGACCTCTCATTAAGTATTTGGTCGGGTTGCGGCGTGTTGCTTAGCCGAGGCCGGGCATGACCCAGAAAAGTGTTTCTAGCCGGAGTTAAGCGAGCGTGGTGGGTAAGTTGGTGCACCCCTGCAGGGAAGAAACTTGTATCGATAGCCTGTCCTATGGTAACGGACACTCGGAGTTGTATCCCGATCGGTAAAACTAGAACATGACATGAGATGAGAACTGGATAGTACGGCTCTGGGATTGCTTTCTCGCAGGGAGTCGAGGCAGAATCCCCGGCCGAGGTTGATGACATTACTACTATACTTTACATTATGTTGGTCTGCTCTCTTCTAATGATGCGAGACTGTTGAAGATGCTGAAGATGCTAGTCTTCGATAGGACTAGGTTTCCCCCCTCCATTCTGGCATTTCTGCAGCCCAGTCCACCTTTACAGCCCCCTTTGAAAATGTTGCATATGTAGTGTAGATCCTTGCTTGCTGAGTACTTCGGATGAGTACTCACGTTTGCTTTATTTTCCTTTTTCCTCCTTTGTTCCTTTGTCGCATCCAGACGACGGAGCCCCTGAGCCAGATGTCCCCGGCGACGATCACTACTACTACCAGCCCGGAGAGTACTACTACTACGAGGAGCCGTCTGACGACCAGGAGTAGGATCGGAGGGTCCAGGGCAGGAGGCCCATGCCTTTTCGATCATAGTTTTTATTTTGCCCGCCTCTGTGAAGGCTTATCTCTATGTTCTGTAATATATCTGTACCCAGATATCTGACGCTTCCGCTGACACTTGTATGCCATCGAGCTATGTATTCGAGCCCTCGAGGCCCTGGCTTGTAATATTAAGCTTGTATGAATTTATTTATGTTTTAGAGTTGTGTTGTGATATCTTCAAGTGAGTCCTTAGGCTTGATCGTGTGCATTTGCGTGTATGATTAGTGCACGATTAAACCGGGGTCGTCATAGGTTGGTATCAGAGCCGACTGCCTCTAGGAGTCCCCCTATCCAACTCCTTGGCCGAAGTTGAGTCTAGTGGTCCAAAACTGTTTTACTAACTTGGCTGTGTGGCTTACGGGCCCACGTCGCCAATTGGGTGGTATTAGGATCTTTTATTCCTCATCTTACTTCGGGACTCTAACCTCTCTTCTATTCGGGTTTAGTAAATTACTAACACCGACACTTAGGATCTCGTTAATTCTATCCACCCGGAGAGCTGGATTCAGTGTGATTTCCCTGTCTTTGATCTGATTAGTCTGATAATCATTTCCTTTCCATTGTTTTGGTTAAACTTTCCATTCGGGATCTGTTATGTTTCTCGTCGTCGAATGACAATCTTGAATCTTCTTATTTCAGATGGACCGTCTGTTTCCACCTCGCCCTGCGACACAGCTTGTGCTTCGCACATGTGCTCGAGACGTCCCTGGGTTTCCAGCTGTTCTGATTGCCCTCTTGATCAGGCTGGGATACCGCTGGTGCCCCGAGTACATGGTCTACGAGGTTTATCGTGAGTTCAACCAGGAGCAGTACTATGCTGATGTTCGCATCTACGATCAGCAGGATGACTCAGACACTGAGCTACACCATTTTCACGGTATCGGCGTGACGATTGAGATGGCAGTCCATGATGCCGCCTACTCTGCTGTCGCATGTCTTCGAGGACAGTTCTGTGCTGACTTGGATGTCTCTGAGTATCGGTATATTCCGTACGCCCCTGTTGGAGATGCTTCTGGATTCTACACAGCTGTCTGTGCCCCTTACGAGCCTCGTCACTATGATCAGCGAGTTCTGATTCATTATACTCAGGCTCTGGATCGCACGGTTCACGCTCTTGCTGTCGAGTTGTTCGCCACTCGAGCATGACTCTACGAGGCTATGACGCAGCTGTTACCAGCTGTTCGTGCAGGGATACATCCGGAGCATATTCTTTACCCGAGCAGGACCGAGATGCCATCAGGGATCGATTGGCCTGCTGTGGGAGGTCACACGCCTGCACGTGGACCTCTTCTTACAGTTCGAGACCGGGTTCTGCATCAGAGTGCACATGGAGCGCAGGATCCTTCTGCGACGAACGTCCGCCGTCCGCACTTGCAGCTACCCCGTTTCAGTGGTTTTCTCTGACGTTGATGTAGCCTTTGCTATGACTCGTTGTGTACTTCCTTACCGCGTGCCTGCGTGCCGCCTAGCATGTCTAGCTTTTGAATTTGCGCCGTTATGCTGCCCGAATGTAACCGACGATGTATGGTTCTGTATGACTTAATGACTACTATTAAGCATCTGCTGTACTAGTTAAATTCCGTCACTTACATCATGCATGACGCTTTACACTCACATTGGCTTCTGCTAAACTACCCCTGTCGATTTAGCAGGATGGCTGACAACAATCCACCACCACCGCCGCCACCTGACTATAGGGCTGAGATGATGCAACAGTTCGAACTCAACCGCCAATTCATGACGGGGATTATGCAGCAATTCCCCCGTCCCAATGCCGACCAGCCGCTACCTTCCATCACCTTGCCAGAATTTATGCGACTTAACCCATCGTTCTTTCGCAACACAGTCAATCCACTGGATGCCGATGATTGGCTGCGTGACATCTCCCATGAGATGGAGTCTGCTGGTGTCGCCCAGGTCAACTATGTCACCTTTGCGACATACCTTCTGAAGGGTCCCGCATCACAGTGGTGGGCCACTCATCGACAGACTCTATCACCTAGTACCGTCGTCACCTGGGCTGAATTCAAGATTGCTTTCCGTGCCCGCTATATTCCTCAAGCTGTCATAGCTCGGAAGAAGGCCGAGTTCCGCAGTCTCGTTCAGGGCAATAAGTCTGTGGAAGTATATCAGCGCGAGTTTTTGGACTTGTCTCGCTACGCTGAAGAGGATGTTCCCACTCATGAACGAAGGCAGGAGAAATTCCGCGAAGGGCTGCACCATGACATTCAGTTAGCCCTGCTTGTTCAAGACTACCCTGATTTCGCCACCTTGGTGAATAAGGCTATTATGGTCGAGACTGGATTGAAGAAGCACAAGGAAGCTACCCGACGCACTCGTGAGACGAGCTCATCTTCGGGCTCGTCCTCCCAGAAGCGCCGCATTTGGATACCACAGAGCATGTATCGTCCAGCAGCACCAGTGCACAGGCCCTCTTATGCTGCACCACGTCTGCCTCCTCCACCGCCGAGGCAGCCTCTGCAAGCTCCAGCACCTCGAGCCCCTGCACCATGTCCTGACAACGGACTCTGCTTCAAGTGTGGCCAGCCAGGTCACCGTGCCAGAGACTGCTCACAGAGTCAGAATCAGCTAGCTCTTCCTTCTGCTGGCCGTGGGAATTCTCAGCCTCGCTACAGCAATGCCAGACCTTCTTATGGTCGTGTGCAGAAGTACCATGTCAACATGGCTGAAGCTCAAGACCAACCTGAAACCGTGATGGGTACACTCCTTGTTAATTCAGTACCTGCATCTGTTTTATTTGATTCAGGAGCATCGCATAAATTCATGTCAGAGCATTTTGCATTCTTACATGGCATTAAGTATGAAAATTTGCAACAACCGCTAGCAGTAAACACCCCCGCGGGTCAGTGCCAAGCCTCCATGTTTTGCCCCGAAGTCACTGTGGTGATTGAGGAGAGGAACTTTCAGGCCTTCCCCATTATCCTGAGAAATTCTGGGGTTGATCTTATACTGGGAATGGATTGGTTGAAGGCTCATTATGCCTCGATCAACTGTGCAACTAAGGTTGTACACCTCTTGCACCCATCTAACGAGATAGTAAATTATCAAGCTCACCTCACCCAGAATGCTGAGGCTCAGATTTATGCCTTGAACGCATTGAACGCTTCTCCACTTGAGGGGATCGAGAACATCCCAGTTGTCTGTGACTTCCCGGATGTTTTTCCAGAAGAACTTCCAGGAATACCCCCTGCTAGAGCTGTCGAGTTCGTCATAGACTTGAAGCCTGGCACCACTCCTATTGCGAAGCGTCCCAACAAGATGCCTCCGCACCATCTTATCGAGCTTAAGGAAGAAATCGATAAATCCTTAAGGAAGGGTTTCATTCGCCCTAGTTCCTCTGCCTGGGGAGCACCGTCTCTTTTCGTCAAGAAGAAAGATGGAACGAATAGGTTGGTCCAAGATTATCGTCCTATCAACCAGGCAACCATTCAGAATAAATATCCGCTTCCCCAGATCAACGATTTATATGATCAACTCGCTGGATCTTCGGTGTTCTCTAAACTCGACTTGAGGTTGGGTTATCACCAGATCCGTGTCCGTGAAGAGGATATTCCAAAGACTGCATTCGTTACTCGATATGGCTCCTATGAATACACTGTCATGTCATTTGGCCTGACGAATGCTCCAGCTACGTTCTCCTGTTTGATGAATTACATATTCATGGACTACCTCGACAAGTTCATCGTGGTATATCTAGACGATATCCTAGTATATTCGAAGAATTAGGAAGAACATGCCGAACATCTTCGCCTTGTTCTGGAGAGGCTTCGAGAGCACAAGTTATATGCCAAGTACTCCAAATGTGAATTCTGGCTTTCCGAAGTGACCTACCTTGGACATGTGATTTCCAAGGACGGTATTGCCGTTAACCCGGAGCGTGTTCACGCTATCCTTGACTGGACTCCTCCGAAGAATGCCAAGCAAGTCCGAAGCTTCCTCGGTCTAGCCAGTTATTGCCGTCGATTCATCGAGAACTTCTCCAAGATCGCCAAGCCCTTGACTAATCTGCTCCACAAAGGCGTTAAGTTTGAGTGGACAGACAAATGTCAGGAAAGTTTTCAAACCCTCAAGGACAAGCTTACCTCTGCTCCAGTGCTTGCTCCTCCTGATTCTCGCAAGAACTTTGTCATATACTGTGACGCCTCTCGTCAGGGATTAGGCTGTGTCCTAATGCAAGAACGAAGAGTGATTGCGTATGCTTCACGTCAATTGCGTCCGCATGAAGAAAATTATCCGGTGCATGATCTTGAACTTGCTGCAGTGATCTATGCATTAAAGTTATGGCGACATTACCTTCTGGGTAATCGGTGTGAGATTTATACCGATCACCAAAGTCTGAAGTATTTGTTCACTCAACCGGACCTTAATCTCCGTCAGCAGTGATGGTTAGAAACAATTACGGACTATGATTGCGCTATTTCATATACCCCGAGCAAGGCTAATGTAATGGCCGATGCCCTGAGCCGCAAGTCATATTGCAACAACCTCTTGGTTAGGCGAGCTCAACCTCGTCTCTATGCAGAATTGAATCAGCTGAATCTGCGAATTGTTCCCCAAGGTTCTCTTAAAAACCTTGTGGTACAGCCAGACCTTCAAAAGGCTGTTAAGGAAGCGCAAGCCAAAGATGCTGAGATTGACCTAATGAAGAAAGAGCTTCATCTAGATAAGTACCGGGATTTCTCAGTTGCTGAAGATGGAACACTATATTTCAGAGACCGCATTGTAGTACCTCATTTCGAGCTGATGACCGACAAAGTCATGAAGGAGGCTCATGATGCACCGCTGTCTATCCATCCGGGTAGCACTAAGATGTATCACGATCTCCGACAGAGGTACTGGAGGTCTAGAATGAAGCAGGACATTGCTCGATACGTTGCCGAATGTGACGTTTGTCGTCGCGTGAAAGCAGAACATCAGAAGCCAGCTGGAATTCTTCAGCCACTCCCTATTCCTTTGTGGAAGTGGGATAAAGTGCAGATGGATTTCATTACTGGTCTTCCCAAGTCTCAGAAAGGTCACGACGCTATTCTTGTCGTCGTCGATCAACTTTCCAAGGTTGCTCATTTCCTACCTGTCAAGGAGACTATCACTGCTAGCCAGCTAGCAGAACTGTATATCTCCAGAATCGTTTCACTCCACGGTATTCCAAAGGAGATCAGTTCGGACCATGGCGGTCTTTTCACGTCCAAGTTCTGGGAAAGTTTTCAAGAAGCTATGGGAACTCACATTACAAGGAGTTCAGCTTATCATCCCCAATCCCAAGGCCAAGTTGAGCGCGTTAATCAAGTGCTTGAAGACATGCTTCGAGCCTGTGTTATATCCTTCGGTAAGAAATGGGAGGAATCTCTCCCGTATGCCGAGTTCTCTTATAACAACAGCTATCAAGCCAGTTTGAAAATGGCCCCCTTCGAAGTGCTTTATGGACGTAAGTGTCGAACCCCTCTGAACTGGTCAGAAACTGGGGAACGACCTCTCGTTGGACCGGACATTATTCAACACGCTGAAGAACAAGTCAGAATTGTCCGAGAGAATCTCAAAGCAGCTCAAGACCGTCAGAAGAGCAACTATGATAGCAAATGATGGGGTCTGACTTATCAACCAGGTGATCATGCTTATCTCCGTGTCACTCCTATGAAGGGCACCCGTCGTTTTGGAATCAAGGGCAAGCTAGCTCCTCGCTATATTGGTCCCTTCCGCATTGTTGCCAGACGTGGACAGGTGGCTTATAAATTGGAGTTGCCACCACAATTCTCTCATATTTATGATGTCTTCCACGTGTCGCAACTTCGAAAATGCTTCAAGGAATCTCCGCACCGTGCAGTGGATCACGAGATGCTTCAGTTGCAAGATGACTTATCTTATAAGGAGCATCCGATCCGCATCCTTGATGGAGCTGAACGTAGAACTCGTCAGAAGACGACCAAGTTCCTAAAAGTGCAGTGGTCGAATCATACTGAAGATGAAGCCACTTGGGAACGTGAGGATCATCTTCGGGAAGAGTATCCCGACCTCTTTCCTTCTACCTCCTAAATTCTCGGGACGAGAATTTCTTTTAGAGGAGGAGAACTTGTAACACCCCTGTGTAACTACCACTGTGATCAACTGCTAATATTGCCAAGTCATACCATTTGCAGTGCCAAGTCACATGGGTTAAGGATCCAATTCAAATTCAATTATGGAAATCAACTCAAATTCAAAAGTGCAAAATAAGTTTGCTCAAGCACCTTTGGAAAAATGTTCACTAATTAGCAAATATTCCAGAAGCACTCATAAAAATATCACCAGTAATACTTGGATTAATTAAATGGTTCAAACAAATTGAAACAGCACCAAAACAACAATATTAAATCCATTTAAAATCATTTCAAATTCAAATGAAATCCAAATCTGTCCAAACCAGTTTTTGGTGAAGGGTAATACTGCATTACATTATTTGGGCCAAGTCCTACATTTTACAAAAGTGCAAAGGTGCCCTAATTAAATCAAAACAGAAAAGAATAAAGGAAAAAGAGAAACAGAAACAGAAACAGAGAAATAAAAACGAGGCACTGTGCACTGGGCCTTAGTGCACAGTGCCCCGAACCCTGGCCCAGCAGGCCCACCTCACCTCTCTCCCTCGCGCTGTCGCCCTCCCGCTGGCCGAGCCCGCGCGCGCCGACGCGGCGCCGACACGTCGCCGCCACCGACGGAACAGGGGCGAGGAGGGGATAAGGCCGAGGCCAGTACCTCCCCCCTGTCCTCCTCGACCACTCCTCCCCTATCCCCTCGCTCTTCCCCTCAGGTTCTCGATGCCGCCCAACTCGGTCGCCGTCGCGCCCCTGCCCGCAGACGCGGCCACCGTTCCCCATTCGCTTCGCCGAGACGTCCTGCGGCTCCGCCTCGCTCCTTTGCTTCGTCTACACCTCGACATCGAGCTCGGGGAGGACCGCACGGACGGGATCGACCTCGGCCTCTTCTTCTCTGTCGCCGGCGATTCCCGTCGACCCCGAGCCACCTGCTGCTACTAAGCCGTCGAAGGCTTTTCATAGCCGCTAGGTGAGCTCCGTCCTTTCCCCTGTTTTCTCCCTCGCGTAATTGGACGCCTTCGACAAGCTGCCACCGTAGCCGTGCTCCGACCGCTGCCACGTTAGCCATTGTCGTGCTCCGGAGCTCCGGCAGCTCAAGCCAGGGGCGCCAACGCGCTCCTAGGGGTCCGCCGCTTCTTCCTAGCTAGTTAGCATGCGCAAAAGCGCCGCGCAGCCGCCGTCCCGTTAGGTCCCGAACTCCGGCGCCCGCCCCGCTGCTCGCCGCCGTCGATCTAGCTCACCTCCGGTCGGTCCAAGGCCACCAGTCGACGCGGCACTCTTCCAGCTTTCGAAAGCAGCCAACCGCGCGCGAAATGGTGCACTATAGCGCATATCCGATGCACTCCGGCGAGGAACCGCCGCGGAAACGGTCGCCGGAGCAACTCCGGCGCCGTCCGCTGACCTGGCCGCCACGTAGACCCGTCTGGGTCGCTGGCCGGTGGGCCCCGCTGCCCCGTTGACCGCGTTGACGGTGGTCAACGCGCGGCACTGTTCCGCTGTGTGGCTGACATGTGGGCCCCTGTTGGGTTAATCACTAATCACACTTAATTACTTAATCTGATAATTAGCTCAGTCACTGACAGAGGGGGTCCACTCTCTAATTAACCCACTGTTTATTTTAAACAAACTCTAAATGGGCCTCTGAGTATGACATGTGGGTCCCACTGGACCCACATGTCAGGTTTGACCTGTACAGCCGCTGTTGACTTGCTGATGTCAGCATGACATCATGCTGATGTCATAATTCATTTTCTGTTAAAATAAATAAATTTCAGAAAATCATTTAAACTTCGAAAATTAATAAGTTTTAAACCGTAGCTCGGATCGAAAAAGTTAAAACATGAAAGTTGCTCAGAACGACGAGACGAGTCTGATCGTGCCGTCTGTTTCCTTGTCGGAACCCCCTATGTAGAAGAACTCGTAACTCCGAGACCGATTCCGGCCGTTGAATAGTGCACACACACGCAATTAATAATCCCCGGTTAATTCTAAAAATAACTAAAATGACTTAGAAGCATACTTAGGCAACCTGCACTGCATCATAGCATCGCACGCACTGTGTTGCATCTGATTGCATTATATTTACTTGTTTCCTCCCCCTCCTCTCTTTCGGTAGACCCCGACGTTGCCGTAGCTCCTGAGGCAGACGCCGCTCCGGAGTACGACTACGTCCCCGACGACCCTACCCTTGCCGTCGAGCAGACAGGCAAGCACCCCCATTTTGAGCATTCCGATATCACCTATTCTCTTCTCTCTTATGCTTGCATTAGATGTTACTGCTGCTGTTACCATCCTATAACTGTTGCATAGCCTGTTTAATTGTAGCCTACTGTTGATACCTGTCTGTTATCCTAAACTGTTTAGATAGGATGGGTAGAGCCTGATCAGAGACCCACTTGTCCCGACTGCCCCGCTGGACTCTCAGAAGACCCGAGCAACGGGATCGAAGATTAGAACCTGGCACCGCACGTCACTTCCCCTAAGATGCTCGACACTGCTAGGTTACTATCGAGTGCCGAGGGTGATACCTCGTCAGCACTTCTGATGATAACCTTGTAGGTTAGTTAATCGGTCGTGGTAAGCGAGGGTGATTCCTCCTACACCACCCCCGATACCGACGCTGTCGCGCAATCTCTCAAGTGTGGACCTCGAGGGTGATTCCTCCTTCGTTCACCTTGATGATAACATCGAGCGGGAATTCCCTCGAGGGTGATTCCTCAGGGTTCCCCTTCGGTGTCAGACACACAGCTACCTTGGATACTATGACTTGGCTATGAACCATGATACTAAAGATGGGTCGGCCCTGAGGGGTACCCGCGCGAGCATGAATGCGAAGTGATGTGGAGTCGGGTTGACCTGAGAGGTACCCGCGAGATAACTACGAGGCGTGGCCAGGCATTCTTAGCCCTTGCCGCAAGTCCTCGAGATGGGGCGATGGGGTCACATCGATCGTGAGTCTCTACTTGTTACCTCGCGCTCCTAATCCACTACGGTTTGGATATTTGATCCGAGGGGCCTCTGGCCCGATAGCACTAACCATCACGTGGGCATAGTATGGGCGTTCTGCGTCGTATACTTCAGTCGGTGCTTAATTGACGTCAGCAAGGAGTGGCGCGCGCTGAATTGGACTGGGAACGCAATCGCGCTTGTATAAGGGGTTGCTAGGTCTGCTTTCAGCCACGTTCGCAACGCATAGGAGCGTCCGGGGTGATGGTCCAAGACCCCTGGGGGCATAGGTTAGTCCGGCGTGCTGACCTCTCATTAAGTATTTGGTCGGGTTGCGGCGTGTTGCTTAGCTGAGGCCGGGCATGACCCAGAAAAGTGTGTCCGGCCGGAGTTAAGTGAGCGTGGTGGGTAAGTTGGTGCACCCCTGCAGGGAAGAAACTTCTATCGATAGCCTGTCCTACGGTAACGGACACTCGGAGTTGTATCCCGATCGGTACAACTAGAACATGACATGAGATGAGAACTGGATAGTACGGCTCTGGGATTGCTTTCTCGCAGGGAGTCGAGGAAGAATCCCCAGCCGAGGTTGATGACATTACTACTATACTTTACATTATGTTGGTCTGCTCTCTTCTAATGCTGCGAGACCGTTGAAGATGCTGAAGATGCTAGTCTTCGATAGGACTAGGTTTTCCCCCTCTATTCTGGCATTTCTGCAGCCCAGTCCACCTTTACAGCCCCCTTTGAAAATGTTGCATATGTAGTGTAGATCCTTGCTTGCTGAGTACTTCGGATGAGTACTCATGTTTGCTTTATTTTCCTTTTTCCCCCTTTGTTCCTTTGTCGCATCCAGACGACGGAGCCCCTGAGCCAGATGTCCCCGGCGATGATCACTACTACTACTAGCCCGGAGAGTACTACTACTATGAGGAGCCGTCTGACGACCAGGAGTAGGGTCGGAGGGTCCAGGGCAGGAGGCCCATGCCTTTTCGATCGTAGTTTTTATTGTGCCCGCCTCTGTGAAGGCTTATCTCTATGTTCTGTAATATATCTGTACCCAGATATCTGACGCTTCCGCTGACACTTGTATGCCATCGAGCTATGTATTCGAGCCCTCGAGGCCCTGGCTTGTAATATTAAGCTTGTATGAATTTATTTATGTTTTAGAGTTGTGTTGTGATATCTTCAAGTGAGTCCTTAGGCTTGATCGTGTGCATTTGCGTGTATGATTAGTGCATGATTAAGCCGGGGTCGTCACAAAGGAGACTCTCCTGGATGATCTAAGGGAGACTTTTGACAATCTCCGGGTCTATAAGATGATGCTTTACCCGGCCAAGTGTGTTTTTGGTGTGCCTGTAGGCAAGCTATTGGGCTTTCTGGTCTCAGAGTGGGGCATTGAATCTAACCCAGAAAAGATTAAAGCCTTCATTTCATTGGCTAAGCCGGCGTGTGTCAATGACGTTCAACACCTGGCAGGTCGCATCGCGGCTCTGAGCCGGTTCATAAGACGCCTGGTAGAGAAGGCAATTCCTTTATACCAGATGATGAAGAAGATAGATCACTTTGTCTGGAGTGATGCTGCTAATAAGGCGTTTGAGGCGCTCAAAAAACAGTTAGCTGAGCCGCCCGTCCTTGCGGCTCCCATTGAGAAAGAGTCTTTGCTCCTGTATGTGGCGGCTAATAGTAAGGCTGTCAGTGTGGCGATTGTGGTGGAGCGCAAGGAGGCGGGTAAGGAGTACCCAGTCCAGAGGCCGGCTTATTATGTTAGTGAGGTGTTGATTGAGTCCAAGCAACGATATCCACATTGGCAGAAGCTGGTATATGGGGTGTTCATGGTGAGTTGCAAGCTGAAACATTATTTTCTTGGTCATCCTATTACTCTGGTCAGTTCTGCTCCCTTAGGAGACATCATTCAAAATAGAGAGGCCACAGGCCGGGTTGCTAAGTGGGCAATAGAACTTGGACCTCATGGTTTGAAATATGTGCCAAGAACAGCTATCAAATCTCAGACTCTGGTGGATTTCATCAATGACTGGATAGAGTTACATATGCCTGAGAGGAAGCCTAATAACACATATTGGACAATTCATTTTGATGGATCCAGGCAGTTGGAAGGCTCGGGGGCTGGAGTTATTTTGACTTCCCCACGAGGTGATAAATTTTGTTATGTTTTAAGGCTAATGTTTCCTTGTACTAACAATGCAGCTGAGTATGAGGCTTTACTCCACAGCCTTCGTATGGCTAAAGAGATGAATTTGAGCCGGGTCAGGTGCCTGGGCGACTCAGACCTTGTGGTTCAGCAAGTCTCAGGCACATGGGATTCCAAAGACCCGCTTATGGCGGCTTATCACCGGGCGGTTGATAATATTGCTGGTCACTTCAAGGGTTATCAGGTGGATCACCTTGATCGACGGAAGAATGAGGCGGCTGATGCCTTGAGCCGGCTTGGGTCTCAACGTAAGCCGGTGCCTCCTAATGTGTTTCTTGATGTATTGCATAATCCTTCGGTCAAGTTACCATCGGAAGAGGACCTTGCTATTCCTGACCCGGAGGCGCAGTTGGTGGCGGCTCTCCATGCTATTCCTGATTGGACGCTTCCCTACTTGGCTTATATGACCCGGGGCGAGTTACCTGAGGATGAAACTTTGGCAAGACAAATAACCAGGAGATCTAAGTCTATGACTATTGTCAACGGCGAGTTACACCGATGCAGTGTGACTGGCGTGTTTCAACGTTGTGTTTCTCCTGAAGAGGGTCGTGAGATCTTACGAGAAATTCATGAAGGTGATTGTGGTCATCATGCTAGCTCTAAGTCTTTAGTAGCTAAAGCTTTTCGTCACGGGTTTTCTTGGTTGACAGCTCATGTTGATGTAGAAGATATCGTCAGTAAGTGTGATGGATGTCAGAAATTTTCTCAATGAGCTCATGTGCCGGCTCAAGAGTTGCGGATGATTCCAATAACTTGGACGTTTGCGGTTGACAAATTTACCAAATGGGTAGAAACAGAGCCGGTTAGCAAGTGCGATGCAACAACTGCAGTTCAGTTTGTTAAAAAATTGATCTACCGCTTTGGTTACCCTCATAGTATCATCACTGATAATGGCACTAATTTGTCTAATGGTGCTATGAAGGAGTTCAATCAAAGAGAACATATTTGTCTGGATGTTTCTTCTGTGGCCCATCCATAGTCTAATGGTCAGGCAGAAAGGGCTAACCAGGAAATTTTGAGAGGCATCAAGCCCCGGCTTATGGTTCCTTTGGAACAAACACCGGGTTGTTGGGTTGAGGAGTTACCTTCAGTACTTTGGAGTATCAATACCACCCCCAACAGGTCAACAAGATATACGCCCTTCTTGATGGTCTATGGTGCAGAGGCGGTTCTCCCAAGTGATATCCGTCATGACTCGCCCAGAGTGGTGGCTTATGTTAAAACTGATAATGAGACAGCACGACAAAACACTTTTGATGCTTTGGATGAAGAACGTGACCTTGCGGTGGCTCATTCAGCAATATACCAGCAAGACCTGCGTCTCTATCATAGCCACAGAGTCAAGACTCGGGCATTTCAAGAAGGCGACTTAGTGCTCAAACTCATTTAGGATCAGACAGATATGCATAAGCTGTCTCCACCTTGGGAAGGACCTTTTGTGGTCAGTAAGAACCTCAACAATGGCTCGTATTATCTCATTGATATACGTGAGCGCAAGAAGTCACACACCTCTGAGCAGGAAACCAACAGGCCGTGGAATATTGCTCATCTTCGGCATTACTATACTTGAGCCATCGACTCTCCCCATTGTACATACTTCTGTTGATGTATATATCTTTTAATTCTTTAATGACCCGGCTCACTTTGGTAAGTTAAGCCGGCCCTTGGGGGCTACATGTTTGGTCTTCAAATGACTATAAGTCCCGGCTCACTTTGGTAAGTTAAGCCGGCCCTTGGGGGCTACATGTTTGGTCTTCACATGACTATAAGTCCCGGCTCACTTTGGTAAGATAAGTCGGCCCTTGGGGGCTACATGTTTGGTCTTCAAATGATTATAAGTGCCGGTTTACTTTGGTAAGTTAAATCGGCCCTTGGGGTCTATTATGGATATAAGTATATCAGCAAAGCTAAAGAGGAAAAGGATGGTATTATACCTCATATTTCTGCTTCATGAGTTAAAGTAGCCCAGCTTCCATATCCCGACTTGTGTTAAGGCGGCTGAGATAGCCCGCATACATGTCGCCTGCACTGAAGGAGGAGTAGCTCTCCAGGTCTAGCTTATCTTTGCCTTTTTCCAATAAAGGTGTTTCTTCCTTGGCAGAAGGCTTAGCTAGGACTCTGGAGGCCTCGGGCGGCTTAAAAGCTGACCCAGTGATAGTGACATCATCAGCATCAGTAGCAGGGCTCTTGACAGTGGACTTGGCGGGACTGGGCGGCTTAGGGCTCGGCGGGTCATGGCTGGCTGACGGGTTGATATCAGTGTCTATTTGCTCAAGGATGACAGTATCAGCTTGCGGTGGTGGGTCATGGGTCAGGTTTTCAGGATCTTGAATAAGAGCCTCAGGGGTTTCTGGCACCTGCTTCTCTGGTTCAGCATGTTTTGGGTCCTTGGAAGAGCCGCCCACTGTTGACACCAGATTTTGGCATGGTATGAAACGCAATTAAGATGGCCTCATATGAAAAAATGTTCTACATGAATTGTTTTCGTCTCGTCGAATCGGTTGATTTTGATATAAAAATCATTCCAATCCGAGTTCGTATGCAAAAGTTAGAGGCAACACTTTTGCGGACCGGTCCTGAGTGAAAAAGTGACGTGAGGGACCAGACACCCACCTAGGTGGTGTCTGATGGGTCGCGTGAGTTATTCGGCCTTTGCCGGCTGAATGAAGCTTGCCGGTCGAGTAAAAAGCTTGCTGGAAAAATGAAAAACTTGCCGGCGTGGAAAGCTTGCCGGCATGGAAGCTTGCCGGCGCGAAAAGCTTGCCGGCGTGGAAGATTGCCGGTCTGAACGCTTGCCGGGTGGAAACCTTGCCAGTGTGAAAGCTTGCCGGGGTGGAAACCTTGCCGCTGTGGAAAGCTTTCCGGGGTGGAAACCTTGCCGATGTGGAGAGCTTGCCGGAAAAAAGCTTGCCGGAAAAGTGGAAGCTGTCAAAGTCAATCCGACCAGAAGTTGGAGATGGGCTCGAAAGATTATTCAGATGACCTCGGATGAAAAAATGCTCTACACGGAAGTTGTGCGTATCGTCGAAACGGTCAACTTTTCTTTTGAAGTCATCATCATCGGAGATAGTATACGGCCTGCAAAGTTGTTACAAGACTCGGACAGTTCAGAAAACTGCATAATTGAATCCGACCCATAGTTAAAGATGGGCAGTTAAAGATGGACATAATTGAATCCGACCCAGTTAGATTGATATATCTAAGTGTGATAGAATATTTGATGCTCTCTTGCAAGACAAGATGATTAGAATATCACACACCATACCGTCGTTTGAGGAGCTAAAACGGCGTGCTTATTGCAATTACCATAATTCATTTTCTCATGCTACTAATGATTGCAATGTTTTTTGACGACAGATACAATCGGCCATTAATGACGGATGATTGAATTCTGCTGAGATGCAAGTTGATAAACAGCCTTTCTCGATAAACACCGTGGACTTGGAGGGAAAGAAAATGTTAATTCGGCCTAGCATAGCCGAATCTGCTAATAAAGATAATGTTGTTATTGGTGAACCCGGGAAAGGCAAAGAGGGCGACAAAGTCTTGGGAAGAGAGGTTGTGCTTGATAAACAACACGATGGCCAGGAAGTATTGAAGATCACCATAAAAAATCCTGCACTCGGGGGGCAACCACAAGTACAAGAAGATACTTATGTTAAATTTATCAAGCCCAAGAATTCAGAAGTTGGCAAGTGGGAAAAGAGTGAAGCTAAGCGCAAGAGAATCAAGCCAACTTTTAATATGTTGCTATCCAAATATGCAAGTTAAGCGGCCAGTTCTAGCTCTAATCGGCCATCACATTCAAAGCGTTCAAGATCGCCTCCGAAGCAAGAGTTTCGATGTTATGCAAGGCCATATGGGTCATGGACACCGACACCATGGATGTCACAAACCCCGTATGCGCCATATTACATGAGAGACTTCAATGGAGGATGGGGGCAGCCCCCAATAGCTCCTTATGCTTTTCATACGGGGTGGGCAGCACCTAGAAGGCCTGCTCGCGAGAGGCTTTATTATCCCACACAAGGCCGTTTGAGCTATGGTGCTAATCGGCCACCAAAAATTTCTCCAAGCAAGGCCAACAAAAAAGTGTGGCGTATTAAGTTACCTAATGTACAAATTTCAGAATGCGACAAGCAAAAGGAGATCAAAAGGCCGATTGTTGGTAATCTGGCCAATTCTAATGGTGATATTGTTATTGTTCAGCGGGGTTCCATGGTTAATAATCATGAGGCTAGCACAAGCAAGGCCAAATCTAGGGATCCCAAATGTACCCAACCTAAGTGGTGTCCTCCCGGTTTAACTAAAACCATGAAAAGGAGATTACAACGCATGAGGAACCACGAGAAGGTAGAGCACAAATAAGAGAAGCAAAGGGATGAATTGTTCAATGAAATTCGGCCCATGGCACTCACAAAACAAGTGTGGAGGCCTAAACAAAAAGAAAACACAGATGCTTCTACGTTAGCTACAGCAACACCTTCACCACCAAAAGAGGATGATGCGACCCCTATTACATCATCCAGACCAACTGAAACATCCCCTTCAATTGAGGAAACTTTAAGCCCAATATACACATTGGGAGATGAAGATGAGATGGTGGATTACGAATCTACGCCGGATCGGGAAGGTATGGATATTAATATGGTGTATGACTTACCTACCGAGTTTCGTGCTATAGGTGAAGAAGAGGAGGTTGCTCAGATGGATTTTGGTCCAAAGAATGTTATCTTCGAGAAGCCAAAAGAACCGGTGAAACACTTGAAGCCATTGTACCTCAAAGGTCATATTAACGGATCGCCGGTTGCTAGGATGCTCGTTGATGGTGGTGCTGTGGTAAATCTTATGCCCTACTCGGTCTTCAAGAAATTGGGGTTAGATGATGATGCATTGATAAAGACCAATATGGTACTTAATGGATTTGAGGGTAAAGAAAAGACAGAGGCCAAAGGTGTGATGTGCATGGAACTCACTGTGGGAAGCAAAACTTTGGCCACCACATTCTTCATCACCGAGGTTCAAGGTAACTATAATGTTATATTAGACCGCGATTGGGTTCATGCTAACCAATGTGTGCCATCCACCATGCATCAATTCTTAATACAATGGGCCGATGATGAGGTAGAGGTCATTCACGCGGATAATTTGGCTTGTGTTGCTTTGGCCGATGCGTCGGTGGATTGGAATTATCCCAATGTTACTTGCTTAACAGGGCGTGACCTCTCGGAGTTTGATTTCCTTAGTGCTACGAGGAACGGGTTCATTCCCATCTCTTTAAAGCCGATTGGTGGTAATCGGTTCCAAGGTATGATGTAAACAAGAAGTTAAAATCAATGGCCGATATAGAAATTATCGCCCTAAGCATAAACATGGCCGATATAGAAATTATCGCCCTAAGCACATAATATGGCCGATGGAGTGTTGACATCGTCCTTAGAAAAAGCAAGGTACAAATTATTTTTCGGCACACAAGCTTTGCCGAAAAACAGGGGGGCATGTGTTGACACCAGATTTTGGCATGGTGTGAAACGCAATTAAGATGGCCTCATATAAAAAAAATTCTACATGAATTTTTTTCGTCTCGTCGAATCGGTTGATTTTGATATAAAAATCATTCCAATCTGAGTTCGTATGCAAAAGTTAGAGGCAACACTTTGCGGACTGGTCCTGAGTGAAAAAGTGACGCGAGGGACCAGACACCCACCTAGGTGGTGTCTGATGAGTCGCGTGAGGTATTCGGCCTTTGCCGGCTGAATGAAGCTTGCCGGCCGAGTAAAAAGCTTGCCGGCAAAATGAAAAACTTGCCGGCGTGGAAAGCTTGCCGGCGCGAAAAGCTTGCCGGCGTGGAAGCTTGCCGGCGTGGAAGCTTGCCGGTGTGAACGCTTGCCGGGTGGAAACATTGCCGGTGTGAACGCTTGCCGGGGTGGAAACCTTGCCGGTGTGAAAGCTTGCCGGGGTGGAATACTTTCCGGTGTGGAAAGCTTTCCGGGGTGGAAACCTTGCCGGCGTGGAGAGCTTGCCGGAAAAGTGGAAGCTGTCGAAGTCAATCCGACCAGAAGTTGGAGATGGGCTCGAAAGATTATTCAGATGACCTCGGATGGAAAAATGTTCTGCATGGAAGTTGTGCGTATCATCGAAACGGTCAACTTTTCTTTTGAAGTCATCATCATCGGAGATAGTATACGGCCTGCAAAGTTGTTACAAGACTCGGACAGTTCAGAAAACTGCATAATTGAATCCGACCCATAGTTAAAGATGGGCAGTAAAAGTCATAAAGGCGACCTTAAAAGGAGAAGTGGCCCACGTTGTTTTATGCAGATCATCGAGGCGGACAAGTTTGATGTTGAACTCGACTCCATCCTAGTTAGTAGGCAATTTCTACAGCCCACGCGAGAAGCAGGACAGAAGTATGGGACAGATTCGGGCTGAATCCGAGTTGGACTGAAACTAGAACTGTAGGACGTGAATTGATATAATTTTCTTGTAAGGAAAGCCTAGATGAATCCTTTACTTGTACGAGAAGTCCAGCCGCCTCTTATATATGTTGGGGGTGACGGCCGATTGAACAACACACAATCGAACAAATCAATATATCACCTTTTACCTTTACCTTTATCTCTCTCCCTTGTTCTTCTTCTTCCTCGTTCTTTGTTCATTCTTCTAGTTGCAGGGCGGCAATCCACGAGGCCCCAGGGGCGATCAGGTCGACCTAGGGCAACCCATAGCCGCCGCGCGCCCTGACGGGGTCCCTCCCGGGCGTGCGGGGTTTCGGGTCCTGAAAAGCACCCGCCGGATTGCTTGAGTACCACGCTTCCGGACGGGTCTCCTTCGACGTGAGCTGCGGTGCATCACCCTCGGCATTGGAGGTACACGGTGACGTGTTCGTGTGTCAACACACTTTTTTGGTGACTCCGCTAGGGAAGAAAGATCAAGAATCATCATCAACCATGTCTAATCTCCCCAAGCCCTCAGAAGTTGACGCCGATAACATCATTAAGCCCAGTCTTGATGAACTATCGGAGGAACATCGCCAAGCCTACGAAACACACAAGAAGCAGCATGAAGAGGCTTTTGAGGCGCTCAAGAAGAGGCATCCGGAGGAGGATTTGGAGGTGTTTCTTGCAAGTTTCAAGAAGGACCGTCAAGGCAACATCACTCCGGTTGGAAACGTCAATTTTTCTCCTCTCATTGACGAACAAGATTTAATCACTGTGAGTAAATTTTTTTCTCCTGAGCAAGTGGTTGTGATTGAAAGTCTTGTCAGTAAGGGTAATGTGATGACGTACAATTCTTTTGTGGCAAATACTAATGCTAAGAAAAATATGCCTCCGTCATCTAGTGGTACTATTGGTGTATCTGAAAACCTTAGTCCAACTTTACCTATTTCATCGGCACCTCCTATGCAACAATAATATAGTATGACGTTGAATTTTTACCCTAGTCAAACCAACCAGCTTGTGGCTGCACCTACATATCCTAATCTTATTAAGAGTGTGCCCAATTCGGCGTCAACGCTGAATCACTTTGTCGCACCACCCATAGGCGCAAGCATAGTTGGTCTTCCGCCGATTATGGTTCGGCGCCCATCCCACAAGTTGCACCACTAGCTAGTACTCAGGTTGCTTCGATGTCATTGCCACAAACATCTTCATCTACCTCAGATCCAATTTTAGCTAAATTAAGGGAGGATTTGCATAAGATGTTTCTAGAAACTTTCGGAAACAAGCCGAAAGTAAAGAGTCGTGTGTACCAAAAGCCTTATCCTGAGCACTTTGATGCAGTTTTGTACCCTCAAGGTTACAAGGTTCCTGATTTTGTTAAATTTAGTGGAGAGGGCACAAGGACAGCATGGGAGCATGTTAGTCAGTACCTAGCGCAGTTAGGTGAAGCAGGTTCCATAGAAGAATTGAAAGTGCGTTTATTTCCATTATCTTTAACTGACACCGCATTTTCATGGTTTGCTGCTTTACCACATGGTTCAATTCTCTTATGGTTGCAATTAGAGCAGAAGTTTCATGATCACTTTTATAGCGGCGATAATGAGCTTAAGTTGTCACATCTTACATCGGTTAGGCAAAAACATGATGAATCGGTCACCGATTATGTCAAGAGATAGAGATATAAAAAACCGATGTTATAGCTTGGTGATAAGCGAGAGAGACTTGGCGGATCTTGTTCTTAGTGGCTTGAAAACTCATATTAAAGAGAGGCTAGAAAGTTATGAGTTTTTTAATATTAACCAAGTCTTACAAAAAGCTTTGGCTCAAGAGAGTCGAAGTAAAGAGGTTCATAGGTCTACAACCGATCGTCCCAGAATGCATATGGTTGAATACAATGATGATAATTCGGATGATGAGGTTGATGTCTATACTACTGAGTTTGTTTGGTCCTCAAAGGCCAAACCCTATACATGCAATGCTCTTAAGCCGATTCGCAAGAATCGTGATGATGAGATGAAGTTCACTTTTGATATATCTAAGTGTGATAGAATATTTGATGCTCTCTTGCAAGACAAGATGATTAGAATATCACACACCATACCGTCGTTTGAGGAGCTAAAACGGCGTGCTTATTGCAAGTACCATAATTCATTTTCTCATGCTACTAACGATTGCAATGTTTTTTGACGACAGATACAATCGGCCATTAATGACGGATGATTGAATTCTGCTGAGATGCAAGTTGATAAACAGCCTTTCCCGATAAACACCATGGACTTGGATGGAAAGAAAATGTTAATTCGGCCTAGCATAGCCGAATCTGCTAATAAAGATAATGTTGTTATTGGTGTACCCGGGAAAGGCAAAGAGGGCTACAAAGTCTTGGGAAGAGAGGTTGTGCTTGATAAACAACCCGATGGCCAAGAAGTATTGAAGATCACCATAAAAAATCCTGCACTCGGGGGGCAACCACAAGTACAAGAAGATACTTATGTTAAATTTATCAAGCCCAAGAATTCAGAAGTTGGCAAGTGGGAAAAGAGTGAAGCTAAGCGCAAGAGAATCAAGCCAACTTTTAATATGTTGCTATCCAAATATGCAAGTCAAGCGGCCGGTTCTAGCTCTAATCGGCCATCATATTCAAAGCGTTCAATATCGCCTCCGAAGCAAGAGTTTCGACGTTATGCAAGGCCATATGGGTCATGGACACCGACACCATGGATGTCACAATCCCCGTATGCGCCATATTACATGAGAGACATCAATGGAGGATGGGGGCAGCCCCCAATGGCTCCTTATGCATTTCATATGGGGTGGGAAGCACCTAGAAGGCCTGCTCGCGAGAGGCTTTATTATCCCACACAAGGCCGTTTGAGCTATGGTGCTAATCGGCCAACAAAAATTTCTCCAAGCAAGGCCAATAAAAAAGTGTGGCGTATTAAGTCACCTAATGTACAAATTTCAGAATGCGACAAGCAAAAGGAGATCAAAAGGCCGATTGTTGGTAATCTGGCCAATTCTAATGGTGATATTGTTATTGTTTAGCAGGGTTCCATGGTTAATAATCATGAGGCTAGCACAAGCAAGGCCAAATCTAGGGATCCCAAATGTACCCAACCTAAGTGGTGTCCTCCCGGTTTAACTAAAACCATGAAAAGGATATTACAACGCATGAGGAACCACGAGAAGGTAGAGCACAAAGAACAGAAGCAAAGGGATGAATTGTTCAATGAAATTTGGCCCATGGCACTCACAAAACAAGTGTGGAGGCCTAAACAAAAAGAAAACGCAGATGCTTCTACGTTAGCTATAGCAACACCTTCACCAAAAAAAAGAGGATGATGCGACCCCTATTACATCGTCCACACCAACTGAAACATCCCCTTCAATTGAGGAAACTTTCAGCCCAATGTACACATTGGGAGATGAAGATGAGATGGTGGATTACGAATCTACGCCGGATCGGGAAGGTATGGATATTAATATGGTGTATTACTTACCTGCCGAGTGTCGTGCTATAGGTGAAGAAGAGGAGGTGGCTCAGATGAATTTTGGTCCAAAGAATGGTATCTTTGAGAAGCCAAAAGAACCGGTGAAACACTTGAAGCCATTGTACCTCAAAGGTCATATTAACGGATCGCCGGTTGCTAGGATGCTCGTTGATGGTCGTGCTGTGGTAAATCTTATGCCCTACTCGGTCTTCAAGAAGTTGGGGTTAGATGATGATGCATTGATAAAGACCAATATGGTACTTAATGGATTTGAGGGTAAAGAAAAGACAGAGGCCAAAGGTGTGATGTGCATGGAACTCACTGTGGGAAGCAAAATTTGGCCACCACATTCTTCATCGCCGAGGTGCAAGCTAACTATAATGTTATATTAGGCCGTGATTGGGTTCATGCTAACCAATGTGTGCCATCCACCATGCATCAATTCTTAATACAATGGGTCGATGATGAGGTAGAGGTCATTCACGAGGATAATTCGGCTTGTGTTGCTTTGGCCGTTGCGTCGGTGGATTGGAATCATCCCAATGTTACTTGCTTAACAGGGCATGACCTCTCGAAGAAGAAGGTGTTCCGATGCCGGGGATATTTCCTCAGGACCCTACCAATTTTTCCTTTGTACCGTAGACACCTGGGTTGTGTCCGTTCATTTAGCATTTAATTTGCGAGATTTGATATTTGTGTTGCATCTAGGGATTTACCCTAGGAATAAAATGTTTGGTTGCAGTTGCGTATGAGTAATTGTGGAGATTTTACTAAGGACCACTGCGACTAATAATTTTCGCAAACACAGAATTAATTCACGCATCGCCACGACACCCGGCTTACAATCACACTCACTCCACTACATGCACTAAGTGCAGAACCACACACACACACTGGCACCTAATCAACCGCCTCACACACCAGACCACTCTCATCACACCACCAATTTTTCTGAAGAAAAATTTGCGGGTTTCCTTTTATTTCTACGGAGCTGCTGCAGAACGCACTAACACTCACCCGTAACCACCACCGATGCCTAATCCTCACGGTCACCGCCGCCTCGAAGAGCCACCACTCGAGCTGCGGCATCACGGCGATCGTCAAGGATCATCGCGCATAGGAGCAGCGAGAACCCGAGCAACGCCGCCACCGCTCCGGACATGAGAATCACAAACCACCCCGGAAGCACATCCTCCATTGGAGCCTTGTCCGAGCTCCTGCGATCAGAAAAGGAGGAGGAGGAAGAAGTGAGGCAAGGTGTGATGAAGAAGAGAGTAGCACTGCGTTCATTTTATAGCTCGGGCTCGGTGCATGGTGGACGAGGTCCACCAGCGCCGCTCGTCGCCCGATCACCGGTGTTCGGAGGAGAAATCACGAGCAGTGCCGACAAGGTGCTGGCCCGCGAGGTGAGTGCACGCTGCACCGGCAGCTTGCATGCCGTGCACTGCCACAGTACGACCCTAGATACCCTACGCGCTAGACACCGCAGGTGGAGAAAGCACGCGAGAGGGAGAAGGAGAAGAGAGCCGGAGGAAGAAGAAGAGACTGACAGTGGGCCCTGGGTCCACCCGTCAGCCGGAGAGAGCACTGTGCACTGGAGTACGGCAAGCAAATTTTGGAATTTACACTTTTTCCAAATTTGTCGTAACAGTCACAGTAGAACCACAGCACTAGTGCCCATTGTAGTTTCACCAATTATTAGGAGCCACGTCAACTGTGCCTAAATGGGTTATTTTAAATAGCTTAGGAAAATCTCCTCGAAAGGTGGGTTTAATTTTGGTGACCACCTAACAAATCTCGAGGACGAGATTTTCTTAAGGGGGGTAGAGTTTGTAACACCCCAAAACTTTAATCATGTTTTTACTAAATAAAAATTTGGCCAGAAATAAAATTTTGAATTATACTCGGTCTTTATTTAATTTCAGAACCCTTTCTGTTTTCTGATTTCGAAATTCTTCCCTCCATATAGAAATTTTTGGAAATAATATTGTGGCTTTGGTAGTTCTCTTAAAACATTTCAATTATAGTTTAATAACAGTAAGAATTATTTTTATAATAAAATTTTGCTCAAAACAATTCTTTTAATAGCATTTTCAATTCTTTAAAGGCTTCTGTTGCACTACAACTACTTGAAATAATTCTTTCAAAATTCCACAAAAATTGTGGGAGGTCATGTGATGCCTATATATCACTTTTATGCAAAAACCCTACATGGTGTTTTGAAAATTTTGAGTGAAACAACCTCCTTTCAATTCTTTCCTGAATTTGAGTTTCTACTACAACCTCTATTTTTCCTTGGTCCAAAAATTCTGAAATTTTTCCCATTTATAGTCCTCCAACCAAACCCTTAAGTCCAAAATTTTAGCTCCATTGGAATCTTTTTAGAGCACCAAACAACCTCCTGTAGTTTCTATCCAGGAATGTATTCCGATAAAACTTGCACTAGCAAGTTCCTCTCATTGCCAAACCAACTACACTATAAGCTCTACCCACTAAGGAGACACCATTCTGTTAATTTTCACTTCCAACAAAATCATCTAGATGGCTCTGGCATTCTGTCAAACACATTGTGGGCATGGCAGAATTTTGGCCTCTTTCTTGACTACATTGCAGACTTGCTCTTTTGACCAAACCAAGATGTCCACCAGCCTTGCCATCTCGAGGAGCCCCACCCTGCTAAGTCCCACTTGTAACAAATTCTTCTAGAGCTTCCAGGCATTCTATCGAGCATGTTGTGCGCATGACAAGTGCGTGCACAGCGCACAAGCAGAGCGCTCGTTTGACAGGTTCGGTCTTGCCCTCGCGCCGTTGCTCTGCTGCTTCTTCCGCTCGCTCAAGTCTCCCATTGGATCACCCAGTCCACCCTGAACCCCGCCGACACCCCCTCTCGTCCACTAGTGCCGCCCACCGCCGTCATTCATCGACGCCGTCTCCACCATGGCTCTGCCCGGGCGCGAGGCGCGTCCTCGAGCTGCCAGCAACCCCCCCTGGACGGTGGCTTCCACCGCAAGCTCGCACATGCTCCACCGGCCACCTGCACCAGCCGCAATCTCCCCTGCACCAAAGCTTTTCCCCCAGGCGCCGCTCTCCACCGTCCCGAGCCGCCAACCACCGTCGCATGTCGCTGTCACGTAGCTACCTGAGGGCCTGGACGAACCCGAGGCCTCTAGCGCGCCCCCCATCATTCAATCTCCATCTACCAGAGCTTATCCGCTGCTCGCCTACCTTGCCGCCGTCCACGCTTTGCCATAAATGGCTGCCGCAGTCGTGCCTTCTTTGGGAAGACACGGCACCGACCTTCCCGGGCCTATTTAACCCACGTCGAGCTCCCTCTCGACCGGGTCACCTCTCCCCCACCCTCTGTGACTCTCTCCAAGCAACAGGACCATCGGAGAGAGTCGTCTCCTTCTTCTCCGGTGACCACGGTCTCCGCCACTGTCTCGATGGTTCCGAGCCAACCAAGGCCTCACCCTCTCCACTGCTACTACCAATAGATTCCTCTTGACCCCACGGATCCATCCCCGCTGCCGATTTCGCCGGAGGTTGCCCATAGACAAAACGCCCAAAACGCCTCCGCCGGAGTCCTCGGGAAGACCTCATCGCCGGCGACCTCGTACTCCTCCTCGATCGTTCCCTACCTCCACAGATTCGCCATGATCCCCTGAGTACGTGGATGGCCTCAGATCCCCGAGAGGTGCCTCCTATCACCGGCAATCGTCGCCGGCGTGCCTTCTCTGTTCGGTCAAGGAAGAGGAGGTAGAAGGCCAGTTGACCGGGGTCAAATCCGACAGGCGGGACCCGCTCGTCGGTGACTGGAGGTCCATGCCAGCATGGATAAGTGGAGACGGTTTTCGCTAAATCCGTCTTCGCGCGCGGAAGGCGGAACTCCAGCACTACGCCATCGACGTCGGTAGTTTTTCGCGCAGCCGAAGCAACTGGGCTCGGCCCAGCGATGCCGTACAACTAAAACGCGCACAGGGCGTTCCTCAGTCTTTTCTTTATCTTTTTCCAGCAATATTCAAATAATTCCCCAGTGACCATTTCGAATCCAAATCCAGTGTTTCAAATTTCTAAATGCTTCTAAAATCATGCTCTATTTATCCAGCTTAGGTGAACATTTTTCCTGTGCCTTGTTTTTGTTGGAGCAATTAAATGGTCCACTTCTTTAATTATTTCTAACTTAGAAATTCCATAAGTAATTCATATTCACTACAAATAGATTGATTCTTTTTCTGTTATTTTTCATTTTTCATCTAGTTTATTTTAGTATTTATTTGAAAAAAATTTGAAACAACTTTTAGTACTGTTTTTGAATTATGTGGTAATTGCTGTAATCTTTAAAATAGGAAAAATGGAGGGAAGAAACTTTTCAAACTTTTGGAGTGCACCCAATATTCCTACATGCTCCAGGCAAGCATCTTGAACACTTGGTATGGTGAATTGCATAGTTTTTATTTGCAAGAATAATTGCATCATGAATATGTTGAATTCAAATAAAACTGGCATATGGCTAATTTTGCATGTGTGTAGTGTTGGCATGTTTCATCGTACCGTGCATCGTGTGTTGCCATGACTAACTTGCAGGAGCAGGCATAAGAGAAATACCGTTACCGGCAGGAGGATGATCACGTTGGAGCGTGATCATGCCTTGTTTGTTGTGCATGTTGGAGCATGCAAGGGTTGTGGCCCTGTTGGTATTGCTGTTAAAAGAATACCTTGTTGTGTTAACCGTTGCAGGAAACTTAATGCCTCTTGAGTCGACCGTAGATTGAGTCTTATTCCGGTAACCCCCATACTTGTTTCGTGCTGCCACAGGTTCCTGCCACAGGTAAGGTATGGTTCAGTAAGTTGATAACCCCTTTCCATGCACACACCGTACAGAGGGCCATGATGAGGGTTTCCAATGGCCATGGACTAAATCCTGTCATCGGGTCAGGGGGCATGGGTGTTTCCAGTTGTGACTGAGAGGGGGGCACCCCTTGGAATCCGCGCGTATTAATAGTGATCCCATGCAGGACGTTGGTCTCTCCGTCTCAGAGTTTTTCTTGAACAATGCTTTGGGTGATTCCTGGCATCTGGAAAGTTAATCTGGTGTGTGCTGGTCAGGTGTGTTTTCAACCCAAAGACCGTAATGGGAATTAGTCAGTGTCACGATACTGACTAAAGAAATCCTTTACTTGTGGGTAAAGAGTACACCCTCTGCAGAGTTTAAACCTATTCGAATAGCCGTGTCCACGGTTAAGGGCTATAGTCTGGGTTGGTCAAGTGTCGGTCTTAGTGTCGGTCTCCGGAGGAAATACTTAAAATGTGCCTGAATTGTTTTTGCTGAATATTTATTGTCAACCTGATGCTATCATGAATATTTTGCTATGCTTGTCAATATTACTGTGGTTATACATATTATTGTGGACTAACCCGTTTCTCTTATTTTATATTCCTGAGTGTCTCAGGGGCTGGCTAGACTACCCCGGGCACTCAACTTTATTTTTAAGACCTCTCCGTGGTGTCCCTTGAGTTATTAGGCGGTCTGTCACGCCACTACTCTTGTGGACACCCGTTTGGCATTTATTTTCAAGACCTCTTCGTGGCGTCCCTCGAGTTATCAGGCGGTTTATCACGCCACTACTCTTGTGGACACCCGATTGGCATTTCTCTTCAAGTCCGACCGTGGCGTCACTTGACACCCGACTGGCATTTCTTTTCAAGACCTCTCGTGGCGTCGCCTGAGTTCTCGGATGGTCCTGTCTCGTCCGATTTCTCTTTTAGACACCCGATTGGCATTTCTTTTCAAGACCCACCGTGGTGTCACTATAGACATCTGACCAGCATTTCTTTTATTTTATTTTTCTTTAACTATCCTTGTTTATCACTAAAGTTTTTATATATCCATTTATTTGCACATGCTAATATTTTATCATGCCATGATTTAATTCCTATCAATAGGCTTTAAGTCCATCATGAGCATACGCATTTAGTGTAGTTCGTCATGATCATATATTTTGTCTCCTGCATTCGGTATATCTTTTGTTCATGATGTTTCCGAGTACATTCAAACGTACTAATAGGCTTGTCCCTGGCTATTTACTTGGCCAGGTCAGGAGTTCTACGAGGAGTACCCCGCGACGTCCGTGCGGAGCCTAGGATAGCAGCCACGCGGATAGAAATTATCCAGGTCAGCTATTCCTGTGGGAATGGAGCCCCATCGACGTTGGAGAACCTCGAGTCAATTCCGTCATCCACCACCAGATATCAGTGTTGTATCATTAGACCTCTATGGTCTTGTATCCAATTCTTGTAATAGCTTGGTAGTCTGTAACAAGGACGTGTCCACCAGTAACAGTAATCCTGGGCTGGTGGTAACACGAGGGGTAAAATTTCCGGGATATATTGTGTCCCGGCCCCGACATGGGTGAACCCGGGAAAGGCAAAGAGGGCGACAAAGTCTTGGGAAGAGAGGTTGTGCTTGATAAACAACCCAATGGCAAGGAAGTATTGAAGATCACCATAAAAAATCCTGCACTCGAGGGGCAACCACAAGTACAAGAAGATACTTATGTTAAATTTATCAAGTCCAAGAATTCAGAAGTTGGCAAGTGGGAAAAGAGTGAAGCTAAGCGCAAGAGAATCAAGCCAACTTTTAATATGTTGCTATCCAAATATGCAAGTCAAGCGGCCGGTTCTATCTCTAATCGGCCATCACATTCAAAGCGTTCAAGATCGCCTCCGAAGCAAGAGTTTCGACGTTATGCAAGGCCATATGGGTCATGGACACCGACACCATGGATGTCACAAACCCCGTATGCGCCATATTACATGAGAGACTTCAATGGAGGATGGCGGCAGCCCCCAATGGCTCCTTATGATTTTCATACGGGGTGGGCAGCACCTAGAAGGCCTGCTCGCAAGAGGCTTTATTATCCCACACAAGGCCATTTGAGCTATGGTGCTAATCGGCCAACAAAAATTTCTCCAAGCAAGGCCAATAAAAAAGTGGCGTATTAACTCACCTAATGTAAAAATTTCAGAATGCGACAAGCAAAAGGAGATCAAAAGGCCGATTGTTGGTAATCTGGCCAATTCTAATGGTGATATTGTTATTGTTCCGCAGGGTTCCATGGTTAATAATCATGAGGCTAGCACAAGCAAGGCCAAATCTAGGGATCCCAAATGTACCCAACCTAAGTGGTGTCCTCCCGGTTTAACTAAAACCATGAAAAGGATATTACAACGCATGAGGAACCACGAGAAGGTAGAGCACAAAGAACAGAAGCAAAGGGATGAATTGTTCAATGAAATTCGGCCCATGGCACTCACAAAACAAGTGTGGAGGCCTAAACAAAAAGAAAACGCAGATGCTTCTATGTTAGCTACAGCAACACCTTCACCACCAAAAGAGGATGATGCGACCCCTATTACATCGTCCACACCAACTGAAACATCCCATTCAATTGAGGAAACTTTAAGCCCAATATACACATTGGGAGATGAAGATGAGATGGTGGATTACTAATCTACGCCGGATCGGGAAGGTATGGATATTAATATGGTGTATTACTTACCTGCCGAGTTTCGTGCTATAGGTGAAGAAGAGGAGGTGGCTCAGATGGATTTTGGTCCAAAGAATGTTATCTTTGAGAAGCCAAAAGAACCGGTGAAACACTTGAAGCCATTGTACCTCAAAGGTCATATTAACGGATCGCCGATTGCTAGGATGCTCATTGATGGTGGTGTTGTGGTAAATCTTATGCCCTACTTGGTCTTCAAGAAGTTAGGGTTAGATGATGATGCATTGATAAAGACCAATATGGTACTTAATGGATTTGAGGGTAAAGAAAAGACAGAGGCCAAAGGTGTGATGTGCATGGAACTCACTGTGGGAAGCAAAACTTTGGCCACCACATTCTTCATTGCCAAGGTGCAATGTAATTATAATGTTATATTAGACCGTGATTGGGTTCATGCTAACCAACGTGTGCCATCCACCATGCATCAATTCTTAATACAATGGGTCGATGATGAGGTAGAGGTCATTCACGCGGATAATTCAGCTTGTGTTGCTTTGGCCGATGCGTCGGTGGATTGGAATCATCCCAATGTTACTTGCTTAACAGGGCGTGACCTCTCGGAGTTTGATTTCCTTAGTGCTACAAGGAACGGGTTCATTCCCATCTCTTTAAAGCCGATTGGTGGTAATCGGTTCCAAGGTATGATGTAAACAAGAAGTTAAAATCAATGGCCGATATAGAAATTATCACCCTAAGCATAAACATGGCTGATATAGAAATTATCGCCCTAAGCACATAAAATGGCCGATGGAGTGTTGACATCGTCCTTAGAAAAAGCAAGGTACAAATTATTTTTCGGCACACAAGCTTTGCCGAAAAACAGGGGGGCATGTGTTGACACCAGATTTTGGCATGGTGTGAAACGCAATTAAGATGGCCTCATATGAAAAAATGTTCTACATGAATTGTTTTCGTCTCGTCGAATCGGTTGATTTTGATATAAAAATCATTCCAATCCGAGTTCGTATGAAAAAGTTAGAGGCAATACTTTGCGGACCGGTCCTGAGTGAAAAAGTGACGCGAGGGACCAGACACCCATCTAGGTGGTGTCTGATTTGTCGCGTGAGTTATTCGGCCTTTGCCGGCTGAATGAAGCTTGCCGGCCGAGTAAAAATCTGGCCGGCAAAATGAAAAACTTGCCGGCGTGGAAAGCTTGCCGGCGCGAAAAGCTTGCCGGCGTGGAAGCTTGCCGGTGCGAAAAGCTTGCCGGCGTGGAAGCTTGCCGATGTGAACGCTTGCCGGGTGGAAACATTGATGGTGTGAACGCTTGCCGGGGTGGAAACCTTGCCGGTGTGAAAGCTTGCCGGGGTGGAAACCTTGCCGATGTGGAAAGCTTTCCGGGGTGGAAACCTTGCCGGCGTGGAGAGCTTGCCGGAAAAAAGCTTGCCCGAAAAGTGGAAGCTGTCAAAGTCAATCCGACCAGAAGTTGGAGATGGGCTCGAAAGATTATTCAGATGACCTCGGATGGAAAAATGTTCTACACGGAAGTTGTGCGTATCGTCGAAACAGTCAACTTTTCTTTTGAAGTCATCATCATCGGAGATAGTATACGGCATGCAAAGTTGTTACAAGACTCGGACAGTTCAGAAAACTGCATAATTGAATCCGACCCATAGTTAAAGATGGGCCCTAAAAGTCA
Organism: Thinopyrum elongatum; assembly: GCA_011799875.1. Lineage (NCBI taxonomy): Eukaryota > Viridiplantae > Streptophyta > Magnoliopsida > Poales > Poaceae > Thinopyrum > Thinopyrum elongatum. The sequence continues at coordinate 218,409,410 of CM022301.1, read as the reverse complement.
TAAAGACGGCCTTAAAAGGAGAAGTGGACCGCGCTGTGTTATGCAGATCATCGCGGCGGACAAGTTTGATGTTGAACTCGACTCCATCCTAGTTAGTAGGCGATTTCTACAGCCCACGCGAGAAGCAGGACAGAAGTATGGGAAAGATTCGGGCTGAATCCGAGTTGGACTGAAACTAGAACTGTAGGACGTGAATTGATATAATTTTCTTGTAAGGAAAGCCTACATGAATCTTTTACTTGTACGGGAAGTCCAGCCGCCTCTTATATATGTTGGGGGTGGCGGCCGATTGAACAACACACAATCGAACAAATCAATATAGCACCTTTTACCTTTACATTTATCTCTCTCCCTTGTTCTTCTTCTTCCTCGTTCTTTGTTCGTTCTTCTATTTGCAGGGCGGCGATCCACAAGGCCCTAGGGGCGATCAGGTCGACCTAGGGTGACCCATAGTCGCCGCGCGCCCTGACGGGGTCCCTCCCGGGTGTGTGGGGTTTCCGGTCCTAAAACGCACCCGCCGGATTGCTTGCGTACCGCGCTTCTGGACGGGTCTCCTTCGACGTGAGTTGCGGTGCATCACCCTCGGCGTTGGAGGTACACAGTGACGTGTTCGTGTGTCAACACATTTTTTTGGTGACTCCGCTGGGGAAGAAAGATCAAGAATCATCATCAACCATGTCTAATCTCCCCAAGCCCTCAGAAGTTGACGCCGATAACATCATTAAGCCCAGTCTTGATGAACTATCGGAGGAACATCGCCAAGCCTATGAAACGCACAAGAAGCAGCGTGAAGAGGCTTTTGAAGCGCTCAAGAAGAAGCATGAGGAGGAGGATTTGGAGGCGTTTCTTGCAAGTTTCAAGAAGGACCGTCAAGGCAACATCACTCCGGTTGGAAACGTCATTTTTTCTCCTCTCATTGACGAACAAGATTTAATCACTGTGAGTAAAGTTTTTTCTCCTGAGCAAGTGGCTGTGATTGAAAGTCTTGTCAGTAAGGGTAATGTGATGACGTACAATTCTTTTGTGGCAAATACTAATGCTAAGAAAAATATGCCTCCGTCATCTAGTGGTACTGTTGGTGTATCTGAAAACCTTAGTCCAACTTTACCTATTTCATCGGCACCTCCTATGCAACAATAATATAGTATGCCGTTGAATTTTTACCCTAGTCAAACCAACCAGCTTGTGGCTGCACCTACATATCCTAATCCTATTATGAGTGTGCCCAATTCGGCGTCAACGCCGAATCACTTTGTCGCACCACCCATAGGCGCAAGCATATTTGGTCTTCCGCCGAATTATGGTTTGGCGCCCATCCCACAAGTTGCACCACTAGCTAGTACTCAGGTTGCTCCGATGTCATTGCCACAAACATCTTCATCTACCTCAGATCCAATTTTAGCTAAATTAAGGGAGGATTTGCATAAGATGTTTCTAGAAACTTTCGGAAACAAGCCGAAAGTAAAGAGTCGTGTGTACCAAAAGCCTTATCCTGAGCACTTTGATGCAGTTTTGTACCCTCAAGGTTACAAGGTTCCTGATTTTGGTAAATTTAGTGGAGAGGGCACAAGGACAACATGGGAGCATGTTAGTCAGTATCTAGCGCAGTTAGGTGAAGCAGGTTCCATGGAAGAATTGAAAGTGCGTTTATTTCCATTATCTTTAACTGGCACCGCATTTTCATGGTTTGCTGCTTTACCACATGGTTCAATTCTCTTATGGTCGCAATTAGAGCAGAAGTTTCATGATCACTTTTATAGCGGCGATAATGAGCTTAAGTTGTCACATCTTACATCGGTTAGGCAAAAACATGATGAATCGGTCACCGATTATGTCAAGAGATTTAGAGATATAAAAAACCGATGTTATAGCTTGGTGATAAGTGAGAGAGACTTGGCGGATCTTGTTCTTAGTGGCTTGAAAACTCATATTAAAGAGAGGCTAGAAAGTTATGAGTTTTTGAATATTAACCAAGTCTTACAAAAAGCTTTGGCTCAAGAGAGTCGAAGTAAAGAGGTTCATAGGTCTACAACCGATCGTCCCAGAATGCATATGGTTGAATACAATGATGATAATTCGGACGATGAGGTTGATGTCTATACTACTGAGTTTGTTTGGTCCTCAAAGGCCAAACCCTATACATGCAATGCTCTTAAGCCGATTCGCAAGAATCGTGATGATGAGATGAAGTTCACTTTTGATATATCTAAGTGTGATAGAATATTTGATGCTCTCTTGCAAGACAAGATGATTAGAATATCACACACCATACCATCGTTTGAGGAGCTAAAACGGCGTGCTTATTGCAAGTACCATAATTCATTTTCTCATGCTACTAATGATTGCAATGTTTTTTGACGACAGATACAATCGGCCATTAATGACGGACGATTGAATTTTGCTGAGATGCAAGTTGATAAACAGCCCTTCCTGATAAACACCATGGACTTGGAGGGAAAGAAAATGTTAATTCGGCCTAGCATAGCCGAATCTGCTAATAAAGATAATGTTGTTATTGGTGAACCCGGGAAAGGCAAAGAGGGTGACAAAGTCTTGGGAAGAGAGGTTGTGCTTGATAAATAACCCGATGGCAAGGAAGTATTGAAGATCACCATAAAAAATCCTGCACTCGGGGGGCAACCACAAGTACAAGAAGATACTTATGTTAAATTTATCAAGCCCAAGAATTCAGAAGTTGGCAAGTGGGAAAAGAGTGAAGCTAAGCGCAAGAGAATCAAGCCAACTTTTAATATGTTGCTATCCAAATATGCAAGTCAAGCGGCCGGTTCTAGCTCTAATCGGCCATCACATTCAGAGCGTTCAAGATCGCCTCCGAAGCAAGAGTTTCGACGTTATGCAAGGCCATATGGGTCATGGACACTGACACCATGGATGTCACAAACCCCGTATGCGCCATATTACATGAGAGACTTCAATGGAGGATGGGGGAAGCCCCCAATGGCTCCTTATGCTTTTCATATGGGGTGGGCAGCACCTAGAAGGCCTGCTCGCGAGAGGCTTTATTATCCCACACAAGGCCGTTTGAGCTATGGTGCTAATCGGCCAACAAAAATTTCTCCAAGCAAGGGCAATAAAAAAGTGTGGCGTATTAAGTCACCTAATGTATAAATTTCAGAATGCGACAAGCAAAAGGAGATCAACAGGCCGATTGTTGGTAATCTGGCCAATTCTAATGGTGATATTGTTATTGTTCAGCAGGGTTCCATGGTTAATAATCATGAGGCTAGCACAAGCAAGGCCAAATCTAGGGATCCCAAATGTACCCAACCTAAGTGGTGTCCTCCCGGTTTAACTAAAACCATGAAAAGGATATTACAACGCATGAGGAACCACGAGAAGGTAGAGCACAAAGAACAGAAGCAAAGGGATGAATTGTTCAATGAAATTCGGCCCATGGCACTCACAAAACAAGTGTGGAGGCCTAAACAAAAAGAAAACGCAGATGCTTCTATGTTAGCTACAGCAACACCTTCACCACCAAAAGAGGATGATGCGACCCCTATTACATCGTCCACACCAACTGAAACATCCCATTCAATTGAGGAAACTTTAAGCCCAATATACACATTGGGAGATGAAGATGAGATGGTGGATTACGAATCTACGCCGGATCGGGAAGGTATGGATATTAATATGGTGTATTACTTACCTGCCATGTTTCGTGCTATAGGTGAAGAAGAGGAGGTGGCTCAGATGGATTTTGGTCCAAAGAATGTTATCTTCGAGAAGCCAAAAGAACCAGTGAAACACTTGAAGCCATTGTACCTCAAAGGTCATATTAACGGATCGCCGGTTGCTAGGATGCTCGTTGATGGTGGTGCTGTGGTAAATATTATGCCCTACTCGGTCTTCAAGAAGTTGGGGTTAGATGATGATGCATTGATAATGACCAATATGGTACTTAATGGATTTGAGGGTAAAGAAAAGACAGAGGCCAAAGGTGTGATGTGCATGGAACTCACTGTGGGAAGCAAAACTTTGGCCACCACATTCTTCATCGCCGAGGTGCAAGGTAACTATAATGTTATATTAGGCCGCGATTGGGTTCATGCTAACCAATGTGTGCCATCCACCATGCATCAATTCTTAATACAATGGGTCGATGATGAGGTAGAGGTCATTCACGCGGATAATTCGGCTTGTGTTGCTTTGGCCGATGCGTCGGTGGATTGGAATCATCCCAATGTTACTTGCTTAATAGGGCGTGACCTCTCAGAGTTTGATTTCCTAAGTGCTACGAGGAACGGGTTCATTCCCATCTCTTTAAAGCCGATTGGTGGTAATCGGTTCCAAGGTATGATGTAAACAAGAAGTTAAAATCAATGGCCGATATAGAAATTAGCACCCTAAGCATAAACATGGCAGATATAGAAATTATTGCCCTAAGCACATAAAATTGCTGATGGAGTGTTGACATCGTCCTTAGAAAAAGCAAGGTACAAATTATTTTTTGGCACACAAGCTTTGCCGAAGAACAGGGGGGCATGTGTTGACACCAGATTTTGGTATGGTGTGAAACGCAATTAAGATGGCCTCCTATGAAAAAATGTTCTACATGAATTGTTTTCGTCTCGTCGAATCGGTTGATTTTGATATAAAAATCATTCCAATCCGAGTTCGTATGCGAAAGTTAGAGGCAACACTTTGTGGACCGGTCCTGAGTGAAAAAGTGACGCGAGGGACCAGACACCCACCTAGGTGGTGTCTGATGGGTCGCGTGAGTTATTCGGCCTTTGCCGGCTGAATGAAGCTTGCCGGCCGAGTAAAAAGCTTGCCGAAAAAATGAAAAACTTGCCGGCGTGGAAAGCTTGCCGGCGCGAAAAGCTTGCCGGCGTGGAAGCTTGCCGACGCGAAAAGCTTGCCGGCGTGGAAGCTTGCCGGTGTGAACGCTTGCCGGGTGGAAACCTTGCCGGTGTGAACGCTTGCCGGGGTGGAAACCTTGCCGGTGTGAAAGCTTGCCGGGGTGGAAACCTTGCCAGTGTGGAAAGCTTTCCGGGATGGAAACCTTGCCGGCGTGGAGAGCTTGCCGGAAAAAAGCTTGCCGGAAAAGTGGAAGCTGTCAAAGTCAATCCGACCAGAAGTTGGAGATGGGCTCGAAAGATTATTCAGATGACCTCGGATGGAAAAATGTTCTACACAGAAGTTGTGCGTATCGTCGAAACGGTTAACTTTACTTTTAAAGTCATCATCATCGGAGATAGTATACGGCCTGCAAAGTTATTACAAGACTCTGACAGTTCAGAAAACTGCATAATTGAATCCGACCCATAGTTAAAGATGGGCCCTAAAAGTCATAAAGACGGTCTTAAAAGGAGAAGTGGCCCGCGCTGTGTTATATAGATCATCGAGGCGGACAAGTTTGATGTTGAACTCGACTCCATCCTAGTTAGTAGGCGATTTCTACAGCCCACGCGAGAAGCAGGACAAAAGTATGGGACAGATTCGGGCTGAATCCGAGTTGGACTGAAACTAGAACTGTAGGACGTCAATTGATATAATTTTCTTGTAAGGAAAGTCTAGATGAATCCTTTACTTGTATGGGAAGTCCGGCCGCCTCTTATATATGTTGGGGGTGACGGCCGATTGAACAACACACAATCGAACAAATCAATATATCACCTTTTACCTTTACCTTTATCTCTCTCCCTTGTTCTTCTTCTTCCTCGTTCTTCTAGTTGTAGGGCGGTGATCCACGAGGCCCTAGGGGCGATCAGGTCAACCTAGGGTAACCCATAGCCACCGCGCGCCCTGATGGGTCCCTCCCGGGCGTGTGGGGTTTCGGGTCCTGAAAAGCACCCGCCGGATTGCTTGCGTACCGCGCTTCCGGACGGGTCTCCTTCGACGTGAGCTGCGGTGCATCACCCTCGGCGTTGGAGGTTCACGGTGACGTGTTCGTGTGTCAACACCCACCTTTAGTTTTTTACCTGCCTTGGCAGCACGTCTGTGACAAGGATACAAAGTTCATAAGAATATCATCACAAGTCGTTCATGAATAAAAGAAAATACTTACCCCTGGGCGATCTTGAAGGTGGGCATTTGAGTCCCAGTAGAGTTGTCGGACGATGGAGGCGTCCCTGATAATTTGAGTCGGAAGGATTAAGAGGTTGACGTATGAGACCGGCTAATGGATAAAGAGAGTCCGAGTCATGTGGCACCTCATTTCGACGCTTGCGAGGCACAGACGCATTGGGTAAGCCGGAGACGAGGTCTTGAGTACCATCACTCTGGGTCATACGTCTTGAGTCATGCTGCTGTTTCTTCAAAAGAAAGTTGGGGTCCAAATGAGCAAGAGGATGTGAGAATTTTACTTTCCGGATAACCCGCCGAATTTGCTTTCTTGATAAGGATTCTGAGCCAGAGGATATTATAGTTACCTCTGCGGCATCGGCATGACTGGTCTCTTCTTCTTCCTGAGAGGAATCAACATCAATAAGTTGTACAAAGAAAAGACCAAGGGAGTCAACTTCTACCTCTGATTCATCATCAAGTTTGAGTAGTTCTTTAGCTGATGGATTCTTGCGACGAGCGCGGAGCATGAGATTTTACTTTAGCCTTCTTAAGAGGCACGATGGCTTGCAACTTATTTTTCTAGAACTAAGAGTCGGCCTGTATACAGTTGCATATGTGCAATAAGTGAAAGGTATAAAACACAAAGAAATAAATATACAAGGTGAGGATTCATTCAAGACACTTACAGCCGGGGCCGGGTTAAGTGTGCAGAAGGGGTTTAATCCCACTTTTCGGCAGTTGTTGAGAAGCTCTCCAAGTAATGACTTGACCATATCAATGGTCTCCTTGTCAGTCAAGGATGTCTGGTTATAACGTTAAGGATCCTTTGTGTCGCCTGTATATTTACACATTAAACCACTGCGCCGGCTCAATGGCAAAATTCTCCAAGAGACCCAACAGCGGACTAGGTCTACTCCAGATAAGCCATTGGCTACTAGGGCTCTTATCTTTGAAAAGATGGCTGAATATTTAGCCCGTTCTGCAGCAGTGATACGATCCGGAAGCTCATGGCTGGGGCTGAGCCGGAAAGGACGAAAACCCGGCAGAGGATTTTCGTCATCTGGAGAGGTGTCTTGGCAGTAGAACCAAGTGCAGTTCCAATATTTGGGGTGGCTAGGCAGCACAGCTGCAGGGAAAACCACATCTCTTCACCTCTGAATAAAAATCCCGCCGAGCTCGAGACTTGGCCCATCTGTCATCTTAGTTTGGCGGTTGAGATAGAAATATTCTCTGAATAGCTCAACCTCAGGCTCTTGTTGAAGGTACACTTCGCAGAAGACTTGAAAGTTGCATATGTTGGAAACGGAATTGGGGCCAATGTCTTGAGGGTGAAGTTTATAAAAATGAAGAACATACCGGGAAAACTTTGACTCGGGTGGCGAGAAGCCACGGAGGAGGTGATCCGAAAAAACAATGACTTCACCTTCTTTAGGTTGAGGTCTAGTCTCAGCACCCGGAGCTCACCAGTGGATGGTATCTTTCGCTGGTAAGACTCCCATGTCAACATATTCTTTGAGAGAGAGTTCAGAAACTTCAGAAGCGACCCAATCGCAAGAAGTGGGGGTCCTAGTCATGATTGGGGGTTTAAAAAGCTACGGCCTGGGAGCAAAAGCATGGCGGGTTAATACTACGGTGATAAGCCGCCTAATGATTACAATGATAATTTAGTAGCAGCGAGCTGGTTACGGAATGATTGGTACATAATGGGCCATAAATTCATGATTAAGCCGGCTAAAGGCTGGCGGGTTACAAGATTATTATTTAAACCGCCCAGGTAACATTGGCTGGGCAGTTATCTACAGATCTAGGATTGATGAAAATTTTGCTAACTATGGGACGAACAAGTTTCACAATTTATGCCTATAATTTTGGATCTACGGTGATTCAAAAAATGAAGAATAATTGCTAAACCTAAAACATGGTAGTGGAGGAACTGAGGAACTAGGTGTTGATTCGTGGGAAGATGGGATCTATCCAGGATATGAATAAGGGGCCACAAACTGCCACCGTGCTATTTCTGTTGAATCTTGGATCGAAATACGCTTTTTAAGTGATACATGGATGAACTCAGATGAACTACGATGAACTACGACGAACTCCGTGAGCTAGGGCACCTTAATGTGGATCTGAGCCGAGGAAGGAGCAGTACCTGAAGATTTGACTGAAGAGCGGAGGGGCACCGCGATCTCTGGTCACAATCAGGTTGATGCAGCGGCCTGGATGGAGCTGCTGGTGAAGCTCGGCTGGGGCGGCAGAGCTCCGGCAGCGGCGGACGACGCGAGGAAGAAGAAGAGAGAGAGGCGGGGGTAAAAGTGAAAAGAGGGGCCCCCCATCCCTATTTTTAAGGAAACAGTAAAATGGCATGCACGGAAATCAAGGAGGTAACATGATTATCTCAACAGTGGAGGCGCCTCGATTCTCGGATGACCAGTTAATGCAAAAGATCCGTTGTGATGTCATGGTTTTTTTATGGATTTACTTCTCATGACGTCATGGCGGGTTACAGTGATTTATTCAAGGTTAAGCATTGGAAAGATGACTCGCCAACCGAAGCAGTGAAGATTGACATGAACAAGTTCAAATCAATTTGGGGCCTAATGTTGGGGATATAACCCCGAGGTGTGACCTGCCCAGGAGGGGATGGATTACACCGTTGGCGACTCAGTATGAAGAAGGCCCAAGTAGGTCCAAGAAGATGAAGCCTGAAGACTGGTGGCGGCTTACAAGGTGGGCCTGTTGAAGGCCCAAGACCTGGTGGTAGGATTGTAACTTGGAAGGTGTGAGCCGCCATGATGGCGACTTGCCAGACAAGGCAGGGCGACTTAGAAACCGAGTTGGTCACATTGTGTGATCCATCTTGGACTCTTGTAAGCCCAGGGCCTCAACCTGTGTATATAAAGGCGAGACCCTGCGGCGGGTTAACTGAAGAAACAATTGATCGAGAGCTAGGTCAAGTGATTCCGCTCCCTTGTAATCAATATTCAAGCTATAGTCAACAAAAGCAGGAGTAGGCTTTTACCTTGTTGTGAGGGGCCGAACCTGGGTAAACCTTGTGTCCTTTGTCCCATTCAACCCCTTCGAGCTAACCTACGTCGCGATGGCTCCACGCCTAAGTCCTTTCACAAGGGCATCTGCCATGATAAAACCATGACAGACTCCTTGAAAAGCAAGAACATCTTTCAAATAGTTCACCTATATTTTGGGATGTATTATTTGCTTCGCTACTTGGCCACAATTGGTCTTTGTGTTGATGGCTGCAGCTAGTCTCTTCAAATAGTTCGCTTAACTTCCATCTTATATTTCAAATAGTTCACTCAACTTCCGGTTTGCAGTTGGTTTATGCGTCGATGGTGCAACGGTTCATCTAGTGAATAAGAATACATATGGGAGTGAACACCAAGAGGCAAGAAGCAGACTAACAAATCGGGTGAAGTACCCTGGGATCATGACAAGTGTTTGTTCAAGATTGAATTAGAATACATATGGGAACAAACACAAAGAAGGAAAAGACATGCTAACAAACAGGGATAACTACCCCTAGATCATGGCATGTGCTTGTTTGTACAAGTCACACTTATACACAACCTCGGTACCGTAGAGGTCAAGCGTGAATGTTGGTTTAGGCGGTGAGGGGAGAGCAGCACGAAATAAAAAAAAGGAATATATGTTGGCGCCGGTCCATTGAGGCGTGCCCCTTTGCGATGAGTCCGCTGATCCAAACATGGGTCCTTCAACTCGGTTTGATGCAATGTCTCATGGACCATGCTCACCCAGCGCACGCATGCGCCAGACTCGGCATGTTGCATGTGCAGCACTGACGTGTGGTATTGCGAGGGACTTGGCTAGCCGTCTTTGTTCGCGCGTGGCCAGGTCGCCACGCTGCATGCTCGGGCCATGCGCTACGCTTTTACCTAGGCTTTGCCTGTCTAGACCCTTGCCATCGTGATCCCTGGCCGGCTGGCGCCCCGTGAGACACAATGAATAAACAGTAACCCACCTCCTTCACACATCGGGACGACCAGAGCAGTAAGTGGACACAAACGACACATGTTTCCCACGCTCCCATGGCCCAAGATTAAACTAGGTGACTTATAGTGATATGGCCAAATACAGCCAAGAAGCTAAGCAACGTATGTACAACATGTTTTATGAATGGTCCACAAAGGAGCTAAAACCAAATGCAACCGAGAAGAGTGGTGAAGTATCTGAAGGATGTTTTTCTTGAGTCATATGCGAATGGTTATGTTCATATTACGTTTGTATTTGCCTTGCACTTACCAATGACACATGATGATGATCGGATGTTGGGTCACGCCTACAGGCTGTGGGACCTCTCCTGACTAGTCTTTGGTACACAATGGTCCCGCAACCGACCCATGCATGATAGGGATGATGCACGCCATATCACCAATTGGTCTCGCTTGGATGCGGAGAGGCTTTACTTGCCCGAACTATTGTCATTGCAGGCCCAGTGAGGCACCTTCACTAATTGATCTCATTGTTCTGCCGAGGGATTTTGCCTACCCGGTGCCATGCTATCGTGGAAGGCATGCTTCTTCCATTTCCTGCATGGTGGGGTCTAATGGGGGCACTGTGTGGCGATTTCACCAATTGTTGTTGCACGGATGCGGAGGTACCTTCTTACTCGGTTTCTTGTCATCATGGGGTCTCGCTGTTTGGCCTTTTTGGGATGCTTGACCGACTTTTAGACACCACAGGGTCCTAAAGTCGGGCTAGCATGTCCTTTTTGCATGGGCTTCACGTGCTCTTTGATCACATTCCTCCCCTAGATAGTCTGTTCGGCTTGGTCGGCTCCTTTTTTCCTACATTGGTCTAGTTGGGTGTCGGGTTGACACCCAACCATGATGCCCATGTATGTTCTGATCGGCTGGCTCAACTTCATTTTGCATTCCGTGTGTGCGTCCCTTCCACATGATCTCTAATCATGCTTTGCGATTGGATAGACGATCGGTTTGCTCGGCTCCCTTTTGCCTCTATCCTTCTAGGTGGGAAACTCAGGCAGGTAAGGCCACCACCCGTCCATGCACCGACCAACGTGTTGGCGGGGGACATTAATTTTTCTCTTTCTTCGTACCGGTATGTATGTCTACTTGAGTGTTGGGCTGACGTTTCAGGCCTGCCATGCCAATAGATGGGGTCGTTATCTGTCTAATCCACTGACTAAAAGCACTTACTCGCGCCAGACAGTGTTGTACTATGCACGAGGGGTTTGTGAGGGTGGGGGTGATGTTCCTATTTACGCCAACATATTATGAACAACTCGTGCAACACATATAAGGACAGACTGTGTAGCACATAGGACTCGTTCAATAAGCCGCCAAGCTATGCAATTAGCATGAACAAGCTCCAACAATCAACAACATACATAATAAAGGCAACATCCAACCGTAGAGTTTCTTCTAGCGACGACATCGCACACACTCGCAGAACCATTTTCAACATCAAAGCGACGCATTTTCCCACCCAATTTGTATTTTCAGTACACATATTCTTTGCGTGGGCGCCTCCATGTCTTTTCCTTCCCAGTAACGCCTTCAACAAAATTCATGTGGCGCCCGATAACGCCTACGAAGCATGCTGCGACCACGATGTCCATTTTTGCAAGACGAACCAACGCAAAAAACCACTAAAATTTAGCCGTTGCCGGATAGATTGTACCCTCATGGGATTATCAACGTTAAGCATGCAAAGAATCAAAAATTCACAGTGATAAAAAGACCGAGCAGGAAAAAAAGATTAAAAATGTCATAAAAGGAAAGATGCAAACTGGAGCAATGGAGAAAAAGCGCCTTACCTTGAACAGCAACAACACGCTAGGCCAAGAATAGGCGCAAGAAGTGGCACGGATGAAACCAGATGCATCGCACCCCTAGAAAGAGAGATATAACAGTAAGAGCATGGGATCGAACAAGTGCCTTACCTTGAACAACAGGAGCATAGCACGAAAAACTAACATGCGTCCAACGACGGACATCTCAAAACTTGGAAGTTGCGGAGACCTATAATGATGAGGAAGGCACTACTGCAGGATGGTCCAAACGCGATACAAGTATCGGAGACCAATCGATAAAACTGTGTGCGATGTATGAATCGCAAATAATATGGTAATAAAATTGTCACCAATACGACGAACTGTGTGCGATGGCGGAGCCATCAAATATGATGCAGAAAAGAGTTGCGTGTGCGATACGTGGCATACAATTGATACATATGAACTATTTGTGATGAGACAAAACAACAGAAACGGTTAGACAGATTAAGGTGTGTGCGATAGATGGCATACAGGTCACTCAGATGAACTGTTTGCAATAAGCAGAAATAACACAAACAATTACCCGGGACAAGATTTTGCGATAGATGGCATACATGTCATTCGGATGGACTATTTGTGATGATCCAGAAGAACACGAACGATTCGGCTTAACAAGATGTGTGTGATACGCGACAAACAGGTGAGTAATAACAATTGTGTGGGAAAACCGATAATAACACAGATGATTCCTCCTAATAAGTTGTGTGTTGTGGGCAAACAGTTGTTGGTAAAGAATTGTCAACAATTGAAGAAATCATCACCAACGGACTCCATAGTTAATCCGTATGCGATGTGATTTTCATAGTCTACACAACATCTATGCTCTGTCTACAGAACAACAACATTTATACTTATAACAACATGATTGCATAACCAAATTAAACACCCAATTACATAAGTGACTACACACAAAACAACATTCTAATTTTCAGGGTTTAGGGTTCGGATGCTCTTATCGAAATCCATTGGTTATTTTTCTGTGTGTGCTCTCATTGTAGTGAACTATGAAAGCATGAACGGGAAAATATGATCACATAGAAATATATTGCATTATGTACGAGTTAATCTAAAATGTCTTCAAGCCGATAGGTGGTCAACAAGAGTTCATTTCGTACAAACGAATAATTTTGCCTTTTGGATCGTCTCAATCCCATGTCATGTGGACGCCGTCCGCTTGCATCCGTAGTCGAACAGTAGTCCACATGTATAACAACATGACATTTCAAAGAAAAAAGAACACAATGCCATTGCAAACATTATATCACAAATACCAGAAATATTGCAAGGTTCAAATTCCAGCATTACAAGGCCCAAATTCAAAGATTATAAGGTTCAAACTGTTATTACAAATCAAATTCATCTTCTTTAGAATATGAGTCATGCATTATTTTTGCGAAAGGATCAATCACCTAGAAGTCATATATCGGCTTTATACAGTAACTTCCGAATAATCTGTCATATGAAATTACAAACTGAAATTCAGCTTCTGTAGAACCTTTTAAATTCAGTTGTAGACGCCTGCGCTGATTAGCAAACCATTCACTTCTGTGCACTAAATATATGACAAACCTCATTACCTTGAGCACACTTGCTTTCTGAACAAAGAACCTAGCGAATTTAATCTCTGGTGTGGTGCCTCGGTACTCGTTCAAAGTAATTTCTGTGAGATGAAGATCAAGGCATTCAATGGGATTGTTATATTGCGCCACATTTTCCACTTTCGGGCATGCTTGTATCTGCAAACAAAGACAACATATTAGTGCATAGTCGTAGTTTTGAACACTTCGGGCCTCTTTGATTCACAGGATTTCTAAAATACATGAATAGAGTGACATGCCATCTTCAGTCGTTCATGATTAACATCTCGAAAAGTATATGCATTGAAATCCTCCAAATTTCCTTTAGAAATCATCTACATTTGTCATTGTAATCATGGGTAAAAGTAACAACAAATTGAACTCCATTGTGGTTAACAATTAACAGGAAAGGAGCATCACCTCGATGTATAGCTTCTCCGTGCCCGAAAAGCATCTAAGGAATCTAACAACTTCATCCAAATCAGGGCCAAAAGATTGTAGTGCCAAGATCTTCACTGTGCACAGAGACGGGGTCAAGCTTGTGGGAATCATTTTCTGGATGTCAGCAAAACATAGATCAACAAAAAATAGATAAAATTTAATGTCCAATAAGAAGGAGAAGAAGAAGACTGTTGTACCTAAATGGATAATGATCCAGTAACAAGTTCGGAGAATTCAGCACACGAATAGCCCAACACTGTGAATTTTGGTGCGTCAATGACCCTGATTCTTCTTGGACCTTCTTTATCAAGTACAAACAATCTCTGAAGGAAAGGCGCATTCTCAATGACCATATCATGAAACACCTCAACTAACAGCCTGTTGCGGCACTAGCAATGCACATAAATCGTACGGACATTCATCGAGGCGATGTGAAGGCTACTAAACCCATCCATCGCGTGAAGATGAAGGTACTCAAGCGTTGTATAGTCGTGGAGCAGGCACTCCAAAGCCTCCATTGAGATGCGGATGCCCATGAGCTCGAGGTGCTTCAATTTAGGGAGATGAAGAGCGAGTGCGGCATCAATCTGGTGGAAAAAGCACTACCTGGACGTAGTGCGGCGTAGCGTGGGCGCGAGGCGAAGCACAGACGACAGCAGCGAGCGCGGATGTCTAGCATGAAAGTTGATCTCCTCGAGCCGATCTAGAGCGGGGGATAGGAACCACTCGTGAAACTTGGATTCAGCCTTACAGTTGGAACGGAACATGCCGATGGCAAGGCGTTTGACCGGCCCATGGTGCGTGGCGAGGATATGGGACAATGTGTCCAAGCGTTTGCGCTCCCCGCTGTAGAGCTTGTCATTGTCGATGAGGTCCAGGGGGTGGAGTGCCAGAGAGGGCACCACCGTCGGGAGAGGACAGTGGTCCACAGGCCAGATTTGATGGGGAGGAGGGATATGATGGTTACCAACATCTCATCGGGGAGGCTGCTGAGAAGTCCACACTCGTCAGAGGCTCTTGCGGTTCTGGCTCGACCCGCCCCTGCTTGTTAGCCGGCTCGTCCTCCATCTCAGCAGGTGGTGATCCTCAGCGGCGGTGCTTATAGATAAGAACGGATGAGTAGGAGGAGCACTGGAAACAGTTCTACGTACCTTCCCAAGGCGGTGAAAACCAAAACAATCAATAAATTTTTCGCACCGCTCGCTGGCAGGTCAAAGGGCTCGCTTCCCGGTGAGCATGCGCAGCGGACTGCTCGCGCGCGTCCCGTTGAACAGGCACGGTGGGCAGCTCGCACGCGTTCTGTCTAATCAAACAGCTGCTCGCGGTAGTAAATGGTTAGTGGAACACCCATGGTTGGAATAATACAACCGCTCGCGATAATAACGTGGCATCTATTTGTTCCAGAATGCCTAGAAAACTCCAATAATGTATAAAAAAGGCAAAACGGACCCTGAATAATTTTATATTTGAGCACGATACTCCTATAGTTGCATGTTGCCTCTGTAAAATAAATCAAGACGGGAAGAGGCAGCGTATGTTATTTGGCACACAGAGGTGACACGTTCCCTCTCGGAACCATGAGGCTTCTTGACAGAAACTACGGGTTCTAAGAAGCTAATACCTAAACTTGTCCCAAATTGGATTAATTTTTTACCACGACATGTTGCTGCTGTGTCATGACACCATGCCAAGTTTCATGATTTTCACGCGAGTTTTGGATTTATAGGAATTTTAAAACCAAGTTTCTCAAAGTTTTCGGCCGAGCCACGATGCCCAGACGTTCGAAATTCATTCTCATTTCTTGCATGGGACCTAAACATTCATCCAAGGACACATATATGATTTTTCAACCCATTTTGGTGCACTGGGGCATGTGCATGTAGTTCAAATTTGAATTATGCACATTAAATGCCTATAAACTCAAATAATGTATAAAAAGGCCAAATGGACCCTGAATAATTCCAAATTGTAACACACCACTCCTATAGTTACATGTTGCCTCTGTAAAAAAATCAAGGCGGGAAGAGGCAGCATATGTCATTTCGTACACCGAGGTGACACGTTCCCTCTCAGAACCACGAGGCTTCTTGAGAGAAGCTACGGTTTGTAAGAAGCTTAGACCAAAACTTGTCCCAAATCGGATTAAAATTTTACCACAACATGTTTGTGCCATGTCATGACACCATGCCAAGTTTCATGGTTCTCAGGCGAGTTTTAGATTTACATGAATTTTAAAACCAAGTTTCTCAATGTTTTCGATCGAGCCACGACGCCCAGATGTTTGAAATTCATTCCCATTTCTTGCATGGGATCTAAACGCTCACCCATGGACACATATATGATTTTCAACCCATTTTGGTGCACTTGAGCATGTGTCTGTAGTTCAAACTTGAATTGTGCACATTAAATGCCTAGAAACTCAAATAATGTATAAAAAGGCCAAACGAACCCGGAATAATTCCAAATTGTAACACGACACTCCTATAGTTACATGTTGCCTCTATAAAATAAATCAAGGCGGGAAGAGGCAGCGTATGTCGTTTCACACACATAGGTGACACGTTCCCCCTTGGAACCACGAGGCTTCTTGAGAGAAGCTATAGTTTGTAAGAAGCTTATACCAAAACTTGTCCCAAATCACATAATATTTTTACCACAGCATGTTGGTGCCATGTCATGGCACCATGCCAAGTTTCAGATTTTCAGGTGAGTTTTGGATTTACATGAGGAAACCAAGTTTCTCAATGTTTACAGCCGAGCCACGACGCCCAGATGTTTGAAATTCATTTCCATTTCTTGCATGGGACCTAAGCGCTCACCCAAGGACACATATATGATTTTCAACCCATTTTGGTGCACTTGAGCATGTGCCTGTAGTTCAAATTTGAATTATGCACATTAAATGCGTAGAAACTCAATTAATGTATAAAGAAGGCCAAATGAACCCTGAATAATTCCAAATTTTAACACGACACTCCCATAGTTCCATGTTACCTCTGTAAAATAAATCAAGGCGGGAAGAGGTAGCGTATGTCGTTTCACACACAGATGTGACACATTCCCTCTCGGGACCACGAGACTTCTTGAGAGAAGCTCCGATTTGTAAGAAGTTTCTACCAAAGCTTGTCCCAAATCAGACAAAAAATTTACCACGGCATGTTGGTGCCGTGTCGTAACACCATGCCAAGTTTAATGATTTTCAGGCGAATTTTGGATTTACAGGAATTTCAAAACCATGTTTCTCAATGTTTATGGAAGCCACGACGCCCATATGTTTGAAATTCATTCCCATTTCTTGCATGGGAACTAAACATTCACCCAAGGACACATATATATGATTTTTCAACCCATTTTGGTGCATTAGAGCATGTGCTTATAGTTCAAATTTGAATTATGCACATTAAATGCCTAGAAACTCAATTAATGTATAGAAAGGCCAAACAAACCCTGAATAATTCCAAATCTTAACACGATACTCCTGTAGTTGCATGTTCACTACAGATACACGTACTAGCAATTCAAAAACCGTCCTTTCCCGCCGTAACCCCATTTTGTCTTTCAAATCAAAATGAAAAAAATTCAAGTATACCACAAACAGTTTATTAGCAAGAATCGTATGCGATGGAGTATAAAATATCTTGGGGCACCCTCATGTATGGCTTACTCTGGAAGCTTCGACGGCTACAGTCCACCGCCAGCACATCAACCACACTTGCACGCCAGTTTTTAGCTACATCGAGTGAAAAATTTCGGCAACCGCGGAAATATCTAGCTCCCCGCTACCCCGACCAAAAGACACATTTCCACTGTGTCCCCTTCCTTTCCAAGTTCCAACTTCACTGCTTGCTTGCAGCACCGCCTGCTCACCGGCAACGCTCCTTCCTGCTGCGCCTCGTCGATATAGTCAGGTAATCTACACGCCACCCCATCCTCCTCATTATTCATCCCACATGCCCCGACCGCCGGCACGACACCTTCCACCCCAATCACTGCCCCATCCTCCAAATAAGTGTCGCCCATAGCCATTTTGCATGTAGTATAACCAGGAGCTCAAGGAGCATCTGTCAGTGGAGAAGCAAATTGCAGCCGGATGCGTGGATGAGGCCGCGATGGCTGCCATCCATTCCGATTGCCAGATATTGAAGGAGCACCTCGTTGTCGAGGCCTCGTGCACGAACCCTGCAACGTGGTTGGCTGCTTTAAATCATGGTTCATAGTGTTTTCTCGAGGCCACCACCGGTGCCTTCTAGTGAATTGTCCTTTGTAATGTTAATATGCAATATTATCTTCTGAAATGTGATGTTCAGTTAACAGTTTGGTTCAACAATTGCTATATTTCCTAGTAGTTCTTAAGCATGCTTGGTTTGGTTAACCGTCTGATCTTCTAGTATATGTTCTATTCTGCAATGTGGTGCTCAGTTAACTATTTGGTTCATTTATTGTGCTGTCCAGTTAACTGTTTAGTTCAATTCTGCAATGTGATGTTCATTTGTTGTGGGTACAATTTTGTATTGTCATGCATGTAAGAAATAAATTGAATTTGGTTGTACTAAATACATGAGAAACATATACAATTGCTATATTTTTCCAAGTTGTTTAGCATGCTTGGTTTGGTTAACTGGCTTTTCCATGCGTCTCGCATTAATCTATTGGATCTGCAATTTGTTTATTTTTCTTTAACATATTCTACTGATAGTATGCCAACTCTCACTTAACCTGATCAATATCTGCCTTATATATGTTGCACATAAACAATGAGAGGCATTGAGGTTTACCATCGAGGTTTGCACATGCATGGTCCTTTGGCAAATAGCACATTATTATGCAATTGCAGGAATCATTCTAATATGTAGGTTTTTAACAATTTGGTCTTGCACATGTAGGTCCTGCTGTTAGAGGTTTAGACCCACTATTCGACCTATTTTGCATATGGGGAAATGAGATGTCCATGAATATTAGTCAAGTCAAGAAACTCAAAAAGATTATTAGGATAAAGAAACTAGCGATGAATAACAGCAAGATCTTTGTTGCACAATGAAGAAGACATCAGTCAACTTTAGGATGGTACTAACTCTTTTACCTTGTTTTTTTCCTTTGCGCCATTTCAAAATTTAGAACAGATATTTATGCATATCTTTGTTTTTAGTCCTTTCCAAATTAGTTCACCGATGATTACCTCTCAAACCATCTACATGGTCAAGAGGCGAGGAAGGTATTCATTCAACACCCACGGTACAATATTGAAGTCTTCCTCAAGAGGATGAAGGTCGGGCGGGCAATTATCCATAGCCACTGGCCTAAAGTTGCAAGGACATTCAACATCACTAAAGGCTCAATATTCACCTTTCGCTTCAGCAGTTTTCTAGATGAGATTCATCTGTCTATTTACCGTGTATGATGCTATTTTCCAAAGGTTTTAGATGTTGAATGTGAAACTTGGTGTTGTTGTATAA
This sequence comes from Thinopyrum elongatum, assembly GCA_011799875.1. Lineage (NCBI taxonomy): Eukaryota > Viridiplantae > Streptophyta > Magnoliopsida > Poales > Poaceae > Thinopyrum > Thinopyrum elongatum. Next base: position 218,390,076 of record CM022301.1, on the reverse strand, counting down.
TGGCGTAACTAGCTATATGCCTATATGGTGTAACTGAGTGATGAAGCTATCTGATGTTATACTCTAATGTAATTCAATTATGAAATCTTGGTTGCCGTAATACGGAGATGAAATATATGGTGTGTTTGATATGAAATGTCAATTTGATTACTAAATGGATTATCAATAATAAGCCAATTAGCCTGCTTATTGGGTTTTCCCATTGCAGACGGTTTCTCAGACAACACCGTGGGCGATGAACTCAAACAACCCACAAAGTTTCTAGAAAGTAGGCATGTTGGATCAATGAACAATCACACACAACTTCCGTCAGACAAATGTTTGTGTTAGACCACCTTGCACAAAAGTTTCCACATAAAAAAATTGTGGGTGATATAAATACAAACGGAAACGTTTGTCTGGGATTCACGGTGTGGGATGTACATATGAATGGAAACATTTGTCTGGGATTCACTGTGTGGGATGTACATACGAACGCAAATGATTGAGCATGTATAATTGTCTCCGATGGCTCACCCGATCACACACAAGCTCTTTTTGCCTCGCGTGTGTGTGACCAGAGGACCTATCACCGACAATTTCTGGGTCGTGTGAGAAGGACCCCCTTATCACACACACAAGCAAGGCGAAACTCTTTCGCGTAAAGGGGGTAAAAACCGTTTGTATAGGACGTCTCTACACCAGTGAGGCAAAGGACGGCGACCAAGAAGAAAAAGACATGGCATAGCTAAGAAGTAAACAAATCCGAACCTCGGTCGACACAAAGAGCTAACGTGCCGCCGGCCGCCTCCGACGGTAAAGCAGGAACGCCTAGAAAGATAGAAGAAGCACGAAAACAAAAAAGAGAGAACACCCCCTATTATACACCAGAACAACACTCGCATGCAAATAACAACTCCGAGCAAGGCCCCATCTTCGGCCGACAAGAACAGGCAAAGATCCATCTCGAGTAGGAGCTACAAAGTGAAAGCGAGAGGGGGGCGAATGTGCATGACGCTAGGGCTGCGGCATAAAACAAAATTTATAGGGAAACACAACCTTAAGAAAAAGACCAAACAACCCACGTCGTAGCCCAACTCATGATGATCTAATCCATGTGACGCCCCCGGCTCAATCGTGCACTAATCATACACACAAATGCACATGATCAAGCCTAAGGACTCACTTGAAGATATCACAACACAACTCAAGACACAAATTAAAATAATACAAGCTTTATGTTACAAGCCAGGGGCCTCGAGGGCTCAAATACATAAGCTCGCTTACAAGCGTCAGCGGAAGCATCAGATATCTGAGTACAGATATAAAAGAGAAACAGATAGGCCTTTAAAAGGCGGAGCAAAATAAAACACTACGATCGAAAAGGCGCAGGCCTCCTACCTGGGACCCTCCGATCCTACTCCTAGTCGTCAGCCAACTCGTAGTAATAGCCACCCTCGGGGTAGTAGTAGCGATCGTCGGCGGGAGCAGCTGTCTCCTAGGCTCCGTCATCTGGTCACATCAAACGGATATGGGGAAGAAGAGGAAGCAAAGCAACCGTGAGTACTCATCCAAAGTACTCAGCAAGCAAGGATCTACACTACATATGCACTGTTATCAAAGGGAAAGGTTGTATATGTGGACTAGGCTGCTGAATTGCCAGAATAGAGGGAAGGCCTAGTCCTATCGAAGACTAGCATCTTCAGCGGTCTTGCAGCGTTAGAAGAGTGTAGATTAGCACAATATAAAGTAGTAGTAGTGTCATCAACATCGCCCAGAGATCCTTCCTCGACTCACTGCGAGAAAGCAATCCCAGAGCCATACTATCCATTTCTCATCACAAGTATCCAGTTCTAGTTGTATCGATCGGGATGCAACTCCGAGCGTCCGTTACCGAGGATCCGGCTATGCATAGATTAGTTCTTCCCTGCAGGGGTGCACCAACTTACCCACCACGCTCGCTTAACTCCGGCCGGACACACTTTTCTGGGTCATGCCCGGCCTCGGCTAAACAACACGCCACAGCCCTACCTAGAGCTCAGCAGAGAGGTCCCCGTCGGTCTATATCCTAAGCGCTCCGGGGTCTTGGGCCCATCGCCCGTTGCACTCCGGGTCGTTGCGAGCAGGGCGAATCTCGGTACCACCACTACAGGATGGCGCCGGCCCAGCCGTGCCGCAATGCTGAACTGGATGTCTGACAGAGCTTTCGGCTGATGCATACGACGCAGAGTACTCATATTTATTCCCGCGTGATGGTTAGTGCTATCGGGACAAAGGCCCACTCAGATCAAATATCCAAATCGTTAGTGTATTGGTAGCGTGCGGTAACGAGCAGAGACTCACGATCGATGTGACCCCGTCGCCCCGTCTCGAGGACTTGCGGCAAGGGCTAAGAATGCCCGGCCACGCCTCGTAATTATCTCTCGGGTACCCTCCAGGTCAACCCGACTCCCCATCACTCACGGGTGCCCCTCAGGGCCGACCCGATATCATCATGGTTCTGTGTTAAGTCAAAGTAACCGTGTGTCCAAACACTAGGGGGAAACCTAAGGAATCACCCTCGATGGATTCCACCTAATGTAGTCGTCAAGGTGAACTTAGGAGGAATCACCCTCGAGGTTCACACTTGAGGTGTTGCACGACGGCGTCGTTATCGGAAGTGGTGAAGGAGGAATCACCCTCGAAGACCACGACCGAATAGCTACTCTATAGAGTTAACATCAGAAGTGCTAAATGAGGTATCACCCTCAGCACTCGATAGTAACACTGCAGTGTCGTACAACTAGGGGGGTGATGTGCGGTGCCAGGGCCTGGTTGTCGATCACGTTGATCGAGTCATCTGTTAATCCAGCGGGAGCAACTAGGTCAAAGTGGGGTCTCTGGTGGGTCTCTATACAGCCTATACTAAGCAGTTTAGGATAAGCAGGTAGGTATCAACAGCAGTTACAAAAACAGGCTATGCATCAGAAATAGGATAAACAGTAGCAGCAGCAATTTCTAATGCAAGCAGAAGAGAGAAAGAATAGGCAATATCGGCATGTTCAAAAGTGGGGGTGCTTGCCTGGAAGCTCTGCGGCAAGAGAAGGGTCGTTAACGGCGTAGTCGAACTCCGGAGCTGCGTCGGTCTCGGGGACTGCATCGGTGTCGGGGTCTACCGAGAGAGAAGAGGGGGAGGAAATAGATAAATACACAGCAAACATATGCAACACAGAGCATGCCATCCCAAGGTGCAGTGCAGTGTTGCCTAAAGACATGTCTAAATCATTTTAGTTATTTTAGGATTTAAGTTGTATTTATTAACCGGTATGTATGCACTATTCATCTACCATAAACAAGCTAAAAGTTGTGGGTTCACCTCCGTAGAGGGTCCCGACACGGAGATAGATGGCACGGTCAGATTCGTCTCGTCGTTCTGAGCAACTTTCATGTAGAAAGTTTTTCGATCCGAGCTACGGTTTATTTTCTATGATTTTCTAAAGTTTTAATCATATTTTGGAATTATTTAAATTAACAGAAAACAATTATAACGTCAGCATGATGACATGCCTGCGTCAGCAGTCGGCTGACCAGCTGACTGGTCAAACAGGCCAGTGGGTCCCACATGGCAGTGACAGAAGCTTAACTGAGTTTAATTAAAACTAAACAGAGACTAATTAGCTTCTGGGCCCCACATGTCAGTGACTATTTAGTTTAACTAATTATTTTTAATTAGGAAAATGTTTTAATTAGGTTAATTATGCGGTGGGGCCCGCGTGTCAGTGGCACTGGGTTGCCCAGTCAGCACGTTGACTGGGTCAACCCAGTCAATGGGGCCCGTGGGGCCCGCTGGCAGCGACCCAGGGGTGGGCCCCAGGTGTGCCACGTCGGCGGCCGGCGCCATAGCAACATCGGTGACCAAAAATGCGCGGCGCGGCCTCGGCTCTCGCCGGGATTCGTCTACAGGGGGTCTCCGGGGCTGGGGCTAGGCGCGTTCGAACGGCCACTCGACGACGCGTCGAGTGGTGTTGGTGATGTCGCCGGTCCTGGCCGGAAACGACTCTGCCGGCGAGCTAGGCAGCGGTGCTTCACGTTGCTCATCGCAACGGCGGCTACGACGAGCAAAGGAGCGAACTAAAAGGCTAGGCATGATCTACGCGACCCGGCGAGCGAGTTGCGCACGGGCCCGAGGTCATTTGGTCGCCGGAGCCACGCCGGCGACGAGCTCGGCCGGAGCAGCGTTCGGGTCCGGCGGGGAGGGAAGGCTACAACGTCGGAAATGCTCTGGAGAGAGAGGGGAAAGAAGCGCAGGCTCACAGTGCTCCTGCAGATGTGCTCAAGCGTGCTTGAGGAGGGCTCGGTGCAGCGGAATTAACGGCGAAGCTCTTCGGAGTAGAGGAGGAAGACGGCAACGACGTGGGCGCTGCGGTGGCTCCGAGCTCCAACGCGATGCGCCAGTCAAAGTAGCGGACGGCGGTGATCCTCGGGGACATAGTGGGACGGCGAGAGGGGCACGGTGGCGAGGAGAGGCGATGTCGTTGGCCGCGAGATCGACGGCGAGCGGCGACGGATCCACTCGGGGAAGCTCGCGAGCGACCGAGAGAGAGCGAGGGAGAGGGGAAGAAGTGGATGAGGATGGAGGGAAGGCCGAGGGGGTCAGCCTTATCCCCTCGCCTGGCCGCAGGCGTCGCAGTGTCGGCGTTCGGCCGGTGCACGCGCTCGCGCCCACGGCGGTGACGACACGCGGGGACAGAGAGAGGAGAGAGGCGGGCGTTGTGGGCTGGGCCGCACTATGGACTTAGGCCCAGTCCACAGTAGCATTTTTCTTTTTCCCGTTTTATTCTTCTGTTTTCTTTTTCCAGCAGTCTTTTGCGTTTAAAATAGCCATCAAATGACTTAGCAAAAATGTGTGGCTGGCAAAAACAAATGCTAGGGAATAATGTGCACTGCCACAAAAGGTTTGGGCAATTTTGGAATTCATTTGGATTTTTCAAAAATGAATATGGCATTTAAAGTGTTGTTTTGGCACTGTTTTAAATGCTTTAGCCCACCTTAGCTTGGTGGTGATGTTGTTTTCCTTAACAACAAATTGTTTTGGAATATTTGCTAGATGATGAACATTTTTCCACCAAAATTGAGCAACTTCAAATTTCACTTTGAATTTGAATTGAATCCAAAGGAAGGAGTTGAAATGAGATGTTTCACCACTGTGATCAAGCATTGCAAATGATGATGACTTGGCATGATTATCAAAAGGTCACAGTGCTTTATTACATAGGGGTGTTACAATTCTCCTCCGCTAAAAGAAATTCTCGTCCCGAGAATTCAGGAGGTAGAAGAAAAGAGGTCGGGGTATTCCGCTCGAAGATTAACCTCGCGTTGCCAAGTGGCTTCATCTTCTGTGTGATTTGACCACTGCACTTTGAGGAACTTGGTAACCTTCTGACGGGTTCAACATTCAGCGTGATCGAGAATGCGGATCGGATGCTCCTTATATAAAAGATCATCTTTCAATTCGAGCATTTCATGATCTACTGCTCGGTGTGGAGATTCCTTGAAGCAACGACAAAGTTGCGATACATGGAAGACATCATGGATATGAGAGAATTGCGGTGGCAATTCCAATTTATATGCCACCTGACCACGTCTTGCAACAATGTGGAAAGGACCAATGTAGCATGGAGCTAACTTGCCCTTGATTCCGAAATGGCGAGTGCCCTTCATAGGAGTGACACGCAGACAAGCTTGATCACCAGGTTGATAAGTCAAACCCCATTGTTTGTGAAAGTGCATTATATCGACTAGAGGGAGGGTGAATAGGCGATTTTTATGAATTCGTCGCTGAGGAAATACTACTTGAGGAATTTCCTAAGCAACGAACTACAAGCAGCGGAATAAGTACTCAGGTACATGGATAACAAAGCAGTAGCATAGTCATCATGATGAAATGAAACAAACAGAGCACAGGTAGCGTGTAAACAGGATAAGCAGGCTGAAGACAAAGTGACTGAAGAAATAGGAATGAGGAAATTGAGAAAGTCTTCAGTCAAAGTCTTCAAACAGTAATGATCAAGTACACAGCAAGTATGCGAGGAAATGAAAGGGTTGAGGAAATAGAACCAGTAGCTTGGTGAAGACAGTGATTTGGTAGACAAGTTCCAACTGCTGTGACAGTTGTACGTCTGGTTGGAGCAGCTAGGTATTTAAACCTGAGGACACACAGTCCCGGACACACAGTCCTCACCGTATTCTCCTTGAGCTAAGGTCACACAGACCTTGCCCAATCACTCGTGGTAAGTCTTCACAGGTGACTTCCAAACCTTCACAGACTTGGTCACTCGGCAATCCACAATTCCTCTTGGATGCTCCAGACCATGACGCCTAACCATCTGGAGGATGCACAGTCCTCAAAGGTAACAAGCGTCGGCTCCACACAGGAACAGTTTCTTCAGTGATGCTCAATCACTTTGGATTTTAGGTGTTGGGTTTGGGTTTTTCCTCACTTGATGATTTTCGCTCAAAGTCCTCGGAGGATGGGATGCTCTAAATGACAAGTGTCAGTTTCTCTCGGAGCAGCCAACCAGCTAGTGGTTGTAGGGGGCGGCTATTTATAGCCGGGGAGCAGCCCAACATGATAAGACATAAATGCCCTTCAATGATATGACCGTTAGGTGGGTAGGATATTTTGGACAGTTGGCGCTTAGCACAACAACGGTCAGAAATTTGAGCTCTCAAATTCCTCAGGGCTATCATGTTCCTCACTTGTAGGCAATCCGCACTGGCGAATTCCTAACTCCTCAGTCAAAACAAATTCCTCAGAGAACAGAAGAACTTCGTCTCTGTCACTGAAGAACTTGACTGAACTATATGAGATTTCCAATGGCTTCACTCGAAAGGATTGGTAGCTATAGGATTTGAGTTGAGCATCACTTGGAAACTTTTCCTTAGTTTTACCTCGACCCCCTTTAACAGTACGGTGTTTCCTATGACTCAAGAAAGGGAAAACAAAACTATGAAAACAAAAGTCTTCACGCTTCATAATCCTCGCATCAATATCAAGTCTTCAAGGTCACAGCAATTTCCTCATTTTCAAAGTCTTCAAGAACACCAAAGTCTTCAACTGAAGACATTCATTTTTAGGGGTTGACTTTCTTTGTAAATATCAAACTCCTCATAGACTTATAGAACCTGTGTACACTCACAAACACATTAGTCCCTTAACCTATAAGTCTTCAATACACGAAAATCACTAAGGGGCACTAGATGCACTTACAGTTTGCGATCATAGTTGCTCTTCTGGCGGTCCTGAGCCGCCTTCAGATTTTCTCGAACGATACGGACTTGTTCTTGAGAGTCTGAAAACTTTCCTGACATTTGTCTGTGCACTCAAACTTAACGCCTTTGTGAAGCAGGTTAGTCAGGGGCTTGGCAGTCTTGGAAAAGTTCTCGATAAATCAATGGCAATAGCTTGCAAGGCCGAGAAAATTTCTCACTTGCTTGACGTTCTTCGGAGGAGTCCAGTCTAGAATAGCCTGAACTTGTTCTGGGTTAACAGCTATGCCATCCTTGGAGATTACATGTCCACGGTAGGTTACTTCAGAAAGCCAGAACTCACATTTGGAATACTTGGCATAGAGTTGGTGTTCTCGAAGCTATCCCAGAACAAGGCGAAGGTGAGGATTGTCAGATGACAATGAGAAGTATAATACAACTTGGAGAGAAAGGTTAAACAAACCAATGGAAAGGAAAATGATTATCAGACTAATCAGATCAATGGTAAGGAATTAAGCACAGATATCCAGCTTTCCGGGTAGACGAGATTTACGAGATCCTAAGTGTCGGCGTTAGTAAAATTCATATAACCCGAAAAGAAGAGAATTCAGAGTCAAAGAGTATAGAAGAGGAATAAAAGATCCTAATACCACCCAGTTGGTGACGTGGGCCCGTAAGCAACACAGCCAAGTTAGTAAAATGGTTTTTTGGATACTAGACTCAACTTTGGCCAAGGAGTTGGAAAGGGGGATCCTACAGGCAGTCGACTCTGATACCAACCTGTGATGCCCCTGGTTCAATCGTGCACTAATCATACACGCAAATGCACACGATCAAGCCTAAGGACTCACTTGAGATATCACAACACAACTCAAGACACAAATTAAAATAATACAAGCTTTATGTTACAAGCCAGGGGCCTCGAGGGCTCGAATACATAAGCTCGCTTACAAGCATCAGCGGAAGCATCAGATATCTGAGTACAGATATCAAAGAGAAACAGATAGGCCTTTAAAAGGCGGGGCAAAAGAAAACACTACGATCGAAAAGGCGTAGGCCTCCTGCCTGGGACCCTCCGATCCTACTCCTGGTCATCAGCCAACTCGTAGTAATAGCCACCCTCGGGGTAGTAGTAGTGATCATCGACGGGAGCAGCTGTCTCCTGGGCTCCGTTATCTTGTCACATCAAACGGATATGGGGAAAAAGAGGAAGCAAAGCAACCGTGAGTACTCATCCAAAGTACTCAGCAAGCAAGGATCTACACTACATATGCACTGTTATCAAAGGGAAAGGCTGTATATGTGGACTAGGCTGCAGAATTACCAGAATAGAGGGAAGGCCTAATCCTATCGAAGACTAGCATCTTCAGCGGTCTTGCAGCATGAGAAGAGTGTAGATTAGCACAATATAAAGTAGTAGTAGTGTTATCAACCTTGCTGAGATCCTTCCTCGACTCCCTGCGAGAAAGCAATCCCAGAGCCATACTATCCATTTCTCATCACAAGTATCCAGTCCTAGTTGTATCGATCGGGATACAACTCCGAGCGTCCGTTACCTAGGATCCGGCTATGCATAGATTAGTTCTTCCCTGCAGGGGTGCACCAACTTACCCACCACGCTCACTTAACTCCAGCGGACACACTTTTCTGGGTCATGCCCGGCCTCGGCTAAACAACATGCCGCAGCCCTACCTAGAGCTCAGCAGAGAGGTCCCCGTCAGTCTATATCCTAAGCGCTCCGGGGTCTTGGGACCATCGCTCGTTGCACTCCAGGTTGTTGCGAGCAGGGCGAATCTCGGTACCACCACTACAGGATGGCGCCGGCCCAGCCGTGCCGCAATGCTGAATTGGACGTCTGACAAAGCTTTTGGCTGATGCATACGACGTAGAGTACCCATATTTATTCCCGCGTGATGGTTAGTGCTATCGGGCCAAAGGCCCACTCAGATCAAATATCCAAATCGTTAGTGTATTGGTAGCGTGTGGTAACGAGCAGAGACTCACGATCGATGTGACCCCGTCGCCCCATCTCGAGGACTTGCGGCAAGGGCTAAGAATGCCCGGCCATGCCTCGTAATTATCTCTCGGGTACCCTCCAGGTCAACCCGACTTCCCATCACTCGCGGGTGCCCCTCAGGGCCGACCCGATGTCATCATGGTTCTGTGTTAAGTCAAAGTAACCGTGTGTCCAAACACCAGGGGGAAACCTGAGGAATCACCCTCGATGGATTCCACCTAATGTAGTTGTCAAGGTGAACTTAGGAGGAATCACCCTTGAGGTTCACACTTGAGGTGTTGCACAATGGCGTCGTTATCGGAAGTGGTGAAGGAGGAATCACCCTCGAAGACCACGATCGAATAGCTACTCTATAGAGTTAACATCAGAAGTGCTAAACGAGGTATCACCCTCAGCACTCGATAGTAACGCTGCAGTGTCGTACAACTAGGGGGGTGATGTGCGGTGCCTGGTTGTCGATCACGTTGATCGAGTCATCTGTTAATCCAGCGGGGGCAACTGGGTCAAAGTGGGGTCTCTGGTGGGTCTCTATCCAGCCTATACTAAGCATTTTAGGATAAGCAGGTAGGTATCAACAGCAGCTACAAAAGCAGGCTATGCACCAGAAATAGGATAAACAGTAGCAGCAGCAATTTCTAATGCAAGCATAAGAGAGAAAGAATAGGTGATATCGGCATGTTCAAAAGGGGGGGTGCTTGCCTGGAAGCTCTGCGGCAAGAGAAGGGTCGTTAAAGGCTTAGTCGAACTCCGGAGCTGCGTCGGTCTCGGGGACTGCATCAGTGTCGGGGTCTACCGAGAGAGAAGAGGGGGAGGAAACAGATAAATACATAGCAAACATATGCAACACAGAGCATGCCATGCTAAGGTGCAGTGCAGCGTTGCCTAAAGACATGTCTATATCATTTTAGTTATTTTAGGATTTAAGTTGTATTTATTAACCGGTATGTATGCACTATTCATCTACCGGAAACAGGCTAAAAGTTGTGGGTTCACCTACGTAGAGGGTCCCGACATGGAAACAGATGGCACGGTCGGATTTGTCTCGTCGTTCTGAGCAACTTTCATGTAGAAAGTTTTTCGATCCGAGCTACGGTTTATTTTCTATGATTTTATAAAGTTTTAATCATATTCTGGAATTATTTAAATTAACAGAAAACAATCATGACATTAGCATGATGACATGCCTGCATCAGCAGTCGGCTGACCAGCTGACTGGTCAAACAGGCCAGTGGGTCCCACATGGCAGTGACAAAAGCTTAACTGAGTTTAATTAAAACTAAACAGAGACTAATTAGCTACTAGGCCCCACATGTCAGTGACTATTTAGTTTAACTAATTATTTTTAATTAGGAAAATGTTTTAATTAGGTTAATTATGCAGTGGGGCCCGCGTGTCAGTGGCAGTGGGCTGCTCAGTGAGCACGTTGACTGGGTCAACCCAGTCAACGTGGCATGTGGGGCCCGCTGGCAGCGACCCAGGGGTGGGCCCCAGGTGTGCCACATCGGCGGCCAGCGCCGGAGCAACGCCGGCGACCTAAAACGTGGCGGTGCGGCCTCGACTCTCGTCGGGATTCGTCTACAGGGGGTCTCCGGGGCTGGGGCTAGGCGCGTTCGAACGGCCACTCGACGGCGCATCGAGTGGTGTTGGTGGCATCGCCGGTCCTGGCCGGAAATGACGCCGGCGGCGAGCTAGGCGGCGGTGCTTCACGGTGCTCATCGCAACGGTGGCTATGACGAGCAAACAAGCAAACTAAAAGGCTAGGCATGATCTACGCGACGCGGCGAGCAAGTTGCGCACGGGCCTGAGGTCATTTGGTCGTCGGAGCCACGCCGGCGACGAGCTCGGGCGGAGCAGCGTTCGGGTCCGGCGGGGAGGGAAGGCTACGACGTCGGAAATTCTCGGGAGAGAGAGGGGAAAGAAGTGCAGGCTCACTATGCTCCTGCAGATGTGCTCAAGCTTGCTCGATGAGGGCTCGGTGCGGCGGAATCGACGGCGAAGCTCGTCGGAGCAGAGGAGGAAGACGGTGATGACGTGGGCGCTGCGGTGGCTCCGAGCTCCAACGCGATGTGCCAGTCGAAGTAGCGGACGGCGGTGATCCTCAGGGACACAGTGGGACGATGAGAGGGGCATGGTGGCGAGGCGAGGCGATGTCGTTGGCCGTGAGATTGACGGCGAGCGGTGACGGATCCACTCAGGGAAGCTCGCGAGCGAGCGAGAGAGAGTGAAGGAGAGGGGAAGAAGTGGATGAGGATGGAAGGGAGGCCGAGGGGGTCGGCCTTATCCCCTCGCCTGGCCGCGGGCGTCGCCGTGTCGGCGTTCGACCGATGCGCGCGCTCGCGCCCACGGCGGTGACGACACGCGGGGAGAGAGAGAGGAGAGAGGCAGGCGCTGTGGGTTGGGCCGCACTGTAGACTTAGGCCTTGTCCACAGTAGCGTTTTTCTTTTTCCCGTTTTATTCTTCTGTTTTCTTTTTCCAGCAGTCTTTTGCGTTTAAAATAGCCATCAAATGACTTAGCAAAAATGTGTGGCTGGCAAAAACGAATGCTAGGGAATAATGTGCACTGCCACAAAAGGTTTGGGCAATTTTGGAATTCATTTGGATTTTTCAAAAATGAATATGGCATTTAAAGTGCTGTTTTGGCATTGTTTTAAATGCTTTAGCCCAAATTAGCTTGGTGGTGATGTTGTTTTCCTTAACAACAAATTGTTTTGGAATATTTGCTAGATGATGAACATTTTTCCACCAAATTTGAGCAACTTCAAATTTCACTTTGAATTTGAATTGAATCCAAAGGAAGGAGTTGAAATGAGATGTTTCACCACTGTGATCAAGCATTGCAAATGATGATGACTTGGCATGATTATCAAAAGGTCACAGTGCTTTATTACATAGGGGTGTTACAATCCAGAACCCCACAGTGGATCATGCTCAGCAAACACAATGTTGGCTACCCGGACTCTTGCCATCGCAACCCCTGGCCGGATGGCCTGCCATTGCAACCCCTAGCTGGATGGCCCTCTGTGACCACTCAACACGCAACACCCCGAGCAGGGCACTCACGTGTGCCTGGCTAACACGAGCGACATAGTCCGGCCAGGGCTGGTGGACGCTGACCACCAGACTAGAGCTCAAACAGCGTGCACGGCGGTCGTCTCACATGAATGGACTAGTTGGGGGGTCTAAAGACGCCAAAAGGCGGTCCCGGCTTGCCCGTCACGGGCGGCAAAGTGGTATGGAAAGCGCATGCAGGTGCAACCAGAAATAACCGATGATAGTGGCCCCGGCCGTGCCCGCAGTCCATCCTTCATGGACCCTCGAGGTAACTCAGCTAGGTATGCGCCATCTGGGAAGATCGGATGGTCGGGAGAGTACCAGGGAGCCATCCACACGAGCTGAGCATGAAACAAATGGCGCGAAGGCCACTCTGGCCCACGGAGGTGCCTAGGAGGCAGCTACTGGCTGCACGGCTCAACTCGTGCAAAAGACCAGCTCAGCCGAAGGTGGGAGGCTGCACACGGTGCGCACCGAAAGACATCACGTGACAGTGGTCCCGTGCGCGCCCATGGTCCACCCATCATGGACTATCGAGGTGGGTCGCCAGGGTGTGCTATCTTTGGTCTGATCGGACAAGCACAGAGGATGAGGCTCCCGCGGCACGCCATCGCGAAACGCGCGGTGATGAGGGAATGCTCACCCTCGAAGGCCCCAAGTGGCGGGTACTTATAGCGAATCCTTGCTATTTTTGCACTTACCATTTCCTTCAACTCCTCGTGGGATCGGTACTTTTACTTATCACAATTGACCCCCTACATTTGTGAGACTCATGCCTCCACTAGGAATAAGTTGAAGTTGCATGAGTCCATGGAGGATGGGGCTTGGCTACCCAAAATTAAACTCCCGACGCATTTGTTCCATCAAGCACATTCGGTAGATCGTTTCTCTTTGGGCTATCTTGTGTGACGTCCATCTAAATGCCCACTTTGAGTATGACATCACTTGGAACTACATGACTAGTAGGCATTACTCGACAGCCTCCATGTGTAAGGAGTAATTCCTTGGTGCCACTATATCTATCATGAGCATGCTGCGTGGAAGGCATGGGCGCCGCACAAGGTGATTTTTTTGCTTGGTTGTTCATCCAAAATTGCAACCACGAATAGATGGCCAAGCGTGGGTGACCAACTTGTGGTTTTTGTCTGCTTTGCAAGGGTGAGATTGAAAGCGTCGATCAATTTTTCTTCAAGTGTCGGTTCAAGCGCGATATTTGGGATATGATCAAGAAGTGGATACAACTCGTGTGTACTGACAACTCCACTTGGAATTTGAAGCCCTCCATCAAGGAGTGGTTGGTTGGCATGTATGATCCCAACACCCCCAATAGAAAAGCCATGGTCTCCCTCACCATGCTCACCTCCTAGATATATGGAACTAGAGGAATGCTCGCATCTTCTGCCACAAGAACGCTCGTCCGACGATCTTGCTATACCACATCAAGAATGAAGCATTGCTTTGGGTGGCCAGATGTGCCAAAATATTAAGGGCAATTTTTTCAGGAGAGTGACCTTATTGTAATGGGAGACATTGTAACAAACCCTAGTCCTTGTTTTAATCGATGGATGGGGCAAATCTTTTGCCTGTGATCTAAAAAAAAGGTGTCGATGCTTGCTACTTATGATATGCGTTGGGATTTCCCCAAAGAGGAAGGGCGAAGCAATGTAGTAGCAAAAAGTATTTCCCTCAGTTAAGAAACAAGGTTTATTAAACCAATAGGAGACGCCACGCGAATGAGATAAACAGTACCAACACACACACAAACAAATGCTTGCACCCAACGACAGCAAGGGGGTTGTCAATCCCCTCGTTCTCGCCAATTGCAAGGATTAAATCTGATAGTGGTACATAGATAAACTAAAAAGGGAAATAAAAGTAAATAAATTGCAGCAAGTATTTTTTTAGGGTTTTAGGAAATATAAAGTAAATGGTCCCGGGGGCCATAGGTTCACTAGAGGCATCTCTCTCATAAGCATAGCAACAGTGGGTAAACAAATTACTGTCGGGCAATTGATAGAATAGTGCATAGCTATGATGATTCTTTATGACATGATCAACATATAGGCATTATATCCGAGACAAGTAGGCCGAAATCCATCTGCATCTACTACTATTACTCCACTCCTTGACCCCTATCGAGCATGCTTCTTATGGTATTAAGTTCAAAAAGAATAGAATAATGCTTGGATCATGATGACATATTGTAGACAAAGTAAGACCAAATAGTATGTTCGAACCCCGTCATTTTAATTTTAGTATCAAGAATACAATACGTGCCTTGTGACTCTCCTTTCATAGTGTAAGGACATCGAAAGATTGAACCTACCACCAAGCACCTCTCTCACTTAAGATAAATCAATCTACTTGGCCAAACAAGATAGATAGATCAGAGAGAATTACAAGGCTATAAAATCACACAAAATATATCTCAGGAGAAACTCAGTTACTTTCAATGAATAATCTGATCATAAACCCACAATTCATTGGATCCCCACAAACACACCGCAAAATTTTACATCGAATTGATCTCAGAGGAGATCGTTGTATTGAAGATCAGAAGAGAGAGAAAAAGCCATCTAGCTACTGCTATGGACCCGTAGGTCCTGTGGGAACTACTCACACATCATCATGGAGGCAGCAAGGTCGATGAAGATTGCCTCCACAATGGTTTTCCCCTTCGGCAGAGTACCGCGAAAGGCCTCCAGATGGGACCATGGAAGAATAGAGGTTTACGGCGGCAAAATAATTGTTTCGGGTCTCGCTCTAGTGATTTCTGGATTTTAGGGAATTTATAGCGCTGGAATTAGGTTAAACACAAGGGAGTCACAAGCTCACACGACGCCCCCTGGGGGCGCATCTTGTGGCTCCCTCAAACATCATGTGGTGCCTCCTCAAAGCTTCTAGGGTCTCTTCCGGTCCAAAAAAATCTCCGTAAAATTTCATCATGTTTGTACTTCGTTTGGTATGGTTTTTCCGTGAAACAAAGAAATACGCAAAAAGACAGAAACTGGCACTGGGCACTAGGTTAATAGGTTAGTCGACAAAAATGATATAAAATTGCATATAAAGCATACAAGATTGGTAATATAGTAGCATGAAACAATAAAAAATTATAGATACGTTGGAGACGTATATGCATCCCCAAGCTTAATTCCTGCTCGTGATCGAGGGTAAATGATAAAAATAGAATTTTTGATATGGAACACTACCTAACATGTCTTATCATGTAATTATTTTATGGTGTGAATATCAGGAAACAATGATTTAACTGATATCAAAACGATAATATGCAAGTATGTTAGAAAATAATCTTTACTCTTCAAAATAAACAATTCTAAAGAATGTTATCCCCTACTCATGTAATCATGTAAGCATGGCATAGCTCGGTCTTACTCACATAAAGTATAAATCATGAGCACCCCGGTGCCAAACCAAGCAATTGTATCATACTTCTTCTCGCTTCAGCATTTTAAACTTCACTCAATACATGAGCGTGATTCATGGACTTAGCACTATGGGTGGCAAAGAGAATGTTGGTAGAGGTTTATAAGGGAAGAAAAAAGTGGAGAAAGTATCTCATCAACTCAGTGGCTCGTTAGGCAATGGAGCGGCCTTACAATTGACATCGATACGAGGAGTAGGGATTGCCATGCAATAGATGCACTAGAGCTATAAGTGTATGAAAGCGCTCTATGTGAAACTAAGTGGGTGTGCATCCAACTTGCTTGCTCATGAAGACCTTGAGCATTTGAGGAAGCTCGTCATCAGAATATACAAGCCAAGTTCTATAATGTAAAATTCCCACTAGTATATGAAAGTGATAGAACATGGAGACTCTCTATATGAAGAACATGGTGCTACTTTGAAGCACAAGTGTGGAAGAAGGATAGGAGCATTGCCCCTTCTCTTTTTCTCTCTCTCATTTTTTATTTCTCTTTTTTTAGAATGATCTCATGGACCTCGTCCCCACTTTTTTGAGGACTCATTAGTCTCCATCATTCTTTTCCTCACTGGGGCAATGTCCTAATAATGATGATCATCACATTTCTATTTACTTACAACTCGGTAAACTGAATAATATGACTACATATGAATGCCTATGGCAGTGTAACAAGATGTGCAATGATCTAGCGTAACATGTATAACAATGATGAACGGTGGCTTTGCCAAAAATATCATGTTAGCTCTATTTGATCATGCAAAGAAAAATGACAATGAACTCTCAAGTCATGTAGATAGTAACGGCCGAAGTTGCAAGGCAATATATCTTGGAATGGCTATGGAAATGCCATGATAGGTAGGTATGGTGGCTGTTTTGAGGAAGGATATATAAGGTTTATGTGTGAAAGAGCGAGTCATTTCACAGGATTTGGATGCACCGGCGAATTTGCACCACTTCTCGAGGTGAGAACGGACAATGCACAACACCAAAGAGGCTAGCAAATTATGGATAGGTGGAAGTGCTTAAGTCCACAAACTCACATTAGTCATAAAGAACTCATATAATTACTGCAAAATCCTATTAGCCCTCGAAGCAAAGTACTACTCGCATGCCCCTAGGGAGGAGGTTGGAACGAGTTAACCATCGCGCGCCCTCGATCCGAACAACACGAATGATTTCAATCAGGAATAAATTACGCTCCAACTTCCTGGCCATGCCATGAGCAACACTTTAATGAGTAGACAATTATGAACTTTAACATCAATATTTTTACTAACCAATGATTATAAACTAATAAACCTTCATATTATAACCTCAATATCATTAATCACACGCATCATATTCAGTGATCTACATGCAAGTTTTTATTATACCACCCTTGTATACCTATCATTTTTAGACCAAACATATAACTCATGCAAATTACCACTAAGCATTTAATCTCTCAAAAAGACATAAGTGAAGCATGAGAGTGTAATTAATTTCTATAAAATATATGTATACATTCGTACTCTAAAGATATAAGTGAAGCACATGAGCAACTGCCGAACTCAACAGATATAAGGGAAGCACAAAGATCCTTCTAATAAATTGTTATGAATGTGTGTCTCTCATAATTGGTGTAATCAGGAAACAATGATTATGAAAACAAGCAGACAAAATAAAATATAATACATGATGTTCCAGGCAAAACACATATCATGTGATGAATAAAAATATATTGTAGACGAAAGAGAGGATGTCATCCGGGGCATCCCCAGGCTTAGATGCTTGGATATTTCTTGAATATTACCTTGGGATGCCTTGTGACTCCCCAATCTTAGGGTCTTGCCGCTCCTTATTCCTTCATCCATCGTCATCTCACCTAAAATTTGAAAACTTCAATCACACAAAAGTCAACAAATCCTCGTGAGATCCATTAGTATAATAGATAAATCATTAACTTAGATACTGTCATAAATAGATTCATAATTGTTATTGCATAATACCTACTATATTCTATCATCTCCATGGCTTATACCCCCCGATACAATCCATAGTTTCATAGAAAACAAGTACATATGCAATAAAAATAGAATATGTCCAAAACAGAACAATATGTAATGATCTGAACTAAAACCATGCTTTTGTAACTCTAAAAATTCTTTAAAATTAGGACAACGTGGACAATTATCCCAATACTGTGTAAATTTTTAGACCATTCTCATGTTCCAGTAAAAAATGAAAATTCAAATACTGGCGCAGAACTTTCTGTTTTTGTACATAATCAATTCAACTATCATCCAAATCATCCCAGAGGCTTTACTTGGCAGAAACTCAAAAGAAAATATATAAACATGATCAATATAGTAGCAAATATCATGTTGACACACACAAATAAAAAAAGGAAAAATAAAGGTAACTATTGGTTTGCCTCCCAACAAGCGTTGTTGTTTAATGCCTCAAGCTAGGCATAATGCATAGTTTCAAGTATTATCATCTTTCAAAGCAATGCCATAGGTGGCTCTCATTATAGATTCATAAGGAGGTTTAATCATCTTTCTAGGGGCTCCATTCCTTTTCTTAATGTAAATTGGAACTGTATGTTACCTTCTTTCATATCAATTATTGCACCTATGGTTCTTTAAAACGGTCTACCAAGTATAATGGGACAAGACGGATTACATTCAATATCAAGCACAATGAAGTCCACAGGCACATAATTTCTATAAGCAAGCACATCATTTATTCTACCCAATGGTCTTTTAATAGTAGAATCTGCTAGGTGCAAATTTAAAGAACATTCATCCATATTAGTGAAATCTAGGACATCATATAAAGCTTTTAGCATGGTAGAAACACTAGCTCCTTGATGATACGTCTCCAACGTATCTATAATTTTTGATTGTTTCATGCTATTATATTATCATTCTTGGATGTTTTACAATCATTTTATAGTCATTTTATGTCATTTTTTGGTACTAACCTATTGACATAGTGTCAAGTGCTAGTTGCTGTTTTTTGCATGTTTTTTACATCGCAAGAAATCAATACCAAACGGAGTCCAAACGCAGCGAAACTTTTTGTGGATTTTTTTTGGACCAGAAGACATCCAGTGGATCGGAGAAGCGCCTGGGGGGGTGCTCCGAGGGGAGCACAACCCACTAGGGCGCGCCTGGAGGCCCAAGCGCGCCCTGGTGGGTTGTGCCCACCTCGGGTGCCCCCCGAACCGCCTCTTTGCTCTATAAATACCCCAATATTCCAGAAACCCTAGGGGAGTCGACGAAAATCAATTCTAGCCGCCGCAGAGTCCAGAACCACCAGATCCAATCTAGACACCATCATGGAGGGGTTCACCACTTCCATTGGTGCCTCTTCGATGATGCGTGAGTAGTTCTTTGTAGACCTACAGGTCCGTAGTTAGTAGCTAGATGGCTTTCTCTCTCTCGTTTGATTCTCAATACAATGGTCTCTTGGAGATCCATATGATGTAACTCTTTTTGCGGTGTGTTTGTTGGGATCCGATGAACTTTGAGTTTATGATCAGATCTATCTTTTTATCCATGAAAGTTATTTGAGTCTTCTTTGATCTCTTATATGCATGATTGCTTATAGTCTCGTATTTCTTCTTTGATATTTGGGTTTTGTTTGGCCAACTTGATCTATTTATCTTGCAATGGGAAGAGGTGCTTTGTAGTGGGTTCGATCTTACGGTGCTTGATCCCAGTGACAGAAGGGGAACCGACACGTATGTATCATTGCTACTAAGGATAAAACAATGGGGTCTATTTCTACATAAATAGATCTTGTCTACATCATGTCATCGTTCTTATTGCATTACTCCGTTTCTCCATGAACTTAATACACTAGATGCATGCTGGATAGCGGTCGATGTGTAGAGTAATAGTAGTAGATGCAGGCAGGAGTCGGTCTACTAATCTTGGACGTGATGCCTATATAATGATCATTGCCTGGATATTGTCATGATTATTTGAAGTTTTATCAATTGCCCAATAGTAATTTGTTCACCCACCGTTTGCTATTTTTCTCGAGAGAAGCCACTAGTGAAACCTACGGCCCCCGGGTCTCTTTTCCAATATATTTGCTTTCAAGATCTATTTTGCTATTCGCTCTTTTCTTTATTTGCAACTTTTATTTTCAGATCTATTAAACCAAAAATACAAAAATACCTGGCTGCACTTTATTTTATTTGGCGTTCGATCTATCAATATTTACTACTCTCTCACGTCCGTTTGCCAATTTTTGGCGCCGTTGCCCGAAAGGGATTGACAACCCATTTTACACGTCGGGTTGCGAGTATTTGTTATTTGTGTGCAGGTGTTGTTTACGTAGTGTTGCTTGGTTCTCCTACTGGTTCGATAACCTTGGTTTCATCACTGAGGTAAATACATACCGCCGCTGTGCTGCATCATCCCTTCCTCTTTGGGGAAATACCGACGTAGCTTCAAGCCGCATCACTTGATCGCGCAAATCATTGCACTCGTAATCTTTAATCTTTAATTTTAATTGTTGGTTCCTGTTGGGTATATAACCCCGAGGTGTGACCCACACAGGAGGGGCCGGGTTACACCATTGGCGACTCAATGAACAAGGCCTAAGTAGGCCCAAGAAGACAAAGTGTGAAGACGGCGGCTTAAGAGGCAGGCCTGGTGGTGGCCCAAGACCCGGACGTGTAAGCCGCCATATAGTAACTTGCCTGGTAAGGCAAGGCGACTTAGAAGCCCAGCTGGTCACGTTGTGTGATCCGGCTTGGACTCTTGTAAGCCCCGGGGCCTCGACCTGTGTATATAAAGGTGAGACCCGACGGCGGGTTAACTCAAGAAACAACTGATCGATAGCTAGGTCAAGCGTGATCGCTCCCTTGTAATCGATACTCAAGCAATACAACTAGAAGCAGGACGTAGGCTTTTACCTCATTGTGAGGGGCCGAACCTGGGTAAACCTTGTGTCCTTTGTCCCGTTCAACCCCTTCAAGCTAACCTACGTTGCGATGGCTCCACACCTAAGTCCTTTCACAAGGGCATCTGCCGTGTTAAATCCACGATAGTTGGCGCCCACCGTGGGGCCAGAGCATGATGGTTTCGAGTTCTTGAAGGGAAACTTCTCAGGCATCGAAGGATACGCCGTGGGCCAGATGACTAAGAGTCACCGCGGCAAGATCTACATCGACGACGATGGCTGGGGCCCTGAGGCCGACTCAATCGAGTACGAGTACCTGATACATCTCCAACGTATCTATAATTTTTTATTGTTCCATGCTATTATATTATCTGTTTTGGATGTTTTATATGCATTAATATGCTATTTTATATTATTTTTGGGACTAACCTATTAACCTAGAGCCCAGTGCCAGTTTCTGTTTTTTCCTTGTTTTTGAGCCTCGCAGAAAAGGAATACCAAACGGAGTCCAAACGGAATGAAACTTGACGATGATTTTTCTTGGACCAGAAGACACCCAGGGGAATTGGAGTCCAAGTCAGAAGAGCCACGAGGCGGCGGCAAGGGGGGAGGGTGCGCCCCCTACCTTGTGGGCCCCTCGGTGACTTCCTGACCTAGGTCTTCCTCCTATATATTCACATATATTCCAGAACCACCAGAGGCATCCACGAAAACACTTTTCCACCGCCGCAACCTTCTGTTCCCATGAGATCCCATCTTGGGGCCTTTTCGGGCATCCTGCCGGAGGGGGAATCGATCACGGAGGGCTTCTACATCAACTCTATTGCCCTTCCGACGAAGCGTGAGTAGTTTACCTCAGACCTACGGGTCCATAGCTAGTAGCTAGATGGCTTCTTCTCTCTCTTTGATTCTCAATACCACATTCTCCTCGACGTTCTTGGAGATCTATCCGATGTAATCTTCTTTTGCGGTGTGTTTGTCGAGATTCGATGAATTATGGATTTATGATCAGCTTATCTATGAATATTATTTGAATCTTCTCTGAATTATTTTATGCATGATTTGATATCTTTGTATTTCTCTTCGAATTATCGGTTTGGTTTGGCCAACTATATTGGTTTTTCTTGCAATGGGAGAGGTGCTTAGCTTTGGGTTCAATCTTGCGTGATTTCACCCAGTGACAAAGTAGGGGTAGCGAGATACGTATTGCATTGTTGCCATCGAGGATAAAAAGATGGGGTTTTCATCATATTGCTTGAGTTAATTCCTCTACATCATGTCATCTTACTTAAGGCATTACTCCGTTCTTTCTGAACTTAATACTCTAGATGCATGCTGGATAGCGGTCGATGTGTGGAGTAATAGTAGTAGATGCAGGTAGGAGTCGGTCTACTTGACACGGATGTGATGCCTATATCATAATCATTGCCTTGGATATCATCATAACTTTGCGCTTTTCTATCAATTGCTCGACAGTAATTTGTTCACCCATCGTATTATTTGCCTTCATGAGAGAAGCCTCTAGTGAAACCTATGGCCCCCGGGTCTATTTTCCATCATATTAGTTTCTGATCTACTATTTTGCAATCTTTTATTTTTAGATCTATATACCAAAAAACCCAAAAATATTTTATCTTTTATTTACCTATCTCTGTCAGATCTCACCTTTGCAAGTGACCGTGAAGGGATTGACAACCCCTTTATCGCATTGGGTGCAAGTGTTTGATTGTTTGTACAGGTATTGGTGATTTGCGCGTTCTTATCCTACTGGATTGATACCTTGGTTCTTAACTGAGGGAAATACTTACCTCTACTGTGCTGCATCACCCTTTCCTCTTCAAGGGAAAAACCAATGCAAGTTCAAGAAGTAGCAGGAAGAATTTCTGGCACCGTTGCCGGGGAGATCTATGCCAAGTCAAGACTAGTCTCTCATCGACTTGCCAATTTTTGGTTTCATTGTTGGAGGGATCTACGTCGAGCATACCAAGTACCCGTCATAAAACTCTCATCTCTTGCATTACATTATTCGCCATTTGCCTCTCGTTTTCCTCTCCCCCACTTCTAAAATGATTTTCGAAAAGATTCACCTTTTTTATTCGCCCTTCTTCCGTTCGTCTTTTTCGTTTGCTCGTGTGTTAGATTGCTTGCTTTGTTACGATGGCTCAAGAGAATACCAAATTGTGTGACTTTTCTAATACTAATAATAATGATTTTATTAGTACTCTGATTGCTCCCGCCACTAGTGCGGAATCTTATGAAATTAATGCCGCTTTGTTGAATCTTGTTATGAAAGATCAATTTTCCGGCCTTCCTAGTGAAGATGTCGCATCCCATCTGATTAATTTCGTTGAGTTGTGTGATATGCAAAAGAAAAAAGATGTGGATAATGATATTGTTAAATTGAAACTATTTCCGTTCTCACTACGAGATCGTGCTAAAACTTGGTTTTCATCTTTGCCTAAAAATAGTATTGATTCATAGAATAAGTGTAAAGATGCTTTTATTTCCAAGTATTTTTCTCCCGCTAAGAGCTTCTCCCTTAGGAACAATATTATGAATTTTAAACAACTTGATCATGAACATGTTGCACAATCTTGGGAGAGGATGAAATTGATGATACAAAATTGCCCCACTCATGGTTTAAATCTTTGGATGATCATACAAAAATTTTATGCCGGATTGAATTTTGCTTCTAGAAATCTTTTAGATTCTGCCGTGGGAGGTACTTTTATGGAAATTACTCTAGGAGAAGCTACTAAACTCCTAGATAATATTATGGTTAATTATTCTCAATGGCATACCCAAAGATCTTGTACTAGTAAAAAGATGCATGCGATTGAAGAAATTAATGTTTTGAGTGGAAAGATGGATGAACTTATGAAATTATTTGCTATCAAGAGTGCTCCTATTGATCCTAATGATATGCCTTTGTCTACTTTGATTGAGAACAATAATGAATCTATGGATGTGAATTTTGTTGGTAGGAACAATTTTGGTAATAACGCGTATAGAGGTAATTTTAATCCTAGGCCGTTTCCTAGTAATTCCTCTAATAATTATGGTAATTCCTACAACAATTCTTATGGAAATTATAATAAGATGCCCTCTGATCTTGAGAATAATATTAAAGAATTTATTAGTTCGCAAAAGAATTTCAATGCTAGGGTTGAAGAAAAATTGCTTAAGATTGATGATTTGGCTAGGAACGTGGATAGAATTTCTCTTGTGATTGATTCTTTGAAAATTAGATCTATTCCACCCAAGCATGATATTAATAAGTCTTTAAAAGCTATGAGAATTTCTATTGATGAATGTAAAGAAAGAACCGCTAGGATTCGTGCTAAGCGAGATTTGTTTGTGAAAGCGTGTTCTTCTAGTTTTTGTGAAAATAATGATGAAGATCTTAAAGTGATTGATGTGACTCCTATTGAATCTTTGTTTTATAAAATAAATCTTGATAAAGATGGGACTGGAGATGAGTCAACTTTAGTTAAAAGGCGTCCCAATGATTCGGAGTTTATAGATCTTGATGCAAAAATTGATAATAGTGGGATTGGAGAGGTCAAAACTTTAAGTAGCAATGAACCCACTCTTTTGGATTTCAAGGACTTTAATTATGATAATTGTTCTTTGATAGATTGTATTTCCTTGTTGCAATCCATGTTGAATTCTCCTCATGCTTATAATCAAAGTAAAGCTCTTACCAAACATATCGTTGACGCTTTGATGAAATCTTTTGAAGAAATACTTGAATTGGAAGTTTCTATCCCTAGAAAACTTTATGATGAGTGGGAACCTACTATTAAGATTAATATTAAATATTATGAGTGCCATGCTTTGTGTGGGTGCTAGTGTTTCCACAATTCCAAAAACTTAATGTGATGTGTTAGATTTCCGCGAATTGGATGATTGTTCTTTAAATTTGCATCTTGCGGATTCCACTATTAAGAAACCTATGGGAAGGATTAATGATGTTCTTATTGTTGCAAATAGGAATTATGTGCCCATATATTTTATTATTCTTGATATAGATTGCAATCCTACATGTCCTATTATTCTTGGTAGACCTTTCCTTAGAACGATTGGTGCAATTATTGATATGAAAGAAGGAAACATTAGATTTCAATTTCTGTTAAGGAAGGGCATGGAACACTTTCCTAGAAATAAAATTAAGTTGCCATATGAATCTATTATGAGAGCTACTTATGGATTGCATACCAAAGATGACAATACCTAGATCTATGTGTTTTTATGCCTAGCTAAGGGCGTTAAACAATAGCGCTTGTTGGGAGGCAACCCAATTTTATTTTTGTGATTTTTGTTTTGCTCTTGTTTTTGAATAAAATACACATTATTACCTCTGTAGTAATTGTGTTTTGGTGTTTTAATTAGTGTTTGTGCCAAGTTAGACCTTTGGGATGGCTTACGGTGATAGTTGATTTGATCTTGCTGAAAAACAGAAACTTTTGCGTCCAGTCACAGAATTGTTTAAATTCACTGGAGCGTGGAAAAACCCTGAATGTTTTACACAAGGTTGATATACAAATTTCCTATGTTTTCCTAATTTTTCACAATTTTTAGAGTTACATAAGTATTATAACAATTCAGATCTTCGCAGACTGTTCTGTTTTTGACATATTCTGTTTTCTATGTGTTGTTTGCTTATTTTGATGAATCTATGGGTAGTATCGGGGGGTATGAAGCATGGAGAAGTTGGAATACAGTAGATATTACACCAATATAAATAAAGAATGAGTTCACAACAGTAACAAAAGTGGTGATTTTATTTTCTTATACTAACGGATCTCATGAGTTTTCTGTTGAGTTTTGTGTTGTGAAGTTTTCAAGTTTTGGGTAAATATTTGATGGACTATGGAATAAGGAGTGGCAAGAGCCTAAGCTTGGGGATGCCCAAGGCACCCCAAGGTAATATTCAAGGACAACCAAGAGCCTAAGCTTGGGGATGCCCCGGAAGGCATCCCCTCTTTCGTCTTCGTCTATCGGTAAATTTACTTGAGGCTATATTTTTATTCACCACATGATATGTGTTTTGCTTGGAGCGTCTTGTATGATATGAGTATTTTATTTTTAGTTTGCCACAATCATCCTTGCTGTACACACCTTTTGAGAGGGACACACATGAATCGTGATTTATTAGAATACTCTATGTGCTTCACTTATATCTTTTGACCTAGGCAATTTTGCTCTAGTGCTTCACTTATATCTTTTTAGAGCACGGCGGTGGTTTTATTTTATAGAAATTGTTGAACTCTCATGCTTCACTTATATTATTTTGAGATTCTTTCTAAACAGCATGGTAATTTGCTTGGGTTATGAATTTAGTCCTAATATGATAGTCATCCAAGAGGGATATAATAAAAACTTTCATATAAAGTGCATTGAATACTATGAGAAGTTTGATTCCTTATGATTGTTTTGAGATATAAAGATGGTGATATTAGAGTCATGCTAGTGAGTAATTATGGATTGTAGAAATACTTGTGTTGAAGTTTGTGATTCCCGTAGCATGCACGTATGGTGAACCGTTATGTGATGAAGTCGGAGCATGATTTATTTATTGATTGTCTTCCTTATGAGTGGCGGTCGGGGACGAGCGATGGTCTTTTCCTACCAATCTATACCTCTAGGAGCATGCGCGTAGTACTTTGTTTCAATGACTAATAGACTTTTGCAATAAGTATGCGAGTTCTTTATGACTAATGTTGAGTCCATGGAATATACGCACTCTCACCCTTCCACCATTGCTAGCCTCTCTAGTACCGCGCAACTTTCACCGGTGCCTTACACCAACCTTATACCTTCCTCAAAACAGCCACGATACCTACCTATTATGGCATTTTCATAGCCATTTCGAGATATATTGCCATGCAACTTTCCACCGTTCCGTTTTATTATGACATGCTCCATCATTGTCATATTGCTTTGCATGATCGTAAGATAGCTAGCATGATGTTTACATGGCTTGTCCATTTTTTTGATGTCATTCGCTACGCTAGATCATTGCACATCCCAGTACACCGCCGGAGGCAATCATATAGAGTCATATTTTGTTCTAAGTATCGAGTTGTAATTCTTGAGTTGTAAGTAAATAAAAGTGTGATGATCATCATTATTAGAGCATTGTCCCATGTGAGGAAAGGATGATGGAAGCTATGATTCCCTCACAAGTTGGGATGAGTCTCCGTACTTTACAAAAAAAATAAAAGAGGCCAAAGAAGCCCACAAAAAAATAAAAGAGGCCAAGAAGCCCACCAAAAAAGAGAGAGAGAAAAGAGAGAAGGGGCAATGTTACTATCCTTTTTCCACACTTGTGCTTCAAAGTAGCACCATGATCTTCATGATAGAAAGTCTCCTACGTTGTCACTTTCATATACTAGTGGGAATTTTTCATTATAAAACTTGGCTTGTATATTCCAATGATGGGCTTCCTCAAATTGCCCTAGGTCTTCGTGAGCAAGCAAGTTGGATGCACACCCACTTAGTTTCTTTTTGAGCTTTCATAAACTTATAGCTCTAGTGCATCCGTTGCATGGTAATCCCTACTCACTCACATTGATATCTATTGATGGGCATCTCCATAGCCCGTTGATATGCCTAGTTGATGTGAGATTATCTCCTTCTTTTTATCTTCTCCACAACCACCATATTCTATTCCACCTATAGTGCTATGTCCATGGCTCTCGCTCATGTATTGCGTGAAAGTTGAAAAGGTTTGAGAACATCAAAAGTAAGAAACAATTGCTTGGCTTGTCATCGGGGTTGTGCATGATTTGAATATTTTGTGTGATGAAGATGGAGCATAGCCAGACTATATGATTTTGTAGGGATAACTTTCTTTGGCCATGTTATTTTGAGAAGACATGATTGCTTTATTAGTATGCTTGAAGTATTATTGGTTTTATGTCAATATTAAACTTTTGTTTTGAATCTTACAGATCTGAATATTCATGCCACAATAAAGAAAATTACATGGATAAATATGTTAGGTAGCATTCCACATCAAAAATTCTGTTTTTATCATTCACCTACTCGAGGACGAGCAGGAATTAAGCTTGGGGATGCTTGATACGCCTCCAACATATCTATATTTTTTTATTGTTCCATGCTACTATATTATCTGTTTTGGATGTTTTATATGCATTAATATGCTATTTTATATTATTTTTGGGACTAACCTATTAACCTAGAGCCCAGTGCCAGTTTCTGTTTTTTCCTTGTTTTTGAGCCTCGCAGAAAAGGAATACCAAACGGAGTCCAAACGGAATGAAACTTCACGATGATTTTTCTTGGACCAGAAGACACCCAGGGGACTTGGAGTCTAAGTCAGAAGAGCCACGAGGCAGCGGCAAGGGGGGAGGGAGCGCCCCCTACCTTGTGGGCCCCTCGGTGACTTCCTGACCTAGGTCTTCCTCCTATATATTCACATATATTCCAGAACCACCAGAGGCATCCACGAAAACACTTTTCCACCGCCGCAACCTTATGTTCCCGTGAGATCCCATCTTGGGGCCTTTTCGGGCATCCTGCCGGAGGGGGAATCGATCACGGAGGGCTTCTACATCAACTCTATTGCCCTTCCGATGAAGCATGAGTAGTTTACCTCAGACCTACGGGTCCATAGCTAGTAGCTAGATGGCTTCTTCTCTCTCTTTGATTCTTAATACCATGTTCTCCTCGATGTTCTTGGAGATCTATCTAATGTAATCTTCTTTTGTTGTGTGTTTGTCGAGATCCGATGAATTGTGGATTTATGACCAGCTTATCTATGAATATTATTTGAATCTTCTCTGAATTATTTTATGCATGATTTGATATCTTTGTATTTCTCTTTGAATTATCGGTTTGGTTTGGCCAACTAGATTGGATTTTCTTGCAATGGGAGAGGTGCTTAGCTTTGGGTTCAATCTTGCATGATTTCACCCAATGTCAAAGTAGGGGTAGCGAGACACGTATTGCATTGTTTCCATCGAGGATAAAAAGATGGGGTTTTCATCATATTGCTTGAGTTAATTCCTCTACATCATGTCATCTTACTTAAGGCGTTACTCCGTTCTTTATGAACTTAATACTTTAGATACATGCTGTATAGCGGTCGATGTGTGGAGTAATAGTAGTAGATGCAGGCAGGAGTCGGTCTACTTGACACGAACATGATGCCTATATGCATAATCATTTCCTTGGATATCGTCATAACTTTGCGCTTTTCTATCAATTGCTCGACAATAATTTGTTCACTCACCGTATTATTTGCCTTCATGAGAGAAGCCTCTAGTGAAACCTATGGGCCCCGGGTCTATTTTCCATCATATTAGTTTCTGATCTACTATTTTGCAATCTTTTATTTTCAGATCTATATACCAAAAAACCCAAAAATATTTTATCTTTTATTTACCTATCTCTGTCAGATCTCACCTTTGCAAGTGACCGTGAAGGGATTGACAACCCCTTTATCGCGTTGGATGCAAGTGTTTGATTGTTTGTGCAGGTATTGGTGATTTGCGCGTTCTTCTCCTACTGGATTGATACCTTGGTTCTTAACTGAGGGAAATACTTACCTCTACTGTGCTGCATCACCCTTTCCTCTTCAAGGGAAAAACCAACGCAAGCTCAAGAAGTAGCAGTACCAGGTCCCCTTTGGTGGAATTCACGTCTTCATCGGCAAGATCGGCAAGTCAGAGCCTGAGCCGGACACCTGCACCGACATCATCGAGACAACTCGATGCACACGGCCCGCCAGGGGTCAACCCGGCCGGAAGCACGTTTTTGTTGGCTTTGTTCATGGGGCGGATCTTGAGTAAGGTTCTGCATCTGATGGAGAGACGGCCGTCTATTCAGGTGATGAGTCATCGACCGGAGAAACCGAATCAATCTATCAGCTTCAGGATGGAGGGCTTGGGGGCTATTCCGATGGTGACAGTATTTCGGACCCCTATGAACCGCCGAGTAGGGCTGCTATTTTTATGGCTGGCACGCAACCAATGGTAAACTCATCAACAGCTGCTGCTATGACATCCGGTTCAACTGCTGCTATGACAGCTGGGGCGAGCGGCTCTGTTCGGCCGTCGACTCAAGTTTTATCTGAGCTCTTGGGCACCCTGGCGACTTTGTTAGCCACGGAGGTGACTCCAGCGAATCAAGCACAGCATAATGCAGAAGTTGCAAAGGTGCGAGATGAGGTGGCCAAAGCCCAAGAGAATCTTAATGCAGAGGACGCCAGGATGGCAACGGAGCGAGCTTCGATAGATGCCGAGGCACAACGGATAAGAGCAGAAGTTTTCTGCCTAAATCTAGATCAGAATGCGTCCAATGTTGTTCTTTAAAGAAGGCACCAGAGCCGCCTGCCTTCGCAGTTTGAGGGGCGGAATCTTTTTAACACACCCGGAGCAGGAACGAGTAACCCGCTCGTGGTAACCCGGGCTGCAGAGGCACCAGGGACCGGAGCGGCGGCCCAGCCTCGTGTGCCAGACCCGCCTCGTAGGGATCTGACCCCACCTCAACGGGTTCCAACACCCTCTGGTCATTATTCTAACCCAGTGGATAACATGATAGCAGTGGCTACACGGCTGGCGGCTATCCCAATCGAAGGTGAGTCTCCAGTGGCGATAGAGACCCGGAACACGGTGGAGCTTCTTTAGATGGCTGTGGCACAGCAGGCGGCTTATTCATACAGTTGTGAGCGTGTTCACTGAACTCCCTGCCCAAGCCGAAGCTACAGCCGGTGTATTGAGTCACCGGATGTTTCCAGTAGCGAGCGGTGTTGTAACCCGCCTCATAATGATGACCCGCCCCGTGATGATAATAATGCTCAGGCCCTTGTGGATCAGGCTAGAACCCGTCGTGAGGCGGAATTGGCGGCTCAATTGGGGGCTCATCAGTAGTTTCCAGTACACCCTTCGGCGACCGTTGCAGCCGGGGTGACTTCTAGGACAGTTGGTGTGCCATGTTTGGTACCGGCTCTACGTAATGAACGTCTGCCCAAGGATTTTAAGGGCCCTCGTAAGGTGCCTAATTATACAGATGATCTTCCACCTGAGGCTTGGATTGAGAGCTATGAGCTGGCTATGGAGATGGTAGATGTTAATGATGTTATATGTGCCAAGTACTTCACCATGATGTTAGATGGATCGGCTCGAACCTGGTTAAAAGGATTACCCGCCAATTCCATCAATTCATGGGCTGAGTTAAAGGCACGCTTCATTCAGAATTTTAAGGGAACGTGTAAGCAGCCTCTGACGATTATTGATCTGGATAACTATGTGCAGCGGGAGGATGAGTCGGCCCACCATTGGGTCCGCCGGGTCTCGGCTATTATCCACTCGTCAGATAGCATTGCGGCAGGTTCAGCTGTTCTGGTCTTGGAGAAGAATTGTCATTTTACCCCCCTTAAGCAGAAGCTTGGGCGGCTTAAGCGTCACTGTAATACATAGGAGAGCTCATGGCGGCTCTCATCAAGTATGCTGACTCAGACACCACTAAAGACCCTGGATCTGATGATGAAAAATCCAACAAGGGAAAGAAGAGTGGTAATGGTAAGGGTCCGCAGCAGAACGTGACAGGGTATAACGGTCACAACCAGGGTAACAGTGGTAAGCGCAGACAACCCGATGGCGGGTCAGATCTTGTAGCTAACACCAACACTGGATATAAAAGCCAGCACCGTAATGGCAATGGTAAGCAGGCCTTTGGAGGGCCAAAATTTAATATTGAGGCGATGATGAACGAACCTTGCCCAAAACACAGTCCGCCTAATAAAACCGGCGGCTCACGCTTGGAAAGACTGTTTCATCATGAAAGAGTACAGGAATTCCAACTTCAACCAACATCATGGCAACAATAATGGCCCGCCTGGCGGGTCAGGATCCAGCTCACAGGGGCCTGGCTTTGGTGGTGGAGGCTTAAATTCTGGATATCAAGGATAGGGTAACCAGGGCGGTTATAACCAGCAGTCTGGTCAGGGTAACCAGCAGCATCAGTCCGGATATCAGAGTAACCCAAAGCATCTCAATGGGGGTCAATATCATGTTTTCACAACCAGTCTCTGCGAGCGAGATCAGAAGGTTCATAAACGCACGGTCAATACTGTTGAGCCGGCGGTACCCCAGTACTTGCGGTGGTCAGAGCATCCAATAACATGGAGTCGGGCGGATCACCCGCCCCGGGTTAATAATCCGGGTGAGCTAGCATTGGTGGTGGCCCCTCAAGTTGGGGATTATAAATTCACTAAGGTGCTCATGGATGGTGGCAGCAGTATTAACATCTTATATTATGACACGTTTTGGCAGATGAATTTGACTGACAAGGATCTCAAACCATCTTCAACAGTCTTTCATGGTGTAGTGCCTGGTAAGTCGGCATATGTCAGATTCAGGGCTCCGCAGACCCAAGAGAGGTTCGAACTCTGGGGCGTGTGCAAAGGACTCAACCTATCCAACCAACCGACTCGTCGCCCCACGGCCTAGCTCGATGAATAAGGAAGAAGACGGACTCGGCAGTTTACCCAGGTTCGGGCCACCTTGCGGTGTAAGACCCTACTCCTACTTTGTGGTGGATTTGCCTCACGAGGGGCTGAGGATGAACAAGTACAAGGGATGAACAACCTCGCGAGGTCTGCTCTCGTGAGGGAATGAGTCGAGAGGTTTGGGATCCTTCTCTATGGTGGTGGCTAACCTATATTTATAGTGGCCTCGGTCCTCTTCCCCCAAAATGTAGGCGGGAAGGGATCCCACACTGGCCAATTTGAAAGGGGATAGGTAGTACATCTTATCCTGGCGAAAGGTGGTCTTCGCCTGGAAAGCTTATGGTCGTGACGCTGCGGTGGGCTCGGCGATGACATCCGTCCTGTTGTCCTGGTGGTCTTGGTCTCGTTGCACTGGAATGGAAACCTTTGCCTGATTCCTCAGGAACCCACACCTGCACTTGCCTCCTTAGCACCAAAGGGGAAACTGTCTTCTCTGCGCCCGCTGGCGCCCGCCTGACCTTGATCGTCATGGCTTGCGTCACCACAACCTCATGAGGTTGGGCACCTGCATAGGAATCTCCGTTCCTCAGGGGCAGCCTGGGGAGGCCGCTCCCTCAGGAGGTCTTGGCGTCGTTCGCCTCGCGAGGGTCTTGTCTTGGTGGTCTTGTAGATGGGACGTACCAGGCCATTGATGGAGCCACGCCTTAGGCCGCAGGCAGGCAAGTCTGGGTACCCTGGTTCCCAGAACGCCGACAGTAGCCCTCGGGCCCAAGGCGCGCTTGGACTTGGCTTTGAGGCGAAGCCAAAGGCAAGGGCGAAGCGCCGCGGGCCCCAACCGACCGCGGGCCAGGCTGACGCATGGCGCTTGATGGGACGTGGGCGTCTCCACTTCCCCACGCCGCTTCGGCAACTGCCCGACTTGACAACTGCCTGGTGCATGTAGAAAGGCCATCATTGCCTGGGACATGAGAGGCCGGCGGTTAGCCTTCCTCCAGCTATAAATGGGGAAAGGGGGCGGAGTCCCCAGCCCATCTCCATCGCCTTGTTGCTCGCTCCTTCTTCTGTTTTGCCGCGCCACCATCTTGCCAAAGCATCCATGGCGCCAGTGAGGAGGTTCTCCGTCGCGGAGAAGGGAAAAGCTCCCAAGGAGGGACCAGGCACGCCGCCGCCCAAGAGGGGCCGCGGCCGTCCCCGCAAGCACGCCGCGACGCCAGCGGTGGCTCCCCGAGGGCGTGGGCGCACCCCCTCAAAGGCTGGCACCGCCTCCAGCAGTCGTGGGGGTGCCCCCTCCCGTGGCGCCGAAGGGAGGCATGTGGCAGCCATTCAGCCACCGCGCCCGTGATCCCATTCGGCCGATGCGTCCTCGGATTTCGTGGTGTGGGCGGAGAGGCCCGCAGGCGTCTGGTTCCAGCTCCCGCGCTTCTTCGCGGGCACGCTGCCGGCCGAGGGACCTGGTGGCCTCTGGCTGCAGGCCAATGGTTGCTGCAGCAGGGCCTCGTGGGTGGAGGTCGAGGTCACCCACGTCGGCAACGTGTTCCTGAACCACGGGTGGCAGCCGTTCGCTCGCGCAAGCGGCCTGCAGGGGAGGTGTACCCTCCACTTCAGGCACGACGGCGCCGCGACCCTCTACGTCAGGGTCTTCGGGGAGGACGGCAGGAGCCTGGGGTGCTGCCCGAAGAGCGACAGCGACGACGACGTCCACCCCTCCGACGACGACGGCCGGAGGGGCGATAGCTTCTCTGGCGGTGAACTTGCCCTTGGCGACGGTCGTGATGCCTCTAGCAGCGGCGGCTTCTCCTCTGGGGAGAGCACGAGCGACAGCGACTACAATGAGCTGCCGCGCCGCCGGGCTCGGACCGGGGAGGGCGACGAGCCGCCCCACCGCAGCACCCCTGTGAAGTAGGAGGAGGACTTCGACTGAGCGCGAGCGTTGCTGGAGCCGGGTCTCGGGAGCCGCGGTTGTCTCGCGGCTGCTTTTGCTTCTCTCTTTTTCCTGCAAAAAAAGTAGAAGGCCCTGCCGGGGCATGTAATGAACCATGGTGCTCGCGCCGTTATATTATCGTTTTTATATTGCGTCCTGACATCCATGTTGCTGCTAATTGACGGGTTCTTGCTGATCACGATTGGGGTGACTTAGCTTAGTGTGCTTGCGGTAGATTCCCGGGCCATGAGAGCGTGCTTCTCCGGAGCTTGTACCTCCTGCGCGCCCCTCGTTCCGGAGAGGTCCTACCAGGGGTCTCCTTTTTGAGGATTCGAAGGTCCTCAGGCCTCGGGAGGCACTCGGTGGCTGTGGGGTTAGGGGACCTCTGGAGGTGATGTGCCCCGCGTGAGCCCTCGAGTGTGGGCCGCTGGTACGCCATGTCGCGATGCCCGGAGGCACGGACTCAGGAGGGCGTGCGTGCCGTTAGCTTGTTTGAGGGCGTCGCGCGAGGATTAAGAAGCCAAAGGCTTAGGATAATAAGGCTTTGGCGAGGTGCGTTCGCGGATGGGCCCAAGCGTACACACCGTGCCCAGCCCCCACATGCGAGACGCGCGAGGAAGAGCGACGGGCAACTGTCACTCTCCCTAAAACAAGACCTGAAAGAGCAAATGCTGCGAGGAGAAAGACTACCCAACCCTTTCAAATAAGGACGCGAGAACTTCAAATTTCATTCCGAGAAGTGGCAAATCAGCTACAGAAAGCAAGCAAAAAGAACAGCCGCATCCGGCACCTACACTAGTCTTCTGGTCTTCCCGCCAGCATGGAGCATGGGGCTTCCACTAGGACGTGGGTGGGAGCCCCTGTGAGGCCCAGGGGCGGCACTCAGGAGACTCCGGGGCATGTACAGCCCCACTCATTATTACGTGAGAGTGTCACGGGCGGAGACTTGAGAGGCGTATGGCGCTTGCTGGTCACGGATAGAACTTCCGGAGGTGCTGGATGTTCTAGGCATTCTTTATGGGGACCCCGTCCTGTGTCTCCAGGCGCGTGGCGCCAGGCCTGGAGACACGGGCAATCCTGAACGGGCCCTCCCACATAGGCGAGAGCTTGTGAAGCCCCTCCCTAGAGAGCACCCGTCTCAGGACGAGGTCACCCACCTCGAGGGTCCTGGAGCGGACGCTATGGTAGTGATACCGTCGCAGCGCCTGCTGGTACCTCATGGCACGGAGCGTGGCTTGGCGGCGGCCCTCCTCCCCGAGCATGAGGTCCATCTCCCGTGAGGCGTCCTGGCGTGCCTCGTCAAACGCCAAGACCCGCGGGGAGCGATGTTTGACCACATGAGAGAGGACCGCCTCAGCCCCATAGACGAGGAAGAACGGGGTCTCGCCGGTGGGCTTAGTCGCGGTGGCGCGGATGGACCACAGCACGGACTGAAGCTCATCGAGCCAACCCCTACCGCAGGCCTCGAGTTTCTTCTTGAAGCTCCTCGCCTTGAGGCCCCTCAGGACCTCCACATTGGCGCGTTCGGCTTGGCCGTTACTCCGTGGGTGCGCCATCGAAGCGTAGCATATCTGCGTTCTAAGGTTAGCACAATATGTTTTGAAGAGGTTGCTCGTGAACTGAGAGCCATTGTCAGTGATGATACGATTGGGGACCCAAAGCGGCTCACGAGGCCCTTGATGAACTTGACGGCCGAGCCAGCTGGGATGGTGCGCACGGGCTCCACCTCCACCCACTTGGTGAACTTGTCGATGGCGACGTAGAGGTAGCGGTAGCCCCTGGCCGCTCGGGGAAACGGGCCCAGGATATCCAGCCCCCAGACCGCGAACGACCACGAAAGCGGGATGGTCTGGAGTCCCTGAGCGGGCTGGTGGATCTATTTGTCATGGAATTGACAGGCCTCACAGGATCTCACCAATTCATTGGCATCGTTGAGCACCGTGGGCCAGTAGAAACCGCTGCGGAACGTCTTGCCCATGAGGGTGCGTGACGAAGAGTGATGCCCACAATCCCCACCATGGATGTCAGCCAACAGCTCGCACCCCTACTCCTTGGAGATGCACCGCAGCGAGATGTCGTTTGGGCATCTTCGGTAGAGCTCGCCGTCCTGCAGGCAGTAAGCGGTGGCCTGGCGTGCCACGCGCTCTGCGTCTTTGCGTCTTCCTCCTTCTCCGGCAGGGTGCCTCGGAGCAGGTATGCCTTGAGCTCCTCGGTCTAGCATCCCTCCTGAGGTTCGAGCGCCAGGAGCAGGCGGGCTCCGGAGGTTGGGCCACATGTCGGGGCGCCCGTGGAGGGGGCCGGGGGCAGTTCCTCCCGAAGCAACACCGGGCCTGCAGCGGGGGGGGGGGGGGGCGCCAATGGCTTGAAGAGCCGTTCCTCGAAGACGCCAGGCTTCTGGGGTTCGCGCCGAGACGCCCTCTTGGCGTTGTCGTCCGCCTCCCTGTTCGTGCCACGCGGTACGTGCTGCAATTCCAAGCCCAAGAATCGTTTTTCAATGTTGCGTACCTCTTCTAGGTATGCTTCCATGTGTTCGTCCTTGGGCTTGTATTCCTTGTTGGAGAAGTCGACGAGGAGCTGAGAATCGCCCTTGATGGTGAGACGCCTGACCCCTAGGGCCACCGCGGCCCTAAGGCCGGCGATCAAGCCCTCGTACTCTATGATGTTGTTAGAGGCCTTCTCGCCATGCTGGAAGCAGAGTTGCACGACGTAGTAGAGCTTGTCCTGGGTCAGCGAGATGAGTACGGCTCCGGCCCCTGCGCCCAGGCGCGCGAACGCGTCGTCGAAGTACATGACCCAGCCATCGGGCGCTTCGTCTCCGGGTGTAAGGGAGCGGTCCTCGCCCATCCCCCGGTCAGGGGCGTTAGTCCATTCCGCCACAAAGTCAGCAAGGGCCGCGCCCTTGATGACCCTGGTGGTGCTGAACTCCAGCTGGAACGCTTGCAGCTCGACGTTCCATTCGGCAACCCTCCCCACGGCATTGGGGCTGCGGAGCACCTTCTCCAGGGGGTACGCGGAGACGACCTTGATGGGATGGCCTTGGAAGTAGTGTCATAGTTTCCTGGAGGCGACGAGGAGCGCGAGCAGGAGCTTCTGCGGCATGGGGTAGCACGCGCGTCATGCAGCACCGTGCTAACGAAGTACATTGGGTGCTCGACAAGCAAAGAGGTGTCGGCAGCGTCCGGCCCTGCCTGAGACGTGGGGGCCTCAGAAACCTCACCATCTGATGGGGTAGTCGAGGCCTCAGGAGCGTCGTTCAGAGGTGGCGATGGTGCGGCTGTAGACGGAGCGCTGCGCCGCGCACCTGCGCCTGCGCGCTCTTCCCGGACCGCCACGAGTGCTGCACTAGCCGAATGAGGTGTGGCGGCCAGATAAAGCACCAGGGGCTCAAGGGGTCAAGGCACCACCATCACCGGAGGGCTGGTGAGATACCTCTTGAGGTCTTGAAAGGCGGCCTCGGCCTCCGGAGTCCACTCGAACAGACCCTTCTTTTTCATCAGCTTGAAGAACGGAAGGGCGCGCTCCCCGAGCTTGGAGATGAAACGCCCCAGTGAGGTCACGCAGCCTGCAAGCTTCTGCATCTCCTTGAGGGTTTGCGGTGGGCTCATCCTTTCTATTGCCTTGATCTTCTCCGGGTTAGCCTCGATCCCTCTGTGCGACACCAGGAAACACAGCAACTTGCCGGACGGGACACCGAACATGCACTTCTCTGGATTGAGCCGCAGGTTCACCTTGCGCAGGTTGGCAAACGTTTCTTCCAGGTCTCCGACGAGGGTCTTTGCTTCCCGCGAATTGACCACTATGTCATCGATGTACGCCTCGGCATTCCTTCCGAGCTGCCGGCCCAGGGCGATGTGCATCAATCGCTGGAAGGTCGCGTCGGCGTTGCGCAGCCCGAACGGCATGCAGGCGTAGCAGTACACCCCGCACGGGGAAAGGAAGGCTGTTTTCTCGATGTCCTGCACCGCCATCTTGATCTGGTGGTAGCCCGAGAAGGCATCCAGGAAGCACAGCAAGTCGCACTCGGCGGTCGAGTCGACGATTTGGTCGATGCGCGGAAGAGGGAAAGGGTCCTGAGGGCAAGCTTTGTTGAGGCTTGTGAAGTCGACGCACATGCGCTCCTTTCCCCCCTTTATGGGAACGATGACCGGGTTGGCCAACCAATCCGGGTGTCGTACTTCCCAGATGACGCCGGCTTCTTGCAGCTTGCGGACCTCCTGGACGATGAACGATTGCTTCTCCGGGGCTTGTCGCCGCACCTTTTGCTTCATTGGGCGCGTGCTGGGGCACACCATCAAATGGTGCTCAATCACGTCTCGCGGGACGCCAACCAGGTCCGTTGCCTCCCATGCAAACACGTCTTTGTTCGCACGGAGGAAACCGACCAGCACCTCTTCTTAATCTGGGGGGAGGCCGGCGCCTATGGTGAAGGTGGGGCCTGAGCCCCCGTCGTCGATTGGCACTTGCTTCGTCTCGGCCCGGTCCTGAGAGAACAGTTGCCTCTTCTTCGCAGGCGCGGCCTCCGGGATCTCCGGAGCGCCCTCCTCGTCTGGCCGCGCGGCCGTCGTGGCCTTGAAAGCAAGCTTGAGGGCCAAGAGTGCATCCTTGGTGTCTCCCACCACAGTGAGGATGCCGCTGCTCCCAGGCATCTTGATGACGTTGTAGCCGGGGTGCGTCGCTGCCATGAACTTGGCAAGGGCTGGATACCCAAGGATGGTGTTGTACGGGAGGCCGATGCGGGCGACGTCGAAGTCGATGAGCTCGGTGCGGTAATTGCAGTGCGTGCCGAAGGTGATGGGGAGGCGAATCTGCCCCAGGGGAACGATGGAGCCGTCGACCACCCCTGAAAAGGGCCTAGTGGGGGCGAGCCGGCTATAAGGCACCTGGAGCAGGTCGAAGACTTCCAAGGAGAGGACGTTGAGGCCAGCGCCGCTGTCGATGAGGGTCCTGGTAACCGCGACACTGCTGATGGTGGGCGTGCACAGCAAGGGGAGCATGCCGGCGCCGACCGTAGTCTTGGGGTGATCCCTGGAGTTGAAGGTGATGTCGATCTCAGGCGCCACCTGGCCTGGAGGAGCCCCCTACCGTGGCTGGGCGGCCCCCACCTGTCAGAAGAGCTGCTTGACGTGGCCGCTTGAGGCTGGCGCCTGCGACCCGCCGAGAATGGCCGCAACGGCGTGGGGTGCCGGTGCCACGAAGCACGCGATGAGCTGATTGCGTAGCTCCTCCGAGGAGGCCACCGAGGACCCGGGTAGGTTAAGCATCCAGGAGCGCAGCACGCCCACGAGTGCCATGGGGAACCAGTTCGCCATGGCCTTGTCGTCGCCATTCGCCGCCTCGATGCTCAGCTCGTACAGGCGAAGGAACTCTGCGGGATTCCCCGTGTCGTCGTACCATGGAGGCAGCGTCAACCTGAACTTCGGCGGCCACCGCACCTGCCGCAGGGTGGGGGAAAAAGCCCGGTGGCCCACGACATCTCCGAGTGCGCCCAGCGGCTCGGCGGGTGGGTCGGCGCCGGCCATGGGAAACACACAGCGTGGGTGGAGCGCAGCCGATGGAGAGGCAGAGCTTCGACACGCCCCTACCTGGCACGCCAAATGTCAGATTCAGGGCTCCGCAGACCTAAGAGAGGTTCAAACTCTGGGGCGTGTGCGAAGGACTCAACCTATCCAACCAACCGACTCGTCATCCCACGGCCTAGCTCGATGAACAAGGAAGAAGACGGACTCGACAGTTTACCCAGGTTCGGGCCACCTTGCGGTGTAAGACCCTACTCCTGCTTTGTGGTGGATTTGCCTCACGAGGGGCTGAGGATGAACAAGTACAAGGGATGAACAACCTCGCGAGGTATGCTCTCGTGAGGGAATGAGTCGAGAGGTTTGGGATCCTTCTCTATGGTGGTGGCTAACCTATATTTATAGTGGCCTCGGTCCTCTTCCCTCAAAACGTAGGCGGGAAGGGATCCCACAGTGTCCAATTTGAAAGGGGACAGGTAGAACATCTTATCCTGACGAAACGTGGTCTTCGCCTGTAAAGCTTCTGGTCGTGATGCCGCGGTGGGCTCGGCGATGACATCCGTCCTGGTGGCCTTGGTCTCGTTGCACTGGAATGGAAACCTTTGCCTGATTCCTCGGGAACCCACACCTGCGCTTGCCTCCTTAGCACCAAAGGGGAAACTGTCTTCTCTGCGCCCGCTGGCGCCCGCCTGACCTTGATCATCATGGCTTGCGTCACCACAACCTCATGAGGCTGGGCACCTGCATAGGAATCTCCGTTCCTCAGGGGCAGCCTGGGGAGGCCGCTCCCTCAGGAGGTCTTGGCGTCGTTCGCCTCGCGAGGGTCTTGTCTTGGTGGTCTTGTGGATGGGCCGTACCAGGCCATTAATGGAGCCATGCCTTGGGCCGTAGGTAGGCAAGTCTGGGTACCCTGAATCCCACAACGCTGACAGCATATCCTGTGGGCAAAATATCCTTAGAAGTGGCCTTTGGTGATGAACATGACTACAGGACAGAGACACTCTGGTTTGAGGTGGTTAAAATCAAGAGTCCTTATCATGCCTTGTTCGGGCGTCCGGCTTATGCCAAGTTTATGGCTCGGCCTTGTTATGTTTATCTACAGCTTAAGATGCCAGGGCGTAAGGGTACTATCACGGTCCATGGTGATCGGAAAATTGCCCTAGAATGTGAAGAAGGAGATGATGCTTATGCTGAGTCGGCCTGCGCCATAGAAGAACTTAAGTTTTATAAAGATAATGTTGACCCGACGGATATGACCCCTTTGAAGAAGCCCACCACTGAGCAAGACCCTTTGTTGAAGTTTAAATCGGCTGATGATACTAAGCAGGTTGACTTTGTCCCTGGCGACTCATCTCAGCAGTTTACAGTGGGGGCTAATATGGATCCTAAATAGGAAAGCGCGCTCATCGAGTTCATCCGTGAGAATCGGGACATCTTTGCATGGAAACCTTCTGACATGCCGGGTGTACCAAGAGAATTCGCTGAGCACACTCTTAATGTGGATCCTAAATTTAAGCCGGTCAAATAGTTTCTTCGTCGTTTCAATGAAGAACGACATAAGGCCATTGGAGAAGAGGTGGCCTGGCTCTTGGCAGCCGGGTTTATCGTGGAGGTCTTTCATCCGGAGTGGTTGGCTAACCCGATGCTGGTGCTCAAGAAGAATGGCACTTGGCGTATGTGTGTTGACTACACAGATCTTAACAAAGCTTGTCCAGCTGATCCATTTGCTCTCCCCCGTATTGACCAGATTATTGATGCCACGGCGGGTTGTGAGAGTTTA
Organism: Thinopyrum elongatum; assembly: GCA_011799875.1. NCBI lineage: Eukaryota > Viridiplantae > Streptophyta > Magnoliopsida > Poales > Poaceae > Thinopyrum > Thinopyrum elongatum. The sequence goes on along the minus strand of CM022301.1, from coordinate 218,348,746 downwards.
TGTTTCCTGGATGCTTATTCTCGTTATCATCAGATCAAGATGGCAGTTAAGGACCAAGAGAAGACGTCTTTTATCACCCCTTTTGGAGCCTTCTGTTACGTTTCTATGCCTTTTGGGCTTAAGAGTGCCCAGGCGACTTACCAATGTTGTGTTCAGAATTGCTTTCACAGTCAGATTGGGCATAATGTGCATGCTTGTGTGGATGACATTGTGGTCAAATCCAGAAAGAAGGAGACTCTCCTGGATGATCTAAGGGAGACTTTTGACAATCCATGGGTCTATAAGATGATGCTTAACCCGGCCAAATGTGTTTTTGGTGTACCTGCAGGCAAGATCTTGATTTTTTTTGTCTCAGAGAGGGGTATTGAAGCTAACCCGGAGAAGATTAAAGCTATCACTTCATTGGCTAAGCCGGCATGTGTCAATGACGTCCAGCGGCGGGTCGTATCGCTGCCTTAAGCCGGTTCATAAACCGCTTGGGAGAAAAGGAAATTCCTTTATACCAAATGATGAAGAAGATAGATCATTTTGTCTGGAGTGACACTGCTGATAAGGCATTTGAGGAGCTCAAAAAGCAGTTAGCTGAGCCGCCAGTCCTTGCGGCTCCCATTGAGAAAGAACCTTTGTTCTTGTATGTGGCGGCTAATAGTAAGGCTGTCAGTGTGGTGATTGTGGTGGAGCGCAAGGAGGCGGGTAAAGAATACCCAGTCCAGAGACCGGCTTATTATGTCAGTGAGGTGTTGATTGAGTCCAAGCAACGATGTCCACATTGGTAGAAATTGGTATATGGGGTGTTCATGGCGAGTCGCAAGTAGAAGCATTATTTTCTTGGTCATCCCATTACTGTGGTCAGCTCTGCTCCCTTGGGAGACATTATTCAAAACAGGGAGGCCACAGGCCGGGTTGCTAAATGGGCAATAGAACTTGGGCCTCATGGTGTGAAATATGTGCCAAGAACAGCTATCAAATCTCAGGCTCTGGTGGATTTCATCAATGACTGGACAGAATTGCAGACGCCTGAGGAGAAGCCGAATAACACATATTGGACTATTCACTTTGATGGGTCCAGGAAGTTGGAAGGCTCGGGGGCCGGAGTTATATTGACTTCCCCACGAGGTGACAAGTTTTGTTATGTTTTGAGGTTAATGTTTCCTTGTACTAACAATGCAGCTGAGTATGAGGCTTTACTCCATGGTCTTTGAATGGCCAAAGAGATGAATTTGAGCCGGGTCAGGTGTTTTGGCGACTCAGACCTTGTGGCTTAGCAAGTTTCAGGTACATGGGATTCTAAAGACTCGCTCATGGCGGCTTATCGCCGGGCAGTTGATAATATTGCTAGTCACTTCAAGGGTTATCAAGTGGAGCACCTTGATCGAAGGAAAAATGAGGCGGCTGATGCCTTGAGCCGGCTTGGGTAAGCCGGCACCTCCTAATGTGTTTCTTGATGTATTGCATAATCCTTCGGTCAAGGTACCATCAGAAGAGGACCTTGCCGTTCCTGGCCCGGAGGTGCAGTTGGTGGCGGCTCTCCATGCTATTCCTGATTGGACACTTCCCTACTTGGCTTATATGACCCGGGGCGATACCTGACGATGAAACTTTGGCAAGGCAAATCACCAGGAGATCTAAGCCTATGACTATTGTTAATGGTGAGTTACACCGATGCAGTGTGACAGGCGTGTTCCAATGTTATGTTTCTCCTGAAGAGGGCCGTGAGATTTTAAGAGAGATCCATGAAGGTGATTGTGGTCATCATGCCGGCTCTAAATCCTTAGTGGCTAAAGCTTTTCGTCATGGGTTTTATTGGTTGATGGCTCACGCTGACGCAGAGGATATCGTCAGTAAGTGTGATGGATGTCAGAAATTTTCTCGACGGGCTCATGTGCCGGCTCAAGAGTTGAGGATGATTCCAATTACTTGGCCGTTTGCAGTCTGGGGGCTTGATATGGTTGGACCTTTCAAGAGGTCTAAGGATAAGAAAACCCACCTTTTGGTGGCGGTTGACAAGTTTAGCAAGTGGGTTGAAGCAAAGCCGGTTAGCAAGTGTGATGCAGCAACCACAGTTCAGTTTGTTAAAAAGCTGATCTTCCGTTTTGGTTACCCTCATAGTATCATCACTGATAATGGCACTAATTTTTCTAAGGGTGCTATGAAAGTGTTCTGTCAATGGGAGCATATTTGTCTTGATGTTTCTTCTGTGGCTCATCCATAGTCTAATGGTCAAGCTGAGAGGGCAAACCAAGAAGTTTTGAGAGGGATCAAGCCCTGGCTTATGGTTCCTTTGAAACGAACGCCGAGTTGTTGGGTTGAGGAGTTACCTTCAGTACTCTAGAGTATAAATACCACGCCTAACAGGTCAACAGGCTATACGCCTTTCTTCATGGTTTATGGTGCAGAGGCGGTTCTTCCAAGTGATATCCGTCATGATTCGCCTCGTGTGGCGGCTTATGTTGAAGCTGATAATGAAATAGCACGTCAAAACGTACTCGATGCTCTGGATGAGGAGCGTGACCTTGCGGCGGCTCGTTCGGCGATATATCAACAAGACCTGCATCGCTATCATAGCCGCAGAGTCAAGACCCGGGCGTTTCAAGAAGGCGACTTGGTACTCCGGCTAATCCAAGATCAAACAGATATGCACAAGTTATCCCCACCTTGGGAAGGACCCTTTGTGGTCATCAAAAACCGGAATAACGGGTCTTATTACCTCATTGATATACGAGAACATAAGGATTCACGCACATCGGAGGAGGAGACCCGCCGGCCTTGGAATATTGCTCATCTTCGGCCTTATTACACCTGAGCCACCGGCTCTCGTCTTTGTACATACATTTGTTAGTGTATATATATTATGATCAATATAATAAAGCCGGCATCCCTGAAAAATTCAGGGCCTCTGTCGTTTCATTTCTGTGTATCTGAGTCTTTATTATTTGGTCATAATGTCACTTGGGGGCTTCCAACCCACCGGGTTTAGCTTTCATACCCTCTTGACCAGGCGTGGATGCCAAATTATGAGTTATCCTGCCTGTTTGCAACTTGCTACTCCACCAGGTGACCCGCCGAACTCTTAACAGTTAATCTTTTTCAAGACCCTGAACTTGTTAAGGTTAAAACGGCGGCTTGTGTCACGTGAGAGCCGCCTTACAGTGAGCTAGGATTAACTCAATGGCTGTGCGGCCTTTGAAAGCACATGGCCCTATGAGCCAACTTGTTTGGCCGTGCTTTGGTAAGCCTGTCAGGCAATTATTTGAGATTTCTTGAAATTTTTCTCTTGCGTCCTTTGGATTTGTTTCTTCTAAAGATTTTTTCTGTTAAGTGAATTTTTGACAATCCGGGTCATAAATCCCCGATTGTATGACTCATGTTTGAGTATTTTGGGTTTGGTAACCCACCCTGGCTATGGACTTTAAGTCGCTAGTATGCTTTGATTTGAACAATTGAGGTCATGCGATTGCAAGTGTTTGGGTTGTCGCCCGCACTGGACATTGATGTTTAAGCCGTCAGTATGATCCAAATCTACAGGTATGTTTTCCATTGTTATATGAATATTCGGGTTTGGTAACTCGCCCTGATTTTTGACTTTAAGTCGTCAATATATTTTGACTTGACTGGCCTTGATTATAGTGTCAATAATCATATTAGGCTATATATGTTTGGGTTGTCACCCGCACTGGTTTTTGACCTTAAGTCGCCAGGACATATGGTTAACCTTTTTGGTAGGACATGCAGAGCTTTACGCACGGATAAGACCACTGCTATGGCTCATCTAAATGATCAGATCAATCCTATCGTAAAGATTAAAACTGGTGGTTCAAAAGTCAAAGGTTAACATGCATGAAGGCATGACACGGCAAACCATTGTTTTCAACTATCCTATTACAAGGCTTTGCTTTGAGCCCACAAAAGTTTTTCAAATGTCTTTGGAGCTGTGCTCCCTTAAGCCCGCCTGAGCCGCCTGGATTGTCAGCACTCTGATTAATTTTCCTCCGGCCACCTTGAGGATTGTGGATCATCATGCGCCGGCTCTTCTTCGTCGATCATCTGAAGATCAGCCGTTGTCCATTCGATGCCAGTTAAAGCTTCGAAAGTGGCCTCATCATTGAGTATAATAGAATGATCAACGTCATAGGCGAAGATATGCTTACACCGAGGAGGAATAAAACTGACAACATCATGAGCTGGCGGCTTAATCTTCTGGTTGTTCTCGTCATAAGCCGGCGTGTAGTGGTTTAAATTCAGATCTTCAATCAGCTTGCAAGCGACGGGTCGCATCTCCCTGACGCAGTTGTTGAAGTCTTATTCCTCGAAGGCAGACCCGTCATCCTTGAATTCTGGGCAACCGGTGGCTATTTCCATCGGGTCAAGTTCTGACTACCACGCCTTGGCCCAGCCTAGAGCAACGAATGCTCCAGCGCGGGCGGCTGACAACTTATATTCTTCAATTTGAGCCCGCGCTGTTGAGAATTGGTCTAGAACACTCTTGATCTGCTTTGGAGGTCTCTTCCCACCTGATAGGGCCACAAGGCTTCGTAAGGTTCCAGCGTATAGCTGCTCAGTCAGCGAATATACTGCCTTGAGCTTCATCAGCATATTTTCGCCAAGGCTGGCGCTTCTGGGGCCTGTTCATAAGTTGCCAAGCGAGTTAAATAGCAGGAATTGAGAATCGCCAGGCGGTTTAAAGTAATATCAAAACATATGTTGAAGTGCATATGAGTCTTACCAAAGATGGCGGCTGTCATATGGGTGATATGTTGTTTTAAGCCGGCAAGCTCATCAGCAACCGGCTTAAGTTGTGATTCGCCTCTTCGGCTCTCTTCACTAGTACAGTCTTGTCAGATTCCCAGGCGGCTCTATCGGCATCAAAACTTGCTTTAAGCTTCTCAACTTCCTCGAAAGAAGTTTTTAGTTCTAGCTTGGCCTTGGAAGTCTCTGCCTGCTGCAGCTTTATATTCTTCCTCAAATCACCCACTTGCGATTCCTTCATGCTTAATTCTGCCTGAAATACAATGATGAAGCAATGGTTACAAAGCAAGGTTTAACTTTGGTGATGTTATCCTGGTAAAGTCCCAAGCGCACTACAAGTACTCTACTTGGCACTTGGGGGCTAATGTGGGTCAATTCACTTTTTTGATTGAGACCCGGCGTATCTTGCCAGATTAAGCCGGCCCTTGGGGGCTACATGATTAGTTCTATTTAAGGTTATTGAGACCCGGCGTATCTTATCAGATTAAGCCAGCCCTTGGGGGCTACATGTTTGGATTTTTTAAGTGACTATGAGATCCCGGTTCATTTGGTTAAAAGTAAGCCGGTCTTTGAAGATTGCAGGTTGGAGAAAGTTTACAAGCCTACAACATACTCGTTGTTCTCCTATACTCTAGACTTGGCGGCTATATGAATACATATGGAAAGGGGTTAGCAACATACCTCATAGTGTTCCTTCATATGGTTCACTAAGCCGGCTTCTAGATCACGGCTAGTATGGAGGCGGTTTAGATAGCCTGCGTGGATGCCATTTGCGCTAAAGCTAGCATAGCTTTCCAGATCCAACTTCAATTTACCCTTGTCGGCGGCTAATGGCTCTTCTTTGGCGCTGTGCTTTGCCAAGACTGTAGGATTTCCGGGTTCTGCATAACCTGTGCCGGTGATAGTGACGTCTTTAGTGGCTTGCTCTGAAGGGATTTCTTTAGCAGGGCTGAGCGGCTTAGGGCTCGGCGGATCATGACTGCTGACTGGACCAATCTCAGTATGAGCCGGCTCAAGAACTATAGCATCAACTTGCGATGGTGAAACATGGGCAACATTATCAGGATCTTGAATTGTGGCATCTGGGATTTCTGGCATTTGCTTCTCCGGCTCAGCAGTTTAGGGGTTCTTTGAAGAGCCGCCCAATTTCTGTTTCTTGCCGGCTTTGGCCATGCCTCTGTGATAAAAACATAAGGGTATGAGTATATCATCATAAAATATTGATCAACAAATGAAACTTCTTACCCTTGGGCAATCTTGAAGACAGGCATTTGAGTTCCTGTAGAATCACCGGACGACGGAGGTGTGCCCTGATAATTTGAGTCGGAAGAATTAAGCGGTCGGCGGATAAGACCCGCCTTTGGAAAAGAAAGAGTTGAACTTTGAGGCACCTCGTTACGACGCTTGCGAGGGGCTGGAGTATTTGGTAAGCCGGAAACCAGCTCTTCGTCGCCGTCACTCCGGGTCTTACGCCTGGCCTCGTGCTGTTGTTTCTTCAAAATAAAGTCGGGATCCAAGTAAGCAAGAGGGTGAGAAAATCTTACTTTCCGGGTCACCTGCCGAATTTTCTGTCTTGGCAAGGGCTCTGAGTCGGAGGAAATTATAGTTACCTCTGCGGCGTCTGCTTGGCTGGTCTCCGCATCATCCTGAGAGGAGTCAGCGTCAATAAGTTGCATAAAAAGAAAGCCAAGAGAATCGAGTTCTACCTCTGACTCATTGTCAAGGGCAAATAAGTCTTCAGCATCCTATTTCTTTCCTTTGGTCTTTTTTGGAGCTCGAGATTTTCCTTTGGCCTTTTTGACCGGCTTATCTTGCGGTTTCTTGTTCCAGAAGGAAGAGCTGGCCTGAGAACATAAATGACAATAAGAAGATGTGCAGTTTATGAGAGAATGATGAATGAGTTAAAGAATGACTTAAAATACTTACGTCGAGAGCCAGGTTAAGAGTGCAGAAAGAGTTCAGTCCCGCTTTACTGCAACTTTCTAAGGTCTCCCCGAGCAATGTCTTGGTCATTTCATTGATTTACTGATCTTCAAGGCGTACTTAGCTGTATCGCTGCGGGTCCTTTACATCACATGTATATTGGTACATTAAGCCGGTGCGGCGGCTCAAAGGCAAAATCCTCCAGGCGACCCAGCAGCGAACCAGGTCAACTCCAGTTAAGCCATTGGCTAATAAAGCCCTTATTTTTGAAAAGGTAGGCGCGTAATTCGCCCGTTCTGTAGCAGTGATCCGGTCAGGGAGTTCATGCCTAGGGCTAAGCCGGAAGGGGCGGAAACCCAACAAAGGATTTTCATCGGCTGGAGAGGTATCTTGGCAGTAGAACCAAGTCTGGTTCCAGTCCTTAGGGTGACTAGGTAGTGTAGCTGCAGGGAAAACGGCATCTCTCCGCCTCTGGATAGAAATCCCGCCGAGTTCGAGGCTAGGCCCGGCTGTCATCTCGGTTTGGCAGTTCAGGTAATAGTACTCTCTGAATAAGTCAACACTGGGCTCCTCTTGAAGGTACACCTCACAGAAGACTTGAAAGTTACATATATTGGAAACAGAGTTGGGGCCAATATCTTGGGGGTGTAGCTTGTAGAAGTTCAGAACATCCCGAAAGAATTTTGACCCGGGTGGTGAGAAACCACGGAGGAGGTGATCTGAAAAGAGTATAACTTCGCCCTCGTTAGGTTGAGGCTTGGTTTTAGCCCCTGGAACTCACCAGTGGATGACGTTTTTTGCTGGCAAAACGCCCATCTCAACATACTCATTGAGAGATTGTTCAGTGACAGTAGAAACAACCCAATCGCAAGAGGTGATGGTCTTAGTCATTTTTGGCAGTGGATGCCTGAGAATAAAGAGTTGGCGGGTTAATATTATGACGTTTAAACCGCCCAATGATTAACGACTGATTATAAGGTGCAAAATCCATCACAATGATGAGTAAAAACACACCGCCCAAATAAGCCAGATATATACTGGTGGGTTACAAATCCTGGTTATGAAGGGACAATCATTATGGCGGATCATGGAAAAGGTTATAAACTGCATGGATAAGCCGGAAAGATGCCGGCGGGTTACCGATTTATGGTTAAAATCAGATGAGTATTGGCAGAGTGCAACGTTGTTGTTGTAAGTCGCCTGGGCAAGGGATGGCGGATCATTTATCTAAAGGTGGCAAGGTTATTGAAATTTTTGCCAGCTGTGGATAAAACAGATTTCACAAATTGCGGCTACAATTGTAGATCTATCGCAGTTCAGAAAAAAGAAGAAATTTAAACATAAATGTATGGCCGTGGAAGAACTGAGGAACTATGTGTTGATTGTGAAAGAAAAGGGATCTACCTGAGATTGAAATAACAACTAAGGCGAATACTATTTCTGTTTCCCCTGGTGTATGGATTGAACTATGTTTTCTAAGTAACATTGGATGAATTTGGAGGAGCTTGACGGAACGATGAGGAACGCGATGAACTAGGGCATTATAATGTGGATCTGAGAAAAAGATAGGATAATACCTGATGGACATGATGAAGCGCGGGAGTGTGCCGCAGTTTTCTGGTTCGTTCAGGTTGATGCAACGGCCCTTGTTGGAGTCGCCGGTGAAGGTCGGCTGGAGTGGTAGAGCTCTGGCGGCGGAGGTCGCGAGGAGGAAGAAGAAGTGGAAGCAAAAGGGGGTAAAAGTGAAAAAGAAACCCCCTCGGGCCTATTTATAAGGAAACAGTAAAATGGCATTCGCGGAAATCGAGGAGGCGACATGATTATCTCGACAGTGCAGGCGCCTCGATTTTCGGACGACCAGTTAATGCAAAAGATCCGGTGTGATGTCATGGTTTTTTTTATGAATTTAATTCGTGTGACGTCATGGCGGGTTACAACGTTTTATTCAAGGCTGAGCTTTGGAAAGATGACTCGCCAACTGAAGCAGTGAAGATTGACATGAACAAGTTCAAATCAATCTGGGGCCTAATGTTGGGGATATAACCCCGAGGTCTGACCCGCCCAGGAGGGGCCGGGTTACACCATTGGTGACTCAATGAACAAGGCCTAAGTAGGCCCAAGAAGACGAAGTGTGAAGACGATGGCTTAAGAGGCGGGCCTGGTGGTGGCCTAAGACCCGGACGTGTAAGACGCCATATAGTAACTTGCCTGGTAAGGCAAGGCGACTTAGAAGTCGAGCTGGTCACGTTGTGTGATCCGGCTCGGACTCTTGTAAGCCCCGGGGCCTCGACCTATGTATATAAAGGTGAGAGCCGGCGGCGGGTTAACTCAAGAAACAATTGATCAATAGCTAGGTCAAGCGTGATCGCTCCCTTGTAATCGATACTCAAGCAATACAACTAGAAGCAGGACGTAGGCTTTTACCTCGTTGTGAGGGGCCGAACCTGGGTAAACCTTGTGTCCTTTGTCCCGTTCAACCCCTTCAAGCTAACCTTCGTTGCGATGGCTCCACACCTAAGTCCTTTCACAAGGGCATCTGCCGTGTTAAATCCACGACAGTTCCCATTCATCATGCAGTTTTCTTGGAATAGACACTTCTAGTTCAAGTTTTTCTTTGTTAGCTTTAATAAGAGCTTATACGATATATATGTTTAGTAAAAGCTTTGTTTTGTTCATAAGCATTAGGTGAATTGATCATGGATTTCAACAAGGAAATATATCCAAATACAGAACAACTATAAAAATTAAATTCCTTGTAATCCAAAGTAGTGGGCACATCACCATCTAAAGTTTTAACCTCTTCAAACCCACTTTTAGTATTTTTACCATTATGATCATCACCCTCCAAATTATTGGAATGCCTTCTAGCTAAAGTTGACTCATCTCCAGTCCCTTTATCATAATTTTTTATATTTTTAAAGAATGATTCAATAGGAAATATACCAATCATTTTAATATCTTCATTATTTTTATAGTGAAAACCGGATGCAAACAATTTTTCTAGGAATTCTCGTCTAGTTCTCATCTTTTCGGTTCTCTTTCTACTCTCATCAATGGAGACTTGGATAGATTTTAGAGATTCAGGTATTTCATCGTTTTTAGGTGGAATTTTTTTAATTTTGATAACATCCACATCATGCACAAGTCTATCCATGTTTCTAGACAACTCATCAACTTTACTCAATTATTCTTCCATCGTAGTATTGAAAATCTTTTGAGAACTAATAAATTCTTTAATATTGGCCTCTAGATCAGAGGGTGTACTATTATTATTATTATAGGAATCACCATAATTATTGGAGGGATTACCGGGGTACAGCCTAGAATTGTTGAAATTTTCTCTATAAGCATTATTATTGAAATTACTCCTTGAGATAAAATTCACACCAATAGTATCATTATTTTGCTCAATCAAAGTAGACAAAGGAATATCATTTGGATCAATTTGAGAATTTTTAGTAGCAAGCATATTCATGATAGCATCCATTTTCTCACTCAAGGAGGTTATTTCCTCAACATAATTTATCTTCTTACCAGTTGGAGCTCGTTCGGTGTGCAATTGGGAGTAGTTTGCAGTCATGTTTTCGAGAAGCTTCGTGGCTTCTCCAAGTGGTATTCCCATAAATATTTCACCTGCAGCTCAGTCTAGAAGGTTTCTTGAAACAAAGTTTAGTCCCGCATATTTTTTTTGTACTATCACCCATCAACTTAATCCATGTGTGGACAATTTTTAATCATTAATTTCATTCTCTCCCATGATTGTGCAACATGTTCTTGCTCATGTTGTTTAAAATCCATAATTTGATTTCTAAGAGATATTATCTTAGCATGAGGAAAATATTTAGTAATAAAATCATCTTTACACTTATTCCACGAATCTCGTGGTAAAGATGAAAACCATGCTTTAGCTCGATCTCTAAGAGAGAAAGGAAATAATTTTAGTTTTATAATATCATTATACAAATCCTTTTTCTTTTGCATATCACATAATTCAACGAAAGTATTAAGATGGGATGCAACATCTTCGTTAGGGTTTCTAGCAAATTTTTCTTTCATAACAAGATTTAACAAAGCAACATTTATATCATATGACTCCGCACTAGTGGCGGGAGGAGCAATTTGTGTACTAATAAAATCATTATTTTTAGTGTTTGAAAATCGCACAACTTAGTATTTTTAGTAGACATGATAGTGATTCAAGCAAAGATAGCACACAAATTATTTTTGGTATTTTTAATTTATAGATAAGTCGGGGGATGAAAAAGAGAGGGAAAATTAAAAGGCAAATGGCCGAGAAAGTAAAACAAGCAAATTGATAACTGTGAATGAAGGAACCTAGACTTGTTCGTGTGAAGCCTCCCCGGCAACGGGGCTAGAAATTCTTCTGCTACCTGTGATATGCGCTGAAGCAGTGTAGTAGCAAAAAGTATTTCCCTTAGATAAGAACCAAGGTTTATCGAACCAATAGGAGACGCCACACGAACGACATAAATGGTACCTGCGCACACATAAATAAATGCTTGCACCCAACAACATCAATGGGGTTGTCAATCTCCTCGTTCTCGCCAATTGCAAGGTTTAAATCTCATAGTGGTAGATAGATAAAATAAAAAGGAAAATAAAAGTAAATAAATTGCAGCAACTATTTTTTTAGGGTTTTAGTAAATATAAAGTAAATGGACCCGGGGGCTATAGGTTCACTAGAGGCATCTCTCTCATAAGCATAGCAACGGTGGGTAAACAAATTACTATTGGGCAATTGATAGAATAGCGCATAGTTATGATGATTGTTCATGGCATGATCAATATACAGGCATTACGTCCGAGATAAGTAGATCGAAATACATCTACATGTACTACTATTACTCCACCCCTCGACCGCTATAGAACATGCATTTTATGGTATTAAGTTCATTACGAACAGAGTAATGCTTGGAGCATGATGACATAATGTAGACAAGTAAGACCAAATAATATGTTTGAACCCCGTCATTTTACCCTTAGTAGTAACAATACAATACGTGTCTTGCGACTCCTCCTGTCACAGAGTAAGGACACCGCAAGATTGAACCTACCACCAAGCACCTCTCCCACTGAAGATAAACCAATCTACTTCGCCAAAGAAGACAAATAGATCGGAGAGAACTACAAGGCTAAATCACACATAATATATCTCAGAAGAGACACAATTACTTTTAATGAATAATCTGATCATAAACCCATAATTCATCAGATCCCAACAAACACACCGCAAAAGTTTACATCGGATTGATCTCAGAGGAGATCATTGCATTGAAGATCAAAAGAGAGATAAAAAGGCATCTAGCTACTCCTATGGACCCGTAGGTCCTGTGGGAACTACTCACACATCATCATGGAGGTAGCAAGGTTAATGAAGATTGCCTCCCCAATGTTTCCCCCCTCCGTCATAGTACTGAAAAAGGCCTCCAAATGGGATCGTGGAAGAATAGAGGCTTGCAACGGCGGAATAATTGTTTCGGGTCTCTCTCTGGTGGTTTCTGGATTTTAGGGAATTTATAGCACTGGAATTGGGTCAAATGGACCCACAGGGGAGTCACAAGCTCACACGGCGCCCCTCTAGGGGCGTGCCCTCTGAGCTTGTGACTCCCTGGAATGTTGTCTGGTGCCTCCCCGAAGCTTCTAGGTCTCTTCTGGTCCAAAATAAATCACCGTAAAATTTCATCGTGTTTGGACTTCGTTTTGTATGGTTTTTTCGTGAAACAAAGGAATAAGCAAAAAACAGAAATTGACAATGGGCACTAAGTTAATAGGTTAGTCCAAAAAAAGGATATAAAATTGCATATAAAGCATACAAGATTGGTAATATAGTAGCATAAAACAATAAAAAATTATAGATAAGTTGGAGACGTATCAATTCTCCCGCAAAGTTTGCTCCATTCTTCATCATGGTAATCACCTTCATGTTTATAGGATTAACCACCAGCCTGTTAAACTCAATGGACTATGCTAGAGTAAGTCCATATCTTAGAGCCTTGACCTCTTTTTCGTGAATACGTGAAGCTTGCATATCATTCCATTGATAGAAGGGAGAACAAGTACAAACGAGGGCACAACACTTGTCACGGACGCAAGTAGGCGTAAACATGGCCCCTGGTGCAAGGGGAATAAGGGATGCTTAGCCCAAACAGAGGTTACAACACAGCTAAACCTACCAAACCCTGAACCAAAGAGGCGGACCAAACTAACATGATGTCCAACATCGTCAAAATCCAACACCGGTGGACGCCGCTAGCGAGCAAGATAGCACCTTCAAGAAGGAGAACGACATCGTGAAGCCATCGCCATCTGATCTGAGGAACTAGACCTAGGGTTTCCCCTGTGCTCGAAGAGGGGCGCAGATAAAGGCCATGGCAGCGCCTCCAAGAAGGGAAACGACACCCGCGAGTGTCGCCGCTGCCAGCATCGGTAAACTAAGCAGCGATTTCGCCTTTACCTGAGCTTGAGCAATCCCATAGCCATCGGGTAGGGAATCGAAGATGAGGAAGTCAAGCCGCTGGTCGGAATCGCCACCTCATAAGGGGTGGGAGTAGGGTTGCACCTGCCACCGAAAAGAGGCACCGGCATAACCGGACACGCGAGCATTGGGTCTGGCGCAAGACCGCCGAGTGGAGGTGGACAGGGTCGTGGATGCGGCGGGGCGGAGAGAGCTAACGCAGGGGATGCGACATCGATCGGCAATGCCAGCAAGCTAGGGACTAGAGGGGACGCGACTCCAAACCACCAGGGCCGAGGCCGTCAGGATACTGACGAGCCGAGGAAGCTGGAAGACGCAACTACCGGGTCGTCTGGGCCGGAATCGCGCCGACATAGGGCGTTGGGGAGCCATGGACGCTGGAAGACATAGGTACAGGACTCTCGGGGCCGGTGCAACGCCGGCAAAGGACCCCGTGCGAGGCCTCACATGCCCACCACGCCACCAGATTGGCGCTGCCAATGCAGCAACCACTGGGACATAACCAACTTTACCTGAACACCATCACGTTGGAGCCAGCGCCGCAGCTCGGAAGGAGGCGCCGCCAGGGACGAGGGAACCCACCAGCCAAGGTAGACCCCCAATCCCCGGCCAGCCTGGTAGCAGCCCTCGCCCTTGCAGCCCCTACCAACAACATCACACACAACATGGGGCGGGCTTTGCTGGCGAGAGGGAACATCAGCAGGGAAGCGACGGCCATGGTTGGGGCCGCGCTGCACCCACCAGACAGGCAAGGACTCAGCAGTCGGAGGGGACCCCCTATGTCGTGCAACGAGCGTATCTTGGGAGGCGAGGGTGCGCCAGAGACGCCATGGCTGCACCGTCGCCGCCATTCCAGGGCCTAGCGCGGCTTCGCCGACAGGCACTCCGACAGCGGCGAAGCGGGGAAGGCGAAGGAGAGGCTTGACTGCCGGTAGCGGCTAGGGTTCCCCCATGCCGCCAGGGAAGGGCGACGCGGGCCGAGCCTTGACCTCTGAGTTTAACACATTCGAGCACCATCCAATCCTCCTGATTTCTACAGCTAAATTTTCTAGAGGCGTCGCGGATAAGAACACAAACCATTCCTATGACCATCTCACCATCGAAACCTGCATCGATATTCGGTTTCACATAGCCCCGGGCAAGAGTGGAGAGCCACCGAGGACCTCCTAAAGCAGTGCAACAACCATGGTTTCATCAGCCGCACGTGACTGGATGAGAAGGAGATGCAGAGCCGACAGGTGTTGTTGTTGGATCCAGGGTAGTGGTGAGGGCATCATTGTGTAGTTTCAGATCTTTTCTTTGAAGACCATGCCCATGGTGTTTCCGACGACGAGTATGTTCCAGAAGGCAACCTGAGAGGACCAAAAGTAGTCATGTTCATGGCAAAATGGCGATAGGGATGCGGCCTCCGGTGAAGGAGTTGTGGTTTCCGTTGTAATGGCAGTGGCGGGGGTGGTGGGCCTCCAGAGAGGAGGGAGGGGTGAGAGGGGAAGAAAGAGCCATCCCAAGATCCCCACAATCTTTTATGTAAAATTTGAATTTGTCCTCGCATATAGGAGGGTGAATCTCCTTTTTTTTTCAAAAATCTGCATGCCACCGAGTAAATCATTGCATATTCTTAGATAAAGTGTACTTTAGTCAAATTTAAACACCATATCATTAAATCCAGTCTCAGAGTTAGACTTTTAGCCAAACCACAAAGCAGACCAATAAACCAGAAGAAAGGTAGTACTCCCTTTGTGAAGAAATATAAAAGCATTTAGATCACTAAAGTAGTACATTATACTACTTGTCTCATTCATTTTTCAACAAGCCATAATTTGTCTTATTGTTTCTTTGCGGGGGAATAATTTGTCTTATTGCACACAGTATTCAACTGTTCATTATAATGGAAGTATGTTGCATACTCCAGTACACTTTTGCAGTCCAACCAATCAGCTGGTTGGTCAAAGGAGAGAGGTTGTTCCTTAAAAAATTGGAGAGAGAGAGAGTGTATGGGTGTTTCTTGTGCGCAGAGAGAGAGAGAGAGAGAACAGGAACCCCGCCATTCTTGTGCAGTTTCTGCCCCCAATATCTCTCTCTGTTTTATCTCTGCCACCATTTCTCTCCCTCGTCTTTAAAATATTTCCCCCCATAGAACTTTGGCATATGGTACTACTACAACAGTGCTACTGGTGCCTCGGCTAGAGCAACCGGGGAAAGAAAGCAAACTTGCAAAACTAGAGTAGGCGTCTCCTCTGGTCTGCCTTCTTCCTCGTTTTGAGGTCAAGCCAGCAAACCAAGAAACCCAACCAAAGAGCGGCCAAGCAGCTACCCCCACATGCTACATGGAGGGGAGGGTGGGCATTGCGGTGGCAGGTGGCCATGAAGTCGGTCTCGGCCTGTTCAGAGCAGATGTTTCCATGGCGGAGCCGCAAGGAGCAGCCAAGGTGGAGTACCGCTCCTCTCCCTCCTCGCCGTCGACCTCCCCGACGCCGTCCCCGCCGCAGGCAGCGGCTGGCCAGGGAGGAGGGTACGCGACCGCGACGCCGCACGCGTGGAGCTTCGGCGGCGAGCAGGAAAAGCCGAGCGAGGCCAGTGCGGGGCACAACGGCAACGGCAACGGCATGCAGATGGCGGGTGACGGCGAGCAGGTGGCCGGCTTGAGCTCCGGGCGGCGCAGGGGCCGGCCGCGCGGCTCCGGGAGACGGCAGATCCTAGCCACCCTAGGTCCGTATGCTCCCTCTGGAATCCACAGCTTCTTCTTGACCGACCCAAAGCCTCCATTTTTGCTGTTTGGGTTCTTGCCATGTTTGCTCCCCCTTGCGCATTTCTATTCCATTGCTAGGATGGGGTCCAGTTAGGGCGGTATCTGTTAGGACAGTTCTGCTGTTCTTGACTCTCATCTTGTCGCATCCATCTCCGATGTTATTAAAGTGATTCCTATGTTTAATCTCCACTTATTCACACCAACCTTTACCTGTACTCTTCCCCCATTTATTCTCACCAACCTAGCTTGCGTACGCATTATTGTCAGATTTATCTGGCAGGGTTGAACTAATCGACCTGATCCGTTAGAAAGTTACTGTAGATGATTTCGTACTTATATGCTAACCTTGATTAAGGTCTCTGTTCGTGCTCTCCAGTACCTCAATGGCCTAGAAAACTAGTGTAATTGTTTGCCTGCCGGTAATCCTTAAATACTTGTGATTTGTGAAGGGGAATGGTATGCGCTCTCAGCTGGAGGGAGCTTCACACCGCATGTCATCATCGTCCCAGCTAGAGAGGCAATTAATTAGCGTCTTTGGCATCTTAAACCTCTACTTTTTCCTTACATTGTGATCTAGTGGCGGATGGGTGTCGTAATTTGAGAAACACATCGCTGTTCTTGTCCGATTTGGTTTGTAGGATGTGGCGGCGCGCATAATGTCATTCTCTCAGAGGGGTCCACGCTCGGTCTGCATCCTCGCTGCCAGTGGGACCATCTCCAATGTGGCATTCAACAAGCCTGGCTCATCTGGCTCATCTGATAGCACCTTCACCTACGAGGTATGCAACAAAAATGGCACCAAAAATTTGCTGTTTGCCTCTTATCGCTTTTTTTTTTGGGGAATGCGCAAGAGGGTTGCGTGCCTATGTATTAAGAGACAGATAGCAATCCCCTAAAAAAAAGAGACAGATAGCAATCGAACATTTTACAAGAATTGCTATTGTGAATCTCTGTTGAATGTTTCATTTGTCCGGAGTAGTTTGCACTCTACACTAATTTGGCTTTATTTAGGGCCTGTTTGGATCGCAGCCAGTAACCACCCTACCAAAATCCTATTGTTGACTGAGGGCGTGGGCGAGGCGTTTCGATGGCTGTGCCCCGATTTGGTAGGGCGGGCGTGGGCGTCATCCAAACATGCCCTTATACACAATGCAACTTGGCTAATGGCTATGTACCTATGGCCGCATGCATCTTCCGGATGCAAAGGCCAGGGGATGACCTCCTTTTCTAAAAAAAAAATGGCTATGTACCTATGCGGATAGATGAATTTCTTGCCTATTTTAACTGGTGTATTGTGTCTGACTGATTCAAACTGAAAATATTTCGTGCATCTGATTTCCAGGGCCTGTTTGAGATTCTTCAGCTGACTGGCTCCTTTACAATGGCCGAGGAAGGTGGCCGGAAGAGGACCGGTGGGCTCAGTGTGTCACTTGCTGGCCCCGATGGTCGTGTCATCGGCGGAGTAGTCGCCGGTATGCTGCGTGCTGCCACTCCTATCCAGGTATAGCCCCGGCTTTTCAAGTTCTCTCGCACCTTTTGCATTTTGAAACCATATTTTCTTCCTTCTCTAACACAGACCGTCTGAACAGGTGATTGTGGGGAGCTTCCTACCGAACAGTCTGAAGCAGCATCAGAGGAGGATGGGCCTGCAGCCGCAACCATCTGCCATTCCAGCGCCGCCGGAGGCTGAGGCCCCTCCGCCGGTGCTCACAGCTGCAATGCCCATCTCTCAGGCGGCTCCCGGCAATGGTCGCCATGGGCCTCCGGTACCCATGGCGCCCCTGCAAGTCCATGCCAATGTGGAGCACACTGCAACCACCGGCCCCATGAACCTGAACTCAAGCTCCGCCGGCTTCACCATGGTCGGCTGGCCTGTTGGCGCACAACCCATGGGTCACAGGCCTTCCCCTGATATCAACCTTTGCTTGACTCCCCAGGAGTAGAATTGGCTGCCGTTTTGTTTTGGTCTCCTCATCACTGACACATTTTGCAGGGCGTTGACTGGGTTCTATCCTAATCAGCTAGATCAGCAGTCCAGTTGGGGGAGAAGCTAGGCTAGAGTGAGGACAATTTAGCCCTAATCTGATAGAGTGATAGGTGATGTTCTTACGTGATCCTTAATTAGCAGAGACTTTTCAATTTGTTCTGGGCTGTTCATTGTGATTTCTGCCATTGCTGTAACGGTTACTTGTAGTACTTTTAATCAGTGGTTACCTTCCAAGTCCATGTCTGAACGTAGTCTGTGGCCTGTTTCCAGAGTCACTGCCTTCTGTTGACGTGTGTTACTTTTGATTTCGAGTAGTGCAATTTGCATAAATTTTGAATTTGCATCTGCACTTAGGGCCTGTTTCTAGAGTCACTGCCTCCTGTTGACGTGTGTTACTTTCGAGTAGTGCAATTTGCATAAAATTTGAATTTGTATATGCATATCGAGAAGGGAAAGACCTAGAAATAGACATGAGTCATGGGGCCACAAGTTAGTGACATGTGTGTCATTTATACAACGTTGTTGTGGGCTTGTGGTTCTATCCATAAAACAGCAATTTCTTAAATTAAATTTGCTGGACCGGCAAAAATATTTATCCTCCAATATTTGTTTGGGGAAGCTTAAGTCTCCAGCATATTGGTATACACAATTGCACATTTTATTCTTGTTTTTAGAACAGAGGCATAAGATGTGCTCGGCTTTAAATTAATAAATCACGAAACATGCAAAGTAGTCAAATGTTCTTACAGATGACATCTACTCCCTTCGTTCCGAATTACTTGTCGCAGGTATGGATGTATCTAGATGTATTTTAGTTCTAGATGCATCCATTTCTGCGACGAGTAATTTGGAACGGAGGGAGTAACATAGTAGCAAGCGAATAGAATTGCGGAGTCAAAGAGGCGGCTAGGCTCCTTCATGTCATAAAAGATGTACTCCCTCCGTAAAGAATATAAGAGCATTTAGATCTCTCTCAAAACAGGCGTTTGCCCCGCCTTATAGATAAAGCACCAACTGAAGAAGAACACGACCGAACGATACAAAATGGTGAGGTAGCCCTCTTACAAAGCCGATCTTGAGATATCCAGCACACGCAGAACACACACGCGACTATGCTACCAGCAACGAACACCGGAAGAACGAAACATCCCCATGCTATGACCTAACACGCCTGAGCTCCACGACAACGCTCTCAAGAGGGAAAATGGCGCAGAGCGTCGCCGCCGCCGACTCCACACCAGAACGGGTCTTCACCTGGAGCCCTAACACGGAGAGAAGAACCACAACGACGTCTTCAAGAAGATGACGGCACCCTCGTGTGTCGTCGGCAGCGACGATGAGGCACGGAGCTTTTGCCCGGCAACTCACCCGAGCCACTACGAGGCCATGATGTCTACTACACAATCTTCTTCTTGTAGACTCGTGTTGGGCCTCCAAGCGCAGAGTTTTGTAGGATAGTAGCAATTTTCCCTCAAATGGATGACCTAAGGTTTATCAATCCGTGGGGAGCGTAGGATGAAGGGATGAAGATGGTCTCTCTCAAACAACCCTGCAACCAAATAACAAAGAGTCTCTTGTGTCCCCAACACACCCAATACAATGGTAAATTATATAGGTGCGCTAGTTCGGCGAAGAGATGGTGATACAAGTGTAATATGGATAGTAGATATGAGTTTTTGTAATCTGAAAATATAAAAACAGCAAGGTAGCAAGTAACAAAAGTGAGTAAAAACGGTATTGCAATGCCTGAAAACAAGGCCTAGGATTCATACTTTCACTACTGCAAAGTGTCTCAACAATGATAACATAATTGAATCATATAACAATCCCTCAACGTGCAACAAAGAATCACTCCAAAGTTTCTATCGGAGAACGTAGGACGAAAACATGCATCAACCCCTATGCATAGATTTCCCCAATGTCACCTCGGGAATCCGCGAGTTGAGTGCCAAAACATACATCAAGTGAATCAATAGAACATCCCATTGCCACCACATATATCCCATCGCAAGACATACATCAAGTGTTCTCAAATCCAATACTCAATCCAACATAATGAAACCTCAAAGAGCAAGACTCAATTCATCACAAGAAGGTAGAGGGGGAAGAACACCATATGATCCAACTATAATAACAAAGCTCACGATACATCAAGATCGTGCCAAATCAAGAACACGAGGGAAAGAGATCAAACACATAGCTACTGGTACATACCCTCAGCCCCGAGGGTGAACTACTCCCTCCTTGTCATGAAGACCGCCGGGATGATGAAGATGGCCTCCGGTGATGGTTTCCCCCTCCGGCAGGGTGCCGGAACGGGCTCCTGATTGGTTTTCGTGGCTACAGAGGCTTGCGGCGGCGGAACTTCCGATCTAGGGTTCTTTTCGGAGGTTTCTATATTTATAAGAATTTTTGGCGTCGGAAACAAGTCAAGGAGGTGCCCAAGGGGCCCACAAGCCCTCAAGGCGCGCCCTGGGGGGTAGGGCGCGCCCCCTGGCTTGTGGACTCCTCGGAACTCTTCTGGTCCAGCTCCGGTGCTTCGGAGGTCTCTTTTGGTTCATAAAAAATCACCGTAAATTTTCAGCCCATTCCGAGAACTTTCATTTCTGCACAAAAAAACGACACCACGGTAGTTCTGCTGAAAACAGTGTCAGTCCGGGTTAGTTCAAATAAAATTATACCAAAACCATATAAAATTGTTGCAAACATGGCATGAATACTTCATAAATTATAGATACGTTGGAGACGTATCAGCATCCCCAAGCTTAATTCATGCTCGTCCTCGAGTAGGTAAATGATAAAAGAAAGAATTTATGAAGTGTGAATGCTAGCTAACATATTTATCAATGTAATCTTCTTTATTGTGGCATGAATGTTCAGATCCATAAGATTCAAAACAAAAGTTTAATATTGACATAAAAACAATAATACTTCAAGCATACTAATAAAGCAATCATGTCTTCTCAAAATAACATGGCCAAAGAAAGTTATCCCTACAAAAACATATAGTCTGGCTATGCTCTATCTTCATCACACAAAATATTTCATTACGCACAACCCCGATGACAAGCCAAGCAATTGTTTCATACTTTTAATGTTCTCAAGCTTTTTCAACTTTCACGCAATACATGAGCGTGAGCCATGGATATAACACTATAAGTGGAATAGAGTATGGTGGAGGTTGTGAGGAGAAGACTAAAAGGAGAAAGTCTCACATCAACTAGGCAAATTAATGGGCTATGGAGATGCCCATCAATTGATATCGATGCAAGTGAGTAGAGATTGCCATGCAACGGATGCACTAGAGCTATAAGTGTATGAAAGCTCAAAATGAAAACTAAGTGGGTGTGCCTCCAGCTTGCTTGCTCACGAAGACCTAGGGCAATTTGAGGAAGTCCATCATTGGAATATACAAGCCAAGTTCTATAATGAAAAATTCCCACTAGTATATGAAAGTGACAAAATAGGAGACTCTCTATCATGAAGAACATGGTACTATTTTGAAGCACAAGTGTGGAAAAAGGATAGTAACATTGTCCCTTCTCTCTTTTTCTCTCATTTTTTTTCATTTTTTCATTTGGGCTTCTTTGGCCTCTTTTTTTTTATTTGGCCTTATTTGGCCTCTTTTTTTTAGTCCGGAGTCTCGTCCCAACTTGTGAGGGAATCATAGCTTCCATCATCCTTTCCTCACATGGGACAATGCTCTAATAATGATGATCATCACACTTTTATTTACTTACAACTCAAGAATTATAACTTGATACTAGAACAAAATATGACTCTATATGAATGCCTCCGGCGGTGTACCAGGATGTGCAATGATCAAGAGTGACATGTATAAAAAATATGAACGGTGGCAAAGCCACAAATACTATGCCAACTACATGATCATGCAAAGCAATATGACAATGATGGTGCGTGTCATAATAAAATGGAACGGTGGAAGTTGCATGGAAATATATCTAGGAATGGCTATGGAAATGCCATAATAGGTAGGTATGGTGGCTGTTTTGAGGAAGGTATATGGTGGGTTTAATGCATCGGCGAAAGTTGTGCGGTACTAGAGAGGCTAGTGATGGTGGAAGGGTGAGAGTGCGTATAATCCATGGACTCAACATTAGTCATAAAGAACTCACATACTTATTGCAAAAATTTATTAGCTATCGAAACAAAGTACTACACGCATGCTCCTAGGGGGATAGATTGGTAGGAAAAGACCATCGCTCGTCCCCGACCGCCACTCATAAGGAAGACAATCAAAAAATAAATCATGCTCCGACTTCATCACATAACGGTTCACCATACGTGCATGCTACGGGAATCACAAACTTTAACACAAGTATTTCTACCAATCCACAATTACTCACTAGCATGACTTTAATATCGCCATCTTTATATCTCAAAACAAATGAAAGGAATCAAACTTCTCATAGTATTCAACACTCTTTATATGAAAGTTTTTATTATATCCCTCTTGGATGCCCATCATATTAGGACTAAATTCATAACCTAAACAAATTACCATGCTGTTTAGAGACTCTCAAAATAATATAAGTGAAGCATGAGAGTTCATCAATTTCTTCAAAATAAAACTACCGCCGTGCTCTAAAAAGATATAAGTGAAGCACTTGAGCAACTACCTAGCTCAAAAGATTTAATGAAGCACATAGGATATTCTAATAAATTCATGATTAATGTGTGTCCCTCTGAAAAGGTATGTCCAACAAGGATGATTGTGGCAAACTAAAAAGCAAAGACTCATATCATACAAGACGCTCCAAGCAAAACACATATCGTGTGGTGAATAAAAATATAGCCTCCAGTAAATTTACCGATGGATTAAAGACGAAAGAGGGGATGCCATCCGGGGCATCCCCAAGCTTAGATGCTTGGTTGTCCTTGAATATTACCTTGGGGTGCCTTGGGCATCCCCAAGCTTAGGCTCTTGCCACTCCTTATTCCATAAATCATCAAATCTTTACCCAAAACTTAAAAACTTCACAACACAAAACTCAACAGAAAACTCATAAGATCCATTAGTATAATAAAACAAATCATTCACTTTGGTACTGTCAAGACAAGATTCATAATTTTTATCACATGATGACTACTGTACCCTATCATTTCTATAATTTATATTAAGCAATATAAGCCATAGAAACTAGAAAACAAGCAAAGTATGCATCGAAAACAGAATCTGTCAAAAACAGAACAGTCTGTAAAGATCTGAATTGTGCTCATACTTCTGTTACTCCAAAATTTATGAAAAATTAGGACAACATAGAAAATTTGTATATAAATCCTCTTTAAATAAATTCAGAGTTTTTTCACGTTCCAGTGAATTTTAACAATTCTGTTACTGGACACAAAAGTTTCTGTTTTTGCACAGAATCAAATCAACTATCAACGACACTATCCCAAAGGCTTTACTTGGCACTTTATTCAACCAAAAGCTATAAAACATGATTACTACAGTATCTTAATCATGTGAAAACACAAAAACAGTAGGGTTAAATATTGGGTTGTCTCCCAACAAGCGCTTTTCTTTAATGCCTTTTTAGCTAGGCATGATGATTTCAATGATGCTCACATAAAAGATAAGAATGAAACATAATGGGAGCATCATGAAGAATATGACTAGAACATTTAAGCCTAACCCACTTCCTATGCATAGGGATTTTGTGAGCAAACAACTTATGGTAACAACAATCAACTAGCATAGGAAGGAAAAACAAGCATAACTTCAAAACTTTCAATACATACAGAGGAAACTTGATATTATTGTAATATGTAGAAGCATATGTTCCTCCCTCATAATAATTTTCAGTAGCATCATGAATGAATTCAACAATATAACCATCACATAAAGCATTATTTTCATGATCCACATGCATAATTTTTTTATTACTCTCCACATAAGCAAATTTATTCTCATGGATAGTAGTGGGAGCAAACTCAACAAAATAACTATCATGTGAGGCATAATCCAATTGAAAATTAAAATCATGATGACAAGTTTCATGGTTATCATTATTCTTTATAGCATATATGTCATCACAATAATCATCATAGATAGCAACTTTGTTCTCATAATCAATTTGAACCTCTTCCAAAATAGTGGATTCATCACTAAATAAAGTCATGACCTCTCCAAATCCACTTTTATCAATATTGTGAAAAGATTCAACACCCTCCAAAATAGTGGGATCATTATTTCCTAGAGTTGACACTCTTCCAAACCCACTTTCATCAATATAATCATCATAAATAGGAGGCATGCTATCATCATAATAAATTTGCTCATCAAAACTTGGGGGACTAAAAATATCATCTTTATCAAACATAGCATCCCCAAGCCTATGGCTTTGCATATCATTAGCATCATGGATATTCAAAGAATTCATACTAACAACATTGCAATCACTCATCATTCAAAGATTTTATGCAAAACATTTTATTGAATTCTTCTTCTATCAATTGAGCACAATTTCCTTTCCATCATTTTCACGAAAGACATTATAGAGATGAATAATATGAGGCAACCTCAATTCCATTTTTTTGTAATTTTCTTTTATAAACTAAACTAGTGATAAAACAATAAACTAAAAGATTCAATTGCAAGATCTAAAGATATACATTCAAGCACTCACCTCTGCGGCAATGGCGCGAGAAAAGAGCTTGATGTCTACTACGCAACCTTCTTCTTGTAGACTCGTGTTGGGCCTCCAAGCGCAGAGTTTTGTAGGACAGTAACAATTTTCCCTCAAGTGGATGACCTAAGGTTTATCAATCCGTGGGAGGCGTAGGATGAAGATGGTCTCTCTCAAACAACCCTGCAACCAAATTGAAGGAAATATGCCCTAGAGGCAATAATAAAGTTGTTATTTTATATTTCCTTATTCATGATAAAGGTTTATTATTCATGCTAGAATTGTATTTATCGGAAACTTAAATACATGTGTGAATACATAAACAAATACCGTGTCCCTAGTGAGCCTCTACTAGACTAGCTCGTTGATCAAAGATGGTTAAGGTTTCCTAACCATGGACATGTGTTGTCATTTGATAACGGGATCACGTCATTAGGAGAATGATGTGATGGGCAAGACCCATCCGTTAGCTTAGCATAATGATCGTTCAGTTTTATTGCTATTGCTTTCTTCATGTCAAATACTTATTCCTTCGACTATGAGATTATG
The DNA here is from genome assembly GCA_011799875.1 of Thinopyrum elongatum. Classification (NCBI taxonomy): domain Eukaryota; kingdom Viridiplantae; phylum Streptophyta; class Magnoliopsida; order Poales; family Poaceae; genus Thinopyrum; species Thinopyrum elongatum. Next base: position 218,323,646 of record CM022301.1, on the reverse strand, counting down.
CAACTCCCGGACACCGGAGGAATACCTTTTGTGCTATCAAACGTCACAACGTAACTGGGTGATCATAAATATGCTCTACAGGTATCTCCAAAGGTGTTTGTTGAGTTGGCATAGATCAAGATTAGGATTTGTCACTCCGAGTATCGGAGAGGTATCTCTGGGCCCTCTCGGTAATACACATCATAAGCTTGCAAGCAAATGACTAAGGAGTTAGTCACGAGGTGATGTATTACGAAACGAGTAAAGAGACTTGCCGGTAACGAGATTGAACTAGGTATGAAGATACTGATGATTGAATCTCGGGCAAGTAACATACCGATGGACAAAGGGAATTACGTATGTTGTCATAACGGTTCGACCGATAAAGATCTTCGTAGAATATGTAGGAGCCAATACGGGCATCCAGGTTCCGCTATTGGTTATTAACCGGAGAGGTGTCTCGGTCATGTCTACATAGTTCTCGAACCCGTAGGGTCTGCACGCTAACGTTCGATGACGATATAGTATTATATGAGTTATGTGATTTGGTGACCGAATGTTGTTCGAAGTCCCGGATGAGATCACGGACATGACGAGGAGTCTCGAAATGGTCGAGAGGTAAAGATTGATATATATGACGATGGTATTCGGACACCGGAAGTGTTTCGGGGGGTACCGGGTACTTATCACCGGAAGGGGTTCCGGGCACCCCCGGCAAAAGATATGGGCATTATGGGCCAAGAGGGGAAACACACCAGCCACAAGGGGCTGGTGCGCCCCCCATATGGGCCGGCCTAAGGAGGAGAAGGAAAGGGGAGAAGGGAAAGGTAAGTGTGGATTAGGATTCCCACTTCCTTCCCTCTCCCCCCCCCCCCCTCTTTCCTTCCCCCTCCGACAAACATGGCGGGGGGGGGGGCGGCCAAGGGCAGGAGCCCAAGTAGGATTCGGACCTACTTGGGGCGCCCCTTGGCCTCTTCCCTCTCCCTCCCACCTATATATATGAGGAGGGGGGCGCCTAGCACACCCTAGACAATTGCCTAGCCGTGTGCGGCGCCCCCTCCACCGTTTACACCCCCGGTCATATTTTCGTAGTGCTTAGGCAAAGCCCTGCGGAGATCACTTCACCATCACTGTCACCACACCGTCGTGCTGATGGAACTCATCTACTACCTCGACGTCTTGCTGGATCAAGAAGGTGAGGGACGTCACCGAGCTGAACATGTGCAGAACACGGAGGTGCCGTGCGTTCGGTACTTGATCGATTGAAGCGCGAAGAAGTTCGACTACATCAACCGCGTTGCGAAACGCTTCCGCTTACGGTCTACGAGGGTACGTAGACACACTCTCCCCCTCGTTGCTATGCATCTCCATGGATAGATCATTGCGTGTGCGTAGATTTTTTTTGTTTTCCATGCAACGATTCCCAATAGTGGCATCATGAGCCAGGTCTATGCGTAGATGATATGCACGAGTAGAACACAAAGAAGTTGTGGGTGGTGATGTTGATACTGCTTACCACCAACATCTTATTTTGATTCAGCGGCATTGTGGGATGAAGCGGCCCGGACCAACCTTACATGTCCACGCACATGAGACTGGTTCCACCGACTGACATGCAACTAGTTTTGCATAAAGGTGGCTGGCGGGTGTCTGTTTATCCTACTTTAGTTGAATCGAATTTGACTGCGGCCGGTCCTTGAAGAAGGTTAAAACAGCAAACTTGATAAATCACCGTTGTGGTTTTTGCCTAGGTAAGAACGGTTCTTGCTAGAAACCCGTAGCAGCCACGTAAAACTTGCAACAACAAAGTAGAGGACGTCTAACTTGTTTTTGCAGGGTATGTTGTGATGTGATATGGTCAAGACATGATGTGATATACGTTATTGTATGAGATGATCATGTTTTATAATTTATCGGCAACCGGCAGGAGCCTTATGGTTGTCTCTTTATTGTATGAAATGCAAACGCCATGTAATTGCTTTACTTTATCGCTATGCGTTAGCAATAGTTGTAGAAGCAATAGTTGGCGAGACGACCACGACGCAACGATGGAGATCAAGGTGTCGAGCCGGTGACGATGGCGATCATGACAATGCATTGGAGATGGAGATCAAAAGCACGAGATGATGATGGCCATATCATGTCACATATTTTGATTGCATGTGATGTTTATCTTTTTATGCTTCTTATTTTGCTTAGAACTGCGGTAGCATTATAAGATGATCCCTTCACTAAATTTCAAGATATAAGTGTTCTCCCTGAGTATGCACCGTTGCGAAAGTTCGTCGTTTCGAGACACCGCCTGATGATCGGGTGTGATAGACTCTACGTTCACATACAACGGGTGTAAGACAGTTTTGCACATGCAAAATACTTGGGTTAAACTTGACGAGCCTAGCATGTACAGACATGGTCTCGGAACACTGGAGACTGAAAGGTCGAACGTGAGTCATATAGTAGATCTGATCAACATAGAGATGTTCACCATTGATGACTACCCCATCTCACGTGATGATCGGACATGGGTTAGTTGATTTGGATCACGTATCACTTAGATAACTTGAGGGATGTTTATTTAAGTGGGAGTTCATTAGTAATTTGATTAATTGAACTTAATTTATCATGAACTTAGTCCTGATAGTATTTGCAAATCTATGTTGTAGATAGCTCATGATGTAGCTCCCCTGTTTTTTGATATGTTCCTAGAGAAAACTAAGTTGAAAGATGATGGTAGCAATAATACGGACTGGGTCCGTGATCTGAGGATTATCCTCATTGCTGCACAGAAGAATTATGTCCTTGATACACCACTAGGTGACATACCTATTGCAGGAGCACATGCAGATGTTATGAATGTTTGGCAAGCTCGATATGATGACTACTTAATAGTTTAGTGCGCCATGCTTTACGGCTTAGAACCGGGACTTCAAAAATGTTTCGAACGCCACGGAGCATATGAGATGTTCCAAGAGCTGAAATTGGTATTTCAGACTCATGCCCGTGTCGAGAGGTATGAGACATCTGACAAGTACTTTGCCTACAAGATGGAGGAGAATAGCTCAGCCAGTGAGCATGTTCTCAGAATGTCTGGGTACTACAATCGCTTGAATCAAGTGGGAGTTAATCTTCCAGATAAGATAGTGATTGACAGAGTTCTCTAGTCACTATCACCAAGCTACTAGAACTTCGTGATAAACTATAATATGCAAGGGATGATGAAAACGATTCCCGAGCTCTTCGCGATGCGAAAATCGGCAAAGGTAGAAATCAAGAAAGAGCATCAAGTGTTGATGGTTAACAAGACCACTAGTTTCAACAAAAAGGGCAAAGGAAAGAAAGGGAACTTCAAGAAGAATGGAAAGCAAGTTGCCACTCCCGAGAAGAAGCCCAAAGCTGGACCCAAGCATGAAACTGAGTGCTTCTACTGCAAAGGAAATGGTCACTGGAAGCGGAACTATCCCAAATGCTTGGCGGATAAGAAGGATGGCAAAGTGAACAAAGGTATATTTGATATACAAGTTATTGATGTGTACCTTACTAGTGTTCATAGTAGCCCCTGGGTATTTGATACCGGTTCAGTTGCTAAGATTAGTAACTCGAAACAGGAGTTGCAGAATAAACAGAGACTAGTTAAGGGCGAGGTGACGATGTGTGTTGGAATTAATTCCAAGGTTGATACGATCACCATCGCACACTCACTCTACCTTCGAGATTAGTGTTGAACCTAAATAAATGTTATTTGGTGTTTGCGTTGAGCATGAATATGATTAGATCATGTTTTTTTGCAATACGGTTATTCATTTAAGTCAGAGAATAATTGTTGTTCTGCTTACATGAATAAAACCTTCTATGGTCATACACCAAATGTAAATGGTTTATTGAATCTCGATCATAGTGATACACATATTCATAATATTGATGCCAAAAGATGCAAAGTTGATAATGATAGTGCAACATATTTGTGGCACTGCCGTTTAGGTCATATTGGTGTAAAGCGCATGAAGAAACTCCATGCAGATGGACTTTTGGAAACACTTGATTATGAATCATTTGATACTTGCGAACCATGCCTCATGGGCAAGATGACTAAAACTCCGTTCTCCGGAACAATGGAGCGAGCTTATGACTTATTGGAAATAATACATACCGATGTATGTGGTCCGATGAGTGTTGAGGCACGTGGCGGGTATCATTATTTTCTGACCTTCACAGATGATTTGAGTAGGTATGGGTATGTCTACTTGATGAAACACAAGTCTGAAACATTTGAAAGGTTCAAAGAATTTCAGAGTGAAGTGGAGAATCATCGTAACAAGAAAATAAAGTTTCTATGATCCGATCGCGAAGGCGAATATTTGAGTTATGATTTTGGCCTTCATTTAAAACAATGTGGAATTGTTTCACAACTCACGCCACCTGGAACACCACAGCGTAATGGTGTGTCCGAACGTCGTAACCGTACTTTATTAGATATAGTGCATTCTATGATGTCTCTTACCGATTTACCACTATCGTATTGGGGTTATGCATGAGAGACAGCTGCATTCATGTTAAATAGGGCACCGTCTAAATCCGTTGAGACGACACCGTATGAACTGTGGTTTGGCAAGAAACCTAAGCTGTCGTTTCTTAAAGTTTGGGGATGCAGCGCTTATGTCAAAAGGCTTCAGCCTGATAAGCTCGAACCTAAATCAGAGAAGTGCGTCTTCATAGGATACCCTAAAGAAACTATTGGGTACACACCTTCTACCACAGATCCGAAGGCAAGATCTTTGTTGCTAAGTTTGGGTCCTTTCTAGAGAAGGAGTTTCTCTCGAAAGAAGTGAGTGGGAGGAAAGTAGAACTTGATGAGGTAATTGTACCTTCTCTTGAATTGGAGAGTAGCACATCACAGAAAACAGTTCCCGTGATGCCTACACCAACCAGAGAGGAAGCTAATGATGATGATCATGAAACTTCAGATCAAGTTACTACAGAACTTCCTAGGTCGGCCAGAACACGTTCCGCACCAGAGTGGTACGGTAATCCTGTCCTGGAAGTCATGTTAAAAGACCATGGCAAACCTATGAACTATGAAGAAGCTAGGATGAGCCCAGATTCCGATAGATGGCTTGAGGCCATGAAATCTGAGATAGGATTCATGTATGAGAACAAAGTGTGGACTTTGGTGGACTTGCCAGATGATCGGCAAGCCATTGAGAATAAATGGATCTTCAAGAAGAGGACTGACGCTAATAGTAATGTCACTATCTACAAAGCTCGACTTGTCGCAAAAGGTTTTCGACAAGTTCAAGGGGTTGACTACGATGAGACTTTCTCACCCGTAGCGATGCTTAAGTCCGTCTGAATCATGTTAGCAATTGCCACATTTTATGATTATGAAATCTGGCAAATGGACGTCAAAACTGCATTCCTTAATTGATTTCTTAAAGAAGAGTTGTATATGATACAACCAGAAGGTTTTTTCGATCCTAAAGGTGCTAGCAAAGTGTGCAAGCTCCAGCGATCCATCTATGGACTGGTGCAAGCATCTCCGAGTTGGAATATACGCTTTGATGAAGTGGTCAAAGCACATGGTTTTATACAGACTTACGGTAAAGCCTGTATTTACAAGAAAGTGAGTGGGAGCTCTGTAGCATTTCTGGTATTATATGTGGATGACATATTATTGATTGGAAATGATATAGAATTTCTGGATAGCATAAAAGGATACTTGAATTAGAATTTTTTTCAATGAAAGGCCTCGGTGAAGCTACTTATATATTAGGCATCAAGATCTATAGGGATAGATCGAGACGCTTAATAGGACTTTCACAAAGCACATACCTTGACAAAGTTTTGAAGAAGTTCATAATGGATCAGTCAAAGAAAGGGTTCTTGCCTGTGTTGCAAGGTGTGAAGTTGAGTAAGACTCAAAGCCCGACCACGACAGAAGATAGAGAGAGAATGAAAGTCATTCCCTATGCCTCAGCCATAGGCTCTATAAAGTATGCCATGCTGTGTACCAGACCTGTTGTGTACCTTGCCATGAGTTTGGCAAGGGGGTACAATAGTGATCCAGGAGTAGATGATACGTCTCCAACGTATCTATAATTTATGAAGTATTCATGCTGCTATATCATCATTCTTGGATGTTTTACAATCATTTTATAGCAACTTTATATCATTTTTTGGGAATAACCTATTGACCCAGTGCCCAGTGCCAGTTGCTGTTTTTTGGTTGTTTTTTACATTGCAGGAAATCAATATCAAACGGAGTCCAAACACCGCGAAACTTTTTGTGGATTTTTTATGGACCAGAAGACATCCAATGGGCCAGAGCAGCACCTGGGGGGTGCCCTGAGGGGGGCACAACCCACCAGGGCACGCTTGGGCCCCCAGGCGCGCCCCTGTGGGTTGTGCCCACCTCGGTGGCCTCCCGTACCCCCTCTTCGCCCTATAAATCGTCAAATATTCCAAAAACCCTCAGGGTAGCCCTAGATCAGAAGTTCCGCCGCCGCAAGGCCTCTGTATCCACGAGATCCAATCTAGACCCCATTCCGGCACCCTGCCGGAGGGGGAGATCATCACCGGTGGCCATCTTCATCATCCCGGCGGCCACCACAATGAGGAGGGAGTAGTCCACCCTCGGGGCTGAGGGTTTGTACCAGTAGCTATGTGTTTAATCTCTCTCTCTCGTGTTCTTGAGATGTCACGATCTTGATGTATCGTGGGCTTTGTTAATATAGTCGGATCATATGGTGTTTTCCCCTCTCTATCTTGTTGTGATGAATTGAGTTTTCCCTTTGAGATTTCGTTTTATCGGATTGAATACTTTTATGGATTTGAGAACACTTTATGTATGTCTTGCTATGAATACCCGTGGTGACAATGGGGTATCGTATTGATTCACTTGATATATGTTTTGGCACTCAACTCACGGATTCCCGAGGTGACATTGGGGTAATCTATGCATAGGGGTTGATGCACGTTCTTGTCTTTGTTTCTTCGGTAGAAATCTTGGGGCACTCTTTGAGGTTCTTTGTGTTGGATTGAGTATTATGAATCTGAAATTATTTGGTGTTATTTTAGTACGAACTCTTGGATAGATCGATCGGAAAGAATAGCTTCGAGGTGGTTTCGTACCCTACAAACAATTTCTTCTTATGTTCTCCGCTAGATAGGAACTTTGGAGTGATTCTTCATCGCACTTTGAGGGATGGTTATATGATCCAATTATATTAGCATTGTTGAGAGATTGCACTAGCGAAAGTACGGACCCTAGGCCTCATTTTCAAGCATTGCAATACCGTTTGTGCTCCGTTTTATCAATTACTACCTTGCTGTATTTATTTATTCAGATTATAAAAATATATTTCTACCATCCATATTACACTTTTATCACCATCTCTTCGCCGAACTAGTGCACCTATACAATTTGCCATTGTATTGGGTGTGTTGGGGACACAAGAGATTTCTTGTATTTGGTTGCAGGGTTGTTTGAGAGAGACCATCTTCATCCTACGCCTCCCACGGATTGATAAACCTTAGGTCATCCACTTGAGGGAAAATTGCTACTGTCCTACAAAACTCTGCGCTTGGAGGCCCAACACGAGTCTACAAGAATAAAGTTGCGTAGTAGACATCAGTAGATCACTAGACAGCGGTAAAAAATTATCCTTAGGTACCTAAAGAGGACTAAGGAAATGTTTCTCGGTTATGGAGGTGATAAAGAGTTCATCGTAAAGAGTTACGTTGATGCAAGCTTTAACACTAATCCAGATGACTCTGAGTCTCAATTTGGATACGTATTGAAAGTGGGAGCAATTAGCTAGAGTAGCTCCATGCAGAGCATTGTTGACATAGAAATTTGCAAATATACATACGGATCTGAATGTGGCAGACCCGTTGACTAAACTTCTCTCACAAGCAAAACATGATCACTCCTTAGTACTCTTTGTGTGTTAATCACATGGCGATGTGAACTAGAATATTGACTCTAGTAAACTCTTTGGGTGTTGGTCACATGGCGATGTGAACTATGGGTGTTAAATCACATGGTGATGTGAACTAGATTATTGACTCTAGTGCAAGTGGGAGACTGAAGGAAATATGCCCTAGAGGCAATAATAAAGTTGTTATTTTATATTTCCTTATTCATGATAAAGGTTTATTATTCATGCTAGAATTGTATTGATCGAAAACTTAAATACATATGTGAATACATAAACAAATACCGTGTTCCTAGTGAGCCTCTACTAGACTAGCTCGTTGATCAAAGATGGTTAAGGTTTCCTAACCATGGACATGTGTTGTCATTTGATAATGGGATCACATCATTAGGAGAATGATGTGATGGACAAGACCCATCCGTTAGCTTAGCATAATGATCGTTCAGTTTTATTGCTATTGCTTTCTTCATGTCAAATACTTATTCCTTTGACTATGAGATTATGCAACTCCCGGATACCGGAGGAATACCTTGTTTGCTATCAAACGTCACAATGTAACTGGGTGATCATAAAGATGCTCTACAGGTATCTCTGAAGGTGTTTGTTGAGTTGGCATAGATCGAGATTAGGATTTGTCACTCTGAGTATCAGAGAGGTATCTCTGGGCCCTCTCGGTAATAAACATCATAAGCTTGCAAGCAAATGACTAAGGAGTTAGTCATGAGATGATGTATTACGGAATGAGTAAAGAGGCTTGCCGGTAACGAGATTGAACTAGGTATGAAGATACCGACGATCGAATCTCGGGCAAGTAACATACCGATGGACAAAGGGAATTACGTATGTTGTCATAACGGTTCGACCGATAAAGATCTTCGTAGAATATGTAGGAGCCAATATGGGCATCCAGGTTCCGCTATTGGTTATTGACCGGAGAGGTGTCTCGGTCATGTCTACATAGTTCTCGAACCCATAGGGTCCGCACGCTTAACGTTCGATGACGATATAGTATAATATGAGTTATGTGATTTGGTGACCGAATGTTGTTCGGAATCCAGGATGAGATCACGGACATGACGAGGAGTCTCAAAATGGTCGAGAGGTAAAGATTGATATATATGACGATGGTATTCGGACACCGGAAGTGTTTCGGGGGGTACCGGGTACTTATCACCGAAAGGGGTTCCAGGCACCCCCGGCAAAAGATATGGACCTTATGGGCCAAGAGGGGAAATGCACCAGCTACAAGGGGCTGGTGCTCCCCCCATATGGGCCGGCCTAAGGAGGAGAAGGAAAGGGGAGAAGGGAAAGGTAAGTGTGGATTAGGATTCCCACTTCCTTCCCTCTCCCCCCGTCTTTCCTTCCCCCTCCGACAAACATGGCAGGGGGGGCGCGGCCAAGGGCAGGAGCCCAAGTAGGATTCGGACCTACTTGGGGTGCCCCTTGGCCTCTCCCCTCTCCCTCCCACCTATATATATGAGGAGGGGGGCGCCTAGCACACCCCAGACAATTGCCTAGCCGTGTGCGGCGCCCCTCTCCACCGTTTACACCCCAGGTCATATTTTCGTAGTGCTTAGGCGTAGCCCTGCGGAGATCACTTCACCATCACCGTCACCACGCCGTCGTGCTGACGGAACTCATCTACTACCTCGACATCTTGCTGGATCAAGAAGGTGAGGGACGTCACCGAGCTGAACGTGTGCAGAACGCGGAGTTGCCGTGCGTTCGGTACTTGATCGGTTGAAGCGCGAAGAAGTTCGACTACATCAACCGTGTTGTGAAACGCTTCCGCGTACGGTCTACGAAGGTATGTAGACACACTCTCCCCCTTGTTGCTATGCATCTCCATGGATAGATCATTGCGTGTGCGTAGAATTTTTTTTGTTACCATGCAACGATTCCCAACACAAATAACAAAGAGTCTCTTGTGTCCCCAACACACCCAATACAATGGTAAATTGTATAGGTGCACTAGTTCGGCAAAGAGATGGTGATACAAGTGTAATATGGATAGTAGATATGGGTTTTTGTAATCTGAAAATATAAAAACAGCAAGGTAGCAAGTAACAAAAGTGAGTAAAAACGGCATTGCAATGCCTGAAAACAAGGCCTAGGGTTCATACTTTCACTACTGCAAAGTCTCTCAACAATGATAACATAATTGAATCATATAACAATCCCTCAACGTGCAACAAAGAATCACTCCAAAGTTTCTATCGGATAACGTAGGACGAAAACGTGCATCATCCCCTATGCATAGATTACCCCAATGTCACCTCAGGAATCCGTGAGTTGAGTGTCAAAACATACATCAAGTGAATCAATAGAACATCCCATTGTCACCACAGATATCCCATTGCAAGTCATACATCAAGTGTTCTCAAATCCAATACTCAATCCAACATAATGAAACCTCAAAGAGCAAGACTCAATTCATCACAAGAAGGTAGAGGGGGAAGAACACCATATGATCCAACTATAATAACAAAGCTCGCGATACATCAAGATTGTGCCAAATCAAGAACATGAGAGAGAGAGAGATCAAACACATAGCTACTGGTACATACCCTTAGCCCCGAGGGTGAACTACTCCCTCCTCATCATGGAGACTGCCGGGATGATGAAGATAGCCTCCGGTGATGGTTTCCCCCTCTGGCAGGGTGCCGGAACGGGCTCCCGATTGGTTTTTTGTGGCTACAGAGGCTTGCGGCGGCGAAACTTCCGATCTAGGGTTCTTTTCGGAGGTTTCTATATTTATAAGAATTTTTGGCGTCGGAAACAAGTCAAGGAGGTGCCCGAGGGACCCACAAGCCCTCAAGGTGCGCCCCCTGGCTTGTGGAATCCTTCTTCTGGTCCAGCTCCAGTGCTTCGGGGGTCTCTTTTGGTCCATAAAAAATCATCGTAAATTTTCAGCCCATTCCGAGAACTTTTATTTCTGCACAAAAAAACGACACCACGGTAGTTCTGCTGAAAACAGCGTCAGTCCGGGTTAGTTCAAATAAAATCATACCAAAACCATATAAAATTGTTGCAAACATGGCATGAATACTTCAGAAATTATAGATACGTTGGAGACGTATCAGGCCACCAGGAGGAAGGCGACGATGACAGAACCCCAGATCCAGATCGAGACGGCGCCCATCCAGGGGATGAGGCACGTCCGAGCTACCCGACGCAGCACATGTCGTTGCCTACACAACCGGGGAGTGAAGCCACCACCACCTCAATGGTGCCCGCTGAAGAGCAACCATGCGGACCACCATTCGGGGCCCGGCATCCCTGTCGCTAGATACCGTGTGCCGCACCCATCACAACGCACTCAACCACGGTATAAGTCCTCGGGTCTGGGTAGGCGCCTCCACCATAGGAGGCACCCACACCTGCATCCCCAGCCAGTGCCAGGTGAACTGGGGGACATGACTCCGAGACCGCCGACGGCCGCCGGCAAGCCAGCACCGGGCCCATGGCCAGGCGAGCTCACACGGTGCCAAGTCCGTGGTCACCGGCGTCGGTCCGCGCTCTGACACAACGGTAACACGACCACCACCACCAAGCACCGCACCCGCGAGGAAAGCATGAGCACCACCCACGGGCACCTCCTGGGCCAAGCCCGACCTCTCCTACCCGAAGCACAAGCCATGATTCGTCCCGGGCCCCGACTTGGCCCGCCCGAGCACGAACCCTAGATCCGCACCTACCTCTGGCATACATCCAGGAGAAGGAGGTCGTCACTGCCACCCCTCACCACCTGCAACCTATAGCAGCCACGACACTGTAGCACCTCCAAGCGCGCACCACCGCTCAGCCCCAACCTAACCCCAACGCTAATCAGGGCCGAAGCCGGCATCACGAGCCACCACGCCCAAGACTGAGCCATGGCAGCCAGCCAACACCATCTAAGCTCGCGGCGCCTACCGGCCAAGCTGGCCATCGTGGCCAGGCGCGCACAACCATCAGTGTCGTCCTCGATCCTCGCCGCGAGCAGCGGCTGATCTAGCGCGCCACCACCCGCCGCCCCAGCTGCCACCGTGCACCCCGCCGCTACCAACATCGTCTGAAGCCCAACTGAAGCACCAGAGGCCACCAATGGCCCCGCGTGTGGCCGCGCCGTGCCCGGGATGGGGAGGCCGCGCCAACCTCTGATGTCGCAGGAATGAAGAGGCCCCGCCGCCGCCGGCTTCGGTCAGGCTTTGCCTAGTCGAACCCCGAGGTGGCGGCGGGCTCAGGACCCCCCCCCCCCCCCCGGTCGCCGCGCGGGGGCGACCCGGGAGGAAGAAAGGGCCGCGTTTAGATCTACAAAGGAACTTTGATCTCCATTTCACGGCGGAAGGCACGAATAAGAGAGGGTTCCAGATACAGAGCAACAACTCAAGGCGAGTCCGGAGACTTAAAACAAAAAGGCTAGCTAAGGGATTAGTTTTTTTTAGGGGATGCTAAGGGATTAGTGATGGGGTATCCGTGCGACGGGACAGAAATGACTAAGCCGCTGAATTGCAGCGTCCATTATCTCCTTGTCCTTCTGTTGGGGAATGTTACATGGAAAACAAAAAAAATTCTACGCACACGCAAGATCTATCCATGGAGATGCATAGCTACGAGAGGGGAGAGTATGTCTACGTACCCTCGTAGACCGTTAAGCAGAAGCATTTATCAACGCGGTTGATGTAGTTGTACACCTTCACGATCCGCCCGATCAAGTACCGAATGCACGACACCTCCGCGTTCAGCACATGTTCAGCTCGATGACGTCCTCGCCTTCTTCATCCAGCAAGTCTGGCGAAGTAGTAGATGAGTTCCGGCAGCACGACGACATGGTGACGGTGGTGGTGCAACTATCTCCGCAGGGCTTCGCCGAGCACTACGAAAATTATGACCGATGATGAACTAGAGGGAGAGGGGCACCGCACACGGCTTGGGGATCGTGGTGTGTGTTGCCCCTCTCCCTCCTCACATATATATAGGTGGGGGGGAGGAGGAGGCTGCCCAGGCGCACCCCTAGGGGGCCGGCGGCCAGCTTAGGCGCCCCCCTTCCTTATTTGCTCTCGGGAGGAAGGAAAGGGGAGGAGATGGAAGGCAAGGGGAGGCCGACTCCCCTCCTTAATTTTCTCCTCAAGGCCAGCGGCCAAAGGTGGGGCGCGCCAGCCCCTTGTGGGTTGGTGTGCTCCCCTCGTTTGGCCCATATGGCCCAATAACCTACCGAGGCCTCCCGGAACCCCTTCCGGTGATCCGATGATTACCTGATACATTCGAAAACCTTTCCGGTGACCAAATAGCATCGTCCTATATATCAATCTTTACATCCGGACCATTTTGGAGCTCCTCGTCATGTTTGTGGTCTCATCCAGGACTCCGAACAACATTCGGTCACCAACATACATAACTCATATAATACTATATCGTCAACGAACATTAAGCGTGCGGACCCTACGGGTTTGAGAATGATGTAGACATGACCGAGACGTTTCTCCGGTCAATAACCAATAGTGGACCTGGATGCCCATATTGGTTCCTACATATTCTATGAAGATCTTTATCGGTCGAACCTTTATGACAACATACGTAGTTCCTTTTGTTTGTCAGTATGTTACTTGCCCGAGATTCGATCATCGGTATCTCCATACCTAGTTCAATCTCGTTACCGGCAAGTCTCTTTACTCGTTCTATAATACATCATCTCGTAACTAACTCCTTAGTCACTTTGCTTGCAAGCTTCTTGTGATGCTGCATTACCGAGAGGGCCCAGAGATACCTCTCCGATACACAGAGTGACAAATCCCAATCTCGATCCACGCCAACTCAACAGACACATTCAGAGATACCTGTAGAGCATCTTTATGATCACCCAGTTATGTTGTGATGTTTGATAGCACATAAGGTATTCCTCCGGTATCCGGGAGTTGCATGATCTCATGGTCGAAGGAATATGTATTTGACATTTAAGAAAGCAGTAGCAATAAACTGAACGATCATATGCTAAGCTAATGGATGGGTCTTGTCCATCACATCATTCTCCTAATGGTGTGATCCCGTTATCAAGTGACAACACATGTCTATGGTTAGGAAACCTTAACCATCTTTTGATCAACGAGCTAGTCTAGTAGAGGCTCACTAGGGACACGGTATTTGTTTATGTATTCACACATGTATTTAAGTTTCCGGTCAATACAATTCTAGCATGAATAATAAACCTTTATCATGAATAAGGAAATATAATAATAACAACTTTATTATTGCCTCTAGGGCATATTTCCATCAGTCTCCCACTTGCACTAGAGTCAATAATCTAGTTCACATCGCCATGTGACTAACACCCAAAGAGTTTACTAGAGTCAATAATCTAGTTCACATCGCCATGTGATTAACACCCAAAGAGTACTAAGGTGTGATCCTGTTTTGCTTGTGAGAGAGGTTTAGTCAACGGGTCTGCCACATTCAGATCTGTATGTATATTGCAAATTTCTATGTCTACAATGCTCTGCATGGAGCTACTCTAGCTAATTGCTCCCACGTTCAATACATATCCAGATTGAGACTCAGAGTCATCCAGATCGGTGTCAAAGCTTGCATCGACGTAACCCTTTACGACGAACTCTTTATCACCTCCATAACCGAGAAATATTTCCTTAGTCGTCTTTAGGTACCTAAGGATACTTTTGACCGATGTCCAGTGATCCACTCCTGGGTCACTATTGTACCCCCTGCCAGACTCATGGCAAGGCACACAACAGGTCTGGTACACATCATGGCATACTTTATAGAACCTATGGCCGAGGCATAGGGAATGACTTTCATTCTCTCTCTATCTTCTGTCGTGGTCGGGCTTTGAGTCTTACTCAACTTCACACCTTGCAACACAGGCAAGAAACCTTTCTTTGACTAATCCATTTTGAACTTCTTCAAAACTTTGTCAAGGTATGTGCTTTGTGAAAGTCCTAATAAGCATTTCGATCTATCCCTATAGATCTTGATGACCAATATATAAGCAGCTTCATCGAGGTCTTTCATTGAAAAATTCTTATTCAAGTATCCTTTTATGCTATCCAAAAATTCTATATCATTTCCAATCAATAATATGTCATCTACATATAATATCAAAAATGCTATAGAGCTCCCACTCACTTTCTTGTAAATACAGGCTTCACCGTAAGTCTGTATAAAACCATATGCTTTGATCACCTCATCAAAGCGTATATTCCAACTCCGAGATGCTTGCACCAGTCCATAGATGGATCGTTGGAGCTTGCACACTTTGTTAGCACCTTTAGGATCGACAAAAACTTTCTGGGTGCATCATATACAACTCTTCTTTAAGAAATCCGTTAAGGAATGCAGTTTTGACGTCCATTTGCCAGATTTCATAATCATAAAATGCGGCAATTGCTAACATGATTCAGACCGACTTAAGCATCGCTATGGGTGAGAAAGTCTCATCGTAGTCAACCCCTTGAACTTGTCGAAAACCTTTCGTGACAAGTCGAGCTTTGTAGACAGTGATATTACCGTCAGCGTTCGTCTTCCTGTTAAAGATCCATTTATTTTCAATGGCCTGCCGATCATCGGGCAAGTCCACCAAAGTCCACACTTTGTTCTCATACATGGATCCTATCTCAGATTTCATGGCCTCAAGCCATTTGTCGGAATCTGGGCTCATCATAGCTTCTTCATAGTTCGTAGGTTCGCCGTTGTCTAACAACATGACTTCCAGGACAGGATTACCATACCACTCTGGTGCGGTACGTGTTCTGGTCGACCTACGAGGTTCAGTAGTAACTTGATCCGAAGTTTCATGATCATCATCATTAGCTTCCTCTCTAGTTGGTGTAGGCATCACGGGAACGGTTTTCTCTGATGTGCTACTTTCCAATTTGAGAGAAGGTACAATTACCTCATCAAGTTCTACTTTCCTCCCACTCACTTCTAAGAGAAACTCCTTCTCTAGAAATGACCCATTCTTAGCAACAAAGATCTTGCCTTCGGATATGTGGTAGAAGGTGTACCCAATAGTTTCCTTAGGGTATCCTATGAAGACGCACTTCGCCGATTTGGGTTCGAGCTTATCAGGCTGAAGCCTTTTGACATAAGCGTCGCATCCCCAAACTTTAAGAAACGACAGCTTAGGTTTCTTGCCAAACCATAGTTCATATGGTGTCGTCTCAACGGATTTAGACGGTGCCCTATTTAACGTGAATACGGCCGTCTCTAATGCATAACCCCAAAATGATAAAGGCAAATCAGTAAGAGACATCATAGAACGCACCATATCTAATAAAATACAGTTACGACGTTCGGACACACCATTACGCTGTGGTGTTCCAGGTGGCGTGAGTTGTGAAATAATTCCACATTGTTTTAAATGAAGGCCAAACTCGTAACTCAAATATTCGCCTCCCCGATCAGATCGTAGAAACTTTATTTTCTTATTACGATGATTCTCCACTTCACTCTGGAATTCTTTGAACTTTTCAAATGTTTTAGAGTTGTGTTTCATCAAGTAGATATACCCATACCTACTTAAATCATCTGTGAAGGTTAGAAAATAACGATACCCGCCGCGTGCCTCAACACTCATCGGACCGCATACATTGGTATGTATTATTTCCAATAAGTCATTAGCTCGTTCCATTGTTCCGGAGAATGGAGTTTTAGTCATCTTACCCATGAGGCATGGTTCGCAAGTATCAAATGATTCATAATCAAGTGATTCCAAAAGTCCATCCGCATGGAGTTTCTTCATGCGCTTTACACCAATATGACTTAAACGGTAGTGCCACAAGTATGTTGCACTATGATTATCAACTTTGCATCTTTTGGCATCAATATTATGAATATGTGTATCACTACGGTCGAGATTCAACAAGAATAGACCATTCATTAACGGTGCATGACCATAAAATATATTATTCATATAAATAGAACAACCATTATTCTCTGACTTAAACGAATAACCGTCTCGCAATAAACAAGATCCAGATATAATGTTCATGCCCAATGCTGGCACCAAATAACAATTATTGAGGTCTAAAACTAATCCCGAAGGTAGATGTAGAGGTAGCGTGCCGAGGGTGATCACATCGACCTTGGAACCATTCCCGACGCGCATCGTCACCTCGTCCTTAGCCAATCTTTGTTTATTCCGCAGCTCCTGTTTCGAGTTACAAATATGAACAACCGAACCAGTATCAAATACCCAGGCGCTACTACGAGCATTAGTAAGGAACACATCAAATAACATGTATGTCAAATATACCTTTGTTCACTTTGCCATCCTTCTTATCCACCAAGTATTTGGGGCAGTTCGGCTTCCAGTGACCATTTCCTTTGTAGTAGAAGCACTCAGTTTCAGGCTTGGGTCCAGCTTTGGGCTTCTTCATGGGAGCGGCAACTTGCTTGCCATTCTTCTTGAAGTTCCCTTTCTTTCCCTTGCCCTATTTCTTGAAACTAGTGGTCTTGTTAACCATCAACAATTGATGCTCCTTCTTGATTTCTACCTCCGTTGATTTCAGCATCACGAAGAGCTCGGGAATCGTTTTCGTCATCCCTTGCATATTATAGTTCATCACGAAGCCTTTGTAGCTTAGTGGCAGTGACTGAAGAACTCTGCCAATAACACTCTCAACTGGAAGATCAATTCCCAGCTGAGTCAAGTGGTTATGATACCCAGACATTTTGAGTATGTGTTCACTGATAGAACTGTTCTCCTCCATCTTGCAGCTATAGAACTTGTTGGAGACTTCATATCTCTCAACCCGGGCATTAGCTTGAAATATCAAGTTCGGCTCTTGGAACATCTCATATGCTCTGTGACGTTCAAAACGTCTTTGAAGTCCCGGTTCTAAGCCGTAAAGCATGGCACATTGAACTATTGAGTAGTCATCAGATCGGGCCTGCCAGACGTTCATAACATCTGCATTAGCTCCTGCAGCAGGTCTGTCATCTAGTGGTGCATCAAGGACATAATTCTTCTGAGCAGCAATGAGGATAATCCTCAGGTTATGGACCCAGTCCGTGTAGTTGCTACCATCATCTTTCAACTTAGCTTTCTCTAGGAACGCATTAAAATTCAAGGGAACGGTAGCACGGGCTATTGATCTACAACATAGATATGCAAAAAACTATTAAGACTAAGTTCATGATACATTTTAGTTCAAATAATCAAATTACTAATGAACTCCCACTTAAATTAACATCCCTCAAGTTGTCTAAGTGATACATGATCCAAAACAACTAACCCGTGTCCGATCATCACGTGAGATGGGGTAGTCTTCAATGGTGAACATCTCTATGTTGATCATATCTACTATGTGACTCACGTTCGAACTTTCGGTCTCCAGTGTTCCGAGACCATGTCTGTACATGCTAGGCTCGTCAAGGTTAACCCAAGTATTCTGCATGTGCAAAACTGGCTTACACCCGTTGTATGTGAACGCTTCGAAACGACGAACTTTAGCAACGGTGCATACTCGGGGAGAAAACTTTTATCTTGAAATTAAGTGAAGGGATCATCTTATAATGCTACCGTCGTTCTAAGCAAAATAAGATGCATAAAGGATAAACATCACATGCAATCAAAAATATGTGACATGATGTGGCCATCATCATCTTGTGCTTTTGATCTCTATCTCCAAAGCATTGGCATGATCTCCATCATCACCGGCACGACACCTCGATCTCCATCATAGCGTCAGGGTCGTCTCGCCAACTACTGCTTCTACAACTATTGCTAATGCATAGCGATAAAGCAAAGCAATTACATGGCCCTTAGTGATTGACACGCAGGTCATACAATAATTAAAGACAACCTTAAGGCTCCTGCCGGTTGTCGTACTCATCGACATGCAAGTCATGAACTTATTACAAAACATGATCATCTCATACATCAACATATATCACATCACATCTTGACCATATGGCATCACAACATGCCTTGCAAAAACAAGTTAGACGTCCTCTACTTTGTTGTTGCAAGTTTTACGTGGCTGCTACGGGCAACTAGCAAGAACCCTTCTTACCTACGCAAAACCACAACGGTGATTATCAAGTTTGCTGTTTTATCCTTCTGCAAGGACCGGCCATAGTCAACTTCAATTCAACTAAAGTAGGAGAAACAGACACCCGCCAGCCACCTTTATGCAAAACAAGTTGCATGTCAGTCGGTGGAACCGGTCTCAATTGCGTGGACATGTAAGGTTGGTCCAGGCCGCTTCATCCCACAATGCCGCCGAATCAAAATAAGACGTTGGTGGTAAGCAGCATGAACATCACCGTCCACAACTCCTTTGTGTTCTACTCATGCAAATCATCTACGCATAGACCTGGCTCATGATGCCACTGTTGAGGAACGTTGCATGGAAAACAAAAAAAATTCTACGCACATGCAAGATCTATCCATGGAGATGCATAGCTACGAGAGGGGAGAGTATGTCTACGTACCCTCGTAGACCGTTAAGCGGAAGCGTTTATCAACGAGGTTGATGTTGTACACCTTCACGATCCGCCCGATCAAGTACCGAACGCACGGCACCTCCGCGTTCAGCACACGTTCAACTCGATGACGTACTCGTCTTCTTGATCCAGCAAGTCGGGCGAAGTAGTAGATGAGTTCCGGCAGCACGACGGCGTGGTGACGGTGATGGTGCAACAATCTCCGCAGGGCTTCGCAGAGCACTAGGAATATTATGACCGAGGATGAACTAGAGGGAGAGGGGCGCCGCACACGGCTTGGGGATCGTGGTGTGTGTTGCCCCTCTCCCTCCTCACATATATATAGGTGGGGGAGGAGGAGACTGCCCAGGCACACCCCTAGGGGGCCGGTGGCCAGCCCTAGGGCGCCTGCCCTTAGGCGCCCCACTTCCTTATTTGCTCTCGGGGGGAAGGAAGGGGGTGGAGAGGGAAGGCAAGGGGAGGCCGACTCCCCTCCTTCCTTTTCTCCTCAAGGCCAGCGGCCAGAGGTGGGGCACGCCAGCCCCTTGTGGGTTGGGGTGCTCCCCTCGTTTGGCCCATATGGCCCAATAACCTCCCGGGGCCTCCCGGAACCCCTTCCGGTGATCCGATGATTACCCGGTACATTCTGAAACCTTTTCGGTGACCAAATAGCATCGTCCTATATATCAATCTTTACCTCCGGATCATTCCGGAGCTCCTCGTCATGTCCGTGATCTCATCCGGGACTCTGAACAACATTCGGTCACCAACATACATAACTCATATAATACTATATCGTCAACGAATGTTAAGCGTGCGAACCCTACGGGTTCGAGAATGATGTAGACATGACCGAGACGCTTCTCCGGTCAATAAACAATAGCGGGACCTGGATGCCCATATTGGTTCCTATATATTCTACGAAGATCTTTATCGGTCGAACCTTTATGACAACATACGTAGTTCCTTTTGTCTGTCGGTATGTTACTTGCCCGGGATTCGATCGTTGGTATCTCAATACCTAGTTCAATCTCGTTACCGGCAAGTCTCTTTACTCGTTCTGTAATACATCATCTCGTAACTAACTCCTTAGTCACTTTGCTTGCAAGCTTCTTGTGGTGTTGCATTACCGAGAGGGCCCAGAGATACCTCTCCGATAACGGAGTGACAAATCCCACTCTCGATCCACGCCAACTCAATAGACGCCTTCGAAGATACCTGTAGAGCATCTTTATGATCACCCAGTTACGTTGTGACGTTTGATAGCACACAAGGTATTCCTCCGGTATCCGGGAGTTGCATGATCTCATGGTCGAAGGAATATGTATTTGATATTTAAGAAAGCAGTAGTAATAAACTGAACGATCATATGCTAAGCTAACGGATGGGTCTTGTCCATCACATCATTCTCCTAATGATGTGATCCCGTTATCAAGTGACAACACATGTCTATGGTTAGGAAGCCTCAACCATCTTTTGATCAACGAGCTAGTCTAGTTGAGGCTCACTAGGGACACGGTATTTGTTTATGTATTCACACATGTATTTAAGTTTCCGGTCAATACAATTCCAGCATGAATAATAAACCTTTATCATGAATAAGGAAATATAATAATAACAATAACTTTATTATTGCCTCTAGGGCATATTTCCATCACCTTCGCCTTCCCCAGCTGGGCCACTGATGCACGAACATGACACATTTGAAAAAAAAATTAGAGGCAATTTTAGGAATAACTATAACTTTTTTTCTAAATAAATTTCACACAATGTTGCTATTAAATATTGTACTTTTTTATGGTTCTCTAGAAAGTGTTTTTTCACTATAAGGATGTTTTCTATAGTCCACCTTTGATGATAAAATCTTGAAATACATTCAAACCCAAAAATAACTTGACATTGTTTAAGAATTTTGTTTGGATAATGGTTGTTAAATTTCAGATTTTGCTCTATATATTCCTGCAGATGATAAATTTAGAGAGTTGGAGGGCGTATTTGAGATCATACAAATCATGTAAAGTAACAAAATCCTTATTATACTTTCTGAAGTAAGACTCTTCAGCTCTGAAACCTCAACTTCTATTATAATTGGGTTTGTCGGCGTATTAAAACCAGTAAGGGCGAGGGCCGCTTGGTGCAGGATTTATCTCTATGCCGAGGATGCTGAAATCTTCACCAACCTGGACAAGGAGGAGTTGATGGAGATTAGCTCCATTTTGCAGCTTTGGAGATGCTAGTGGACTAGTGACTAATCTGGCTAAGACCGAGGTATTTCCTATCCGTTGCGAGGGCATCGATCTGGACAACATCATGACTGCATTCCCAACCAAGATGGGGGCTTTCCCGGGTCGATACCTGAGCCTAGCTCTGCCCATGCACCGCTTAAGGAAGATTCACCTTCAGCCTCCCATCGACAAGATCCATGTTTGATTGACAGGATGGAAGGGGACGAACATTGCTCGGCTAGGGATGGTCACGTTGGCTAAGGTCGTTCTTGCGGCAACAACGACATGACACTCGACGACCATTCCTTTGCTCAAATGGGCTCGCAACAAGGTCGACAAGATCACAAGAGGATTTATTTGTTGTGGTGATGATGCTGAGATCGCGAAGGGTGGGCACTCGTTGGTAAACTGGAAGACCGTGTGCCGTCCAAAGTTGCTTGGTGGGCTTGGTGTTACCGATCTATAAAGGTTGCGAACCCTGAGACTGCGTTCGCCTTGGTTGCAGTGGATCGACCCGGACAGGCTGTGAGTGGGCTCTCAACTTCCTTGCGACCATTGGTGATGGGAATAAGGCCTCCTTCTAGCATGACAACTAGACTGGGGACGATGTGTTCTCTGGCTGCTGCCCTCTTCTCTTCAACATCGCAACTCGTGAGAACATGACGGTGCACTGCGAGATGCGCGGCAATAAATGGATCTGTTCTGTCGCAAGATTAAACACGCCTGACCAATTGCGAGAGTTTGTTGCCCTCGCTTCTATCATCATGGTGACCACCTCGACCCCGAGCATTCGAATTCTATCGCATGGGCGTTGTGTGAGTCTGTACAATATTCTTCTAGCTCAACCTACACCATGCAATTTATGGGGTCGTGTCATAAGTTTGAGACGGAGAAAATCTGGGAAGTTCATGCCGAGCTGAAATGCAGATTTTTTGCCTAGCTCGTCCTTCACACCAAAATCCTCACCGCCTACCACCTTGCGCAGAGAGGTTGGCCCTATGACCTAGGGTTCTAACTTTTCTTGCGGGCGCTTGAGACTAAGCTTCACCTGTGCACTCTATGCAACTGCGGGGTTGGTAGTGTCATCATTTTTGCTCCCTGTGGGTTTGTCACTTACTTATCATGAATTATGCTACAAACTCTTTGCACTTGCGGGAAATCAGACATCATGCTCTCTAAACTCTAGAAGTTAAATTCACTTCCTTCACAACCCAATCTACGGGAAGATGCCATGAGGGGTCTTGTCCTTGTTGAAACATGCGCTCCCTCTCCTCTTCGGTGGTCCGCACCATGATAGCTATGACGAGCTTGAACCTAGCGTTTGTCGCCGCCTTCTCCGCAGTTCGTAGCGTGTGGAACTTTGCTTGCTCCTTTGCATCCCTCTCCACTTCAGGATCCATCACTGCTAGGTGTTGATCTTACTCCGAGACAGAGAGGAAGCAGATCGCTACTCTTGAAGTGCGCAACAGTCTCGCCCACGACAGAGAACAACCTCGAGTCAGGAGTGAGAGGACGGAGCCGCGCCTCATCGGAGATGGGAGTGGTGCGATGGGTGGGACGCGACAGACGTGGGGCCGGGCATCAATGGAGTCACAAGAGCGGTGCCTAACATGGGAGCGTCCTATTAAGCTCGCGAACTAAGATCTTCACTACCCCCACATGATCGATCGTCAGAGATCAGATCGCCATCATAGTATTGAAACCCTAACTAGGAGGGTAAATATCGCAGGTTAGGTCTTTTCCCTTTTTTCATTTTTGTATGTTTTTCTCTTTATTTTATTTTTCACATTTTATTCAAAATACATGTACATTTTAAAACATGCAAAAATAAATAAATAAATGGACATTTTTAAACACGTGAATGTTTTTAAAACGAGTGAACACTTAGAAGGTTTATGTTTTCTGAAAATCATGAATATTTTTAAATTGCATGTATAAAAAATGATGAGTATTTTTAAAAAATTGTGAAAACATTTAAATTCATGGCTATGTTCAAGCTTCGTGAACACATTTTTAATTTTTTTGGCACTTTCTTAAATTTGTGCACAATTATAATATTTACTAACATTTTGTTGAATTCATGAATTTCCAGCTATATGAACATTCATTTCACGATGTATTTTTGAAAAAATAATATTTTTATTAAATTCATTAATTCCAACTAATTGAACCGACATAAAAAGTGGACAAGTAAAATATAGGAGATATAGCACACAACACTGAAAGAAAAAAAATAGTCGAATACACCTGATAGAAACTACGGGTATCAAATTCCTTGCATAAGTCAACAAATGTCGACCAAACAAGCACCCCCTCCGCTTGCTATGTGTTTCGAGCAGGCCCAAGTAGTGCAGATCACACTTCTGGTTTTGGGACAGTTCACACAGGTATTTTTCTTTCTTTTTTCAGTTTTCATGTGCATTTTTTATTTTTTTATCTTTTGGGTTTTCCTTTTTATTTTTCTTCCATTTTTATATTTTGTTACTATATTTCATTTCGTGATTCTTTTTTGAAAATCATGACCATTTTTTGTTCATCGAATTAAAAAAAAATCACCAAATTCAAATAAAATTCATCGAATACAAAACAACACAAAAAAATCAAATAATTTTCATCATTTTCTAAAACCATTTCACAAATTTGGGCAAATGTTCATCAAATTCCATAAATTGTCATCCAATTCAAAATTAGAAATCGTGAACCATTTCTCACAAATTCATGAACATTTTTTTTGAAATCATGAACAAGTTTTTGACATCGTAACCATTTTTAATTCATATATATTTTTACAAGCCATGAACATTTTTCAAAATCGCACACATTTCTTGAATTCAAGATTTTAGTTTGAAACCCATGAACAATTTTTGAATTCACGAACATATTTCAATTTCACCGACATTTTCTCTAATTCAGGAACTTTTTTGAACTCGTGAACATTTTTTCAAATTCTTGAGAACATTATTTTGAAATCATGAACATTTATGAATTCAGATTTTCTTTCTAAAATCATGAATATTTTATAATTAGATTTTATTTGAAATTCCTAACATTTTGTATTGAGCAAAAAACCAAAACAGAAAAAAACACAAAAGAAAAAAAAACATGGGGCATCCCGCCCCCACATGGGCGGCCGAAAAGTCGCACATCGGCGAGTGAGGGGTGTGTGGTACCTCACTTTCCACCGCGTTGGTTGGGGAATAGGAGCTCCATAGAAACCTTTCATGATACCACAAACTGCCGCTTCAAATAAGCTTGCACGAGCCAACTAGCGGGTGAGTCGACTCTAAGCAGCTAGTATAGAATGAGGCCAATTCTTGGCTAATCCTACATGATGCCCGCATGCGTCAATATAGTTGAGACTTCGCTGAAGACTCCAACAGACAGGACGGCCCACTTAATGGTTATTCAGCTTCATATCTTTTTCTTTTTTCTTTTTTTTTTTGTTTTCAGATCTTTGGTTTTTCTTCTAGTTTGTTTGCACATTTTTTATAGGTTTTGCAATAAGAGGTAAAAATAAATCAGTCACACATTGAACTTATTTATTATACAATGAATTTTTTTAATACATGCTCAACATTTATTTATAATTTACAATGAACATTTTTGTTATATAGACTGAACATTTTAAATATGCAATGAAAATTTTGAAATACACGATTTTAACATACGATGAAAATTTTCTAATATAAACTGAACTTTTTTATAAAACAAATATGGAATTTTTTTTCAAAAATATATTTTTTGTAGATTTTTAAAATATCTAGTACCTAAAAAACAACATTTTTTTAAGTGAAAACACGACTAACAACCCGAAGAAAAGAAAACAACTGCCTGCAAATTGGGCTGGCCCATTTGCGTTGTCTTTAATGAAGCCACCTCTAGTTGACGAGTGCTCCTCTTCGGTGCAGCGTCTAGTCGAAGGAGCGCGGTAGTGGGCCGGCCCAGCATCGCTCGCGCCAGATCTCAAAAAACAAACGGCAAGAAATTATGTAGCATGTGGGATTCGAAGCAGGTAATTGGAGATATTGAGAAGGGTATTAACAGCAGCTATGGAGACATTATCAGAGAAATAAAAGCACTGATCCATAAACTTTAACTGCAAATTCAATTTTGAAGGCCGAGCTGTGAACATAGAGGCAGATAGTTTAGCTAAATTTGCTAGTTCTTTGGATGAGGGTCGCCATGTTTGGTTTACCCCCCATGATCCTATTTGTATCCCTTTAAATGTTACATTTTATCAATAAAATTTAACTTTCCTCTCAAAGAAAAAAAATATACCATTGTCGACGGACTTGGCGCATCAACCACTGCATCAGGATAACATTGTTGTGTTATGTACGAAAAAAAATTCTATTTGACCCGAGTTTCAGCCCCACTACAAATTATTTGGACAAAAGGGAATGAAAAATTGAAATAGAATTCACAAATTTTAAAACAGTCCATCAATTTCGACAACAGGTCACGGATTTCAAAGAAATGTTCACAAAAAATCAAAAAAACTTCATCAATTTTTTTTAAAAGTTCACAGTATTTTGAAAAAAAATCATTGATTTTAATTAAAAAATCACATATTTGAAAGAAAAAAAATCGATTTTGATTTAAAAAAATCGCAAATTTGAAAAAAATTGACCGGACTTTGAAAAAAGTTAATCTATTTCGATAAAAAAGTTGACGAATTTGAAAAAAGTTCACCAGATTTTGAAAAAAACTCACAGATTTAAAACAAGTTCATCACTTTTGATAAAAAATAGTTCATTGATTTGAAAAAATGTTGATGATTTTTAAAAAAATGTTCAGGCATTCGGAAAAACTTCATCAATATTGAAAAAACATTCACTGGAATCTGAAAAAGGGTTCATCGATTCTGATAAAAACAAAGTTCACGCATTTTGAAAAAAAATAGAAATAAGAAGGGAAAAGAGAAAAGAAAAGAAAAGCGGAAAGAAGAAAAGAAGTAAAAGGATGTAATAAATCATGCCAGGTGGGTGGAATAGCTGGCTATCGGCGCTAAGGCTGAATGAGAGATCGTGGGATTGAATCACGTACGCCCGGTTTTCTTTGTGTTTTAAAAATAGAAGAGAAAATTGGTGAATGGTCTGGCCCAGCACGCAGGAGGGTCGGTGTCGCGGGGGTGTGCGCCCGTTTGCGCCGATGCCTTTAAGCGGCGCAACTGGCGCGAATAGGATTTTGCCTAGTCGACGCATACAGCGTCAACTACGAGGTCTCCCAATTCCTATTCGGTGCTCAAGGCATAATTTCCTGCGTAAATCGTAAGTGGCGCCCACGTGCACTCGTGTTGGGCTAGCCCATATATCTTTGTTAGCCCTGGTTTTTGGAACCTACTAGGTGCTGAATTTTTACTACGTTTTTTTGCTGGGTTTTTTTCTTACGTGTTTTGGTTCCTTTTTTCTCTTTTTCCTTTTTCTATTTTGATTTTTCTCTTTAGCATTTTTTAGTTTTAGTGTTAGTTTTTCCTTTTGAGAACATTTTTTTAATCAGCAAAAAAAAATCAGTTATGTGATTTATTTAATTTTTGAACTCTTTTTCAAATCCGTTAATTATTGTCAAATACAAGAGTCTTTTTTACATCATGAACTTTTCTCAAAATACTCAAACTTTTCTAAACTCCTATTTTCTTTTTTAAAATTTATGAACTTTATGAAAACCTGTGGATTATTTTCCAATTGGCAAAACAAAATTAAAATCCAAGATTTTTTACAAAAGTCAATGGTCAATTGGTTGATGGTCGACTGGTCAACCGAGCGAGCAAGAACGAGTCGCTCGAGTGAGCGAGCGTGGGGCGGAGCGTGCTAATGGGCTTGACCAACTGAGACGCGTGGGAGAGCTACCGCTCTAGTCAGCGTCTGAGGCGTCAATTAGGAGCACTCATGAATGAGCACGACAAAGTTGGTTTGTCGTTCCTATATGAACGAAAGTCATTTTCTGCTCGCGAGCTCAAATGAGTTTATGATGAACACTAATATCCAAGGTAATTGAAAAAAAATTAAAATTTTAATTTTTATGTGGAAAACTTGGGCAAATCTTTTGTGTGCTTGCAAAATTTCATCATACAATAACATCCGCGTTAGTCGTGAGAGAAAAAGAAAATCAGCACTACAAAATGCTTTCGAAAACAACACTTTTGGAGCATCGATTTTTTTCCAGTACTCCCGCGAATGTCATTCGATGATGAAATTTTATGAGCCCTCAATACGTGCCTATGTTTGCCACAAAAAATTAAAAAAATGAATTTGTTTTGGTTTAGTGTTGGCTCGTGCACAAAGAAACATTGTGTCCCTATATGGGACTAAAATTTGAGTGATCCATTAGCAGGTAGCATTCTTTCTTTTTAATCTTGAAAAAAGTTTGTTTTCTTATCATATAACATTTTTTAGTGGTAGAAAAATCTTATGCTCAGATTATTAATATGCGTGTAAATAGAAAATATTCAATTTATAAGAAAAAAGTTACCCGTATTAAGAAAATCTTAATTATGTAAAAAGGTTCATGTGATATTTTTAACATGTTATATATGTGTAAGAAGGTGAGCACATTATTTTTAAAAAAGGTTATGTATGTGTAAAAATTGGTCATGCATATGAATAGAAATATTCACGTATATAGAATGAAACATGCATGTAGTTTTCAAAATTGTATTTATACTAGCACAAATGCCCGTGCGTTGCAACGGGAAAAAAGTTCATGTGTATTCAATTATGTGCAAAACACATCTGTTGTTCATGAAAATTGTGCGTGCAAAAAATCCCGTGTGTTGCAATGGATATTAGAAAATAAATTTGAGAGTTTGTTTGGTACTCGATAGTTTCTCTGCCGTCGTGCACAGTTTGATTGCCTCCCTCACCTTTCCTTTGGTGTGAAACTTCTGGCATGCAATGTTGATCCTTGAAAACAGAAAATGATACGATTTATATTTACATGTAACATTGACCTATAAAGTTTTCGCCATATTATCAATCAAATATAAGCCACTCTCATATATTGCACAAGCAAATGAGAAAGAAAATTATTATTGTGTTTGGAAAATCTACTATCTTTGCTTCCCAAGAAAAAGACTTCCTT
Source organism: Thinopyrum elongatum (assembly GCA_011799875.1). Taxonomy (NCBI): domain Eukaryota; kingdom Viridiplantae; phylum Streptophyta; class Magnoliopsida; order Poales; family Poaceae; genus Thinopyrum; species Thinopyrum elongatum. The sequence continues at coordinate 218,295,010 of CM022301.1, read as the reverse complement.
CAAAATACATAATTACCACTACACATGATTCTCAATATGAGCATATCTTTGTATAAATCTATGCAAAACTAAATCACTAAAGTTACCCACCACGATGCGATTTCAAAGCAACAAATGAAATATAAATTTGTAGAACTTGCTTAACGGAAGATAATCGGCTGCCCCAACATTTTCCGACTGCTATGAAACTGGGTCCTTCTATGTCTTCCATATTCCATAACTGGGGCCCTTCTATCTTTGTATCTGTCTCTTGGTGAACAAATTGAACTTATTTAACCTGTATGTGGAATATATTCACTAACCAGCCACGTCGGCACCGGCTATCGGGTGCTATGCATGTATGTGGACCTGGGCTACCCCTCGCGTACGTCTCGGGTACGCCCGCACCAGCCGCGTCAGCTTAGGGCCTACTGCAAACTTATCAAGTTGCTCGCCGGCATCAAAATCCCCAATCCCTTCGCAAATCCCTAATCTTAGATCCTCCCCCTTCCGGTCCCCCCATGGGCAGCGACAGAGTGACTGATAGCGAGTGCTGCATCGACGGTGCCGTTGTCGTCGGTTACGCCCCTTTGCTCGACGCCGATGGCGTGAGACGTAGCTTGATCTCCAGGTCCTTTCCGTAGGAGGCATGGGGGCGGGGCGAGCCCTGTCTATGTCCAGAGGTGCTCCTGGCGGGCACACGCTGTTGGGCTGGCGACGGCGGTCGGAGATGGCAGACGCCGGCGCACTTCTGGGCGCCACCGAGAAGTAGTGCGGCGTTCTGCCGTCTGAGCTGGGTATCAAAGTCGCGTGCCTAGTGTACGACCTGTGGTTGATTTTCTCGGCGCCGAAGAAGTGCAACCGTGTTCTTGAGGACTTACATGTAGGCACACATTCACACCTACTCTGGGCTTGGTTGATGGCAATGGGAGTTCTCAACTTGGGCATGTCCTGGTTATGTTAATGTCAGTGCTATGTATGTCCGATTAGTGGAACTTGACTGTCAGCTATTTGGTAAATTATATATGTAGCTCCTTTGTTAGTTATGTAACCTCAGGTGTGCATTGAGAACTATGTTATTGTCAGTGGTTGTGTTGCAGGGTCTGTAATATTAAGTGTTGTCCTGATCGATCCTTGTGTACACGCATGTGAAGTGCACTTTGTACAGTACATGAAGCAATAATTTGGCCATACATGTGACTTAATTTATCTGGATTTCGACAGACTGTGACTGCATTTTACAGAACCACAGAACAAAAATACAACGTCTCCATTAGCTGAATTATGACAGATTCTAACTGCATTTTGTAGGACTACACAGAATAGAACTAAAAACTGATTTTTCACAAGATGTAACTGCACTTGTTGTATATGAATTGAAATGTGGTTCCATTAGCAGTACTGAGAGGAACATATAGCAGCAATTTGCATGAACAGAGCTGAGACAAACACAACACTGCTTAATTTAAGTTACAATATCTCAGCCATAGGTAAATATAACAGAAATACAAGAGCACTTATTTAGGTCAAGTTTGTATGCCTTTATACATTAAAAATTCCCTCCTTCATCCAATGCAATGAGAGCTTTAGAAAACGCAGAACTCAGAAACCTATTAGTTGATCCCCTAGTCTCCACTCAAATACTCAGGTCCTGTATACCCCTCTGCTTGTACCGATGCCATGAAAATTTGAGAACTTATGTGCCTCTTGCATCCTGTAGTAACCAATGCAAACATATCCGATGGCTAGCTTCTATTTTGGGGCTACAATATTGCGATCTTAAAAAAACGTTCGCATGACAGGAAATTTTGTTAGCACCGGTGCGCAGGCAAGCCATCAGATACATGAAAGGCTGGGGCATCCCCGAGGCACCCATCGTCGATGATCAGGCGACCGCTGCCATAGCCTGATCACAACTCCTCGATTGTAATTGAATAGCAAAAGGGCTCGTGTGTTGCAATGGGTATAAAAATATCCCTGCATGGCCACACATCCTACTTGAAGAACACATCCTGAAAAACTTTAAATGGTAAGATAAGGACTTATAATAGGCCATCCAGAAAACTGAAAATGTGACGGGTGTTATCATGGCTGATTTCCTAAGAGCATGCATGGTGTAGCCATTTTCTGTCTAATGTTGCCTTTACCATTCATGAACATACATAACTCTGCACAAATTATATGGAAATGATCTTGCCCTAAGAATTAATTTTCTAAATACAAGAAAAAAACAGTAATATGGCATGAGAGCTTTCCAATAACTGATTCATGTTTTTCTACACATGATTTGCAAATAATTTGATTACTCCTAATCACAGCTAGAACCTTTTATTTCAAGGTATAAGATAATAGGATCAAACTTTTATCTCAACACCAAAGTACCAAATGCCTAGAACTAAAGGACCACATCCTAAAAGCGAGCATTTTGTTGAGAATCAGCACAAGCACACACATACCGTAAGCGTGGAGACCATGAGATGAATTCCTACTGAACCTGCAAACACCACACAAATAGTAAATATGAAAGGAACGTTCTATTGAAAAACAAATCAACCTACTGATTTCCATCATATGGCAACTGCAAAAAATCATATGCGGCTATGTACTACTGATATCCGAATCGACGGTCAACCAATAGTCACATCACATTGAACATCTAATAATGTTTATCTACTCTGACTAACATATCAACATCAAAGTCTGCTCACCATGGTTGGCTGGAGTTACGTATCTGCGCAGTGGCTGCCAATGCGTGGCCACCGGCCGCTTACAACCGCAACATAATTCTTTCTCACCATGGTTGGCTGGAATTCAACACCAGCTATCATGATTACTCATCTTGATTAAGTACTAATCAAGTAGCACCAGGCTGAGCAAAAGCAACAAACTTCAGTCTTTATTTTCAAGAGCAAATTAGAAACTATAGTGAGCAAAACATTTGAACATATCTATTATTTTAAAATTAAACATTTGATTAGCAACAGGTTCAAATTAGCACCTGTAAGAAGCACCAGGTTCAAATTAGCAACATTTGAACCGTCCAATGTTGCCTGTGCCAAGTTTGCCGAAAGAAGAACATCTGCCATCCGAACGTGCTACCTCTGAGATCTACAACCATAAAAAGTACAGTTCTCCTTTGTCTGCTCTGAAAGATTCATATTTGGGTAGATACTTTTCAGTGATTGAAAATATTTGAGATAGATCATAAAGTTGGTGTATATTAATCATGCAAGGGGAGAAGGAACATACTTGATTTAGGTCGTCAGACTATTAGTTGTAACCATGTTATTCCGTCGATCTTTTCCATCAAGCTGTCGAAACAGTATGAAAGTAGAAGTTGTTAAAGATGAAACTACCAAGTTATTTCCTCTGCTATTGTGGTTGTGAATCAGAGTAGGGTCCTTCAACTTGAACTATAAGTGTGTCAATTGAGGTTCATGCCATTTTTAGTTAGCAGCTAATTATCTTGTGGCGCTCTGACCCCAATGTACCCATAGTTTGACCATGAGATTGAATATCCATCAGAAGCTCGTAGCGTTTTTCCTGACTTCAGAAGCTCAAGTGGAGTTGCAGAGTATGAATAGGGAAATGATCATAGATGGCAACACCTACAGTATTATTTATCTTGATAGAGATGCACTGGATTCGCAAGTAGTTTTAGTGTTTTTTCTAGATGGCTCAAGTACTTGAGCTTCTGCAATCATGAAAAACAAAAAAAGGCGTCCTGTCACCTGCTCAAGCTAATAGAACATATCCATTATTTCAAAATTAAAATTAACAGATCTACATTGTGCATGATTGTACACAACCTATCCCTAAGAAATGGTTTGCATGCATAATCACTCGTAGAAATTTAGTAGCAATATTTATGCTATAATATTGTAGACAGTACAAAGGAATCCAGATGTAAACTAAATTTTCCATCAACTTTTTGGGTTTTGCCACCCTGAGCTGTATAGTTGCAGCATGAAGACAACATTGCTCTATGTGTTGTTTCTTAATTTCAACTCAAACACAGAAGAAGCCTTCTCGATTTCTCAATGTTGCCAATGCTATTTTGTATGAAGATGTTTTCAGTGCCATTATCCAATAGGCAATATCTATCCATAAATGATCAACAAATAACAAAGTGCATTACTGAGAGAGGATGCAGAGCATCTAGATGAAGGGCCTAGGCATATATGTGCGCGTAACTTGAGCCGATCAATCGAGCAAAATCAGTGCCTCTCAGTCTGAAGGAACCAAACAAAATCCAATAAATTTCCAACCTACTGCATCAAACTCGTACAACAACATGTACAGAAGAAAAAATTATTTTACCAAAGACCAAAGAGTTTATCACCTTTGTTGCTACGTCTCAGCTGGGCATCATGACCTCGTATTAGATATCTTTGCTTCTGTGCTTTCAATCTGTCGGGTGTCCGAGCGCCTACTGGTTGTCATTTTTGTGTGTCTGTGTGAGAGCATCTAAAAAAGTAAGTCAAGGGTGCATCATGTTATAGGAGAAGAACATCAGCACATAAGCTAATTTGACCTTAACTCCACACGTCGTGGACACCAAATCCATTTTTAGTTCACATAATTAAAAACTGCAAATTGACAGAGTTATAATAGTTTTGATGTATTTCTATAGTTTTGTAGTTCTGCTAAAAAGCAAGTTGGAAACTATTATTAGCATAACATTTCAGCACCTATTCAATGTTCATATCCAAAATTTAAGCATCCAGTTTGTTCGACACAAAAATAACTTAATTTTCCTAGATGCATTGGCTGTGCAGTAGGTTCACTTTGAAAACAAATTACACCAGGCCTCATACATCAAAGAAAAACCTGAAAAAAATGACGTTCAACTCTTTATAAGCATAACACCAAACATGTTGTGGACGCAATCTCAAGAAAAGGGGCGCATATTTATTTGGGAAGAATGCAGTTGCCGATCCATGTATAAGAGAGAGATAGAGAGAGAGAGGTTCACATGCTCTGAGCTACGATTTGAGGTGGTTCTGCAGGAGCGCTATGGGCAGGGGGAGGCGAACTGGCGCGTGGCAGGGGTGGGGAGCCTTCCGACGTGGGCAGGTGGGGCGGCGAGCTGGGCAGGTAGCTCCGCACGGCGGTGCCCGGCGAGCGGGTGCTAAATCGACGGCGGCGCTGGATGGACGGGGGCAGGGGCAGATCGAGCGAAAGTAGGAAAAGAGGGGACATGAATGGATTACCTAGTGGTCAAGTCCTCGTTCGTACTCCACCTGTGGCCTGGCTGGTGTCGCCCGACCGGCCGACTCCGGATCCCCCCGTCTCCTGCGTCCATCCGCCGACGCCCGGCTCCAGCGAGCTCCTGCCTAGGACACTGCACCTCCCCTCCTTTCTTCCTTCTTCTCTCCCTCACCTCCCTTTCTTCACCGGCGACCCCCTCCTCGCCGCCCACCTCCGAATCGGTCTCCACAGCCCGTGCTGGTCACGGATCCGGCCCTGCAAGCTCCAGCCGCCGCCGTCGTTCTCCATTGAGCAGCCGCCGCCCCAACCGCTCGTTCTGCATCGGGGTTTTTTGCAACGTTATCTCAGAGCCACCTAAAGAGGATTGCGGGTTGAATATTAAAAAGTGTGGAATCCTTTTTGTAAGAACGAAGCGTTTTTCCAGAGCCACTCACGTAGGGAGTGCGGGTTCAATTTTTGGAAAAGATAAGGGCCTTTTTGCAAAAGTGCGACGACGGGTGTGCGGGCAGAAGCAATTGATGCTTTATTATTAGGTAAAGATAAAGATTTGGTTACTAAGATTGTTGTATATAAATTTAATTTCATATATTACAAGTTGGTGTTTACTTTTTTACCAAAATCACATGTTGAAAAGTAATCATGTATATCGGTAAAAAAATGAAGTATTTTAAGATGAAGAACAAGAGACAAAAGAAAGAAGCAAAAAAAATGAAAATAAGAAATAAAAAACATAAAATAAAGATACTAAAAGTTTTTTAAACACGGTACAGACGTAGAGGCTCATACATACACACATACACTCACCCTACCCCTATGAGCACCTCCGAAAGACTGAGCCGACATTTCATATTGAGATTGATGAAGTCGACGGGAACGTCTCCTCTCACTGAACGCACATCGCCAGAAGACCTGAAATAAATCCAGAAAAATATGAGCACCAATGTTTTATTTGGAGAAAAGGCTTATCGCCCGACTTTATAAATAAAGCCCATCACAACCAGTACCACAACATAGAATGTTCGAGAAGAAAAGGCAAAGCAAGGGCAACCAACCAAGGTTGCAAAGTACGGTACAGACACTAGGGCAAAAGGCGCGCATGCCAAAAATTAGCAGAAGGGATAAGACCACTAAGGCACTTGGGTAGCTTGAGGAGGCACGGCATGATGACCAAGGCTGATGGCAGTCGCACGGATCTGGGAGATAAGGGAGTTGAAGGCATCCACGTCGCACGCTTTAAACAGAGGCGCCCACAGCTGTAAGAAGACAATCATTTTAAACAGGCAATCAGGAGGTTTGTTAGGAAAAGAATGTTCAATAGTAAATTTATTCCTAGTCGTCCAGAGGCACCGGCAGAGAGCCGCAAAAAAGACCCAAAAGATCCTACGCGATTGCCCCGACAAGTTGTGCGTAAGTTCGAACAGGTCAGTGAACCCCAGGGGGTTCCAAGTGCAATTGAGCCAAGCGCGGATGCAGCTCCACCCAAACTGGGCCAGGGAGCATTTGAAAAGAATGTGCTTAGTGTCTTCCACCACTCCACAAAGGGTGCAAGCCGGATTTGCGTTGCCATGCTGTTTAACAATCTGGTCGCTAGCAGGAAGCTTGTGTCTAATAGCCTGCCAAAGGAAGATCCTGATCTTAAGAGGGATACGGGCCTGCCACAGCCCTTTAAAGCTATCATCAGGCCTACCAGGAACAAGTTTCTCGTAGAGGGATTTGACCGAGCATCGGCCAGAAGCCGAATGGGGCCAGACCAGCACATTGGGGGACTCCGAGAGCGAGGGTAACATGGCAATAAGATCTTGCCAGGATACCAACTCTTCGAGAGACAGGGTCCGACAGAAGGCAAAGTCCCAATCCGCAGCCGCTAGCGAGGCCACCAAAGCATTTGGATCAGAAACGTAGGCAAACAGCATGGGAAAGGAAGCTGCAAGGGGCCGTTACCGGTCCACCAATCAAGCCAAAAGCGGGTAGAGGCCCCATCCCCTACCTTGAAATGTATCAGGTTCCTAAAAACGTCCTGGAGTTTGATCAGGGGCATCCAAAACTGAGAGCCCGTCCTGGTAGACGACATGAGGGCGGGGCAGTTGGGGAAGTACTTGGCTTTCAAAATCTTGATCCATACGGAATTGGGGGGGGGGGGGGTCAGAGTAGAGCCGCCACCACCATTTCATCATGAGGCATTGGTTCATAACAGAGGTGTTGGTAATGCCAACCCCGCCAAGCCGTTTAGGTCTGCACATTAGTTTCCATTTCACCATTCTGTATTTCTTCTAGTTCTCAGCAGTGTTCCAGAAGAAGGCACTGCGATCTTTATCAAAGGAGGCATGGTTGCTCGCGAAGAGGCGGTAGAAACCCATAATGAAGGTCAGCAGAGAGGAAAGACTTGAGTTCGTAAGGACCACTTTGGGAGCAGAAGACTGATAACGGCCCCTCCAGGGCGCTACCCGTCCTCCAACTTTCTTTTCTAAAGGACGAAAGGCTTCAGCCTTGAGCCGACGGGGAGAGATTGGGACGCCTAGGTAGGTTGTCGGAAAGGCGCCTAGAGAGCAGTTAAGGAGGTTAGAAACTCGATGTTGCTCAGGGGCATCGCAGCAAAGAACGAAGGCCTCGCTTTTGCTAAGATTAATCTTGAACTCAGACAAGGATTCGAAGCACAGGAGGATGAACTTAAGATTGGCCAGCTGAAGATCATCTTTCTCGATCAAGATGATCGTGTCGTCCGCGTACTGAAGGTGGGAAATGCCATTTGGGTAGAGATTGGTGGCCACACTCTTGATGTGGCCACAAGCCGCCGCGGAATCCAGCATTTTAGCTAGGCCATCAACGACAAAGTTGAACAGGAGAGGGGAACTGGGGTCTCCTTTCCGGAGGCCCTGACCATTCTTAAAGAACGGGCCAACAACCCCGTTGATTGTGATAGACGTATGGCCACCATAAACTAGATGCATGATCCGCATGACGAAAGAGCTCTCAAAACCCCTGTCAAGAAGGACCTCTTGGAGAAACGACCAACGAACACAATCGTAGGCCTTCTCGAAGTCGAGCTTGAGGATCACGACCTGTTTGCCCGACCTATAAATGTCATGAAGGAGCTCATGTAGGACCACAATCCCATCAAGAATAAAATGGCCCTTGGCAAAGGCAGTTTGGGTTGGACTAATAATCTTGTGGGCAATAGGGGATAGTCTAGAAGCATAAGCCTTAGAGGGAAGCTAGGTGATATTGTTAATAAGAGCAATGGGCCAGAAAAGCTTGATGTTGTCAGCCCCTTTGACCTTAGGAAGAAGAGTGAGGGAGGCATAGTTAAGCCGCGAGATATCAACCGTGCCGAGGGAAAAACCCTGGAAGATGCGGTACATGGGAGTTTTGATGGAGGGCCAGAAGGCTTTGAAAAAGGGAATCGAGAACCCATCCGGGCCAGGGGCGGAGGAGGATTTCGAAGAAGCCACTGCAGCGTCAATCTCCTCACACGACAAAGGAGACATGAGAAAGCAATTGTCAGCCGAAGAAACGCACTGGTCCCCTGACCATGCATTCAGGGCAAAGCTTATACCAGGATCCGGGCGGCCACTAAGTAAAGTGGAATAGAAGTCATAGATGTGGCTGGAAATAGCCTGAATATCAGAGCAGTGCAGGCCATTAATAATCAAATTAGAGATGTTGCCACGGCGGCGCCGTCCATTGGCAATAGCCTGAAAATACGCAGTGTTCGCGTCCCCTTTCAGAATCCACAAGATGTTGCATCTACGCTTCCAATACACCTCATTCGCATGGTGAAGATTTACTAGTTGGGACTCAAGGGCGTACCGCCTCTCCCAACCGGCGGAATCCAGGCCCGTGGAATCAGCCAGGGAGTCGAGAAGCTTGATCTGGGAGGTTAAAGAAGCCTTAGAACGGAGGGCCTCCGCACAGAGGTTAGCGCTCCAACCACGAAGGAATTGGCGCAGCCTTTGGGAGTAGTACCTCCAGTCATCAAGAGGGCCAAAGGATCTGACACAGTTTCATTCAAGCGCAGCCCATCTATTAGCTAAAAGGGGTTTGAAGTCCTCATTAAGAAGCCAGCTGGTCTCAAAGCGAAACCGCGAAGTGAGGTCTCTAGCCCTAACACCCCCATCCACCACCAAAGGTGTGTAATCCGATCCAATGCTAGGGCGCGTGGAGAGAGAGACTAAGGGGAAGTGATTTTCCCAATCCGTCGACATAAAGACTCTATCGAGGACGCAATGGACAGGGTTAAGTTGTCTGTTGGACCAAGTGAAACGAGCCCCAACTCTAGGAATCTCCTGAAGAGCGGCATGGCTAATGCAATCGTTGAAACGGTGGGCAAGATTCCAGTTGAAATGGGAATTGTTCTTGTCCGCCGGGTCACGAAGCAAGTTAAAATCCCCACCAATCAGCACTGGCGAGCTAGAACCCGCGATCTTGGAGGACACCTCATCAAGGAACACTAAGGAGAGGGAGTGGTCAGCGGGACCGTAGACGTTCACCAATTCCCAGGAGAAGTTATTGAGATTGTTACGGATCATCGCACTAATAAAGAACTGATCAAGGGAGGATGAAATAAGTTCGCACATATCATTGCACGTCCCAAGCAGCAGGCCCCCAGACAGACCCAGAGGAGGGGACCAAACCCAGGAAAAGAGATCAGCAGAGAGCGAATGCAGTTCCTGGGGTCGAAAGCTAGTTTTAATTGTCTCTTGCAGATAAATAATATCAGTTTTAAGTTTTAACGGCACGAATAAGATCCCTAAGTTGGTCCCGACGTCCCCGAGCGCCAAAACCGTGAATGTTCCAGAACAGAACTCTCATCTACAAGACAAATTCTTGATGCGTAGACTAGATCTGCAAGGTAGAAGTCCAGATGCCAACCGGTGATTCTTGCGACGAATGGTGGCCGTACGGCCACAACCATCCAGCACCTGGTCAGAGGGTGCCACCACACCTTGGTCTGTGCTAGGGGTCACCGGGGGGGGGGGAGGGGGTGGAAATGGCAGCCATGGCTGCTGCCAACGACGCCTGGGCCAGCTCATTGCCGCGATTAACAGACAAGAAATCAGAGGGGGAAATCAGAGCAGTGTTTGCTAGGTTAAAACGAATACAAGAGTCCTGGGCTACGCGCAACAGATGATCATCAGGGAGTTTATCAAGAACAGTAAAGGTGGGGGGATGGAGGTACCTGGAGGGTCTAGGTTTTTGGCGGCCGCCACCCGCTCCGCCCGCTGCATTGCCGTCTCATCCAAGCGCTGGATACGCGAACTCTTGCGGGCGGTGGAGGTGGGGGTCATGACCTTCTGGCTGGGCGATGGAGAGATAGGAACATCCTCAGCATCTTCAATGGACTCATCCAGTTGATCAAGCTTCTCCTTGAGCTTGTCCGCCGAGAACTCCCAGCGAGGGGGGCTCACCCAGCCCACCTCAGCCCTAGAACGAGGGGACATATTTTGGGCCTTGAAGGGGTCGACAGACTCCCGGACATGGGAGCCCTCAAGCTCGCGTTCCGGCGAGTCAACAATGCCAGAGAGGGAGGGGGAGGTCATCCGTGCCGGCATATTGGAGCACACCGAGACGTACCCGTCTACAGAGGCACCCAGCTGCTCCTTACCGCCCTTCACAGCATCACTGCGCTCACCCCCCTTGGGGGCCGGCTTACGGTTGGGGTAGAGCCCTCTGGCAACCAATCCCATATTGTTCCACATCGATTCAGAGAAGGGGGAGGCGCTGGAGTTGCCGTCGTTATTTTTGGACTGATCACCTTTTGGATCATCGTTGTTCTTGTCATCAGGCTTGAAGGAAGCAGCAGTTTTGGGAGTGGAGGGGGTGGGTGCCGATTCCAGGCGCATATTGATGCGGAAGCCTTGGGTGTGAGGGTAAATCTCCAGAAAGCCCCTGATCCGGTCAGGGAAGCGGCACCAAACCTTCACACGAACGGGACCGGAGCGACCAAGGGAGTCCGCGTCCACCTCAATGGGTTTTCCAATGAGCTCAGCAAAGGCCATCATGGAAGGAACATTATGGAGCAGAGGGGGCACGTCGTCCAGGAGCACCCAGGGATCGGAGAGGTTATTGAAACCTTTGGGCTCTGAAGAGGCAGGCACAACTTTGACAGAGATGTTGTTGATGGCCAAGGTGAAATTGGCCCCGCAGGAACACCAGGTTAGGCTTTCAGCCGAAGGGAAGATGAGGGAGAATTCTTTAGGCCCCAATTGTTCAAGGTGCCAGTCCCAGCCGTCGGCATCCCAAGCCTTGAGCTCATCCTGAATGAGCTGGATGGGGATCTCATCAGAGAGTACCCTCATGACTGCAGCATTCAGAGGAGCGATAGGATGACCAAGATCATCAGTCGATCTGACCATGCCAAAGAAGCCACACCCAGGAAGGGCGTACCCGAACATCTTGAAGGAGGGAGGAGCGACGCGGTTGGGACACTCAACAGTAAGATGGTCGTCAGAGCGACAAATCAGGCAGAAGGGGGGGGGGGGGAATTTGCACCCCGCGTGGAAGTGGCCGGGGCGGTGGCAGGCGAAGCATGTCATCCCCGATGGCGCTGGAGGTGGATCTATGCCCGAAGTAGATTTGGAAGCAGGGATGGAAGGACCAAAAGCCCCCGAGCTTTGTCCGCCATCACGAGGGAGATCATGGGGACGGGATTTACGCAACTTGGAGTAGTTACCAGACTGATTGCCAAAGCCGCCATTGTTGTTGAAGTTGCGGGTGGGGCCACCAGATCTGGCAGCACCACCGTATCCCCGATACGAATCTGAGCCTGGAGGAGGGAAGTGGCGGTTGTCATTGGGACCTTGGAAGGAGGCAACAGGGAAGGAAGGGATGGCCGGCCCCGGAGGCGTAAGGAGCAGAGGCGGAGGACCGGAGGAGAAAGCATTGGCATTGGGGAAGCCGGGCAGGTGGTCATCGGAGCCAGGACCCGCCGGGGGCGCGCCAGATCTGCTCGCACTAGCATTTGGACCAGGCGCCATGGAACCCCAGCCGCCCTCCCAGCCGGCGCTAGCTTGCGAGTACGGCACGGCCATGGCAGCCTTACGGCGCTCCTCTTTGATGAACCATGGCGGCGGCGTCCCCCAATGCTCCCGCTCCCACGCCTCTAAGTCTAGCTGAAGCTTGGCACCGAGCTCAGCCTCGTACCGCAGCTCAGCCTCCGTGGCCGACCCCTGCTCAAGAGGCCGCTTGCCATTGCCATTGCGATCATTCGACGGCTCGCGAGACATGACAGCCGCAGCGAAGGAGATGGAGAGCGGGGGAGAAGGAAGGAAGGGGGAGACGGATCTGACGAGGTGGGAGAAGCGGCGGATCTGGGAACGGGAGGCTGGAAACCCTAGGGTTAGGTCATGGGCGCCTCGCGGTACCCATAAATAGCCACGAGGGGACGGCCGCGGCCCATACTGAGGCGGAGGGGGTGGGACAGACTGTGCCAGGCCCAAGGGAGGGGGGCAGGGGTGGAAAAGCATCAGGCAGGGGGGCAAGGGCAAAGGGGCCAGCGGCTGGGCCTGGAGGTCCAAGCGCGGCCCAGCGGGCAAAGGCGGCCCAACGAGCGAAGGCGGCCCACAGGGCAGCCCAGCCCCCGCACAGTCGTAGCCACCCACGCAGCTAGGGTTCCGTCCGCCCGAGGAGGTCCCGCCGCCAGCAACCTAACCGCCGCAGGCGGGAGGGTGGGGGGACGGGACACCGGGCGCGCAGGAACTACCAACGGGAGACAGGAAGAGACCCAAAGAAGCCACCAGCCCGGAGAGCCGCAGCAGGGGAGACATGGCCGTGCGGCGGCACCGTCGCCCCACCTGCACCCACGGCTGGCCACTCGAGATCTGCGGCGCAGGAAGATTGAAATCCACAAGGGGCACATCATAGCATGACCGGAGAGGGGGGTCTAGCTGGTCCGCTGCGCAGCAGCCCACCCCACAGATCCCCCAAGATCAGGAGGGGGCAGAGGCTCATCATCATCGGATGAATCCTCGTCGGACGAGGGCGCCAGGGACCAGAAGCGATTTGAGGCCGCCGGGCTAGGAAGACGGCAGGGGGGAGACGCCGACGAGGAGGGCCACGGCGACCCGGAGGAAGCAACCAGAGAAGGAAGGCGTGAGGGCAAAGGCAACATGAGTAGGCAGGGAGAAGGTGCGACCACCTCAGATCCAGCGGCCCTGCCCGCCAGGCAAGGGGCGGAAGAGGGAGAGGCCAGCGCCGGGGAGAGGGGCCACGACGCGGGAGAGGAGACTGGCACCACCGGCCGGGGCTGGGGAGGAGGAGAGGAGGGAGCTGGGGAGAAGGGGAGCACCACCCCCACGGCGCCAGCACGGTCGCCCCCGAGGGGGAGCGGGGGAGGGGGAGGGGAGGAGAGCGAAGCCATCATCACCTCTCCACCTGTGAGCACCAATGTCAAATCTAGGACTTGAACTCTGGTGGGCTAGGTATACAGCTGTCCTCCTAATCATCCAACCACAGGTTGTTCGCAAAGATACTAAAAGCTAAGATGCATACTGATAGGAAAAATTGTAAAAAACAAACAAGACACAGAAATGGAAAGAATGGCAAAAGCAAGCACCAAAGAAAACTGTCATAGTGGTCGGCCCACTTGGGATGGTTGTAGACGAGTGTGTCCTATTTCTTGCAATGGTTTTTTTTTGAGAAATATTTCCTGCAATAGGTGATATAGGGATTGCCCTTCTCCCGTGCATGATTGATATGTCGCTAGCGCGGGTCCTTCTTTAAAAAGAAATAAAGAAAACTCAATGTTATTCTGAGTTTGACAAGATAATCTCCTTGTTAGTACATGATAAGACATCGATATCGTTCTTCTGTTGGGCAATGTTGTAACTTCTCAATGTTTTGTCTTGTTTATTTTTGTGATTTGTGATTCCAGGGTGGCATCATCGGCGACGCCTAGCTCATCTTTAACATGCCAACGCGAATGAGGTGAAACCATTGTTTATAGAAAGCTGCATCTCTTGGACGAAGGTGTTTGTTTGGCGCTCTTTCATTGAAAATTTCTATAGACTCATGTAGCTTCTTAGGGACTTAAGTTTAAACGATTGTCCAAAGGAATTCAGAAGACTAAATATCCAGATAAAAATTCTACATAGGTCATTTGAGTTACATAATTAGATCCAATAGAAGAAAAAGTCATATGATTTACTTGCATCATGGTTCATAGGAAATTTAGAGTTGACCCTGATAATTTGGAAATATCTAGTTGTTTTCCCTACATTCCAATTTTGCTCCAAATTTAGTGTTGGTGGAAATCATGTAGCATAACATCATAATGTTGCATCTTACAATTTGTATGTGTTTTAAGAATACCAATCGAAGAGGTTCCCAAATTTTTTGCTATTAGATAAATCCTTAAATTACCATATCTAAAACATTTATCCACTTTCCAATGTTTGATGAAAAAATGTGTCTTAGAAATATGAAAAATCTTTTTTTATCGGTTTTTTAAATGCTTACAAGCACATAGATTATGGGATGAAGTATATATATGTACAGTTTAGTTATAAAATATAACTATTTGTCGATCTATACAAACATAACATTAAATAGGAAACCGACTTGTGGTAGGATGGTTGGAAGGGTGTGTGGCGCCCCCGGCTCAATCGTACACTAATCATGCACGCAAACGTGTACGATCAAGATCAGGGACTCACGGGAAGATATCACAACACAACTCTAAAACATAAATAAGTCATACAAGCATCATAATACAAGCCAGGGGCCACGAGGGCTCGAATACAAATGCTCGATCATAGACGAGTCAGCGGAAGCAACAATATCTGAGTACAGACATAGATTAAACAAGGTGCCATAAGATGGCTAGCACAAACAGGGATACAACAGATCGAACAGGCGCAGGGCCTCCTGCCTGGGATCCTCCTAACTACTCCTGGTCGTCGGCGTCCTGGACGTAGTAGTAGGCTCCGTCCTGGTGGTAGTAGTCGTCGTAGGTGGCGTCTGGCTCCTGGGCTCCAACATCTGGTTGCGACAACCAGCAAGAAGGGAAAGGGGGAAAAGAGGGGGAAAGCAACCGTGAGTACTCATCCAAAGTACTCGCAAGCAAGGATCTATACTACATATGCATGGTATATGTGTAAAGAGGCAATATCGGTGGACTGAACTGCAGAATGCCAGAATAAGAGGGGGATAGCTAGTCCTGTCGAAGACTACGCTTCTGGCAGCCTCCATCTTGAAGCAATAGAAGAGAGTAGTTGGAAGTTAACCAAGCAACAACGTATAGCATAATCCTACCCGTCGATCCTCTCGTCGCCACCATGCGAGAGAGCGACCACCGGGTTATATCTGTCACTTGTAAGGGTGTGTTTTATTAAGTATCCATTTCTAGTTGTCATGAGGTCGGAATACAACTCCGGGTCGTCCTTTTACCGAGGGACACGGCTATTCGAATAGATAAACTTCCCTGCAGGGGTGCACCACATATTCCCCAACACGCTCGATCCCCTTTGGCCGGACACACTTTCCTGGGTCATGCCCGGCCTCGGAAGATCCACACGTCGCAGCCCCACCTAGGCTCAACAGAGAGGTCAGCACGCCGGACTAATCCTAGGCCCTCTGGGGTCTGGGCCCATCGCCCAGTGCGCTCCTGCACGTTGCGTACGTGGCCGCGAGCAGACCTAGCAACCCACACGATCACGGCGGTTACGTTAGCGCGGTCCAACACGGCGCGCGCCGCTCAGTCGCTGACGTCAAGAAGGCTTCAGCTGATACCACGACGCCGGGATACCCATAACTACTCCCGCGTAGTTGGTTAGTGCGTATAGGCCAGTGGCCAGACTCAGATCAAATATCCAATCTCGTTAAACGTGTTATTATGAAGTAAACGCGAACGCCGACCAGGGCCTGGCCCACCTGTCTCCTAGGTGGTCTCAACCTGCCCTGTCGCTCCGCCACAAAGATCCACTCAAAGGGCCGTTGGGACAAAGGTCCTTTCAGCCCCCAATCCGTGAATCACACTCGCGGTACTCTTCGAGCCGACCCGACTTTAGTCACCATTTGTAAAGTATGTATATATGTAGTATACACCCGTGATCACCTCCCGAGTGATCACGGCCCGATAGTATAGCAGGCAGACTGACAAGAATGCAGGGCCAATGATGACAAACTAGCATCCACACTAGGCATTTAGGATTGCAGGTAGGTATCAAAACAGTAGCAACAATGACGCGCTATGCAGCAGAATAGGATTAACGGAAAGCAGTACATCTACACTACTCTAATGCAAGCAGTATAGAGGAGAATAGGCGTATCTGGTGATCAAGGGGGGGCTTGCCTGGTTGCTCTGGCAAGTAGGGGTCGTCAACAACGTAGTCGGTCGGGCACCAGCAGCTGCGTCGGTCTCGTAGTCTACCGAAGAGAAGAGGGGGAAAACAGTAAACACACGGCAATAATGCAACAGGGATGCATGACTTTCTAAATGATATGCCGGGGTGATATACAGCCTAACTAAGCGATTTAGTTAATTTAGGAATTTATTCGGATTTATTTAATTAGGTTGGACCTATTCATTTATCGAATCGGTCTAATTGTTCAACGTTCTTATAGCTGCGGGCGTCTGACGGAGATACCGAGCGTATCCGGGTTCGTATCGTCGTTCTGACCAAGTTTCATGTATAAATATTTTTCATCGGAGTTACGGTTTAAAAGATTGATTTTTCAAAGTTTAAATCAATTTCTGGAATTATTTAATTAATTAAATTCGAATTATCCAAACAGTGCGAGGATGATCATCGCGACGTGCTGCTGACGTCAGCAGTCAACAGCGGCTGACCGAAGTCAACCTGACGGTGGGACCCCCTGTCAGCCTCACAGTAGGTTAATTAGGCTTAAATTAAACTAATTAGGATTAGTCAGGGGGTGGGCCCCATTAGTCGAGGCTAATTAGTCAGCTAATTAACTAATTTTTTAATTAACAGTTTTAATTAGTATTCTTATTTATCTTAAAACGTTTAATGGGCGGGCCCACACGTCAGCGACCCGGGCGGGCCACGTCGGCGTGGACTGGGTCACACGGACCCAGTGGGGCCCCAGGGTCAGGCACGGGCGGTGGGGCCGCGGGCCACGTCGGCGCTGAGTCAGCGCGGCCACCGGAGTGCGCCGGCGACTCAGGCGCGGCCGAGAGCTCCGGTGAGCGCGGGTTTCGCCCACAGCCACCCCAGGGGCTGGGGCCGGGCGCGTTGAAACGTGCAGAGCACCCGCACGCGATGGTGGCGGTGGTTGGCTCGGGGGTGGCCGGAGAGAGGCCGCGTCGACCGAGGCGGAGCACGGCTCCGGTGAGCGGTCGGGCGGACTAGGAGGGTTCGGCGCGGGGGTTTTTGGCGCCGTTCAAAGAGCCGGATGCCCCGCGTCGAGCAGTGGCACAGTTGTCGCCAGGGATGACTGAAAACGACGGCGGCGCCCAACTACGCGGCAACCGGAGCACGGCAGCTACGGTGGCTGTTGCAGTGCGCGAGGGGACGAACGGGGAGGAGCAGGAGGTAGGGAAGGAGCTCACGGTGATGGTCGCCGTTCAAATGTGCTCGACGGGGAGGCGGAGCAGACGGGGCGATGAGGATCGCCGCGGGGATCAGAAGGGGGACGACCCAGGGAAGCAGCTGGGGGGGCCCCCGGCGTCGTTCCTCGGCGTAGTCGAAGCAGCGGCCGCCGGCGAAGCTTGGGGACACGTCGTGGAGACGAGAGGTGGGCGGTGGTTGCGAGGTTCAACCGAGGCCGTCCATGGCTGCGCTCGGAAGCGATGGCCGAGGGGGAAGAGGGGGAGAGTGGGCGAGGGGGAGCCAGGGGGGTCCGGGCGCTGCCCTTTACGAGGCGTCGCGGCTACCGCTTTTCGTCATACGATTTTTGGCGCAGTGAGGTCGCTTATCTCTCAGTCCTCGCAGCGCAGTGCCGGGGTGGGGGTCTGAGCATCGCGGAGGGATGGGCTAGTTTTTGTTTTTTTTTTTTTGTGTTTTTTGTGTTCTATTTGTTTTTTTGTTGCCCTAGTTTCATTTGGTGGTTTTTTTTTGTTTTTTTTATGTTTTTTTTTTTTTTTTTTTTTTTTTTTTATGGGGGGGGTGAGCAGGCGGGGGGGTAGGGGATGGGGCTAGTTGGGCCGGGCACTGTGGCCACTCAGGCCCAGTGGCCGTGGGCCTTTTTCCCCTTTTCTTTTTCTTTTCTGTTTCTCTTTCCTTTTCTTTATTCTCTTTTCTCCACTGTTAAATGTTTAGGCCCCAAATGGTTTTTTGTAAAAAGTGTGACCTATTTCATAAATACCAGTGCATTATCCCCTAACACCTAAAATTAGTTTGGACAAAACATAATTCCATATTTATTTCAGATTTAATAAATGGTTATTAAATATTATCTTCATCCACTGTTTGAGGTTGTTCGAGTCACCTATACAATTCCAATGATGTTGGTTTCAATTTTAGAATAGCCTCTGGAATATTTGTTATTTATCTGACATTTTAGTTTCTATGTTGGACAACTTTTATATTCCACTTTCATTTAAATTTGAATTTGACTTAGGAGTTGAAATGCAATATGATGCTAATGATGATTATGCTCTATTAATCATGATGACATGGCCTCATCAAAAGGGTGATCTCTGTAGCTTAATACAGGGGGTGTTACAAATCTCCTCCACTACAAGAAATCTCGTCCCGAGATTTAGGAGGTAGAAAGAAACAAAGCGGGGTATTCATCACGAAGACGATCCTCGCGTTCCCAAGTGGCTTCATCGTCAGAATGGTTTGACCACTGAACCTTGAGGAACTTGATAACCTTCTGGCGTGTGCGACGCTCGGCTTGATCGAGAATGCGGACCGGATGCTCTTTATAAGAGAGGTCTTGTTGCAGTTCAAGCAATTTGTGATCTACTCCGCGGATAGGGTCTTTGAAGCAGCGGCGGAGTTGTGATACGTGGAACACATCGTGAACCTGAGAAAGGTTCGGTGGAAGTTCCAACTGATATGCCACTCTACCACGCCTTTCAAGAACAGTGAAAGGACCAATATAGCGAGGAGCTAGCTTGCCCTTGATCCCGAATCGGTGTGTACCTTTCATCGGTGTGACTCGAAGATAAGCCTTTTCGCCAGGTTGATAGACCATATCTTTGTGTTTGCGGTCATACTGACTCTTTTGACGTGACTGAGCAGTCTTCAAATGCTCGCGGACAACGCGAACTTGATCTTCGGCGAGTTGGATAATATCCGGACCGAAGAGTGGACGTTCCCCAGTTTCTGACCAATTTAGAGGGGTTCGGCACTTTCGTCCGTACAATACTTCAAAGGGGGCCATCTTCAGACTGGCTTGATAGCTGTTATTGTAAGAGAATTCGGCATATGGGAGAGATTCTTCCCATTTCCTTCCGAAGGATATGACACAAGCTCGAAGCATGTCTTCGAGAACTTGGTTGACTCGTTCAACTTGTCCTTGAGACTGAGGGTGAAAAGCGGTGCTGAAGGACAGATGAGTTCCCATAGCTTCTTGGAAACTTGCCCAGAATCTTGAAGTGAATAAGCTGCCACGGTCTGAACTGATAACCAGTGGAATACCGTGAAGTGAAACAATTCTGGACATGTAGAGAGTTGCGAGCTGACTAGTAGTGATCGTCTCTTTGACGGCTAGAAAATGTGCAACTTTGGAAAGTCGGTCAATGACGACAAGAATAGCATCATTACCTTTCTGTGATTTGGGAAATCCAGTGATAAAGTCCATTTCAACATGGTCCCATTTCCATTCAGGAACAGCAATTGGTTGCAGAGTTCCGGCGGGCCTTTGATGTTCTGCTTTGACGCGACGGCAAACATCACATTCAGCAACATAGCGAGCAATGTCTTGCTTCATGTTTGACCACCAGAATCTTTGACGGATGTCTTGGTACATCTTGGTACTGCCGGGATGAATAGACAACGGAGTGTCGTGAGCTTCTTGCATGACCTCCTGAGTCATACCCAGGTTACCTTTAGAGGGGACCACTAGACGACTTTTAAAGAACAATGTGCCAGTATCATCAATAGTGAAGAACGAAGGCCTTCCTTCAGCGAGATAGCGCTTAATCTTGTGGGCTTGAGAGTCATGACCCTGCAGCGTCTTGATGCTGTCCACGAGATCTGGTTTAGCAACCAGGGTATTAAGAGAACCCTGGGAAACAACGTGGAGGTTCATTTTGTAGGAACCTTCAGGAGGGGGAGCGAGTGCTCCAGGAGGAACAATGTGGAGATTCAGCTTTCTGAATTCTTCAATAAGCGAAGGTTGAACTTCGTGAAACTGGAGGTGACTGCAATAAGACTTGCGGCTCAAGGCATCGGCCATTACATTAGCCTTGCCAGGGGTATAAGAAATACCCAAGTTAAAATCCGCTACGGTCTCCATCCATCTCTGTTGACGGAGGTTCAGGTCTGGCTGAGTGAACAGATACTTCAGACTTTGATGATCGGTGTAGATCTCGCAACGATTACCGAGAAGGTAATGTCGCCACTGTTTTAGTGCATGGATGACGGCAGCAAGCTCGAGGTCATGTACTGGGTAATTCTCTTCGTGCGGACGCAATTGACGCGAAGCATAAGCAATTACTCTGCGGTCTTGCATTAGGACACCGCCTAATCCTTGACGGGATGCATCACAATAGATGACAAAATCCCTCTGGGAATCAGGAGGGGCAAGCACTGGGGCAGAAGTCAGCTTGTCTTTGAGCGTCTGGAAACTTTCCTGACACTTTTCCGTCCAATCGAACTTGACGCCTTTATGAAGCAGGTTAGTCAGGGGCTTGGCGATCTTGGAGAAGTTCTCGACAAATCGACGGCAATAGCTGGCGAGTCCGAAAAAACTTCGAACTTGCTTGACGTTCTTTGGAGGAGCCCAATCAAGAATAGCCTGAACTCGCTCGGGGTTGACGGCAATACCATCCTTGGAGATGACATGCCCAAGGTATGTTACTTCGGGAAGCCAGAATTCACACTTGGAAAACTTAGCATATAGTTGATGCTCTCGAAGTTTCTCCAGAACAAGTCGAAGATGTTCAGCATGTTCCTCTTTGTTCTTGGAGTATACTAGGATATCATCCAAGTAAACCACGACGAACTTGTCAAGGTATTCCATGAATATATAATTCATCAGGCGGGAGAATGTGGCGGGAGCATTGGTTAAGCCGAATGACATGACAGTGTACTCGTATGAGCCATATCGAGTAACGAAGGCGGTCTTTGGGATATCCTCTTCACGAACACGGATCTGGTGGTAACCCAACCTTAAGTCGAGTTTAGAGAACACTGATGAACCCACCAGTTGATCATACAGATCGTTTATCCGAGGAAGGGGATATTTGTTCTGGATGGTTGCTTGGTTAATAGGACGGTAATCTTGGACCAATCGGTTTGATCCATCCTTCTTCCTGACAAAGAGAGAAGGTGCTCCCCAAGCAGAGGAACTTGGGCGAATGAAACCCTTACGAAGTGAAGCGTCGATTTCCTCCTTAAGTTCAAGGAGTTCATGCGGCGGCATCTTGTAGGGTCGCTTGGCGATAGGAGTGGTGCCTGGTTTCAAGTCGATGACAAATTCGACAGCTCGAGCAGGGGGTATCCCTGGGAGTTCTTCTGGGAAAACACCTTGGAATTCGCGAACAACTGGAATGTTCTCGATGCCTTCAAGTGGTGATGCGTTTAACGCATTCAAGGCATAAAGTCTCGCCTCGGCATTTTGGATGATTTGAGCCTGGTAGCTTATTATTTCATCAGAAGGGTGTAGAAGATGGACGATCTTCGTGGCGCAAACTATAGAAGCAGTATGCGCTTTCAACCAATCCATTCCGAGAATGAGGTCGATACTACAAGACTTTAGTATGAAAGGGGAGGCGTGAAACTCCAGCCCTTCAATTTCAACGGTGACGTCGCTGCTACCCATGGAGGTTTGACATTGACCCGCGGGGGTGTGTATTACTATTGCAGTGTTCATGACCTCACATTTAATGTCGTGTTTGTATGCAAATTCTTCGGACATGAATGAATGCGATGCTCCCGAATCAAATAAAACAGAAGCTGGTACTGAATTAACAAGGAGAGTACCCATCACGGTGGCAGGCTGGTCCTGAGCTTCATTGAAATCGGTGTGGTTGGCCTGAATACGCCCATAAGTCTTGGCATTGTTGTTGCGAGGCTGATTGTTCCTACGGCCAGTTGCAGGAAGTGCCAGTTGGTTCTGGTTCTGAATGCAGTTCCTGGAAAAATGACCTGGCTGCCCACACTTGTAGCACAGACTATCATTGGGATTAGGAGCAGGAGCTCGGGGTGGTGGAGCTGGAAGTCCTGGCTGCCTAGGTGGTGGAGGCAGGCGTGGTGCAGTATAGGACCGTCTTGGAGCAGGTGCAGCTGGACGGTACACGCTGTTTGGAATCCAGATCCGGCGCTTCTGTGCAGGCTGGCTCGAAGATGAACCAGTGTCACGGTTGCGCCTAAGAGATCCCTGGTGTGCCTGCAGACCAGTCTCGACCTGGATAGCCTTGTTCACCAAGATGGAGAAATTATCAAATTCATGCACAAGGAGCGCTAGCTTGATGTCAGCTTGAAGTCCTTCGCGAAACCTTTCCTGACGGCGAGCATCAGTGGGAATGTCTTCTTCAGCATAGCGGGATAATTCCAGAAACTCCCGCTGATAAGCTTCCACTGTCTTGTTGCCCTGGGTGAGGTTGCGGAACTCTTGCTTCTTCCGGTCCATGATTCCCTGGGGAATGAAACGGGCACGGAAGGCAGCTTGGAAATCCGGCCAAGTGATGACTGTGCCAGCTGGTTGAGTGCGCCTGTGGCTGTCCCACCATTGAGCAGCGGGGCCCTTGAGAAAGAAGGAGGCGAAGGTGACATTGTTTGCAGGGGCAACGCCACCAGATTCCAACTCATAGGTGATGTCGCGAAGCCAGTCATCCGCATCCAGGGGCTGAGTTGAGCCGCGGTAGACGGTTGGGTTGAGGCGCATAAAGTCCTGCAAGGTCCCTGGGCCCGGATACTGGTTCATATTGGGACGAGGAAACTGATCCATGATCCCTTGCATGAACTGACGCTGCAGTTCAAATTGCTGCATCATTCCAGCCATATAGTTCGGCGGTGGTGGATCGTTGGCACCACGTCCACGACCACGACCAGCGGGTCTAACCATCCTGCTAATTTACAACAGGGGGGGTAGTTTAGTAAAAGCAAGCACGAGTGCTTAGCGACAAGCATGATGTAACTCGACAATAGTTTAAGCAGTGCATCAAATACATAAAAGTAGTCGATTAAGACATACAGATCCATACACAACGTCGGGTACAAGCGGACAGCATAACGGCGCAAATCAAAAGCTAGACATACTAGGCGGCGCGCAGGCACGCGGTAAGGAAGTACACAACGAGAGATAGCAAAGGCTACATCAACGTCGGAGAGAACCACTGTATCGGGGTAGCTGCGAGTGCGGACGACGAATGTTCGTCGCGGAAAGATCCTGTGCTCCATGTGCACTCTGATGCAGAACCTGGTCTCGAGCTGTAAGAAGAGGTCCACGTGTCGGTGTGTGACCCCCAACAATAGGCCAGTCAATACCAGCATACATCTGAGTCCTGCGCGGATAAAGGATGTGCTCCGGATGTATCCCTGCACGAACAGCGGGCAGCAACTGCGTCATAGCATCGTAGAGACGTGCTCGAGTGGCAACCAACTCGACGGCAAGAGCCCGAACAGTGCGATCCAGAGCCTGAGTGCACTGAATCAGAACGCGCGGGTCGTAGCGACGAGGCTCGTACGGGGCACAGATAGCTGTGTAGTATCCGGTAGCATCTCCAGCAGGGGCATACGGAATGTATCGGAACTCGGAGTCATCCAAGATAGCATTGTGCTCCCCTCGTAGACGTACGATAGCGGAGTAGGCGGCATCATGGACTGCCATCTCAATCGTCACGCCTAATCCGTGAAAAAGGTGTAGCTCGGTGTCTGAGTTGTTTTGCTGATCATAAATCCGAACTTCAGCATAGTACTGTTCCTGGTTGAACTCGCGGTAAACCTCATAAACCAAGTACTCAGGGTACCAACGGTAGCCAAGTCTGGTCATGAGAGCGATCAGGACAGCTGGAAACCCAGGGGTATTACGAGCCCAAGTGCGAAGCACAAGCTGTGTCGTAGGACGCGGTGGAAACAAACGGTCCATCTGAAAAATAGAGGAAATTCAGGTTTGTCAAACGACAATAAGAGGTTTAACACAACTCGGAGAGAAAGGTTAAACAAAACAATGGAAAGGAAAATGATTATCAGACTAATCAGATCAACGACAGGGAAATCGCACAGATATCCAGCTCTCCGGGTAGACAGAATTTACGAGATCCTAAGTGTCGGCGTTAGTAAACTTCATTTAACCCGAGTAGAAGAGAGTTCAGAGTCCCAGAGTATAGACGAGGAATAAAAGATCCTAATACCACCCAGTTGGCAATGTGGGCCCGTAAGCCACACAGCCAAGTTAGTAAAACGGTTTCCTTTGTCTAGACTCAACTTCGGCCAAGGAATTGGAAAGGGGGATTCCTACAGGCAGTCGGCTCTGATACCAACTTGTGGCGCCCCCGGCTCAATCGTACACTAATCATGCACGCAAACGTGTACGATCAAGATCAGGGACTCACGGGAAGATATCACAACACAACTCTAAAACATAAATAAGTCATACAAGCATCATAATACAAGCCAGGGGCCACGAGGGCTCGAATACAAATGCTCGATCATAGACGAGTCAGCGGAAGCAACAATATCTGAGTACAGACATAGATTAAACAAGGTGCCATAAGATGGCTAGCACAAACAGGGATACAACAGATCGAACAGGCGCAGGGCCTCCTGCCTGGGATCCTCCTAACTACTCCTGGTCGTCGGCGTCCTGGACGTAGTAGTAGGCTCCGTCCTGGTGGTAGTAGTCGTCGTAGGTGGCGTCTGGCTCCTGGGCTCCAACATCTGGTTGCGACAACCAGCAAGAAGGGAAAGGGGGAAAGGAGGGGGAAAGCAACCGTGAGTACTCATCCAAAGTACTCGCAAGCAAGGATCTATACTACATATGCATGGTATATGTGTAAAGAGGCAATATCGGTGGACTGAACTTCAGAATGCCAGAATAAGAGGGGGATAGCTAGTCCTGTCGAAGACTACGCTTCTGGCAGCCTCCATCTTGAAGCAATAGAAGAGAGTAGTTGGAAGTTAACCAAGCAACAACGTATAGCATAATCCTACCCGTCGATCCTCTCGTCGCCACCATGCGAGAGAGCGACCACCGGGTTATATCTGTCACTTGTAAGGGTGTGTTTTATTAAGTATCCATTTCTAGTTGTCATGAGGTCGGAATACAACTCCGGGTCGTCCTTTTACCGAGGGACACGGCTATTCGAATAGATAAACTTCCCTGCAGGGGTGCACCACATATTCCCCAACACGCTCGATCCCCTTTGGCCGGACACACTTTCCTGGGTCATGCCCGGCCTCGGAAGATCCACACGTCGCAGCCCCACCTAGGCTCAACAGAGAGGTCAGCACGCCGGACTAATCCTAGGCACTCTGGGGTCTGGGCCCATCGCCCAGTGCGCTCCTGCACGTTGCGTACGCGGCCGCGAGCAGACCTAGCAACCCACACGATCACGGCGGTTACGTTAGCGCGGTCTAACACGGCGCGCGCCGCTCAGTCGCTGACGTCAAGAAGGCTTCAGCTGATACCACGACGCCGGGATACCCATAACTACTCCCGCGTAGTTGGTTAGTGCGTATAGGCCAGTGGCCAGACTCAGATCAAATATCCAATCTCGTTAAGCGTGTTATTATGAAGTAAACGCGAACGCCGACCAGGGCCTGGCCCACCTGTCTCCTAGGTGGTCTCAACCTGCCCTGTCGCTCCGCCACAAAGATCCACTCAAAGGGCCGTTGGGACAAAGGTCCTTTCAGCCCCCAATCCGTGAATCACTCGCGGGTACTCTTCGAGCCGACCCGACTTTAGTCACCATTTGTATAGTATGTATATATGTATAGTATATCCCGTGATCAACTCCCGAGTGATCACGGCCCGATAGTATAGCAAGGCAGACTGACAAGAATGCAGGGCCAATGATGATAAACTAGCATCCTACACTAGGCATTTAGGATTGCAGGTAAGGTATCAACAACAGTAGCAACAATGACAGGCTATGCAGCAGAATAGGATTAACCGAAAGCAGTAACAGGCTACACTACTCTAATGCAAGCAGTATAGAGGAGAATAGGCGATATCTGGTGATCAAGGGGGGGGCTTGCCTGGTTGCTCTGGCAAGTAGGGGTCGTCAACAACGTAGTCGGTCGAGGCACCAGCAGCTGCGTCGGTCTCGTAGTCTACCGAAGAGAAGAGGGGGAAGAAACAGTAAACACACGGCAATAATGCAACAGGGATGCATGACATGTCTAAATGATATGCCGGGGTGATATACAGCCTAACTAAGCGATTTAGTTAATTTAGGAATTTATTCGGATTTATTTAATTAGGGTTGGACACTATTCATTTATCGAAATCGGTCTAATTGTTCAACGTTCTTATAGCTGCGGGCGTCTGACGGAGATACCGAGGGCGTATCCGGGTTCGTATCGTCGTTCTGAGCAAGTTTCATGTATAAAATATTTTCATCGGAGTTACGGTTTAAAAGATATGATTTTTCAAAGTTTAAATCAATTTCTGGAATTATTTAATTAATTAAATTCGAATTATCCAAAACAGTGCGAGGATGACGTCATCGCGACGTGCTGCTGACGTCAGCAGTCAACAGCGGCTGACCGAAGTCAAACCTGACAGGTGGGACCCACCTGTCAGCCTCACAGTAGGTTAATTAGGCTTAAATTAAACTAATTAGGATTAGTCAGGGGGTGGGCCCCATTAGTCAGAGGCTAATTAGTCAGCTAATTAACTAATTATTTTAATTAACAGTTTTAATTAGTATTCTTATTTATCTTAAAACGTTTAATGGGCGGGGCCCACACATCAGCGACCCGGGCGGGCCACGTCGGCGTGGACTGGGTCAACGGGACCCAGTGGGGCCCAGGGTCAGTGGCACGGGCGGTGGGGCCCGCGAGCCACGTCGGCGCTGAGTCAGCGCGGCCACCGGAGTGCGCCGGCGAGCTCAGGCGCGGCCGAGAGCTCCGGTGAGCGCGGGTTTCGCCCACAGGGCACCCCAGGGGCTGGGGCCGGGCGCGTTGGAACGTGCGGAGCACGCCGCACGCGATGGTGGCGGTGGTTGGCTCGGGGGTGGCCGGAGAGAGGCCGGCGTCGACCCGAGGCGGAGCACGGCTCCGGTGAGCGGTCGGGGACGGGACTAGGAGGGTTCGGCGCGGGGGTTTTTGGCGCCGTTCGAAAGAGCCGGATGCCCCGCGTCGAGCAGTGGCACAGGTGTCGCCAGGGATGACTGAAAACGACGGCGGCGCCCAACTACGCGGCAACCGGAGCACGGCAGCTACGGTGGCTAGTTGCAGTGCGCGAGGGGACGAACGGGGAGGAGCAGGAGGTAGGGAAGGAGCTCACGGTGATGGTCGCCGTTCAAATGGACTCGACGGGGAGGCGGAGCAGACGGGGCGATGGAGATCGGGCGGGGATCCGAGAAGGGGGACGACCCAGGGAAGCAGTGCGGGGCCCCAGGCGTCGGTTCCTCGGCGTAGTCGAAGCAGCGACCGCCGGCGAAGTTGGGGACACGTCGTGGAGACGAGAGGTGGGCGGTGGTTGCGAGGTTCAACCGAGGCCTCCATGGCTGCTCGGAAGCGATAGCCGAGGGGGAGAGAGGGGAGAGTGGGCGAGGGGGAGCCAGGGGGGGTCCGGGGCGCTTGCCCTTGTACGAGGCAGTGCGGCGAAGCGCTGTCGTGCGGAGAGAGGGGGGGCCCAGGGCGTGCGCGCGCGTGTGCGCACCAGGCGCTCGACAGCGGCACGGGGGGGGGGGGGGTGAGCAGTGCGGGGGGGTAGGGGATGGGGCTAGTTGGGCCGGGCACTGTGGCCACTCAGGCCCAGTGGCCGTGGGCCTTTTTCCCCTTTTCTTTTTCTTTTCTGTTTCTCTTTCCTTTTCTTTATTCTCTTTTCTCCACTGTTAAATGTTTAGGCCCCAAATGGTTTTTTGTAAAAAGTGTGACCTATTTCATAAATACCAGTGCATTATCCCATAACACCTAAAATTAGTTTGGACAAAATATAATTCCATATTTATTTCAGATTTAATAAATGGTTATTAAATATTATCTTCATCCACTGTTTGAGGTTGTTCGAGTCACCTATACAATTCCAATGATGTTGGTTTCAATTTTAGAATAGCCTCTGGAATATTTGTTATTTATCTGACATTTTAGTTTCTATGTTGGACAACTTTTATATTCCACTTTCATTTAAATTTGAATTTGACTTAGGAGTTGAAATGCAATATGATGCTAATGATGATTATGCTCTATTAATCATGATGACATGGCCTCATCAAAAGGGTGATCTCTGTAGCTTAATACAGGGGGTGTTACAGGGTGGTTCTACCCCTAGACCACTAGGGACCAAACCCCAGGCTTAAAACTTGCATGTCTCATGAAGACAAAATATTATTTTGGTGAGAGGCTATGTTCCCCTCGATAGCGGGGCGCTTGTGGTGACTTCGTCAATCTCAAGATTTGCCGATCAATCTCTCGGAGGTACTCATAGGGGTAGGGTGCACTTGTGTGCGTTCATAGGAGTGAGTGTGTGTGAGTGTCTACGTCTGTACCTATTTCTAAAAAAACATGTTAACTTTGCATATATTGTAGGCCACCATATATGTCTAAAACAAGTGTGTTAACTTCACATTGGAATGAGTACACATGTACTTCAAAACTACTCAAAAATGTGTTGCAAAACTGGTAAAGGATAAGTCAAATGAAAATGTTGAAAATAATATGTGATATTTTTTTCTTATAATTTATATGCATTTGAATCCGGCGTCGTAATTATGGGCTCATAGGCATGGACAAGGTACAATGGATAAAGCGATATAAAGACGCAAAATATAACAAAGATTGATCATTTCAGCAAGCTAATCAGTGTCCCCCCCCCCCAAAAAAAACTTTGTTAGCTATCAGAAGGTAGTGAAACATATCCTTGCCTCCCTTCTCATTTCTAAGTGAAGCAAAAAATGGGCACATGTTAGTTGATAGATCACTAGTCTCTGGAGCTTTTGCTTTCGAAATATTGAAAAATAGCCATGGACAACTTGACAAAGAACCTTTAAAGTGCATCAACAAGTCAAAGACATAGGCATCTTTAGGTGTGTATGCCTCTATTTGCACTTTCTCAGCTATGAACACTTATTTCTGCATCCAATGTTCTCAATTGGAGCGTATCTTCGACTACTGAGCTGGTTACAACAGGTAAAGGTTGATGCATGATTGGTCATGGTACCACGGTACAAAGCCTTTATGGCTGGGTTAGATGCCGATCAATCTGGTCGAGCCAGGACCAGTGTTACACACTAGTAGGGGAATAGACAAGCCGGAGCAGATTTGAGCTATCATGCGGAAGGGAGCCCATTATGTAGAGTTTCTCAAATGGAAAAAGATTTTGACTTAAAAAGTTATAATTTTGCACATTAGATCCACTGTAATTTCTTTGTGAGTGCCTATTCAGCAAGTGACTTTTTTTATAATCTTAATTGGCAAAGCTTTCATTTTTAGGCTTATAGCCGAATTGTTCGCCCTTAGATCACGACTGCACGTTCCTTTCCTCTCTATCTCTCACATGGGTTTCCATGATTTTTTTGCTCCCTATTTTTCCCTCTCTTATTTTTAAAAATGTATAAATTAATAAGGTAGCGGGATTCGTTCCTTGGCCGATGGTCATCGATACTTTCCTTGTAGTCAACTCGTCTTTGCGTTCTTTGTCAATTTAGGTAGACATCATGCTATTTAGCCATTGACTTCTATTTTTTATTCCTGGCAAACAAAGCTAGTATTTTATTTAGTTAAAAGTTTATTTATTTTACTAAATCAGGTGGACCAACGATTGGACTGGTGAACCAGTGATTCCACCATTTCTCCTGCAGGTTCCACACTAATTCACATGATTCCACCATTTTTCTCGGCATCCTCCACTGGCACACAGTTATTATCTAGTTACCGAGTTGCATGCGTTCAAGTTACGAACATAGTAATTATACAGTTATCGGGTTTCATACTTATAGTTATCCACATGGATATTATGTAGTCATCAGTCTACTAATGCTAAAGTTATCAGAATGCTCATACTAAAGTTATCATACCCCTCATGTTGAAGTTATCATGCTTATCATGCTAGTTATCAGGCTGCTCGCTGAAGTTATCATGCCACTGATATCAGGCTGCCTAGGTCATAGTTATCAGGCTGCTCGTGATAAAATTACCAGGCTGCCCATACTACAGTTACCAACACAGTGATTATGTAGTTATCAAGTTGCCCATGCCACAACTACCAACATAATGATTATTTAGTTACCAGGTTGTCCATGCTATAATTATCAACATGAGATAAATACAGTTGCTAGCTGCCCGTGCTATATTTTTGTCTAGTGTGTTAGATCATATTCACCTCTGTAATAGACATGTAGTTATATTGGTGTTTGCGGTGGAAATCTAGTTATGAGTCAATAAGTATCTATATGTAATCCGACAACATACATAATATTCGCCGGTAACAACACATGAACATTATGAGTAACTCATGTAGTACGGGTGATAACTTTCAACACAAAAACCATTGAAACATGGCAAAAAAGTTCAATTTTTCATGCCGTAAGGAGCTTGGTAACTTACGTACCTCAGACTTGGTAACTTACATACCTCAAGCATGGTAAATTTTAACAAAAAAAAACTCGTCAAAAGATACCAGCTTGGAATCTACTTTTGAAGGTTTCGCCGCGAGGGATTTATTCGTGAAAACGGATTTCCAATAGGACTGGCGGTTTGAACTACGAAACATTCTGAATTTTCCAAATGGGAAGAGTCTAGGATGACATCGTCTTTTTTTTCTTTAGTGCATTCATACATGTGCATGTGAAAAGAAGGTTGTGGGAACTATTTTTATATACCGCTAATTTCAGTGTAAAGAACATGGTACCTTGCATACCGTAAGCATAGTAACTTACGTTACTAAGGCATGATAAATTTTGACCCGAAAAAGTCTCATCGCGAAGAATTTATTGGTGAAAACGGATTTTGAATCAGATCGACGGTTTGACCTACAAATACTTTTTAAAATTTTGACATGCGCTGGACTTTAGGATGACATCGTCAGTTTTATCTCATTTGCATCCATGCATATGTGTGAGAAAGAACCACTGTGCACTATTGCTAAATCCGTAACGAGTTTGTGAGTTATTACGGTCCAAAAGATCCCGGACATTGTGAGTTCTTACGGTCCAAAAGTTTTTTTGGAATCAGTCATTTTTTCTCAACTATCTCACGGCTCATGTTATTTCTTTTTCCTCTCAACCATCTTCATCCTCCAACCACAATCATGCCCCAATCTCCCTCCGACACTGGTCGATCCACCTCCCATCGCTAACTATGGCCAATGGCGCTTTCGTGCACGCCTTATTGCACCATTCTCTCCTCAATCTTCGCCCACCGCCATGCTGCTCCCCTCCCATCCCTCTAAACCTCGTTGGTCAAGAAAAGTTCTTCGGCGACCCTACACTTCTCAATCCGCACCCGTCAACCTGTTTCCATGGCTCCACATGGGACGTCACAGCTAGCCAGCGCTCATAGCGCCACCCTGTCTCCAACAAGGTCCTAGCTTGGGCTCGCCGTGGTCAACATTCATCGTTGTGCTCCTCACATTGCCCCCGTCTTTGGCCTCGCTGCAAATTCGAGTGACTCATGAAAAAAATCAAGCATTTAGCGAACGTGAATCTATTTTCATTTTTGCATACCTCCATACAATTGGGAGTCATAGGGGCAATATATAATCAAAGTTTTTGCTTCGGTTTCTAAATAGTAGTACTCGAGCCGCACACGATGTCAACCACCCAACTAGGAGTAATTAATTAAGACTTCTTCTTCGGTGTGACCCCCTAAACACATCAATAGAAGAGATCACTTCATACCATTCATAATAAAGGGTATGATGGCCCTTTTTAAAAATACATAGCTGGCGCGGCTTGTGTAAGTACGCCCGTACATGGCCCGACGTACATGGCATACCAAAACCCTATTTGGCGCCCTCATTTTTTTCTCTTACTTTATAATCTTCAAAAAATGTGCACAGCAGGAGATTCGAACTTCAACCCTGAAGGTCAACTGGGACACGTTACTTGTTGTGCACTTGCTTTCTTTTTCGCTTCTTATGTAACAAATATAGCTTCGTGAACTTTCAGGCCCGTTTCTTTCATGCTTTTTTTAAACCGTGATTTGTTCTGTTTTATTCTATTTTTTTCATTTTCCTTTTCATTTTTCTCAAATGCGTATTTTTTTTTAAATTCGAAATGAACTCTTCCTTAAATTTGTGAATCTTTTGAATTTCTCAAATTTTGTTTTGCAACTTTTTTGTGAAAACCTACGAATTTTTTTAAATCTGTGCATATTTTTTTCAAAATGGATGAACTCTTTTCAAATACGCGAATGCTTGGGCCGGCCCAACAGGCGCCCGACGGGAGCGATGCCGTCAGCTAGTTCGGCCAAGGCCTTAGCGTCTCTTTGCCTTTCTTTTTCTCTTTTTTTTACTTTTTTGTTAATTTATTTTTCTCCCTTTTGAAGTCTATTGTTCTTTTTGAAACCTGTTCAAAATTTCGAAAAACTGTTTGGAATACCAAAAATGTTATTTTTTTCAAATATTTTTTACAATGTTAAAAATGTTCCCCTTTTCAAAAAAATTGTTCACAAATTTAACAAATATTTGTGTTTCAAAAAAGCTGGTATATTTTTTAAAAAGTACGTGTTTTGTAATTTGTGTTCAAAATTTTCATCAATTGTTGGGTATTTCTTAACAATTTTGGGAAAAGTGTTGATGTTTATAAATTTTTAATACACAACTTGAAATTCAAAATTTTTGACAAATTTTAAGAAATTATTGGGAGATAAGAAAATGTTCATGTTGATTGATACTGACGGAAATTCCAAGTAACAGAAGCATTCAAATTAGGTAAAAATTATATGCTCACGGATGACCCATCTGGCCTAGTCTGACACACTCCTCTAAACTGTTGGTTTTTTTAGACTGTGGATAAATGACCCCAACTTATTGCGATATTGTTTGCATATTGCGACACGTCCGGCCATTTATCAGCTCATTTTCACCGAGAAAACTCCACAAAATGCAGAACTTGTCAAAAAAAATCCAAACAACTTGCCATGATGCCTAAAATTGGTCATAGAAACTAGTGGAAATTTTTTGGAGCCATTTGACGTATGTCCAAAACAATGTGATTTCAAACAGATCCTTTTCGCTTACCCGAACACTCTTCGTTGAAGATGGCCTATTTTTTGGTATCCTTGAAATGACCCAAATTCTTGCAAGCAGGTGGGCATGCCCATGGTAGCACGTATGCATGGTTTGAACAACTTTCGTCACCGTATGCAAGTTGCGACACGTTCAGCCATTTATTTGTCTTTTTTAACCGAGAAAATTCCACAAAATGCAAAACTTGTCAAAAACCCAAACAACTTGGCATGGTCCTTGAATTGGTCATAGAAGCCAATCTTGTTTGACTTTTTCCTTTTTTATTGTTTCTACTTTTCATAGATTAAAAAAATTTAATGTTTTGCTCAGAATTTCATAATATTCATATTTGTCAAATTTCGTTCAATCTTTTAAGAAAATGTTCATATTTTCGGAAAAAGTTCAGAATTTATATTTTTTCATATTTATTAATCAATGTTTAAAAAATTCATAAAATGTTCACAATTTCCGAAAAAATTAGGCTTTAATTTTTTTAATATTTAATAAAAAATGTTCGAAAATTCAAAAAATGTTAACAATTATTTTTTTGTAAATTCAAAACACGTTATCATTGTCAAATTTTGTTTAGAATTTTGAAAAGTGTTTCCGATTTCAAATGCTCATAGACCAAAAATATGTTTGCCTTCCCAAATTTTGTTTATTTTCTAAAAAAAATCCCTGTTTCAAAATTTATTCACAAATTCAAAATATTTTCTCTTTTATTTTTTTCACAAATTCAAATAATATTCTTGCTATCAAAATTTGTTGGAATTTAAAAAATGTTCCTGTTTTCAAAATAAAATCTACACAAATAGAAATGTTCGAGGAAATTCAAAAAATATTGGTTTCTTATTTTTGCTGATTTTTTTTAATTTCAAATTTGTTAGTGTAGTGTTCTACAAAGAATGTTTGACAAATTCAATAAGTGTTTATTTTCTATTTTTTTCTTTTTAAAAAATGTTTGTGTTTTGATATTTTTAGTAATTTTGAAAGACATGTTTTTCTGAAATTTCTATAAATTATTTTGAAATGCGAAATTTTGTATTTACAAACAAAAATAGAAAAAGCCAATAATTTTTGAAATTTAAACAATTTATTAAAAGTGCGTGCATTTTTGGAAAAGAAACAAAAAAGGAAAATGAATAAATTAAAAAAATGAAAAAGAAACCAAAACCAAACAGGAAAAAAGGAAAAGAAATAGTTGGAAAAAGATCGGTTCGCTGCAGTAAATCGGTCGCTGAGGGATAGTTCTAGTAGTCCGCTTTTCCTAGTTAGACACTGAAGCTATTAGCTTGTGTGACGCTGTTTATCTGACGGTACTCACTGAAAGTATGGTGTATACGTTCCGGTGGACGACACACCATACATACGAAAATGGGTACGATTTGATAAATGTCCATGTTAAACTCGATGGAAATGTTCATTGCAATTACGTTGTCAAGGACGAACATTTTGTGACGAGGCAAAGTTCTGAGAGGGGGAAGGATGCATCTTCTGACCGGCGGCTAGCCTCCAGGAGCTTCATCAGCACGCCAGCTAAGAGCATCTCTAGGAGACCCCGTATAACGCGCGAACCCGCATAATTTCGACGAGTATACGGGCTTGGCCCAATTTTCTGGCAAAAACAGAGCCCGTATACTCGTCCGGTTCGTAATTTTTTTTACCGTGGCCAGCAAACCTTACCCCCGAAGCCGTATAATTACGGGTTTGCGGGGCAGATACGGGTCGAAACCCTATCCCCCCGCCGTCGCCCGCCGCCGCGATTCCCCACTCCCTCCGTCGCATTTCTCGCCGCCGGTGAGCCCAGTTCCGCCTCCAGCCGCAATGTGGGGCCGTATGTGGAGCTCCGGCGGGGGTGACGACCCCGAGCGCGAGCGGTGTGTCCGCGCGGACGGCGCGAGGAAGCGCGCGGCCGGGAAGTGGACCAACCAAGGCCTCCAACCGCCGGCAAGGCTCCTCCGTCGCGAGACGGAGGAGTATGACCGCCGGCACGGGCGGACGCCCTCCTCGGCCGCGGGCTCTTCCTCGGCCGCGGGCTCTTCCTCTGCCGCGTGGCTCACCTCCGGCGCGGGGGGCCCTTCCGGCGCGGCGCTTCTCCCCGTGAAGAGGGAGTCGGCGGAGGGCGAGCTTGTCGCCGTCAAACGGGAACCGGAGGAGATCCCGCGCCGAGGCGTCATCGGTCCCGAAGATTACGTCGGCGACGATGTCGAGGCGGTCACACTACTAGGAGAAAGTCTATCAGTAGCGCTGGAAATACCTATAGCAGTAACGTTGTGGGCAGCGCTACTACTAACGCGCTACAACTAAGTTGTAGCAGTAGCGCTGATTTGACCAGCGCTACTGGTAAGTATGGTTAGCAGTAGCGCTGCTCCAACCAGCGCTACTGCTAATTATCTGTAGCGCTGCAACGAAGCAAACGCTGCTGCTAAACCAGCGCTGCAGCTATACGCCT
Organism: Thinopyrum elongatum; assembly: GCA_011799875.1. Taxonomy (NCBI): domain Eukaryota; kingdom Viridiplantae; phylum Streptophyta; class Magnoliopsida; order Poales; family Poaceae; genus Thinopyrum; species Thinopyrum elongatum. The sequence goes on along the minus strand of CM022301.1, from coordinate 218,258,958 downwards.
ACCAGCGCTACTGCTAATATTGCCGCTTTCATATTTTTATTTCCCCTTTATGTATTTGTGACGTATTTTTGCATGCTCTATACAGTAGTTTCATCATATCATAACAAACACACAGTATTCTCATCATATCATACACATACAGTAGTTTCGTCATACCATCATCATCATCATCCAACCCAAATATCATCACATCTCGAAAATAGCGATACACATGTCATGTCTCAAATAAATGCAACTGCATGGTCATGGCACACACACAAGTTTCATCATCTCTATCTAAACCATGATATAGAAGAGAAGAGCGAACAGCATGAGCAAGAGCGCGACTATGTAGTACTTCTTGAGGCACCGGTTTCGCTCCCTCTCTTGCCGGAGTGTCCACCTCAAGTAACTATTTTCCGCTTCGGCTCTGCTGTTGAACCCTCTGTGGCTAGCGCCCGGGTACCTGTCCACCTGGGCCTGAGCGTCTGGCCAGTGGTCGTACACTCCTGGAACCCTCCTAACGAATACGGCGTAGCAGTCCTTCGCCATCTATGATCTATGTACCTGCATCGTCAGTTGATGAATTCAACGATAATATGCAACATAATGTACTTAGGAAACACAAAGAGGCATAATTAGCAAAATACAAGCAACCTATAGTAAACATAAATAACGAAGTTCCTCATACCCAAACTAATTAACTAGAGCGATCTACGCTAGTTCAGTAGGACGGTTTAATTACATCACAGAGTTTCGCCGTGCATAAATTCAAAGTTTTGTCATAGAAAGATAGTAGTGACACATTGTCATCGACAACCAGTACTCCATGTCGGCGGTCCAATCTTCATAGTCAGGGAGGAAGCACCCGAGCTTGTTGAAAGGCTTCAGGTCCAGACGCTGAGCGAGTAGCAGTGCTCGGACATCATCCCGTGTGATTGGCCCATGGTAGAACATCCCTGTTAGTTCGAGGACCTCCTTCATGATCACTTGGGCAAGTTCACATTATACGTGATAAAACTCATCTCAGATTCGATGATCCGGTGTCTTTCCTATGCTTGTGGCCCAGTTGACAATCTTGGTATCGTTGGAAGTAGCTGACATGCAAAGGCGTTGATTATCCCTTCTGTACTCGATCAGGTGATGCATGAGGTAGAATCCATCAGCCTTACTGGTGTACGGTTGTTGGATGCAGCAGAAGTCGGTCTTACGGCTGAGACACAGCCCGTTCTTCCTGTACTTTTTCACCTTGATATATCCACCAGACAGGCTGAAGGTTAACACGGCACTATCGAGAACACTCTTTATGTGCGTGTAATCCTTTTTCTTGATGTTCTTCGATGAGTCCAAGTACATAGCATGGGAGTATTCTGGGCACAGACAGATGAGGACGGCGCCCCCCCTCCCCCCTCCCCGCTGCGCAAAATAAGTACACCTCAAATTAGCCTCCATGCTTGCAAAGGAATGATTAAAACTTACGAAAGGATATCTGCTGATGACTTACGTGGGATGATAAGGTAGGAGAATCATTTCCTTGTCCTTATTAGCGATCATGAACTCGCCGATGTACTTGCTCGCATAGTCACGGTGCTCTTTGCAGACTGCCAAGAAGCTCTCGTGCATATAGTACGGGTCCACGACGCAGATATATTTTATGTTCTCGCGCCTGATGATGTAGTTGAGACATAGCGCATACATGCGGATGAACTAGAAATCCAGCTTGGTCATGTGGAACATGTCGTAGATGTAGTCAAATCGTAGGATGAACTTATCCGCGGGCCATCTCTCGACGTACAACTTCCCGCCCGGCACCTGAGCCGCGTAAAGCGGGTATCCTGGTTTTTCCGAGATGAGAAGGCTTTTTTCTCTGGCCAGCACATCTTCATGAAGTCTCCTTAGATCATTGTTCAGTATGTGCTCTAGCGCTTTCGGAGGTAGGATCGGGTGGCCGGCGACATGGAAACGCTTCGCACCTTCGACATGTATTTTGTCTACCTCCCGGGGCTTCAGAGGCGGCTGGCTGCTTGAAGCAACTCTGGCGCCTTTAGGGCCTTTCTTGTCTGGTCTCCTCCTTTGCTTCTTGGCGGGTGGCGGTAGTGAGCCCACCATACCTTCCCTAACCTCCACCACCAGTGTCGTCGGGCTAATCAGTGGACAGCCCTCGGGTTGTTGCTAGGTAGAGGTGGCATCTGGAGGCGTCTCCTGCGAGGATCGCATGAAGAGAGACTTTTTTCATTCCTCCTTAGGACGTTCCGGCTCCGGCAAATCAGGCAGCATCAAGTCATCATCTCCACGCTCATAGCCTGAGTCATAGTCCCGAGCCATCAATCCTTCATCATCATCCTCCATGAAATCATCAGCATTTGCTTCTTCGACGGGGGCGACGTCATCTGGCACTAATGGAGGCTCTCCCTCGCGTCGTCTGCTATCACCCGCCACGACAGGTGCAGGTAATTTGGTAGGTGGGGTGGTGTTCATACCTTCTTGAGGAGCTGTCGTTGGTGTGATACCGGGCGCCTCGACACGAAGAAGAGTCTTCGGCCAAGGCAAGAACCAGCTCTTGCATGCGCCAATCCGTTTAGGGGTCTCCTCGTCATCGACTGGTACCGGAGGAGGCAAATCCTCGAAGCCCGCTTTGACACTGGCCACGTTAACCTTGAAGACGCCATCGGGCATCTCTCGGTTGTGCAACATGCGGTCCTTCGGCTTCACGATTGTTGCCTTTCCCACGGCCACCTTCTGGCTGTTGATGTCGTACAGTAGGGTGCACGGGGTATCGTCGGCCTACGAAGACATGTCTGCGACGTCAAACATCCGAAAGGCAACTGAAACAGAAGACTATAGACATGCTGGTGAAAAGGGTATGACGCGTAATTACCATGAGGGCGTCGAGCTCAGCCATAGACGAAGCCCCGCCGAGCATGCCAGAGACGGAGGTCGGGCTGCTATGAACAGGAGCGTGACCTTTTGCGGTTGCTTGAGCAGGTGCTGGTGGTGTGATGTTAACCGAATTGCTCCCGACGTAGCTGGGAAGGGGAAAGTCCGCTGGCCCTTTATCTAGATTCCTCTTCAACCAATCGATAATTGCCGGAATCAAGCTGGTAATAATTGAAGATTGGAAGTGAGCCGTGACGCCAGCTACCGCATCATTGACCGCTGCATTGACTACCCCGAGCAACTCTTCTTTGGTCTCAGTTTTGGTCTTATTGACCGCAATCGCGACCTTCTTGTCGATGGTCTGTTGAGTAAGCAACCGTCTCTTCCTTCTTTCCTCTGGCTGCTCATGGTAGCACGTCTTCCACGAAACGCCATCTCCGATGCCGTGCACACGTCCATAGGACGGCGGTTTGTCCTCCGGGACCTTTTTTAGTATGTTTAGGGCCCGGTTGAAAGGGGTGTCCCACTTGGGCCCCGCCGACAACTGTGACGACTCATCGCCTTCGGCTGCCTTTTGGTGCTGCTCTTTCTGCAAAAGGAACGTGGATGGTTTACTAATGTGACAAACTTGTAGTTGAATTGATTGGGAAGCTAATATAATAAGGTGGTAATATAACAATTACAGAAGTCTCATGAACTCCCTCGTGTTCGGGTTCGTGTAAAAGATCTTATTGACACGGTCCCACTTGTACCGGGCCCTGATCCAGTCACGCTCCAGCGGGTCGGTGAACTCCGCCAAGGGGTCTGGGATTCCATGACTTTCATGTTCGGCATCCTCCTTGGCCCATACGTGCCTCTTCCCCTAGTAACCACGGCTTCCGAGGCGGTGGGGAGGCGTGTTCCTGGCCTGGAGCACCTTCATTTTATCCGACCTTTGCTTGACTTCTTCTTTAGCGCAAGTCTCTTTGAAAGTTTCAAAGTCCTCTTCCTTTAGTGACGGATTGTCAGCATGAATCTTGGACCATGGTTCATTCTTCGCAATAGCTTTTTTCACCCTAACTTTCCAGGCGAACAAGTCGTTGGTGAACGTCACCATCGCCTTGTTGTTTATCTTTGTCATGGCGTCGTCATTCCACAGATGTTTTCTTTCATCCCGGCCAAGGAATAGGAACCTATTGTGCAACTTCTTTAGGAGCATGTGCTTCATATGTGGTATCTTCTTCAACTTCTTGTCGTTGATGTTGGCGGTTTCCCTGAGGATGCATTCTAGTTGATTGCCCCAGCACGAGCGCGCTTCCTCCGGCGCCGTTGGCTCTAATTTCTTGGGGTGCATCTCCGTGACCACAATTTGTCCGATGCCGAGCTCGTTTGGTCTTCGTGTCCTCTTCTGCTTCGGTGCTTTACCGGCTACGACCGCATCGTTGCCGGTCTCGGGCATGGTGTCGGTGCCGGTGCCAGTGCGGGTGCCGGTGTCGGCGTCGGTGTCGGGGTTGGTGCCACTACCGCCACCCTGCACCCGCAACTGGTGTTCGTCCAGGTAATCGAAATAATGATTTGCTGCCTCGACGGGGTCTACTTCGAGGCGACCAGAACCCCCGGCTTCGACGTGGCTAGACATGTTTCCTATATATATTCAACAATTGTAAATAAAAGATATAATGAAGGGAAAAAAGGGCCAGGGCCTATATTTGGTCAGAATGATGATTCATTCCCCTTCCGGCAAATCCCGGTCACTCCATATGTCCTAGTTTGTAGCACAAATCACGGAAATTTTCGGCATGACCTTTGCTAAAAAGTGGACATATGGAGCGCCTGAAATTTGCCGGAACGGAAATGAATCAACATTCCGGCAAAACATAGGCCACTCGGATATTCTTCGACATTCAACCAACATTGCAAAATGATATAACATCAATGACATATATCATTTGCAAAATATATCATTCAAGCAAGTACATAGAGTGAAATGACCTCACTAAACATTACAAAATAGTGGTCTTTTCAAAAAAACAAAAACCTTTGCAAAATGACCTCACTAAACATTTGCTACTGTTTTTTATTTATAGCTATTATATATACCTACAAAAATTGCTAAATGCTCTCTCTCTCTGCTACTGCCCTAACCAACTAAATTGCCCTAAACTAACTTGCTATTTTTTTCCTAAATGATCTCTCTCTCTCTCTGCTACTGCCCTAAACAAAAATTTGCTACTGTTTTTTATTTATAGATATTTTATATACCCTAAACTAAATTGCCCTAAACAAATTTGCTAAATTGCCCTAAACTAATTTGCTATTGTTTTTTTTCCTAAATGACCTCTCTCTCTCTGCTACTGCCCTAAACAAAAATTTGCTACTGTTTTTTATTTATAGGTATTTTATATACCTTAAACTAAATTGCCCTAAACAAATTTGCTAAATTGCCCTAAACTAAATTTCTCTCTCTGCTACATCTCCTAGGGTTCATACATCCAATTCCTAGCTAGGCTAGGGTTCATATTAGAGAGAGAGAGAGAGAGAGAGAGAGAGAGAGAGAGTGAGCAGAGAGCAGAGAGAGCGCAGAGAGAGAGGAGGCAGGGGAGAGGAGAGGGAGAGGCTTACGGGGCAGCGGCGAGGTCGAGGGCGGGGGAGAGGGCGGCGGCAGTGAGGTCGAGGGCGGGCCCGCGCGGCGATGGTGAGGTCAAGGGAGGGCTCGGGCGACGGCCGGCGTCGAGGTCGATGGCGGGCAGGGGCGACGGTGGGCAGGGGCGACGGCGGGCAGGGGCGACGGCCGGTGACAGAGTGGGAGAGAAGTGGAGGAGAGGGGGGAAATGACTTGGTGAAATTTTGAGCCCGCGCGGCGGGGGGTTAACTCAAAATAGCAGTAGCACTGGATTAGGATCCAGCGCTATAGCTAACTTAGCTATAGCGCTGGGTCCTAATCCAGCGCTACTGCTATTTGTATTTTAGAATTAAGAAAAATAAAAATTGGAATAGTTAGCAGTAGCGCTGGATTAGGATCCAACGCTATAGCTAACTTAGCTATAGCGCTGGTTCCCAATCCAGCGCTGCCGCTATTTTTCTTTTCTTTTTATTATTTTCCTTTTCTACTTTTTAGTTTTCTTTTTATTATTTTCCTTTTCTTTTCTGTTTACTTTCCTTTTTCTTTTGTATTGCTTTCTCCCTTTTGTTTTTGTTTTTTTGTTTTTCTCCCGACGACGGTGTCTCCCTCCCACACTGCGCGAATATCACCGGAACCATGAATGTGGTGGTAATTGAAGGGGATACGATGTATACATCATTTGACCAATAACGGTTATTTAAGTGCATACACAAAATAGATACATATATATAAATGATGGTTTCTCAGCTGCGTCGACGACGTTTCACATTGAGCTTCTTCCCTTTCTTGTTTGTTGTCGAATAATTGAGCCCCTCCTTGTGACTTTTCCGGCACCATGGAGTACGATCTTTCTTAGGTAATGTAGTATTGATTCTTATTTTCACGTATGCTTCATCGTCATCGTCATCTTCCCTCATCGGGTTGTCGTATTGATCGTAGTCTTCCTCGTTGGCGACTGCATCCATTCCGACAATGCTCCTTTTGCCTCTCCTCACGACAACACGGCTGGGATTGGTCGGGTCAGTTATGAAGAAGCATTGTGTCATGTGCTTAGCGTGTACCCATGGCTCAGTTTTGGCGATGACGTTAACGTTCATGGTAGCGCTCTTCGCGTCGGGTATAGACATGGTAGTGAAATACTTGTTTTCTCTTACGACGTCCTTAGCCCATCTGACACGGAACATCATCGCATCATGCATTCCAGCGTAGTCAAGCTCCCAGATCTCTTCGACCCTTCCGTAGAATCTTTCAGTTGTGCCGTTGGCGTCGGTCACGCATTCAATCGTCACCCCTGAGTTCTGGTAATCACTGTCCATGTCTTTGGCCTCCGTGTAGAACGTGTACCCATTGATATCGTATGCCTGATAGGTCACGAGTTTGGGCGCGGGGCCATGTGCTAAGGCGTGTATGAGCAATCCGTCCGAACTGCCCTCTTCCGGGGGATTAGCAAAAACTTGCTCTTTGAACCAACGCAAGAAAGTGGCGTTGTGCTCTACAGTAACTTCGTCGTCCGTCTTGCGCATCCCCTTATCACGGTACTTCTTTGCGATGGTTTCTTTGTGTTGTGTCACATAATCATCTACCACATCTAGGTGTTGTAGCACTACTAAGTTAGCCCTGTCAAAGTCGTTCCGTCGATCCGAGTAGTCCATGTGCAATTTCCTCCGGCCGTTGTTGTGACCTTCTCCTCCGAGCCTCCCATCGTGCTTCTTGACTGGCAAACCAACAACAGGGTCTCCGACGCCTATATAATTCTCGCAAAAGGAGATGCACTCATGCGTCAGATACCCCTGGACGATGCTCCCGTCGGGATGGGACATGTTACAAACGAATCCTTTGATGACCCCATTCATCCTCTCGAACGGCATCATGCTGTGAAGGAATGTCGGCCCGAGGTCGATGATGTCGTCCACGATGTGGACACACAAATGCACCATGACGTCAAAGAACGCGGGTGGGAAGTACATCTCAAGCTCACATAGTATGACAACGATCTCTTCCTGTAGCCTTTGGAGCTGCTTCACATTGATGGACTTTCGAGAGATAACGTCGAAGAAGTTGCAGAGACCAGTAATCATGTCACGGACGTGCTTGTCCATTATCCCTCTAATGGCAACCGGGAGTATCTGCGTCATCATCACGTGACAGTCATGAGACTTCATCCCGCTGAAGCTTTTCTTCTTGGTGTCTAGAAATCTGCTTATCTTCCCACAGTAACCGGAACTGACTTTGATTCCCGTAAGGCACTTGATGAATTGATCGATCTCTTTCGCACTTAAGGTGAAGCAAGAAGTGGGACAATAATTCACCTCCTTCTTGTTGACTTTTCTGCCCCTTTCCCCATCCTCCGTCTCCGTCTCCTCCGTCGACTTTTTACGGGGCGGCATGTGGAGATCTTTCCTGATCTTCAAATCTTCCAAGTCTTTCCTTGCCTTCGGCCCATCTTTGGTCTTCTCCGGCATGTTCATCAGTGTGCCAAGCAAGCTCTTAAGGACATTCTTTGTGATATGCATTTGATCAAGGCAATGAGGCGTGTCGTGATTGGGCCAGTACTCCAGGTCCCAGAAAATAGACGTCATTTTCCATACCTTCAGCAGCGGCTCCAGCGCCTTTTTCATCTTTCCCGGCGCGGGGCACTATTCCTAGTTTTTCAATAGCTCGTTGATTTCGGCGCCGCTTCTCTTACGTGGAGGTCCTTGATGCTCAGCCAACCCATTGAATAGATCTCCACGTTTTCTCCATGGGTCATCCTTCTCGAGCCATCTACGATGCCCCATGTACACGATTTTCCCAGACCCGCCATCTTTCATTGACGTAAGCTGCTGAGACGTTGTATCATCCATGCACCTCATGCATCCGTAGTATCCGTGGCACACCTGGCCTGAGGTGTACCCGTAACCGAGATAGTCGTGCATCGTCGTCATCAGCGCGGCTCTCATATAGAAATACTCTCCTTTGCTGGCGTCCCATGTCCATGCCGGTGTTTTTCATAACGTGTCTAGCTCCTCTTTTAGAAGCCCCATATACAGGTTAATATTATTTCCCGGTTGTTTCGGCCCTTGAATCAGCATGCTCTTGTGTATGTACTTTATCTTCATGCACTTCCATGGGGGGAGGTTGTACATCCATACAAAGACGGGCCATGTGCTGTGGTTGGTGTTCTGGTTTCCAAACGGATTCATGCCATCGGTACTCGCACCAAGCACGATGTTCCTTGGATCTTCTGCAGCAAATCCATATACGGCGTTGAATGCTCTCCACTGGCTAGCATATGCGAGGTGTCTCAGCTTCGGATCATCTCCATCGTCGGGCTTCTTCCTCTCCGTGTGCCAGCGCATGAGCTTTGCTTCCTTAGGATCTACGAAATACCGCTGCATACGGGGAGTGAGCGGAAAGTACCATACAACTTTTTGAGGAGCTTTCTTTCCTGCCTTCTTGTATCGAGAAGCATTGCACATTGGACAGCTGGTTTTTTCCACGTGCTCCTCCCGATAAATGATGCAATCGTTGATGCATGCGTGGTATCTAATGTGTGGCAAATCAAAAGGGCAAACGATTTTCTTGGCCTCCTCGACACTAGTAGGACACAGGTTCCCACGGGAAGAACTTTATTATGTAGATACTTCAAATGCTCATCGAGGCTTTTGTCTGTCCATTTGTTTTTGGCCTTCGTCTTTAGAAGTTCGATCGTGAAACTCAAGAGGGTCACCTCGGGATCGCAACCGTCATACAATGGAGTCTTCAAGTCTACTTCAAGTTGCGCCAGCTTGGCCTCCTCTCTAGAAGCAGCTCTCTCGCTAGTCGTACTCTTGTGAAGGAGGTCTCGAATATGAGGGTCCTGCACGACTGGACTTAGTAGCATCGAAGACTGCGGCGTGACCGCTGCCTCTTCCCCGCCATGTTCGGACTCTTCTTCGCCGTGTCCGGAATCTTCTCCGCCGCCACCATGTCCGGACTCTTCCCCGCCGCTATGTCCGGCGCCATCGTCTTCGTGTCGATTGGTCATCTCTTCGTCTAGCCCCATGTCGTTATTCCTTGCCATGTGGACGTCCTCATCATCATCTTCACTTATCCACCTTGTATAGCCATCCATGAAACCATTCATCAGCAGGTGCGCCTTCAAACTGCCACGATCAAAAGGGTCCAAAAGGACTCCTTTGCATCTTGTACACGGACATCTAATCCTAGTCCGATTATTTGCGTACATGTCCATCACCGCGCATTGCAAGTATCGCTCCACCATCCATCCACTCACCTTCATGACCGACTGCACGGTATAACAAGCAAAAGGGTTATAAACAAAATGCATGCATACATCAAAGTCATATAAAAATTTGGCATGACCTTGCCTAAAAATAGGACATATCGAGTTTGCTCGAAATTCACCGAAACGGAAATAAATCGATATTTCAGCAAAACATAATCAACTCGGGGGCATGTCACTGGCACAAATCTCTCCATATCTCAAACACACATATTCCCATTCTTGAAATGCACAACTTTTTACTCACCTATCTCCCGATAGATATCGAGCACGGTTAGATGAGGCATTCGCTACCTATATAGAGACGATCGAAAGTGTGTGGATGGCTAAATAGCTAGCTTGATCTAGTTGTTGGGAGGAGAAATGACTCTAGCTAACTAATGGAGAGGGAGAGAGATGAACTAGCTAGATCTATATGTATGGAAGAAGGGAGAGCCAAATAAATGAGGTAGCTAGAGAAGAGGCCATTTATGGAGGAGAATTATGGTGGAGGGAGACATTAATGGGGAGAGAAGAGAGCTAGAAGGAAGAGAGAAGAAGGGCAACAATGGTGGAGAAATAACTTAGAGAGGGGAGAGGGGAAAGGAGGGGGAGAGAGCAAAGGGGGGAGGAGGGGGAGGGGGTGAAAAGGTGGCACCAGCCACGCCTAGCAGTAGCGTTGTTTCTCAGAGTAGCGCTTGTCAGAAGCCGCGCTACTACTAAGTGGGGCCCCTTAGCAGTAGCGGTGCTGTCAAAGCAAGCGCTACTGCTAAAATCTTAGCAGTAGCGCTTTATTTTGGGCCGCGCTGCTACTATAGCAAGCGTCGGTGGGCTCGTTGGGTCCCACTTATCAGTAGCGCTGTGCTAAAGCATTACTTGTAGCGCTGCCCAAGGCCAGCGCTACTGCTAATTAGCAGCAGCGCTTGTTATTTTCCAGCGCTACTACTGATGTCCTACCTATAAGCATTTCCCTAGTAGTGTCGCGGCCGCGATTGCCGCACGGAGCTTGCGAGAGGAGGACGAGCGCCGCCGCCGCGACGAGGAGATCAAAGAGCTCCTTTTCAAGCAGGCGGTCGCGGCCAACCTCACCGCGAAGGACAAGCACGATGAGTGGCGGCGCGTCCACGAGGAGCAGAAGAAGAAGTACATCGACCTCGTCAGCTCCGACGAGGAGGACTGACCGACGACTGAGCTCCTCCACCGCGTCGGCCTCGCCGCCGCGAGCTCGTCCATTTTGGTAGCCGCCGCGAGCCCGCAAATCCCCCCCCCCCCTCTAGTTGTAGAATGTAATATATATGTAGTATGTACGATCTATGTAGTATGTTGTGATGAACTATGAATGATCAATGTGGTTGCAATTTCTCCCGCGAAAGCTTTTTTAAAATTATACAGTTTCATATACGGAGTCTATTCTGCAGCGCCCGATTTCGCCCCGCAAAATAGATTTTCTTCGAACTGTAAACACGTTATGTGGGTCGACATTATACGGGGTCTGCTAGAGTTGCTCTAAGCCGTTCTTGTTCCAGATCACGAGCATCTCTCCCTGCGCTTGCAGGACGCAGATCTTCTCGCCGCCAGCGAAAGTTGGTGTTTAATTGCAAAGAGGACATGTTTAAACTTATGTTTAATTTCGATTATTCCCTAGTGCTATCTTGATTGATCGACTAGTTGATGTACAACTGCCATAATTTTCCACCACTACACCTATTTAATTGTCGTGAGGAGAAGATTGTTGCACGCACTATGTATAATACTCCTACAACTAGTGATGAACGAAGGACAAAAAGTAGATGCGCACGCACCTCATATAATATCGCCCAAAGATCCCCAATTACAGGCATCAATACTCCGCATGTTTCATCTACATTTTGTGCTAATTAATGAAGCATTATGTCCAAGACTGTCAGTTCCATGGCCTGTAGTTTTGACACGTTGTGATCAACAAGATATGAGTGGCATGCTGAAGCTTCCATCGTCACATCGATCCAGTCGCATTGCGTCCACGAGGATAACAGAAATTTTATGTCTCAATCTCTCCAGCTGAATGCATGCCATCATGCCGACTAAAGTAAGCATTCCTCTATTTAAATGGTGGTTAATTATGTGGTTCCACCCAATGTCACTAACCCACCATGAAGTTCAGCTCAGCTGCTTCGCCATTCGTGGAAACTAGGTGGAATGCATGAGAGCTGGCACCAAACGAGTTCGCCCTTGTAACTCAGCAGATCAAGCAAAATGAATTACGTATGCATGTGTATGTGAGGTAAGGGTATCTCCAACGTCGACCCCTAAAACTGACAGAATATCCGTCCGGGTGCGTATGCATGTGTATGTGAGGTAAGGGCATCTCCAACGCCGACCCCTAAAACTGACAGAGTATCTGTCCACGAACGCGTCCGCGGACAGTGATACAGGAGCCGGCCATCCAGCCTTTTCCATCAAATGTCTGGATAAATTTTAAACATAATTTGAAAAAACTAGATAAATTTCATGCAAACCGAATGATTTTTATTTAAATCAGACCAAACCCATTACATTTTCGACATATTTCAAATTTTCAACTAAAAAAAGCCGACATGACATTTAACCCAGTCTAAATGTTCGCCGACCATGGAGGCATCATGTGTCTTCCCCATGTCCGACAATCTCAACGGCCGTGAGCTCCGGGAAGTGAAGTTGTGAGTCGCCGGCGAGGGAAAGAGTAGGCCATGGGACACGAGACATACACACGTCCTACTCTTCCTCGCCGGAGTCCGTTGTGTGGACGTCTCCGACCGAGGTGAGGTCCACGATCGACGTGGACAGGCCGGCCTCGTGGTCGTTGCGACTGGGAGCGAACCGTGCGGGCGACACGATCGATGCTGAGTTGGCGACATCCGCGGTCCCCTGCGCCTTCTGCTCGTCCACCTCTGTGTCGATCTCAACGAAGAGGGCGTCAGTCTCTCCCAGTAGGACGCGCAGCCGCCATCACTCTTGGCGAATGTCGTTGGTGTTGCACATGACTGGTACAACGCCTGCTGCTCATCTAGGAAGCCCGGATTCTTCGCGACCATGGCCGAGGCGGTATCCTCATTCGCCTGTTCGCCGACGATTTGTCCCTCCATGAGCCGGTGCTCATGGAGGATCCCGAGGTTGTAGTGTTGCTCCTCCTGTGCCAACTGGTACGTCGAAATGGGCGGCACCAGCTGCTCGTCCGCCAAGACGGCCTAGAAGTGCGCCTGCGCCTACTTCATGGTAAAGCCGACATGGACCGGTGCAGGTCGGCTTGTTGTCGGACACATCCTCCATGGTCTGATCATCATCGCTCACCTCCGGCGAGCTCGCCGGCAAGTGGGCCTCTATCCGTCACGCACAACGGGCCTGCCAGCAGGCCGGTAGGCTAGCCAACTTGTGCTTCTGCTTCGTCGAGAGGCTGTTCCACATCGCTCTAGAGCTCGCAGTTATGACGGAGGTGGTACGGTGCGGATCGTGTCTGGCATGGGCACGTATAAATAGCGGGTGTCAGCTAGGCGAAGTGGCTTCAATGCGGACGACGGAGTGGGTTTCTCGAACACAATGCTTGTTTAATGCCATCAAGCGGGCGCACGGGCAGCCAGTTTGAATTTGTTGAGAGTCATGTCGTCCGGTCATGTCTCTCCGAAATTGAACATGTGCGAAGATCGGGACACAGTGAGGGAGGCGCTCTCCGGCTTGCCGCATCAATGCCGGCTCTAGTGACCGGCCGCATCCACTTTGGGCCCGTAGGAATGCGGCGCGGGGAGCATAGAGCTTGTTGACATAAACAGTATGGGACTTATGTGTTTGCTAGTGCACACAGAGTAACAGGTCCCTGGAATCAAGAGGAGTTAGATACAAACGGTGAAGATAATCCCCTGCGTGGCAGTGAAGGTTATCACCGAAGATTATGATAACAAGAGTGACCCCTCAAAAATTGTTGACGCGAAGCAATTGGTTCGGTGCTCGTCCGAAAGAAGTGACTGCGACCGAGAAGTTTGAAGACGAAGTGAAGACGTAGCATTTATTTCATTGTTTCTCTTCTTTTTGTTGAGTCATAGGACCACCGTACTATTAAGAGGGGTGTAGCGTTTGAAACTTTGATTCTCTTATGCTAAACTCAAATCTTATGAAAGTTGCGAGAGAAATCTCTTTGTGTTCCGAGCAAATACTTGCCAGCAAAAGACTGTGATCTTCTTAGTCGCGAGAGATTTGTCTCAGACCGAGGAGTTAGCATTACTTGGTCCTCAAGTAATGTTACCGTTGCTCCAAAATCCGACCGTTGTGAACGTGTCGGTTGGCCATGGGCTGGACCGCGTGTCCAAAATGGTCATTTCCCACCAGGGAAGGCTGCGGCTATAAATAGCCACCCCGCATCGGCGTTGTCCGGTGGCTGCTCCGTTTGATTGTGAGAAGATTGTTGAGCAACCCCCTCTCCTGAGTGATTTGAGTTTCAAATCCACCGAGAGAAAATCCCTAGAGACGAAAAATTAGATAGTGGTTCAGCATCACTCGAATCTAAGTCCAGTACGCTCCGCCTATTAATCTTGAGAGCTGCAAACTCTCTAGAAGGTTAGGTGCCAATTTCTTGAGAGACCAAGAGTAATTGTGGTTCTCGAAGAAGAAGTCTGTAAAGGTTCGGAGATCGCCTCAAGTATCTACCACGAGTGATCGACATTGGTTGACGAACCAATTGTCGAGGAGAATAGGGCGAAGAGAGTTTATCTTCCATGTTAAGTCACAACCCCTCCAACCAGACGTAGTCCTTGTGCAGAAGGACGAACTGGTCTACCAAATCCTTTGTCGCCATCGAGCATCACCGGTTCCTCTTTACATTCGAACTGTTTCATCATGTGATTTGTCTCGATGCATGGTTTTAGTTTCCATTCGGTAGTTTGTAATCACTCATTGTACTCTGTTTACATTCGCTCCGCTGCTGGGTTCCGAGAGTTTTGATATTTCCGAAAAAAAATTAAAACTCCCATTCACCCCCGCCTCTGGTAGACATACTTCATTCCTACAATTGGTACCAGAGCGAGGTACTCCTTGACTCTGCTCATTTTGGTCTAACCACCTTGGAGTTTAAGTATGTCTTCAGTGAGCTACAAGTAGCATCTCAAGATTCCCATCTTCGATGGGACGAACTATCCCTTCTGGAAAGGGAAGATGAAGATCCATCTCCGAGCCATTGATGATGATATGTGGAACGTGGTGCAGAATGGAGTCACGGTTGAAGTACCCCAGGTCCCCACTGACCGCGAGAAGAGACTCATTTAGTTGGACGCTCAAGCTAAAGATGAAATTGGTGGCCATCACTCTCGTGCTCAATTTCTTCGCTATCGTCAGTGTGAAACTGCAAAGGAATTGTGGGACATTCTCGAGAAGATTAATGAGGGTGATTCAACTCAGAAAAAAGCTCGCATTGATACTCTTCGGGCGAAGTTCAATCGGTTCAAGCGAATCGGAAATGAAAACTTTCAGCGAACCTTCAGTCGTTTAAGTGATATTGCAAACGAGCTGCAAGGTCTTGAGGCGAAAGATATCACTGATCACGAGGTTGTGAAGAAACTGCTTCAATCTCTTGACAGCTCATTCACACACTAGTTCTGATGATTAGGGAACGAGCTAATTTCAAATATCTTGAGTCTGCTGATATCATGGAAAGGCTAAATACTCACGAAGAACAAGAAGAAGAAAAGAGAGATCTCTATGGCTCAAGTCACCGCAAAAGTCATGCACTCAAGGTTGTGGCTGATTCTTCCTCAGAAGGAAATGCCGAAGAAGATTCAGATGACCCAGAAAGGATCAGCAAAGATCTTGCATTAATCATGAAAAGATTCCAGTGCCTTCACAGGAAGAACCAGTTCCAGAAGAAGGGATCCAACAACTCTGGCGGTTCAAAATCTTCATCCGAACCTACTGAAGATTACACCTGCTTCAAGTGCAAAAGGCCAGGACATTTCATTTTGGACTGCCCTCTCTGGGAAGCTGAAATCCGTGCCAGTGGAAGATATGATTCAAGAAACTACTATGGCAAAGGCAAGAGCAAGAACTATGACTCCGATGATGAGAAGAAAATGAAGAAGTTCTTCAAGAAGAAGGACAACTCCGCCTCCAAGTCTTCGTCAAGATCTTCCTCAAGGAATCCTTCCAAGTCCTCCTCCAACCGCAAGAATACCTCTCGCAAGGCTAAGGCGTACATCGGCAAGGAGATGGACTCCGACGAAGAAGAATCATCTGACTCCGAAGAAGTTGATGATTCCGATGAGGATTCTGATTCCGGCATGGCTGGCATAGCATGTGCCTCCACCCCTACATCAAACTTCTTCAAGAATCATTCAAGTGATGGTGAATCTCCTGCCTACTGCTTCATGGCCAAAGCCTCGGAAGAAAAGGTTTCCTCCAAACATCACAAGGTTCAATCCAGTGATAAATATTGTTCGGATGAGGATGACCATGCTAAACTGATCAAAATTGCTAATATACAACAAAACTCTCTTGAGAAAATTGAGAAAACCCTCAGGAAATCTGAAGGGTTGTTGGTTGAGGAGATGGAGAAAAATCAGTCGTTGATAGAAGAGATTCCACTCTCATGTCATGAATGGAAGAACTATCAAATCATCATGACTTTCTCTCGGCTGACCACGAGAGATTGACCTATGATTACCTGAAAAGGAAACAGGAACTCGAGTCACTGAGAGAGGCTCATGAGGATTTGATCAAAGAAAATTCTCTTCTCACCCAACAACTCAAAGAGAAACCTGAAGTGTTTGTTCCACCTTGCTTAAAATGCCTTGAACGCAATAATGCAGAATCAAATGCTGAATCCTCTGTGAATGCTAACCCCTCTGTCGAGGAAAATGATTCTGTGTCTGATGAGAATGCTAGGTTGAAGGATCTTATTTAGAAAAGAATGTTCAAGTCTCTCAAAGGGCATCAAAGTCTTTGTGATGTTCTGAAGAAATCCATTATTCACAAAAATCCCAGGAAAGAAGGTATCGGTTTCGAAAGGAAACTGAATGAAAATGGCTCATACTGGGAACCCGATCAATATCCTCGCACTGTGTGGGTACCTGCCAAGAGCAAAACGCTCGATCCAGCATTACTTTCGGGATATGATTCTCCTATCCCTGAATACTCTTATGATGATTTTTTGGACAACTATAAGCTGTTCAAAAACCAACGTGGTGAGACGGTTGCTCACTATGTTGGACCTAACAGCAGAAATGGCCCCCCCAAAGAAAGCTATCTGGGTGCCAAGGAGAACTATCGAAGCATTGCCTATTACTATTGTACTAACCATGCAGGCAGAAAATGCTCGTTACTTCCTTAAAGAAGTTCGACAGAATGAGTACATGCATACCTCATTCAACCACTATACTCATTCATATGGAAAGAATTTCAATGCCTATTCTTTCGATTATGCTCGCACTGCTTCGAGTAACAATTATGGTTACCGAAAGAAATCATATCCTGCTCGCTCTACTGTTTTGAAGCCACCTGCAAAGATGTGGGTGGTTAAGAAAGCCTAATTCTTCTGCAGGACTATGTCTTCGGGTGTACCAAATGGATAATGGATAGTGGATGCACTAGTCATATGACCGGAGACAAGTCATTGTTTGTCGACCCCAACTTAACTGCTTCATCTCTGAAGTATATCACTTTTGGCGACAACAACAAAGGAAAGGTAATTGGGTTAGGTAAAGTTGCTATATCCAAAGACAAGAACATTGATGATGTCTTACTTGTTCAGTCTCTTGGATTCAATCTCTTGTCAGTTGGCAAGCTTTGTGATTTAGGCATGCTAGTTCTATTTTATATATCCAAATGCATCGTCTTTATGGCCTCTAACAATTCCTTCGTCTTCGAGGGAAATAGAAAAGGTGATTTATATATTGTGGATTTCTCTAAGGGTCCCTCAGTCCAAACTTGTTTGCTTGCAAAAGCAACCGAAGGATGGCTGTGGCACCGAAGACTTGGTCATGCAGGTATGAGAAACCTACATACTCTCGTGAAGAAAAATCATCTCCGTGGCATTCCTGATGTGAAATTTGACAAGGATCGTCTCTGTGGTGCGTGTGAGGCCGGTAAACTAGCCAAGAAGCATCATTCATCAAAGACTGTCATGACCACAACAAGACCTCTGGAAATTCTTCATATGGATTTATTCGGACCTCAAAACTATGCAAGTTTCAGAGGCAGTCATTATGGTCTAGTTATTGTTGATGATTTCTCTCGTTACACTTCGGTATTCTTTCTCGAAGACAAAACCTGCACCCAAGACATCTTCAAAAGATTCGCCAAGAAGGCCCAAAATGAATATGATGTGCGAATTAAGCATGTCAGAAGCGACAATGGTACTGAGTTAAAAAATACTCATATCGAAGATTTTCTCAATGAAAATGGTATAACTCATGAGTTCTCTGCCGCATACACTCCCCAACAAAATGGAGTTGTTGAGCGAAAGAATAGAAGTCTCATCAAAATGGCGAGAACAATGCTCAGTGAGTATAAAACTCCTATTCGCTTCTGGGCCGATGCTATTAACATGGCTTGTCATGTTGTGAATCGTGTTTATCTTCACAAGTTCCTTAAGAAAACTTCATATGAGCTTATCACTGGCAAGAAACCAAATGTTTCTTATTTACGTATTTTTGGCGCACCTTGTTATATTCGAGACATGAATCATAATTCCAAGTTTGCACCTAAGGCACATGGAGGTTTTCTTCTTGGTTATGGCTCGAACTCGCATACTTATCGTGTCTATAACTCTGACCATGAGAAAGTTATGGAAACGGTAAATGTGCGGTTTGATGAATCTAACGGCTTCCAAAAGGAGCACCTGCCAAATGTGATAGATGAACCATCAATTTCAGATGCTATTCGGAGTGTCAAGCCAGTTGAAGGAAATGTACCTGACTCTTGCGATGATGATGCCCCCATGACTAGAAGCAGAACACGCCAAGCCATTGCCGAAGAAAATGCCACTCTGAACACAAATGGCAACCAGAATGCAAATGCCAATCAAAATAGCAATCTCGATGAAAATGGCAACACAAATGCTCATCCCGATGCTGATGCTGAGGAAAATGAAAATGATCATCAAGATGAAAATCCTCATCCATGAGTGGCTAATCGAGTTGACACTGCATTAATTCTCGAAGATCTTGAGAACCCAGGTTATCGACCCACAACTCATTCTCGCACTCATTTGGCTAACTACTATGGCAGTTTCTCCTTTATCTCTTTGACAGAACCTACCAAGTATGAGGATGCCATGAATGATCCCGATTGGATGAATGCTATGCAAGAAGAGTTGGTGCAATTCGAATTGAATGATGTATGGAAATTGGTTGACAAACCGAATCCTAAGAAGTACAATATCATCGGCACTAAATGGATATTCAGGAATAAGCAAGATAAAAATGGCATTGTTGTGAGAAACAAAGCACGTCTTTTCGCTCAAGGGTATACACAGGTAGAAGGTATTGATTTTGGTGAAACTTATGTTCATGTTGTTCGCCTTGAGGCAATTCGTATTCTTCTCGCTTATGCAAACTACAATGATATCCTGCTTTACCAAATGGATGTGAAAAGTGCTTTCCTCAATGGTGAAATTGATGAGGAAGTATATGTTAGGCAGCCACCTGGCTTTGAAAACGCTCAGTTTCCCAACAAAGTTTTCAGGTTGAAAAAGGCTCTATATGGGCTGAAGCAAGCCCCTCGAGCTTGGTATGACACGTTGAAGAGGTTTTTGCTCCACAAAGGGTTCAAGTCAGGATCCACTGATTCCACTCTTTTCACACATGCTATTGATGGTGATCTATTCGTGTGTCAAATCTATGTGGATGATATTATTTTTGGCTGTACTAACAATGCTTGCAGCATGGAGTTCAGGCGAATGATGTCCGAGAAATATCAAATGTCTATGATGGATGAAGTTAAGTTCTTTCTCGGACTGCAAATACGTCAACATCACAATGGAATTTTCATATCTCAGGAGAAATATCTAAGAGAATGTCTGAAGAAGTTCAAAATGCAAGATTGCAAACTAAAGGGCTACAAAACTTCAATGCCCACGAATGGTAAGCTAGACGCAGATGTGTACCGTAAGGATTATGATCAGAAAGCTTATCGTTCGATGATTGGTTCTTTACTCTACCTATGTGCATCCAGATCTGATATTATGTTGAGTGTTTGTATGTGTGCTCGTTATCAAGCTGCGCCGAAAGAATCGCATCACCAAGCGGTCAAGTGTATTCTGAGATATTTGGCTCACATTCCCACCTTAGGTTTATGGTATCCTAAGGGAGCACAGTTTGATCTCGTTGGATATTCAGACTCAGATTACGCAGGTGACCTGGTTGACAGAAAATCTACTTCGGGGACATGCCATTTCCTCGGTAGATCTTTGGTATGTTGGTCGTCAAGGAAGCAGAATTGTGTCTCTCTCTCTACGGTTGAGGCCAAATGTATTGCTGCTGGCGCTTGTTGCACTCAGTTATTGTGGATGAAGCAGACTCTGGAGGATTATGGCATCAAGGTCAAGAAGATTCCTCTCTATTGCGACAATGAGAGTGCGATCAAAATTGCATACAATCCAGTGCAGCATTCTTGCACCAAGCATATTGCCATCAGACATCATTTCATTCGCGATCATGTTGCTCGAGGGGATATTGTTATCAGCCACGTCAATACTGAAGATAATCTCGCCGACATCTTCACCAAGCCTCTCGATGAGAAAAGATTCTGTGCATTACGGTGTGAGCTAAATATCCTAGATTCCGCAAATGTGCAGTAAGCTGGTCTCGGCACCCGTACCATCACTTCCACATCTTAGAAGGAATGGGTGCACAACACTCAAAGAGTTTGAAAATTTTGACAAAGTGAAATTTTCTTTCTGAGAGTTTATACATTAACGAAGAACTAGACTAACCGGATGCCACGATAATTGTGCGATGCTCGGGGTCATACAATTCTTATACGGTGGGTCACGCCGCCACAATTTCCCTTCGTTGAGTTTCCTTTCGGTTGAAGTATATTGTGTCAGTCCGAATGTATTTCACTCATAGCTTTTCTCTCGGGTGTTTGTGTTTCTTTCTCTGAGTGAAATACCTAGGACCCTGTTTTCCCTCTATTCTATCTCTTCCAGTCTATGCTGTTCTGTTATGAATGCTCAAATTTCATCTGGTAATGAAACTTTATCTGGTGTCCATGACCATGTTAAAGGTTCATTCCGAACATAATTCGTTTTGGCGAAAGCCGTCCAAAATTTGGTGTTTCCCGCCCAAATCAGGACCACGATCTTTGATGAAGGTTGCCACGTGCTCTTCATCAACTGCCACCTTATCTTGTCCGTTGAATCACAATAGTCATTCGACTGTGGTCGTTCGATCAGATTCATCGGATGCGGTTATTCTCCTTGCATGTATATACCGCATCGCAACCTTCCCCAAATCCACTTCTCCTCTTTGCCACCATCACCTCCGAAGCCCTACCGCACTACTCCTCCTAGAGCTCGATGCCATCGATCACCTTCGCTGCTTTACTGCCGAAAAGAGGTCGCCGGAGCCATTCCTCGCTGTCACAGATCATCTTCATCACCGCGCCGCCGTAGTCGTTGCACATCACCAAGTTAGGGTATGTGTAGTGTGAACTCGTTCTTCCATTCATCTCACCCAAGTTCATCCACGGTAGAAATTGTATTTTTATCTTTACTGATAGGTAACTTGTGCGAATGTGGTTTGTAGATGTCTCACGCATCCGAAAAATTTCAGATCTAGAGTTTGTGTTATGTCTCGTACGAATGGAATGCTTAGCACGTTGACTAGTATATTCTTTGAACCTACTAGTTCGTTCTACACATTTCTTTCATCCGAAACATTTCTCAAAGTCTACATATAATTCTTCTTCAAAACATTTTCTTTCGCAAAATCTTGGCTGTGAGCATTCGTAACCCTGTCCCCATTTTCCCTCGCTTCTATCCTTATTCACAGGTACATGTAGTCAGTTGAAGATTCTACTCAACCAGTGAGCATGGCTGAAGGAGATGATGTTGTTCTGGGCACATCAGACGAATCCAAAGCTCCGAATACCAAGGGCCCAATGGCAGGCCCATCAACCAGCAAGCGAAAAAGGACCGAGCAAAATGCCGATGAGCAAGAAGAAAATGCTCCGAAGAAGAAGAAGGGTGGCAGGCAACCATATACAAACACAACTGAATATATCTCCCATGATAACTATGATACTGTTCCAGGAGAAACAAAGCATCAAAGAGATAAGCGTCTGCAATGGATTCGACGTCATTGGGTGCACAAATGGTTCAGTTATGAAATTGTTCATCCTCGGTTTGCTTAGAACTTTGCATTTCATCCACCATGGGGTGACTGCCGGGAAATTGCTCTCATCAAGCCAAATGATCCCCAGGAGAGACCACCGCCTCCACCAAATGCTCATGAGTCCTCTCTTCGGACACCCACATCTTATCCTGATGAGCTTGCAAAGTGTCAGCGCAATGCCATCAAGCGAGCAAAAAGGGGTGAAAAGAAAAAGGCTCGTGAAGAGGAAAAACGTCGCCTTCTCAAAGATGATGTAGAGAAGAAAAAGGCTAGAGGAAAATCTGAAGGTCGCTCTAAACACAAGCATGATCCCACTGCTGCATCAAAACGCAAGAATGCACCGAAGAAGAGAACTGCTGAACTAGCCGATAAATCTGCCTCAAGTGGTTCTTCAGATGCTGATGATCCTCTGCTCACAAAGGATGAAGTTTATGCTACTCTCAGTGAGCAAGTGAATATCACTACTTCAACGGTGTTGCCTGATCTTTGGGTTCCTATAGTTCCAAAAGCATCACCAAAGAAGATCATTCTTAGGAAAACTCCACCTACCATTGTCATGATGAAACAACATGTGGATACCACTCCTCATCCATATGCTATCAAAATGAATGATTTGGTTGTTGACACTCCTGTGCGTACTGCAAAGCCAGGCGAACAAGTTCCCAAGTCTGATTTGAAGAAAATCAAGGCCCCTACTGCCGAGAAAAATGCTCCTCAAGTTACTGCTCTGAAGGAGAAGACTGCTAAGTTTGCTCCTACATTAACTCAGCCGTTGGCTTCAAAACCTCCTTCCGAGCAAGTTCCAGTGCAATATGTTCCAATTGCCAAGTCTGATGCTCCTCACTACTATAATCATGTGTTCATCATGGAACAGCTTGATAAATTTGTGGACAATCCATTCGATGGTGAAGTGGCCTGTCTACCTATCCCTCCTGAAGTTATTTCCCAGGCCACTAATGTTGTTCAAGAAATGAGAGAAGATGCAGTTGAAATCAACAATCTTTCTGCCGAACTGAATGATCTTGATGATCGAATGAAAACTGCTTCTTCAAAATTTGTCATTAAATCACTCGAAGATTCATACAAGGATATCAACCGTGCCCCGACTCTCCTCCAAAACAGAAGGTTGCGTTTCCACACGGATCTAGATGAAATTGTTCACAAGATCTGTCTTGAGCATCAAGCAAAGGTTACTGGCTATGATGATCTTGTTAGGGGCCACATTGATCAATCTGCACAGCAAAAGAAGAGGCATCGAAAGAAAATTGTGAAGAAAAATGTACCTCCTGCTCCGACCGAAAAGTCACCTAATCGACCAGAAGCTCAGTCTCAAAAAGAAAAATCTCCTGAGCCAGCTATTCCTTTGCAACCCCCAGTCAAAGACTCAGATGCTCCTCCCTCGCCAAGGCCAACTGAATCAGTGCATGTGGTCTCCCCTGCTCAACCTGATATTCCTTCCCAGCGAATTATTTCTGAGGAAGGTGAAATCCCTCGCTCCAAACCCCAAGCTTCCCCAGCTGGTGCAACACCAAATGTCTCGGCTCCTCCAACTGATCAGCAACAACAGACTCCAGTGGACCCAGTTCTTGATTCGGCCTCAGTGCCTACCGTAAAGGAATCCGCTCTATTGCCTATTGCCTCTGCAGATCCCTCCATTGTGCCACCTGCTCCATCTCAATTGAAGTTTTCTATCGACACAACACCAAGAATACCAGATGGTGGTCCCTCTGAACATAAATCTGTCTCTGCTCGCCATACTGACTCGGTTGTATATGGCGATGAAGTTATCTCAGTAGAAGACGAACTCAAATACCCATACCCTCGTGAAGAACTGCCTTTGTTTTCGGTAGGTGCTCGCGCCAAAGGTCCGCTTTTCAATCGGAATACGCATCCCAAATTCTTTCAAGACAGTCCATATGATGGGCCGCGCACTTCTGAATCGCCTCGTTTATGGACAAAGGAGGGAGCTATATATTACTCTCGGGTCCTCTATGACAACAAAAAGATATTTCCGCATGAATACCCGGACATCCCAGCTATGAAAAATATTGGCTGCTTCAATCAGTTGCTGCAAGACCTGGAAGATTTCTGCCTCACCAAAGTATTTGAATTCGAGCATCCTTGGAACAGAGAGATTATTCTTCAGTTCTATGCTACTATGTACATCTCTGGCGATGAATCTGTCAGCTCAAAATGGATTATGGAATGGATGACCGAAGGAAAACGCATCAAATGCACTTCAACAGATTTTGTCTCGCACTTTCATTTCCCTCACTTTGAGCATGGTGACAATGAAATTCGGGTGCACAACATTGATGCTATTTCAGATGAAACCTTTCGGCGCACTATAGATGACGAAAAGATTCGTGACTATACTGGTCCTCCCAGTCCTGAGCATTTAACATTCGAGAATTAGACACTATATCACATGCTCACTTACACTATTTGCCCTCTGGTTGGGATGAATATAGATAAATCCATCTCAGATGTTCTTCAGAATGCTATCTATGCAATCTCTGAGCGGTATATCTTTGATGTTGAGAACATATTTCTGCGTATCTTGAAGGATTCTACTCAATATCCGCACTGCCTCAAAGTTTATGCGCCATGGATCCAGAAAGTTGTTGATCACGCCATGCGCACAGTGTATGTGGCGAAGCAAAGTCACAAAAGCTTCATACCTCCTGTTCGCAATACTTTGCAAATTATGGAAGATATTTCTTCGGGTAAATTGCCTACATCAAGCCCTCATGATTATCACAAGCGCTTTGACGGACCACGTCTCCCTCAGCGTGACCGAAAGATTTCTCATCAACCTCCATCGCAACTTGAAGTCAGTTTGCGTACACAACAACTGCTGCTGCAGCACATCGCTGAGGATCGACGCGAAAAAGAACATCTCGCCTCCGAGCTAAATGCTCTCAACAATCGAACTAGAATCATGCATCTCATTGCGGATGAAAGCAAGAAGAGACTCTGGAAATTGCTTCGCTAGTTCTTTACCGAGAAACAACTCCTGAATGCCCATATCCAAGAGCTATATGATTATATTGACAAAGGCTATACTATTGAAGATTTCCAAGATCAGATTACATCTCCTCTTCCTGATCATGAGCCAACCACTGATCTTCTGCATCTCAAGCTTTGCAAACTGCTTGAAGACTCTGAAGCCACCTCACCAACTGTGAAACCTGCCGAAGGAAATGTGCTATCCCATGTTCCTCATGTGGCTGCCCCAGATATGCCCTTGTCTTCTCAGCCCCAAGCTGTTATCCCCGAAGGAAAATCTGCTGCTGCTGAAGCCAAAGCAAATCCAGTCACTTTCGAAGAAGAAATCACCTCGGACAGTTCTTCTGGAGATGCCACCGAGTGAACCAATTTCTACGCTTTTGCACTCATGTTATTCGTCACCTTTTTGACACTAGTTGAAAAAAAGGGGGAGAATTACATCGAGTCTCGATAGATTTGCTTTATGTTTTCCCTTGGATTGGTTTCGTGCAAGTTTGAAACTTCCGGTTTAAGCTTATCTATTCTAAGTTGTAAAACTTCTGTGTTGTAATGTTAATAACCCCGCCTGCTGTACTATTTCTCTCGAAGCATTTGTTTTGCAGGTGGAATTATTATCGAAAGTTATGAATGATTGCACTACGATCTCGATGGATTATATGCCATCAGTGCGAATCATTGTCTCGAATGATTGAAATTTCCTGTGTATATTCAATATTTGCAGGAAAATTAATCTCATATCTTTATCCCTGCATACATTTAGGGGGAGTCTATTTCATCATCGAGCAAAGTAACACTTATTCACTCTTGTTTGAATTACCTTTCACTTATCTATCTTCACTTTGATGATTATCTGTCTTGTCAACAATCGTCCAAAAAGGGGGAGATTGTTGGTGCAATAATTTACCTCCTTATGTTTTGGAGCTTCTTGACATAAACAGTATGGGACTTATGTGTTTACTAGTGCACACAGAGTAATAGGTCCCTGGAATCAAGAGGAGTTTGATACAAACGACGAAGATAATCCCCTGTGTTGTAGTGAAGGTTATCACCGAAGATTATGATAACAAGAGTGACCCCTCAAAAATTGCTGACGCGAAGCAATTGGTTCGGTGCTTGTCCGAAAGAAGTGACTGTGACCGAGAAGTTTGAAGACGAAGTGAAGACGTAGCATTTATTTTGTTGTTTCTCTTTTCTTTATTGAGTCACAGGACCACCGTACTATTAAGAGGGGTGTAGCGTTCAAAGCTTTAATTCTCTGATGCTAAACCCAAATCCTATGAAAGTTGCGAGAGAAATCTCTTTGTGTTCCGAGCAAATACTTGCCAGCAAGAGACTGTAATCTTCTTCGCTGCGAGAGATTTGTCTCAGACCGAGGAGTTAGCATTACTTGGTCCTCAAGTAATGTTACTGTTGCTCCAAAATCCGACCACTGTGAACGTGTCGGTTGGCCATTGGCTGGACCGCGTGTCCAAAATGGTCATTTCCCACCAGGGAAGGCTGCTGCTATAAATAGCCACACCGCACCAGCGTTGTCCGGTGGCTGCTCTGTTTGATTGTGCGAAGATTGTTGAGCAACCCCCTCTCCTGAGTGATTTGAGTTTAAAATCCACCGAGAGAAAACCCCTAGAGCCGAATAATTAGATAGTGATTCAGCATCACTCGAATCTAAGTCCAGTATGCTCCACCTATTACTCTTGAGAGTTGCAAACTCTCTAGAAGGTTAGGTGTCAATTTCTTCAGAGACCAAGAGTAATTCTGGTTCTTGAAGAAGAAGTCTGTAAAGGTTCGGAGATCGCCTCAAATATCTACCACGAGTGATCAACATTGGTTGACGAACCAATTGTCTAGGAGAATAGGGCGAAGAGAGTTGATCTTCCATGTTAAGTCACAACCGCTCCAACCAGACATATTCCTTGTGCAGAAGGACGAACTGGTCTACCAAATCCTTTGTCGCCATCGAGCATCACTGGTTACATCTGATTCTCCTCTTTACATTCGAACTGTCTCATCTTGTGATTTGTCTCAATGCATGCTTTTAGTTTCCATTTGGTAGTTTGTACTCGCTCACTGTACTCTGTTTACATTCACTCCGCTGCTGGGTTTCATATTTCTGAAGAAATTTTAAAACTCCCATTCACCCCCTCTGGTAGACATACTTCGTTCCTACAAGGGTGCAGGGGTGGGGTTGTTTTTGCATCAAACCAGGGTGTGATGACCCACAAGTATAGGGGATCAATCATAGTGTCGGTGCAACAAACCCTAGGTGTGTTACCCAGACTGTACACAGGCTCGAGAACAAGGTTGCAGCATCCAAGATAAGGCCAAGCAGAAGAGATCAGCTCTTTGAGAAATCAAAGGGCGGATCAAGAAGACCAAGACCAACAAAAGGAGCAAGATACCACTAAGGAAAAACCTCCCCTGCCGGGCAGGCAAGCCTGGCGGGGACGAGGTTGCCCCGAAGACAAGTCTCAAGATTGCCCCGGCAGGCTTGCCGGGAACACTGAGGGTGGATTACCCCGCCAAGGCTCCACCGCTCCACCTCACAGCAACGCAAGTCATCAATCGGTGCAGTGTCGAGCCCCCAAGAGGCTAAGTGGCCGTTATTTGGCACGTGGCAGCCACTTCCAGAGGAAATCACCTCCAAATGACACTCATCTAGCGACGTGTCATGCAGGCAGGCGAGAAGGTGGCCGAACAGCACGGCAAGGCTTGCCGGGCTATGCTATGATGTGACACTAAGCGGCGCATTTAATGCGCTCTGTCCTGTCTGCAGAGTTAGGTATGATGGCACTGTTTGCTATCTAATCAGTACACAATGACATATTTGCCATTGTGGTGACCCCTTGATCTACAAAAGGAGGGCCATGGCAACCTTAGAAAGGATTCGGACCCTTGTACACTCATACGCGCGTAGCTGCTCTCGCCCCGAGGCGACCATGTCGGGCTAGAGCGCTGCGTCTCCACCACGGTCCTCTAATCAATCCACCAGAGCAGGAGTAGGGTTTTATGCCTGGCGGCGGCCCGAACCTGGGTAAAAACTGCCCATGTGATCGTTGTCGCGCTACCCCGCACCCTCCGCTCTTTGTGCAATGCGTCCTTCCCCCCTGCCAACCACAAGGGGCCGATGGCCCTATAGGTGGCCGTGTTTTCCCATGACATCTTTGGCGCGTCAGGTAGGGGGAAGTGCTTGCGCGAACCCGAGAGCGTACGCAGCGCGTCATCTTCATCATCATTTTCTTCATCGATAGCTTCATCATCCATGGCGCCCAAGAAGAAACCCGGTGCCGCAGCTCACCCGTCCACCTCGAAGGCCCCTCCACACGATGCCGACGACGCCTAGGGGGCTACGGGGGTGCACGGGGACGTGGACGCTGTGGGGGACGTGACCGGCGCAGGCGGCGTCGTCACCACCTCCCCTGTAGCCGAAACGGGAGTAGGAGGCACCGGAGAAGGACAACGCTAACAACATCCTATCGGCCATGCTCCACAGGGTGCGGGAGGAGAGATCATCCCATCCGCACCTCTCCACCCCACCGAAGGGCGCAGCCACAGTGATGGCGCTCGCCCTGGGGCAAACCGCAACCCTCCGGCCGTCCCTGCTGCAGGTGCGACCGCAGGGCATGCGCCATCCCCGGGACGGGCTGGCCAGGCCGATGCGCTGAACGGAGCTGCCAATCCCCAAGCACATCCACCTCATCTCCACGGCGTCCTGGCAACTGGTTCACGGCGACGAGAGCATGGCGCTACCATTACCGACACCATCAGAAGCCAGGCGACGTTACGGTCTACATCGTCATCCATGCCGAGCACTGCTTCGGAGGCCATGGCACGGGCCCAACTCCTGTTGAGATTTCCGCCGGCGGCTGATCAGATGGATGAGTGGAGAGCCACCATTCAAAGCCTGATTGGCTTCGCCGAGGCTGGAGGATCACAGCGATCGGGCCCGTCATGGCCTTCGTAGGCGGCGGCAACGGCCTGAGCCACTGGCCATACCGAAGGGGCCACCCCCATGGTGCAATCCCCTCTGCGGCAGCCAGCGCAGGGGCCGCAGCTAGAGCAACACAACCAAGAACCTGACGACATATCGATGGCCTCGTCTGATCCTCGAGCACAACGAGACCAGCGGCGAGTCCTGGAAGACAGGCGGAGGGAAGACGCACGCATCACCATCGAATGACGCCGCAAAACCCAATGCCAGTTTGATAGGCGCAATGGCCCCGACGTCGATGAGCCCACGCCCAGTGAAGGTGGGTACCTACCTTTCGAGGTTGGGTGCCCCGCCTTCACTCGCGAGCTGCGGCAAGTCCGTTGGCCATCTGCCCGCACGTTCAAGCCAGAAATACCAGAGAAGTACGATGGAATATTGAACCTGACAGAGTTCTTGAGCATCTACACCATCGCTGTTCAAGCTGCTGGGGGAAGAGACGAGAAGGTGTTCGCCAACTACTTCCCCTTGGCACTCAAGCCAAATGTGAGGTCTTGGCTGATGCACTTGCCAGAGAATTCCATCTCGACCTAGGCTGACCTGTGCCATGAGTTTGTTGGCGCCTTCATGGGCGGCCATCAAGAACCAGGACGGCCCATCGACTTGTAGCTACTCCCGCAGAAGGAAGGAGAGAGCGTGCGAAAGTACATGCAGAGGTTCAGCCGGGTGCACAGGAACATTCCAGACATCCACCCGGCAGCTGTGATAGCCACGTTCCAGTCCAACGTGCGCAACCGCCAGATATGTTCTAAAATGAATGTTTGGTTGCCCAAGACTGTGAATGAGCTATACACTCTGGTGGATAAGTGTGCCCGAGTAGAAGAGGAGAGACGACTCCAGGTGAAGAAGATGGCGTCGACATCGACTCAGAGGACGACGACGACGCCACCAGCCAGAAGAAGAAGAACAAGAAGCGCAACAAGAAGCGCAAGGATAAAGTGGTGATGACCATTGAAGGATCGAGTGCACCTAGTACAGGCAAGAAGGCCAAGACCGAGGTTCCCGGCAAGGAAGCTTCCGCGCGCACTGATTGCCGGGAAGCCGCGGCTGCCGAGAAGGCTGGGAAGGGTGATGGGCCATACTGCAAGATCCATAGGACCAAGGGCCACGATCTTCAGGAGTGTCATCAGGTTGAGCAGTTCGTCAAGAAGCAGAGGGCTGAGTATGAGAAGCGTGATAAGGAGAAAGACCAAGATGGCGCTGGCGGGAAAGGCCGAGGTGGCAGAACAGGTTGCCCCGGCAAGGCTCCTCAGTATCAAGGAAAACCCGCCAAGGGCCGTGAGAAGAAAGATTGTGAGGACGAGAGTGATGAAGGAGATGAAGAGGAAACCAGCAAGCAGGAGTTCCAGAAAGCCACTTACACCCTATGCATTGACCGGGGTGCATCTCTGCACTCCTCTCACCGCCAACTTAAAAGGTGGGCGCGTGAGGTCAATGCCGTGGAGCCAGCGGCAGATTCTCGGAAGCTGCTCAAGTGGTCCCGCACGCCCATCATCTTTGATGAGGAGGATCACCCTGGCCGCACTACCGTGGTAGGGTGTTTGCCGTTGTTGGTTTCACCAACGATCCGCAACCTCAAGGTCACAAAGATGTTGGTTGACGGCGGGGCCGGGTTGAATCTGATTTCTCCAAAGGTCATCAGCAAGCTCCAGATAACAGATGAAGAGCTCAAGGTTACTGGTACATTCCAAGGGATCAACCCCGGCAGGAGTCATCCTAAGGGGAAGATCACACTATCGGTAACATTCGGGGGGGAGTTGAACTACCGGACTGAGAAGATCATGTTTGATGTGGTTGACCTCCCCCTGCCGTACAATGAAATCCTTGGTCGTCCTGCCCTGGCCAAATTCATGGCGGCATCCCACTATGCCTACAACACTTTGAAGATGCCAGGACCAATGGTCGTCATTTCCATCCCATCAGACATGAAAGACGCAAACATATGCATGGACAAGATGTACCAGGAAGAAGTCGCTACAGAGGCTGTGGAAGCCGCTGCTCCCGCCAAGGAAAGCAAGAAAAAGAAGAAAGATAGCAAGGATTCCAGCAAGGAATCCGGGAAGCATACCTCTCCGGAGTGTGCTGTGCCTGTTGATGACTTGCCGGAGAGTTACAATAGCAAGAGATCCAAGGCTGCTGCACCATCTATGAAGAAGGTCCCAGCAGGGCTGGCTGGCGCTGATGGTACGTTTACCATCAGTGCCACCCTCGATGACAAATAGGAAAGCGCGCTCGTTGCCTTCCTGCAGGCGAATGTCGATGTGCTTGCTTGGCAACCATCTGACATCCCCGGTGTTCCCAGGGAGGTAATCGAGCACCACCTTGCTGTCTGCCCACATGCCGGCCCGTTAAGCAGAAGGTTCGGAAGCAAGGTTTGAAGCGGCAGCAGTTTATTGCCGAGGAGATCAAGAAACTTGAAGCATCTGGATTGGTCAGATGAGTATTGCATCCAACGTGGTTAGTAAACCCAGTGGTGGTGCGCAAGGCGAATGGGAAATGGAGGTTTTGCATAGATTTCACAGATCTGAACAAAGCATGCCCGAAGGACCCATTCCCCTTGCCGCACATCGACCAGATTGTGGATTCCACCTACGGATGTGACCTGCTCTCCTTCCTGGATGCCTACTCAGGATACCACCAGATCTTCATGTCCAAGGAGGACGAAGAGAAGACCGCGTTCATAAATCCATGTGGCACGTACTATTTTGTACGGATACCCTTCGGGTTGAAGAGTGCTGGATCCACTTTTGCAAGAGCAGTACAGATTGGCTTTGAGTCCCAGTTGCACAGAAATATTGAAGCTTACATGGATGATATAGTGGTCAAAACCAAGGACATAATGACTCTCATTCAGGATTTGGAAGAGACCTTTGCAAATCTGCGCAGGATCAACTTTAAGCTGAACCCGGAGAAGTGTGTGTTTGGCATTCCTTCCGGCAAGCTACTTGGCTTCTTTGTGTCCCACCGAGGGATAGAGGCCAATCCCGACAAGATCAAGACTATCAAGCAGATTCAAGCACCCAAGACAGTTAAAGATGTGAGGCGTTTGACTGGATGTGTTGCCGCGCTGAGCAGGTTCATTTCCAAGTCCACTGAACGCGCCTTGTCATTTTTCAATATTTTGAAGAAGGCAGGGCCCGTGGAGTGGACCCTGGAGGCAGACGCTGCACTACAAGATTTGAAGACCTACCTTTCCTCTGTTCCCACCTTAGTCGCTCCTAAAGCACAAGAGCCATTGCTGCTATATTTAGCAGCAACCAATCAAGTGGTTAGCACAGCGCTGGTGGCACAGCGGGAGGTAGATGAAGCAACAACCGCTGCCGCCGTCCCCTCTGGAGAGGAAAGTGAACCTGTCCCGACAAGATCAGATGCAGTTCAAGACAAGCAAGAGCAAGGCAGCGGAGACAGTTCCAAGATCACGGCAAGGAAGAAGGTGGTGCAGCGCCCAGTGTACTTTGTCAGCTCCCTGCTGCAGGGGGCTAGGTCGAGGTACTCTGGCATGCAAAAGTTGATTTTTTGCCTCATCATGGCCTCAAGGAAACTGTGCCACTACTTCCAAGCCCATGAGATCACGGTTGTCACCCGCTTCCCCTTGCAACGCATACTCCGAAACCCCGAGGCCACCAGCAGAATCATGGAATGGGCTTTGGAGTTATCCAGCTTTGGTTTGAAGTTTGAAAGCATGTCAACTATTCAGAGCAGAGCACTGGCAGAGTTCATTGCGGAGTGGACGCCAACCCCTGATGAAGAAGTGTTGGAGACAGTCATCCCCGACAAGGAAGCGCCCCAAGAATGGATTATGTATTTTGATGGCGCCTTCTCCCTACAAGGTGCAAGAGCTGGTGTGCTTCTCGTTGCTCCCACTGGGGAGCACCTTAAGTACGTCATTCAGATGCATTTCCCCCAGGAGAAGGCTACCAACAATACTGCAAAGTATGAAGGGCTCCTTGCCGGGCTCAGGATTGCAACAGAACTGGAAATCAAGAAGCTGATCATTTGTGGAGACTCACAACTTGTGGTGAGACAAATCAACAGGGATTATCAAAGCCTATTGATGGAGGCATACGTTGAGGAAGTGAGAAAGTTGGAGGAATGCTTTGACGGATTACAAATAGAGCATGTACCACGTGTGGAAAACAGCATTGCTGATCATCTATCAAAGTGCGCTGGGCAAAAACTCCCTGTGGAACCAAGGACTTTTGTTCTCCATCTGACTCAACCCACCGTATCCCCAGCAACAATGGTCAGCAAGAGGAGGAAATTGGACTCCGACAAGCCTCTCCCGGCAGAGCTTCCCGAATCCCCCGATAGAAGGCTTGGCGGGAACAACTCCCCTTTGATCAGTGAGCTGCACCCTCCCGCCGAACTACCAGTCTTTGTGGTCGAGGCATGTGCTCCTATCGACAAGGAGGTGCCGCTAGTCCTTGTTGCCGAGCCCCAGGCTCCAACTTGGGCACGACACATTGTTCGTTTCCTCCAAACAGGAGAACCTCCCGAAGAACAAGAAGAAGCTGAAAGAGTAGCCCGGAGGGCCAGTATGTATCATTTCGTTGATGACACGCTATACAGAAGAAAATCCAACGGTGTGAAATTGAAGTGCATTTGCCGGGAAGAAGGAAAGGAACTGCTGGCAGAGATACACAAGGGCATGTGTGGCTCCCACATCGGATCAAGGGCCTTGGTTGGGAAAGCTTTCTGGCAAGGTTTCTACTAGCCCACAGCCCTCCAAGACGCAATTGAGCTAGTCACCAAGTGTGAAGCCTGCCAGTTCCACTCCAAGAATATCCATCAGCCTGCTCAAGCTCTCCAAACAATCCCTTTGTCATGGCTATTTTTGGTCTGGGGGCTCGACATCTTGGGCCCCTTCCCCCGTGCTACCGGGGGCTTTGAATTCTTGTTCATCGCAATCGACAAGTTTACAAAGTGGCCGGAAGTGGAGCCCGTGAGAAAGGTGACCGCGCAGTCAGCTATCAAGTTCTTGAAAGGATTGGTGTGCCGCTTCGGGGTACCTGCCCGAATCATCACCGACAATGGCATCCAATTCACAAGCCGCACCTTCATGCAATACGTTCAGGCCCTCGGAAGCAAAGTCTCATTTGCCTCTGTGGCCCATCCCAGAAGCAACGGGCAAGCTGAGAGGGCGAACGCTGAAGTGCTGCAAGGTCTCAAGACAAGAACTTTTGATAGACAACAGAAGTGCGGCACGCGATGGATCGATGAGCTACCGGTGGTTCTTTGGTCCCTCCGTACGACACCAAATTGAGCTACCGGGCAGACTCCCTTCTCCCTAGTCTATGGGGTAGAAGCAGTTATCCCCGCGGAACTCATATTCGGGTCTCCTCGAGTGCTTGCCTACGATGAAGTAGCAAAGGAACACCACCGGCGTGACGATGCTGTGCTACTTGAGGAGAACCGTCTCCGGGCTGCTACACGTGCTGCATGCATGCCCAGAGTTTTGAGGAAGGTGACCTTGTCCTTAGGCGTGTTCAGTCCGCCAAGGGTGCAAACAAGTTGACGTCGAAGTGGGAAGGCCCTTACCGGGTAGTACGAGTCACCAGACCTGGCGCAGTCCATCTGGAGACCGGAGATGGCATTCAGTTGCAAAACTCATGGAACATTGAGCATCTCCGTAAGTTCTACCCGTAAGGAGCGGCTGTCGGGACCTGCCCCGACAGCCACCCTTTTGTACAAGCTTTGCCGAAGTTGCATGTAACCCTTTGTACAAAGCCAGGCGTAGACCCTGAGCAATAGAGAAATAAACGAAGCGCTGGGGGACCCCCGAAACTTGCATGCATGCATAAGCATATCATGAGCATAGCATGATCATGTAGATGAGGTCGCATGTGTCATTGTTTTCATCTGCATTAAGTTGCAGGGTTCTTGCCGTGGACTTGGTCCCGAAGAAAAGGAATGAAGACGAGCCTACGTGATGATCCCCGGCAAGCCAAACAGATAAGTTCCTTCTTATCCATATTTGTTCTGTAATTTGAAAACTTGTGCATATGAAAACCCCGCCACCTTCGAAACACAGGTGCTCCTACCCATTGACTCGAACGCTACTTCGGTCAGGGTGGTCGCAGTGGCCTTTGACAAAAAAGGCTCGGCGGGGGGCTGGTCCCTTTTTATGGTTTTGTGCCCGGCAGGCCTAGCCCCGTGGCAACAAACTAAGGGCACCGGCAGGATAGCTTGCCAGAGAAACTTGTTTACTTAAATGTATAGAGGCATTTCACCTCTGCATGGATATAGTACATGCACAAGTACCCGACAAAACTTGTCTTTTTCATTAATATGCTGATAAGCAAGTACAGATCTTATAGAACACGAACATGGATAAAGAAGTTTACATTATTTAGATTAAAGTTTGGCCGATGCCTACATATTTCAAACTGAAAAAAGATAAGTACCCCGTGATCCCTTTCTTGTCCCTCTCCTCCTCGAAATCGCAGGGGAAGATGAAGAAGGCAGGGGAAAGGCCTGGTTGGGATTTGGCGCCTCCCCAGGATCAGGAGAGTGCCGTTCCCAAGCTGGGAGGAAGAAACCAGAGGGTAGGTACAGATGGTGGCACTGCCAAGGCCCATCCGATGATGATGGTGCTGCCGGCACTCACGCCACGTCGGAGCGGTCGTCCACGCTCTTGACGCGTCGTGGGTTGCCGCCTCCCTCCTCGTTACCGTTGCTCGAAGAGGCATGCCTGCCGTCGCTCGAGCCCCCATCACGGCAACCGGGGCAGGTGCCAAACGCCCCGGGAGATCCCACAGAGAGCATGGTCGTCTCCATCGACCTGAAGCTAGGAAGATGCCGTCCCCTGGAGAAGCATGCACGGGCACAAGGGACCCGCTCGAGAAGCATGCACGGGCATAAGGGACCCGCCCGTATGCAAGAGAAGCAGTACCCCAAAAGGGGGGATCTGCCATAACCAATGACGAACTGCTACCGCGGTCTCCCTTCAACATCACAGGCAAAGGAAGGATGGGCCACGGTCGAATACCATGCTTTGTGTCTATTATGGACTTTGGCATGGTGTCGCCCACGTGACCCCTTCCTAAGATTGGAACCGCGGATGGCCCGGTGGCGAGCACGCCAGAGTCGCTACCTCCGGCATTGCCACCGCGCCGCCCGCACACCCACCTAAGGCCTCCTTCACCCTTACTAAGCATCAGGTTGCCACTCCAAGCCGGACGCTTTGAGCGGAGACGGGGAGGGGACTCTATTTCGACAAAGGCACGACCGCGCCCTCCTTCCCCTCCCCTCTCCATGACGAAGGCACAACACCAGGAATCAGAGAATGGGGAGGAGATGTGAGTGGATGAGCACTTCCGCTCCTCCTCGCCTTTTCTTTTATATAGGCGAGCTGGGGCTGGGGGCTGATCCCTCGGCGGGTAACCGCCGTCCCTCTCCACCAACCCAAGGAGATCGGGCCCCTGCCATGACACTCTCTCTCGCACCAGGCGCCTCCGTTACCTAACCCACTCAATGCATGCAGCATACGTGGCGAAGGATAAGAACGTGGTGGGAAGAGTGAATTGGCAGTTACTCACCCGTGTGCTAAAGTCATTCACGGGCCATTACAAGGATGGTCCCACTACAATTGGCATTACACGACGCGCGGGAAAACCGGAAATTGACTCAAGCTCAAATTAATGAAGAAGCAAAGAAGATCTCAAATGGTGAGCTACTACAGCCTCCCCGCCTGTGTACTGGACACGGCCTACCCCGACGACGCTCGGCAGTGCGTTCAGGCCAGGCCCGGGGGCTCCTGTCGGTGCAACAAACCCCAGGTGTGTTGCCCAGACTGTACACAGGCTCGAGAACAAGGTTGCAGCATCCAAGACAAGGCCAAGCAGAAGAGATTAGCTCTTTGAGAAATCAAAGGGCGGATCAAGAAGACCAAGACCAACCAAAGGAGTAAGATACCACTATGGAAAAACCTCCCCTGCCGGGCAGGCGATCCTGGCGGGGACGAGGTTGCCCCGAAGACAAGTCTCAAGATCGCCCCGACAGGCTTGCCGGGGAAATAGAGGGCATATTACCCCGCCAAGGCTCCACCGCTCCACCTCACAGCAATGCAAGTCATCGATCGGTGTGGTGTCGAGCCCCCAAGAGGCTAAGTGGCTGTTATTTGGCACGTGGCAGCCACTTCCAGAGGAAATCACCTCCAAATGACACTCGTCCTGCGACGTGTCACGCAGGCAGGCGAGAAGGTGGCCGAAAGGCAAGGCAAGGCTTGCTGTGCTACGCTATGATGTGACACTAAGCGGCTCATTTAATGCGCTCTGTCCTGTTTGCAGAGTTAGGTATGATGGCACTATTTGCTATCTAATCAGTACACAATGACTGATTTGCCATTGTGGTGACCCCTTGATCTATAAAAGGAGGGCCATGGCAACCTTAGAAAGGATTCGGACCCTTGTACACTCATACGCGCGTAGCTGCTCTCGCCCCGAGGCGACCTTGCCGGGCTAGAGCGCTGCGTCTCCACCACGGTCCTCTCATCAATCCTCCAAAGCAGGAGTAGGGTTTTACGCCTCGCGGTGGCCCGAACCTGGGTAAAAACTGCCCGTGTGATCGCTGTAGTGCTGCCCCGCGCCCTCCGCTCTTTGTGCAGTGCGTCCTTCCCCCCTGCCGAACCACAAGGGGCCGATGGCCCCATAGGTGGCCGTGTTTTCCCACGACACATAGTCCTTTCGATAAGTAAGAGTGTCGAACCCAATGAGGAGCAGAAGGGAATGACAAGTGGTTTTCAACAAGGTATTCTCTGCAAGCACTAAAATTATAAGTAACGAGTAGTTTGATAGCAAGGTAATTTGTAACGAGCAAGTAACGTTATGGTAAAAAAGTGCAGCAAGGTAGCCCAAACCTTTTGAGGCAAAGGACAGGCCAAAACGGTCTCTTATGATAAGCAAAGCGTTCTTGAGGGTACATGGGAATTTCATCTTGTTACTTTCATCATGTTGATTTGATTCGTGTTCACTACTTTGATAATTTGATATGTGGGTGGACCGGTGCTTAGGTGCTGCTCTTACTTGAACAAACCTCCTACTTATGATTAACCCCCTCGCAAGCATCCACAACTACGAGAAAAGTATTAAGATAAAATCTAACCATAGCATTAAACTTTGGGATCCAAATCAGCCCCTTACGAAGTAGCGCATAAACTAGGGTTTAAGCTTCTGTCACTGTCGCAGCCCATCATCTAATAACTACTCCACAATGCATTCCCTTAGGCCCTAATAAGGTGAAGTGCCATGTAGTCGACATTCACATGACACCACTAAGGGAATCACAACATACATATCATCAAAATATCAAACACATATCAAGTTCACATGATTACTAGCAACAAGATTTCTCCCGTGACCTCAAGGACAAAAGTAACTACTCACAAATGATAATCATGCTCAATATTAGAGGGGTATTAAATAGCATAATGGATCTGAACATATAATCTTCCACCAAATAAACCATATAGTAATCAACTACAAGATGTAATCAACACTACTAGTCACCCACAAGCACCAATCTAAGGTTCCGGTACAAAGATTGAACACAAGAGATGAACTAGGGTTTGAGAGGAGATGGTGATGTTGAAGATGTTGATGGAGATTGCCCTCCCCAAGATGGGAGAGTTGTTGGTGATGATGGTGACGATGATTTCCCCCTCCGGGAGGGAAGTTCCCCTGGCGGAATCACTCCGCCGGAGGGAAAAAGTGCTCTTGCCCAAGTTCCGCCTCGAGACGGCGGCGCTTCATCCTGAAAGTCCTCCCCTGATTTTTTCTAGGTAAAAATGACTTATATACCAGAAGATGGGCACCGGAGGTGGGCCAAGGAGGGCACAACCCACCAGGGCGCGCCTGGGGGCCCTGGCGCGCCCAGGTGGGTTGTGCCCACCTGGTGGGCCCCCTCTGGTAGTTATTTGCTCCAATAATTCTTAAATATTCCATAAAAAATCTCCGTGAAGTTTCAGCTTATTTGGAGTTGTGCAGAATAGGTAGCTCTGACGTGCTTTTTCAGATCCAGAATTCCAGCTACCGGTATTCTCCCTCTTTGTGTAAACCTTGCAAATTATGAGAGAAAAGGTATTAGAATTACTCCCAAAAGCATTATTTTGCATAAAAACATTATAAATAACAGTAAGAAAACATGATGCAAAATGGACGTATCAACTCCCCTAAGCTTAGACCTCGCTTGTCCTCAAGCGAAAACCGAAATCGAAAAACATGTTGATACGTCCATTTTGCATCATGCTTTTATATCAATATTTATTGCATTATGGACTGTTATTACATATTATGGCACAATACTTATGCCTTTTCTCTCTTATTTTACAAGGTTTACATAAAGAGGGAGAATGCCGACAGCTGGAATTCTGGGCTGGAAAAGGAGCAAATATTAGAGACCTATTCTGCACAACTCCAAAAGTCCTGAAACTTCACAGAGAGTCATTTTTGATTTAATAAAAAATATTGGGCGAAGAAAGTACCAGAGGGGGGCCACCTGCCATCCACAAGGGTGGAGGGCGTGCCCTACCCCCCTGTGCGCGCCCCCGACCTTGTGGGCCACCTGGCAGGCCCCCGACGCCCATCTTCTGCTATGATGCGTTTTGACCTGGAAAAAAATCATAAGGAAGCTTTCGGGACGAAGCGCCACCGTCTCGAGGCGGAACCTGGGCAAAACCAATCTAGGGCTCCGGCGGAGCTGTTCTGCCGGTGAAACATCCCTCTGGGAGGGGGAAATCATCGCCATCGTCATCACCATCGATCCTCTCATCGAGAGGGGGTCAATCTCCATCAACATTTTCACCAGCACCATCTCCACTCAAACCCTAGTTCATCTCTTGTATCCGATCTTTGCCTCAAAACCTCAGATTGGTACCTGTGGGTTGCTAGTAGTGTTGATTACTCCTTGTAGTTGATGCTAGTTGGTTTATTCGGTGGAAGATCATATGTTCAGATCCTTAATGATTATTAATACTCCTCTGATTATGAACATGAATATGCTTTGTGAGTAGTTATGTTTGTGCCTGAGGACATGGGAGAAGTCTTGTTATAAGTAATCATGTGAATTTGGTATTCGTTCGATATTTTGATGAGATGTATGTTGTCTTTCCTCTAGTGGTGTTATGTGAACGTCGACTACATGACACTTCACCATGATTTGGGCCTAGGGGAAGGCATTGGGAAGTAATAAGTAGATGATGGGTTGCTAGAGTGACAGAAGCTTAAACCCTGGTTTATGCGTTGCTTCGTAAGGGGCTGATTTGGATCCATATGTTTCATGCTATGGTTAGGTTTACATTAATTCTTCTTTCGTAGTTGCGGATGTTTGCGAGAGGGGTTAATCATAAGTGGGAGGCTCGTCCAAGGAAGGGCAGCACCCAAGCACCGGTCCACCCACATATCAAATTATCAAAGTAACGAACGCAAATCATATGAGCATGATGAAAACTAACTTGACAACAATTCCCATGTGTCCTCGGGAGCGCTTTGCTTTATATA
Organism: Thinopyrum elongatum; assembly: GCA_011799875.1. Taxonomy (NCBI): domain Eukaryota; kingdom Viridiplantae; phylum Streptophyta; class Magnoliopsida; order Poales; family Poaceae; genus Thinopyrum; species Thinopyrum elongatum. The sequence goes on along the minus strand of CM022301.1, from coordinate 218,218,436 downwards.
AGAGTTTGTCCAGGCTTGTCCTTTGCTACAAAAAGGATTGGGCCACCTTACTGCACCTTGTTTACTTTTGTTACTTGTTACCCGTTACGAATTATCTTATCACACAACTATCTGCTACCGATAATTTCAGTGCTTGCAGAGAATACCTTGCTGAAAACCGCTTGTCATTTCCTTCTGCTCCTTGTTGGGTTCGACACTTTTACTTATTGAAAGGACTATGATAGATCCCCTATACTTGTGGGTCATCAAGACTCTTTTCTGGCGCCGTTGCCGGGGAATGAAGCGCCTTTGGTAAGGAAACATTTATATAGTGTGCTAAAATTTACTGTCACTTATTACTATGGAAAATAATCCTTTAAGGGGCTTGTTCGGGGTATCTTCACCTCGACCGGAAGAGCAAAGAGTTGCTCCTCAACCTACTGCACCTACTGAAAATATTTATTATGAAATTCCTTCGGGTATGATAGAGAAACTGCTAGCTCATCCTTACACAGGAGATGGAACACTACATCCTGATATGCATCTTATCTATGTGGATGAAGTTTGTGGATTATTTAAGCTTGCAGGTTTGCCCGAGGATGAAGGCAAGAAGAAGGTCTTCCCTTTATCTTTGAAGGAGAAGGCATTGACATGGTATAGGCTATGTGATGATATTGGATCATGGAACTACAACCGATTGAAATTGGAATTTCATCAGAAGTTTAATCATATGCATTTGGTTCATCGTGATCGGAATTATATATATAATTTTTGGCCTCGTGAAGGAGAAAGTATCGCTCAAGCTTGGGGGAGGCTTAAGTCAATGTTATATTCATGCCCCAATCATGAGCTCCCAAGAGAAATTATTATTCAAAAATTTTATGCTCGGCTTTCTCATAATGATCGATCCATGCTCGATACTTCTTGTACCGGTTCTTATATGAAGGAGGATATTGAATTCAAATGGGATTTATTGGAAAGAATTAAATGCAACTCTGAAGATTGGGACCTCGACGAAGGTAAGGAGTCAGGTATAAACCTTAAGTTTGATTGTGTTAAATCTTTTATGGATACCGATGCTTTTCGTGATTTTAGCACTAAATATGGACTTGACTCTAAGATAGTAGCTTCTTTCTGTGAATCATTTGCTACTCATGTTGATCTCCCTCAGGAGAAGTGGTTTAAATATCATCCTCCCATTGAAGTTAAAGTAGTAGAACCTATTAAAGTTGAAGAAGAAACTATTACTTATAATGTTGATCCTATTGTTCCTACTGCTTATATTGAGAAACCACCTTTTCCTGTTAGAATAAAGGATCATGCTAAAGCTTCAACAGTGGTTCATAAGATTTATACTAGAACACCTACACCCCCTGAACAAATTAAAGTTGAACCTAGTATTGCTATGGTTAAAGATCTCTTGGTTGATAATATTGATGGGCATGTTATTTATTTCTGTGATGAAGCTGCTAGAATTGCTAAACCCGATAGTAAAGATAAACATAGACCCATTGTTGGCATGCCTGTTGTTTCAGTTAAAATAGTAGATCATTGTTATCATGGCTAGTGTGATGTGGGTGCTAGTGTGAGTGCAATTCCTTTTTCCTTATATAAAGAAATTATGAATGATATTGCACCTGCTGAGATAGAAGATATTGATGTTACTATTAAGCTTGCCAATAGAGATACTGTTTCACCAATTTGGATTGTTAGAGATGTTGAAGTCTTGTGTGGGAAGATAAAATATCCTGCTGATTTTCTTGTTCTTGCTTCCCCACAAGATGACTTTTATCCCATTATATTTGGTAGACCCTTCTTGAATACTGTTAATGCTAAGATAGATTGCGAGAAAGATATTGTTACTGTCGGTTTAGGGGACATGTCTCATGATTTTAATTTCTCTAAATTTCGTAGACAACCCCATGATAAAGAATTGCCTAGTAAGGATGAAATTATTGGTCTTGCTTCTATTGCCGTGCCTCCTACTGATCCCTTAGAACAATATTTGCTAGACCATGAGAATGATATGTTTATGAATGAAAGAAGGGAAATAGATGAAATATTCTTTAATCAAGGGCCTATTTTGAAACACAATTTGCCTGTTGAAATCCTTGGGGATCCTCCTCCACCTAAGGGTGATCCCGTGTTTGAGCTTAAACAATTACCGGATACTTTGAAATATTCTTATCTCGATGAAAAGAAGATATATCCTGTTATTATTAGTGCTAACCTTTCAGAGCATGAAGAAAAGAGATTATTGAAAACTCTGAAGAAGCACCGTGCTGCTATTGGATATACTCTTGATGACCTTAAGGGTATTATTCCCACTCTATGTCAGCACAAAATTAAATTGGAGAAAGATGCTAAACCAGTTGTTGATCACCAACGACGGTTAAATCCTAAGATGAAAGAAGTGGTAAGAAATGAAATACTAAAGCTTCTGGAAGCAGGTATAATTTATCCTATTGCTGATAGTCAGTGGGTAAGTCCTGTTCATTGTGGCCCTAAGAAGGGAGGTATTACTGTTGTTCCTAATGATAAGAATGAATTGATTCCACAAAGAATTGTCACAGGTTACAGAATGGTAATTGATTTTCGCAAATTAAATAAAGCTACTAGAAAAGATCATTACCCTCTACCTTTTATTGATCAAATGCTAGAAAGATTATCCAAACATACACATTTTTGCTTTCTAGATGGTTATTCTGGTTTTTCTCAAATACCTGTGTCAAAGGATGATCAGGGAAAGACCACTTTTACTTGCCCTTTCGGTACCTTTGCTTATAGACGTATGCCTTTTGGTTTATGCAATGCACCTGCTACCTTTCAAAGATGTATGACTGCTATGTTCTCTGATTTTTGTGAAAAGATTCTTGAGGTTTTCATGGATGATTTCTCCGTTTACGGAACTTCTTTTGATGATTGCTTAAGCAACCTTGATCGAGTTTTGCAGAGATGTGAAGAAACTAATCTTGTCTTGAATTGGGAGAAGTGCCACTTTATGGTTAATGAAGGTATTGTTTTGGGGCATAAAATTTCTGAAAGAGGTATTTAAGTTGATAAAGCTAAAGTAGATGCTATTGAAAAGATGCCGTGTCCTAAAGATATCAAAGGTATAAGAAGCTTCCTTGGTCACGCTGGTTTCTATAGGAGGTTTATTAAAGACTTCTCTAAAATTTCTAGGCCTCTCACTAATCTTTTGCAAAAAGATGTTCCTTTTGTTTTTGATGATGATTGTGTAGAAGCATTTGAAATACTTAAGAAAGCCTTGATTTCTGCACCTATTGTTCAGCCACCTGATTGGAATTTACCCTTTGAAATTATGTGTGATGCTAGTGATTATGCTGTTGGGGCTGTTCTAGGGCAAAGAGTTGATAAGAAATTGAATGTTATTCATTATGCTAGTAAAACTCTAGACAGTGCCCAGAGAAATTATGCTACTACTGAAAAAGAATTTCTAGCAGTTTTCTTTGCTTGTGATAAGTTCAGATCCTATATTGTTGATTCCAAAGTAACTGTTCACACTGATCATGCTGCTATTAAATATCTTATGGAAAAGAAAGATGCTAAACCTAGACTTATTAGATGGGTTCTCTTGCTACAAGAATTTGATTTGCATATTATTGATAGAAAGGGAGCTGAGAACCCCGTTGCAGACAACTTGTCTAGGTTAAAAAATGTTCTTGATGACCCACTGCCTATTGATGATAGCTTTCCTGATGAGCAATAAGCTGTCATAAATGCTTCTCATAATACTCCATGGTATGCTGATTATGCTAATTACATTGTTGCTAAATTTATACCACCTAGTTTCACATACCAGCAAAAGAAAAAGTTTTTCTATGATTTAAGACATTACTTTTGGGATGACCCACACCTTTATAAAGAAGGAGTAGATGGTGTTATTAGACGTTGTGTACCTGAGCATGAACAGGAACAGATCCTACACAAGTGCCACTCCGAGTCTTACGGAGGACACCATGCTGGAGATAGAACTGCACACAAGGTATTGCAATCTGGTTTTTATTGGCCTACTCTCTTCAAGGATGCTCGTAAGTTTGTCTTGTCTTGTGATGAATGCCAAAGAATTGGCAATAATAGTAGACGTCAGGAAATGCCTATGAATTATTCACTTGTTATTGAACCATTCGATGTTTGGGGCTTTGATTATATGGGACCTTTTCCTTCCTCTAATGGGTATACACATATTTTAGTTGATGTTGATTACGTTACTAAGTGGGTAGAAGCTATTCCAACAAGTAGTGCTGATCATAACACTTCTATTAAGATGCTTAAACAAGTCATTTTTCCGAGGTTTGGAGTTCCTAGATATTTGATGACTGATGGTGGTTCACACTTTATTCATGGTGCTTTCCGTAAAATGCTTTCTAAGTATGATGTTAACCATAGAATTGCATCTCCGTATCATCCTCAGTCTAGTGGTCAAGTAGAATTGAGCAATAGAGAGATTAAATTGATTTTGCAAAAGACTGTTAATAGATCTAGAAAGAATTGGTCTAAGAAACTTGATGATGCATTATGGGCTTATAGAACTGCTTATAAAAACCCTATGGGTATGTCTCCGTATAAAATGGTTTATGGAAAGGCATATCACTTACCACTTGAACTAGAACATAAGGCATATTGGGCTATTAAAGAGCTCAATTATGATTTCAAACTTGCTGGTGAGAAGAGGTTATTTGACATTAGCTCACTTGATGAATGGAGAACCCAAGCCTATGAGAATGCCAAGTTGTTTAAAGAAAAAGTTAAAATATGGCATGACAAAAGGATACAAAGGCGTGAGTTTAATGTAGGTGATCATGTTTTGCTATACAACACTCGTTTAAGATTTTTTCCAGGAAAGCTTCTCTCTAAATGGGAGGGTCCTTACATTATCGAGGAGGTCTATCGTTCCGGTGCCATAAAAATCAACAACGCCGAAGGCACAAATCCGATATCTCAGGTACTCCCATAAATGTTGAGACCAATATAATTGACACCGTAACACCGGAGGAGTACATAAGGGACACTTTCCAGAATGTTTTAGACTCCGAAAAGGAATAGGTATGTGGTACGGTAAGTAAACCAACTCCAAATCATTTCCAATGATAATTTTTCTCTGTTTTGGAATATTTAAAAAATTAGGAAAATTAAAAGTAGTCCGAAAGAGACACGAGGCAGCCACAAGGGTGGAGGGCGCACCCTACCCCCCTGGGCGTGCCCTCGACCTTGTGGCCACCTCGTGTGCCCTCCAGACTCCGTTTTCTTGCACAATACTTCTTTTGGTCGGTAACAATTCATTATATAATCTCCCGAAGGTTTTGACCACCGTACCACGACAAAATCCTCTGTTTTCATTTTGAGTTGTTTTCTGCCAGAGTTTTCATGGCCAGGCATCATGTCCTCCTCCTCCTTCAACAATGTGGACGACGATGCTTGGCTAATGAAGATGGAAATGAAGAAAGAAGAACTTGGGGAAACCAATGAGGGTGATAAGATCAAGAAGGCCGCGGAAGATCAAGTTTCGGCAGCAGAAGAAGAAGATCTCCTTCAACCATACTACAATCATCTTACCCCTACTGAAATTGAAGCTTTCAAGATTATTGAATTGATGCGTGTGCAAAATAAATATCTCACTCGCGAAAATATTCTGTTGCAAGAGTACATCACCGCACTCAAGGGCATTATTCGTAAACTGGAGCATCTCCTACGCTCGATGTGTGGCACTACTTCATCAACAACTCCATCATCATCACCTCCGAAGAAAGAGACATAAATACATGGGTATGGGCACTCCCCTTGGCAACTGCCAAGCTTGGGGGAGGTGCCCCGGTATCGTATCACCATCACACCTTTACTTTTATCGTTTTTCTTAGTTCGATCCTTTTGGTTATATCTTGATCTAGTAGCATAAAGTTTTAGTATGATCAAGCTTTGAGTTTTGTTTTGATCTCTATCTATGTAATCGAGTTCGTGAGTTATATAATAAAGAGTAGTTTTGAGTTGAGGGCTTTGTTTTCTTGCTATGATCTTGAGGGAATAAAATAATAAAAAGAAATAAAAAGATCATATATTGCTCTTATGGAGAGTAATGACTTCACATATAAAAAGTATGATGAATAAAATTTGTTGGGAGTTGACAAACATAGTTTTGGTCATTGTTGCAATTAATAGGAAGTAATAAAGAAAGAGAGGCTTCACATATAAATATACTATCTTGGACATCTTTTGTAATTGTGAGCACTCATCAAAATATGACATGCTAAGAAGTTGATGTTGGACAAGGTAGACAACATAATGGGTTATGTTTTCTTATATCCGAATAGAAGTTATATTGTCTTGGATCCTCCAACATGTTGAGCTTGCCTTTCCCTCTCATGCTAGCCAAATTCTTTGCACCAAGTAGAGATACTACTTGTGCTTCCAAACATCCCTAAACCCAGTTTTGCCATGAGAGTCCACCATACCTACCTATGGATTGAGTAAGATCCTTCAAGTAAGTTGTCATCGGTGCAAGCAATAAAAATTGCTCTCTAAATATGTATGATCTATTAGTGTGAAGAAAATAAGCTTTATACAAACTTGTGATATGGAAGAAATAAAAGCGACAGACTGCATAATAAAGGTCCTTATCACAAGCGGCAATATAAAGTGACATTCTTTTGCACTAAGATTTTGTGCATCCAACCATAAAAGCGCATGACAACCTCTGCTTCCCTCTGCGAAGGGCCTATCTTTTACTTTTATCTTCTACCCTTATACAAGAGTCATGGTGATCTTCACCTTTCCTTTTTACACTTTTTCCTTTGGCAAGCACTATGTGTTGGAGAGATCTAGATATATATATCCCCTCGGATGTAGGTTATCATAAAGTATTATTGTTGACATAACCCTTGAGGTAAAAGGTTGGGAGGCGAAATTATAAGCCCCTATCTTTCTCTGTGTCCGATGGAAGCTTTGAACCCATAAGTATCGCGTGAGTGTTAGCAATTGTGAAAGACTAAATGATAGTTGAGTATATGGACTTGCTGAAAAGCTCTTATATTGACTCTTTCCGATGTTATGATAAATTGCAATTGCTTCAATGACTGAGATCATAGTTTGTTTGTTTTCAATGAAGTTTCTGATTCATACTTTACCTCGTGAATGAATTATTACTTTGACATAAGAAATTATATGCCAATATATGTTGCTATTCTAAAGATGATCATGATGCCCCCATGTCCGTATTTTATTTTATCGACACCTCTATCTCTAAACATGTGGACATATTTTTCGATATCGGCTTTCGCTTGAGGACAAGCGAGGACTAAGCTTGGGGGAGTTGATACGTCCATTTTGCATCATGCTTTTATATCAATATTTATTGCATTATGGGCTATTATTACACATTATGGCACAATACTTATGCCTTTTCTCTCTTATTTTACAAGGTTTACATTAAGAGGGAGAATGCCGGCAGCTGGAATTCTGGGCTGGAAAAGGAGCAAATATTAGAGACCTATTCTACACAACTCCAAAAGTCCTGAAACTTCACGGAGAGTCATTTTGGATTTAATAAAAAATATTGGGCGAAGAAAGTACCAGAGGGGGGCCACCTGCCATCCACAAGGGTGGAGGGTGCGCCCTACCCCCCTGGGTGCGCCCCCCGACCTTGTGGGCCACCTGGCAGGCCCCCGACGCCCATCTTCTGTTATATGATGTGTTTTGACCTGGAAAAAATCATAAGGAAGCTTTCGGGACGAAGCGCCGCCGTCTCGAGGCGGAACCTGGGCAGAACCAATCTAGGGCTCTGGCAGAGCTGTTCTGCCGAGGAAACATCCCTCCGGGAGGGGGAAATCATCGCCATTGTCATCACCATCGATCCTCTCATCGAGAGGGGGTCAATCTCCATCAACATCTTCACCAGCACCATCTCCTCTCAAACCCTAGTTCATCTCTTGTATCCGATCTTTGTCTCAAAACCTCAGATTGGTACCTGTGGGTTGCTAGTAGTGTTGATTACTCCATGTAGTTGATGCTAGTTGGTTTATTCGGTGGAAGATCATATGTTCAGTTCCTTAATGATAATTAATACTCCTCTGATTATGAACATGAATATGCTTTGTGAGTAGTTACGTTTGTTCCTGAGGACATGGGAGAAGTCTTGTTATAAGTAATCATGTGAATTTGGTATTCGTTCGATATTTTGATGAGATGTATGTTGTCTTTCCTCTAGTGGTGTTATGTGAACATCGACTACATGACACTTCACCATGATTTGGGCCTAGGGGAAGGCATTGGGAAGTAATAAGTAGATGATGGGTTGCTAGAGTGACAGAAGCTTAAACCCTGGTTTATGTGTTGCTTCGTAAGGGCCTGATTTGGATCCATATGTTTCATGCTATGGTTAGGTTTACCTTAATTCTTCTTTCGTAGTTGCGAATGCTTGTGAGAGGGGTTAATCATAAGTGGGAGGCTTGTCCAAGGAAGGGCAACACCCAAGCACCTGTCCACCCACATATCAAATTATCAAAGTAACGAACGTGAATCATATGAGCATGATGAAAACTAACTTGACAACAATTCCCATGTGTCCTCGGGAGCGCTTTGCTTTATATAAGAGTTTGTCCAGGCTTGTCCTTTGCTACAAAAAGGATTGGGCCACCTTGCTGCACCTTGTTTACTTTTGTTACTTGTTACCCGTTATGAATTATCTTATCACACAACTATCTGCTACCGATAGTTTCAGTGCTTGTAGAGAATACCTTGCTGAAAACCGCTTGTCATTTCCTTCTGCTCCTCGTTGGGTTCGACACTCTTACTTATCGAAAGGACTACGATAGATCCCCTATACTTGTGGGTCATCACATGTCCACATGCTTAGAGAGAGAGGTGTCGATAAAAACAAAATACGGACATAGAAGCATCATGCATATTATTATAACAGCAAGGAACTTTAACATAGAACTTTTATCACAAAACTTTCATCATATAACTTCTGTCATATAACTTCTCATGAACAAGTAACAATTCATCACAACATTGAAGTACAAAGCATAAACCTTATTGAAAACCAACAAATTATGTTCTCAGTCAACTTTGCAACTGCAATTCATCATATTTTCAGGAAGGGTCACGTGTCGGAGCCTTTAGGCAAGTTCACATACTCAACCATCATATAGTCTTCTATGATTGCTAACACTCACAGCGTACCCATGAACAAAAAGTTTCAACCAGACACATAGAAAGATATGGGCTTAAAGTTTTCGCCACCCAATGCATTCACCTCAAGGGTGATGTCAACAATAATAACTCATGCCTACTCATATCCAACTGGGTATATGTGCCTTGATCTTTCCTCACCACATGATGCTTGCCAAAGGAGAAAAATAAAAAGGAATAGGGGAGAAAACTTTGACTCTGCATAAAAATAAAAGATAGGCCCTTCGCAGAGGGAAGCAGAGGTTTCCATGCGCTTATTTGTTTGCATGCCAAATCCCCTAATGCAAAAGAACGTCACGTTATATTGCCCCTTGTGATAGCAACCTTTATTATGCAGGCTGTCGCTTTTATTCTTTTCCATCACAAGTTCGTACAACCCTCAATTTTCTCTTACACTAAATGATCCAACACATTTAGAAGCAATTTTTATTGCCTTAATGCACCGATGACAACTTACTTGAAGGATCTTACTCAATCCATAGGTAGGTATGGCGGACTCTCAAAATAAGATTTGGGTTAAGGGTTTTTGGATGCACAAGTAGTATCTCTACTTAGTGCGGAATTTTCGGCTGGAAAAGATATTGAGCAAGCACCACATGTGAAAGATCTATGACAATATAACTTCTATGTGAATATGAACAAACATAAATCATTATGTTGTCTTCCTTGTCCAGCGTCAACTATTTTGACACAAAATATTTAATGGGGGCTCACAATCATAAAAGATGTCCAAGATAGTGTATTTGCATGTGAATCTTCTCTTCCCTTATTAATTCTTTCATGAGTTGCATCATTGACCAATGCTATGTTTGTCAATCTCCAACAAATTTTGCCACTTATACTTTTCCTTATGTGATGTCAGTACTTACCATAAGATTAGCATATTATCTTTTCATTTATTTCCTTTCTTTCTATTGTACATGAAAATAAAGAAAGCAAAACTTGAACTAACTTTATTATATATCTCACACACGATTACATAGATAGATCACTAAGAAAACACTCGAAAAGAAAGGATGAAACTAAACTTTTATTCAACTAGATCAAAAGATAGCTAGGGATCAAACTAAAAACAGATAAAAGCAAAGATAGTGGTGGTGATACGATACCGGGGCACCTCCCCCAAGCTTGGCACAAGCCAAGGGGAGTGCCCATACCATGAACTCAAGTCTTCTATGGTGATGAAGAAAGTGGTGGTGGTGTAGATGAGGTAGTAGCGATCTTATCTTCTGGTTTCCATGGCAAAGGCTCACCATCATAAGAAGAAGAGCGAGTCTCGTGTCAGGGAACACAGACAGGGGTATATGTTTTCCCTTGACTGTGCACGAACGGCAAGCCAACAGGCTCGAAGACAAGATTATAAGACCAAGATCAGACCAAACAAGGAGGATCAATTCCTTTGAAGGATCCAAATGCAAGTCGAGAAGGCCAAGGTGAGCCATAGGAACGAGGCATCGCCAAGGGAAGGACCTACCTTGCCGGGCAGGCGAGCCTGACAGGGTTGGGTTTTGCCCCGGAAGCAAGCTCCAGATCATCCCGGCAGGCCTGCCGGGGCTGGCGGAGGCAAGCCACTCCACCGCTCCACCTCACAAGCGACGCAAGTCAGTAATCAAAGCGGTGTCGAGCTCCAAGGTGACTAAGTGGCTGCTTTCTGCCACATGGCAGCCACTTCCTACAGCAAACACCTCCATATGACACCTGTCCTGAGACGTGTCAAGCGAGCAGGCGCAAAGCTGGCAAAACAGCCCGGCAGGGCCTGCCGGGCGAGCTGTGATGTGACACTGAGCGGCGCATTTAATGCGCTCTGTCAGCCTGCAGAGTTAGATATGATAGCACTGCTAGCTATCTAATCAGTATGTAAAGACTGATTTGCCACTGTGGTGACCCCTTAATCTATAAAAGGAGGCCCATGGCGACCGTAGAAAGGGTTGGACCCTCGCATATCCATACACACATAGCCACTCTCGCCCCCAGGAGCGACCTTGCCGGGCGAGTGTGCTACGTTCACCACCATTATCCACCATCAATCCACCAAAGCAGGAGTAGGGTTTTACGCCTCACGGCGGCCCGAACCTGGGTAAAGACTGCCCTGTGATCTCTGTCGTGCTGCGTGGTGAACGTGCCCATCCCCCCGCCGAACCAAAAGGGGTTCATGGCCCCATAGGTGGCCATGGTTTCCCATGACATCTTTGGCGCACCAGGTAGGGGGATCACTTACGCAAACCGGAGGGCGTTGGCAGCGCGTCGTCTCCATCGTAGCCCAGCCGAAGCTTTTGGCGTCGGCGGTGCTCATGAAGATATGAAGACAAAGCGGGAGAGCGGGGCCGCCCCCGCACCTGCTTTGTTCATCATCTCGTCCCACCACGGTGGCGGCCACGGTGAAGATCGGCGCTGACGGTGGAATGCTCCCCCCCAGGCGAGCTAGGCGGCGCGACCACCGCTCGGGCGCCGTCCGGGGGGAAGGGGCATGGCGCGTGGGAACAAGGCTCCTCTTTCCATCTCTCTCCCTCTTTGGCAATCGAGCTGCTCTGACCCTGGCATCGTCAATGTCGATGAGTACCGCGTGATACTCGGTTCAGCATTTACCATGCTTAGGGAAATCCTAAGTAAAACGCCGGTATGAATCCATTGACCGATGCCCCGGCAAGTATGCTCCGGCAAGGCCGACCGCACTGGCGGGACTCTTGCGCCAGCCACTGTCGGATTGTTCGAAAAGAGCAGAGGAGAGAGAGAGAGGGGCCGGGGAAAGCCCGGCACCATATCCTGCCGCTCGCCAGGCACGCCTGACGCATGTTGGTCCCTGCCGGGAACCAGAGAGTTATTCGCTGGCCTCCGTCTTTCCGGGTATTGTGAGCACGCTAAATGCACGCAACTGGAAAGGCTGGGAAGGAGCAAGAACAAAAGCTAAGTCCAAGAAATCATTTCCTTTTGATGAATCTTAGATTTTTGCATCCGTTTATCCCTCGGTTTTAGTAAGTGTTCGTACTATGAAATCCTTCGTGTGATGGAACCTTGGCTAGTTCTTTGTCTGCACCCTTGTTCTGTCCCGAGCCTTGCTCACAGAATGAGCGGCTGCGTCGAGAGCTACCGAGGAAAAACTTGCCGGGACGCATCCACGCCAAGATGAATGTTAAGGGCCGGACCCTTACGACAATCGCGGCAATATGATACCGGCAAGCAACCAGAACATGCTTAGGGACTAATCATACGAACACAAGCATATAAGCTCAGAGGGATAAACGTGCGTTTAAGATTAAGCAGGGGACATCAGTTCCACGCAAACGTAAACAGTACGACATCTAAACATGAAGCATATATCATGTTTGGTTACAGGATAGCACGATGACTGAATAGCTGGGAGTCAAGCCCGGCGACTGCGTGAAGCCGTTGGGACGTGAAGGGCCCTGGCGGCCAGAGGGGCAGCTATATCTTTGGCAGCTAGAACATCAGCACCCACCGGCGGCTCCTTAAATCCGTCGGCAAGGTCGAGGTCTGGATGACGGCAGGCGATGTTGCTCAGGACCATGAGGAGGGCGTCGTGTGCAAGCTTTCGGGACTCGTTCGCGAAGCGCTTGGCCCTCCCCTCTTCATGCACCTTCAGCTTTTCGATCAGCTCGTTGAAGAAAACCCCCAGCTTGGCACTAGGGACCTCCTGCCTGTTGATCGAGAAAGCTGGCCCGTCCATGCCCATTGCTACGGTCTGGGCAGCAAGGCGCATAGCAATGTCAACCGTGCTCCTGATCCAGAGGTTCACCTGCTCGGATTGGTTCGTCAGCTTGTCCTCTGCTTCCTTCCGGAGACACTGGGCGGTGTCTAGATCTTTGGACAACTGTTGCTAGCGGGCTCCGTCGGACTCTGCCGTGCTTTCCAAGATGCCGATCCTGGCCTTCAGATCCGTGATGGCGCCGTTGGCGGTTCCAAGGCCTTGGGTCCTGGAGGAGAGCTGTGACTGCACATCGCTCAGAAGGACCTCCGCCTTTCGCGCTTCCTCCTTGAGGGCCTCCATCTCCTTGGTGCTCCCGGCAAGCTCCTCAGTCAGCTTAGTCACCTGTCGATCAAGGTCAGTCCTGGCAGCGGATGCGGCAGCAAGATCATCAGTGAGTTTCTTCAGTCGAACAGCAGAATCAGTTGTAAGGACGTCCAGGGCAGCTTTGTGCTTGTCCTCCAACTCCTTGGTGCGTTGCTGCACAAGGGCTTCCAGGTCATCATCTTTGGCGCGAAGGGTGGCTCCAAGCTTCTCCTCCCGGAGAGAAATCTCTTGCTCTCTGGCGTCCAGACATGCCTTGCGATCCGCTAGGCGCGCTTCACGGGCTATGATGTCTTCCCTCGTCATCAGGATCGCCTCCTGCTGCCTCATAAGTGCCTGGAACTGCTTACCGTGCCATTCATGCAGCTCCAGGCACTTGTCCTTCAGCTTCTGGTCCACTTTGTTGGCGGACTCGCGTTGAGCGCCTGCCACTTCTGGTTGTGTCGGGCCTGCATTTCTTTGATGCCCGCCGCCACGGAATCCAGGAAGGACAAATCCATTGCAACGGCAACCGAATCGCCCGATTCTTCAACCCCTTGGTGTAGCGACGCCAAGATTCGTTGGAGCTCTTCATCAAGCTCCGCGTTCACCGATGCCGATGGACCGGGGGCTCCAATCCTGGGCTGCACCAACACCAACGCCAACTGGCTTGAGGGGGATGGCGAGGCCCCCACCATGGGCCCAAAAGAGGAAAGGGGATCCATGGTTCGGAGGGGAATCTTCCCCTCGACCACCACTCCCACCTCTGGGGCACTTTCAGAAGTATGTTTCGCCACCGCCAAAGGATCTTGAACACTCCCGGCAACGGAGCCCTGTCCCTCCGCGGTGGCGATCTTGACGACCTCGTTCGCGGCAGCTCTCCCTATGCTGGCCACCTCTTCCAGCAGTTCTGGCTCTTCGGCCTGGAGGACTACGGATGAAAGGGCAAGCGAATGGCAAAAAAGGGCAGAAGTTTTAGATTACCGGGATAAAGGGAGAGGGGATACATAAGAGAAAGAAGGAAAAGAGTGGGAGTTAAGTACCTGGAGAAGCCTGCCGGGCAGGGGCCTCAGCTTCACCGGCAGCAGCAATTGCCGGGCTATGAACTCCACCCCCTGCCGCGGCTGCCACAGCGATGCTCTGTGCAGGCTCATCCACGGAGGGTCTCACCAGGGGTTCTTTGGCTGGGTCAGCGGGAGGAACGTACCCTCCCAGGAAGGGCTCATCCTGTGTCGTCTTGCCGCCTCCTCTAGCTGGAGGGGTGGGAAGTTCGTCTCCGTTGCCCCCAGCAGAAGGAACCAGCCCTCCACTTTAAGGCCGGGGGCTGGGCTGGGGGCTCGGTGCGGGATCCTCCGTATGGCTCCCCACCAAACCCAAGCTCTCCACAGTCTTCGACGACCCAGTACGCCGGAGCCTCTTCGACCGATGGATGAGGGTCTCCGTTTCCTCCTCCTCCTCCTCCCTGCCAACGACAGCAAAACAAAAGGTCAGCCAGCAAAGACAATCAAGTATACTAAAGTTATCACGGAGAGGGAAATCTTCCTTACTCCTCATCAATGAGCATGGAGCTCAAATCAAATTCCATGGGCGGCGGGGATGCTCTGCCTCTCTCCTGGGATGGAGGGGCGGAGCTTTCCGGCAGCCCCAAACCCTGCTGGAGCGCTGGGGGCTCTGATGAAGACGAGCTCTGCGAAGAGCTCGAGCCAGAATGAGAGCTGGAATCGCCCTCCACATCCACCGATTGCTTGGCGGGAGAAGCTTTGATCCCGGCAAGGCAAGGAGACTGGCGGCACACCACGTCTGGCTTGGTATTTTTGGTGGTGGTCTTCTTCACCTTCTTGGCGGCAGGCGCTGGATTTGGGACCGCCATTCCCCGGTTAGCAGCACGCCTGCGGGGACTCTGATCCAAAATCGGCTCGGGGTCTTGAGGACCAGCCGCGAGCCACTCCGCTTTGAGCTCCACTGCCTCAGTAGCCTCCTCCTCCTTTTGGAGCTCTGCTACCGCGGTAGCTAGAGCCTCAAGCCTAGAAAATTCGTCCCCGGCAAGATCTTCCCCGGTAACCTCTTCCGTGGCCTGCGCCTCGCTACCACCATGAGAGGAACTCTCATCCTCAGCTTTTCCCTTCCCGACCTTCGCAACCCTTGCCATTGCAGCAATTCGGGCAGCTTTGTCCTCCTCAATCCTCATCTTGATAAATGCTGCCTCCACGGTGGAGGTGTGTTTGTACACTTTGGTCTCCACTCTGACAGCCCTCTCTGCCAGGGCATTGGATCATTCAAGTTCTTCATCAAGAGTGGGCAACCGCCAATCATTTGCCACCCCATGAGCGTTGCAATCCGGCATCCACTTCAAGATCTAGTCCCGGGCCGAATTGACATTCAGAGGGATAACGGTTGCCGGGAGCTTGAACAACTCGAAGCGGCCAAACAACTGGTCACACAACCAGGCATGGCCATAAACAGACAAGTTATTGGCCAAACCTGGAAGCAATCTCATCATGTCTCCAGCATCACCATACAACCAGGCGGGTTTGTCCCTCTTCTACAGTGGCAAGATGCGACGAAGGAGAAAATCTGCCCCCACGTGCTCAATGGTTAGTCCGGCAGCCTTCAGGCGGGTGATCCTATTTATTGCCGGGCGAAGCCTATCATTGGTGAGGCCGAATGTGCTCCATTCCTTGCTGCGCTCGACACACACTGTCCGTGCTTCGCAGAACTCTGGGGCTTCCACATCCTGAATCCAGCACCAGTCTCCTTTACACTCATCCCACCTCTCGTGCTGCAGACCAGGGATATAATCCTAGGACTTCCTTGCCCCCCATGGCATCCAGCTGATGTTCCCAGAGCGGTGAGTTTTGTTCTCCACCCGCGGGACAAAGTAATGCCTGAACAGATCAACATTGGGGGCGACTCCAACAAAATTCTCACACAAATGAGCAAAGATGGCCATGGTCGCCATTGCATTTGGCGTGAAGTCCAGGAGGTGGAATCCATAAATCATCATCATCGCCTCAAAGAAATCAGAAAAAGGGGGGCAGAGGCAGCGGATGAAATATGCCCAGAAGAATCGGTATGAATTTGGCGGATCTTCTTCCCCCTCCGCCAAAACATTGGGCGCGCCGTGCCCTTTCGGGACTTCCCTCCCCCATAGGTACCCATACCTTGCCTGTAGAATCGGGCCGTCCAGGTTTGATGGAAAGAAGACGACGTCTCCCCTCCGCTTCCTGTCCAGCTCCACCGCCCTCTTGCTTCCCTCGGCGACCACCTCCTTCGCCGCGGCAGACTGCTTCCCCTTTGCTGTAGTTTTCTTCCCCATTCCCGTGGACGCCGGTGCGAATGGGGGAAGGAATCAGGTGGGGGAACGGCGGTGGGTGAGGGAGAGAAAGGAGGGGCATTTGTTTGGCTTGCAGAGGAAGATGATGGGAGGGCAGGACAGGCGACAAGTGAACCGTGCCGTTCCGTGTTTTCCTATCTTAAGGGGAAAAGGCGTGGAGCGGGGATGCGATGCTCCAGAGGTTACCGTTTTACATTAACTGCAACAGTCCCATGACCCCATGACTCGCAGGAATTGCGCAAAGTGGACGTTGAATTGACTGGTCATCATGACGAACCATGATGCGAGCACCCCTTTTTAGCCACGTGTCCGTGCACTGGTTTGGGGCCTAACCCAACATACCCAGTGACATGTATGGCTTAGGCCCGGGGGCTTATGTCGGGGAACACAGATAGGGGTATATGTTTTCCCCTGACTGTGCACGGATGGCAAGCCAATAGGCTCGAAGACAAGATTACAAGACCAAGATCAGACCAAACAAGGAGGATCAATTCCTTTGAAGGATCCAAGTGCAAGTCGAGAAGGCCAAGGTGAGCCATAGGAACGAGGCATCGCCAAGAGAAGGACCTACCTTGCCGGGCAGGCGAGCCTAGCAGGGTTGGGTTTTGCCCCGGAAGCAAGCTCCAGATCGTCCCGGCAGGCCTGCCGGGGCTGGCGGAGGCAAGCCACTCCACCGCTCCACCTCACAAGCGACGCAAGTCAGTAATCATAGCGGTGTCGAGCTCCAAGGTGACCAAGTGGCTGCTTTATGCCACATGGCAGCCACTTCCTATAGCAAACACCTCCATATGACACCTGTCCTGAGACGTGTCAAGCGAGCAGGCGCAAAGCTGGCAAAACAGCCCGGCAGGGCCTGCCGGGCGAGCTGTGATGTGACACTGAGCGGCGTATTTAATGCGCTCTGTCAGCCTGCAGAGTTAGATATGATAGCACTGCTAGCTATCTAATCAGCATGCAAAGACTGATTTGCCACTGTGGTGACCCCTTAATCTATAAAAGGAGGCCCATGGCGACCGTAGAAAGGGTTGGACCCTCACATATCCATACGCGCGTAGCCACTCTCGCCCCCAGGAGCGACCTTGCCGGGCGAGTGTGCTACGTTCACCACCATTATCCACCATCAATCCACCAAAGCAGGAGTAGGGTTTTACGCCTCATGGTGGCCCGAACCTGGGTAAAGGCTGCCTGTGTGATCTCTGCCGTGCTGCGCGACGCTTCTCCACTCTTTGTGCAACGTGCCCATCCCCCCGCCGAACCAAAAGGGGCTCATGGCCCCATAGGTGGCCGTGGTTTCCCACGAAATCTCACGAGTCCTGCAACTGGCAGCCAAACTCATACCTTTAAACCTTGCCTCATATTCAAAAACTTGGTTTTGGAGATCATAGATTTGGCTTTGTAGAAAGTTGATTTGCTCGTTGAAGGTGAAGACGATGTCCTTCATGGATTTGCCATCCACCTTGAGATCATGGTTGTATTCCGCAATCATGAGGTGATTGGCATTGAGTCCACGTTCCACCATCCCCTTGCACTTGAACACCTCCTGCTCCATAGCTTCAAGCTTGGCATCCACGGTCCGCTTCCCCTTGGGGCCCTGGACGTCCCGGGTGTGGAGCACCCCCTCACGCATCTCAATGGCTTGAGGGTGCTGCATCACCTCCCGCAAATACGGGTTGCTGACGTTCTCGAAGAACTTGTCCTTGGAGGAGCTCGAAGCGGCCATGGTAACCTAGATCTGTCACAAAACAACAAGAAAGAAGAACAGGAGATTTCTCCGTGATACGGAGGTCAGTACGTTTGCGGGGTATATAAAGGTTTTTTATCTTGGGAAACAAGCAAACTGAAGAAAAACAGAGTACGGAAGGGGTAATGATCTTTCCTAGTTGCTTTATTTAATTTTCTAAAATCAATTACCATCCTATAGCAGTAATAATTCTTTGTGGAATAAGTTCATTTTTATCATTTGAACAACGGTAATACCTCCTTTCTTAGGGACATAATGAACGGGGCTTACCCATCTACTATCAGCTATGGGATAGATTATACCTGCTTCCAGAAGCTTTAATATTTCAGTTCTTACCACTTCTTTCATTTTAGGATTCAAGCGTCGTTGGTGATCAACAACGGGTTTAGCATCAGGTTCCATATTAATTTTGTGCTGACAGAGAATGGGACTAATGCCCTTAAGATCATCAAGAGTATATCCAATAGCAGCCCGGTGCTTCTTCAGAACTTTCAATAATCTTTCTGCTTCATGATTTGAAAGGTTAGCACTAATAATAACAGGATATATCTTTTTCTCATCAAGATAAGCATATTTCAAAGTGTCTGGCAATTGTTTTAATTCAAACACAGGATCACCTTTGGATGGAGGAGGACCTCCTAGAGTTTCAATAGGAAAATTGTGTTTAAGCAGAGGTCGTTGTTCAAAGAAAATTTTATCTATTTCATTTCTTTCATACATATGCATATCGTTTTCATGGTCTAGCAAATATTGTTCTAGTGGACCAGTTGGAGGCACGGCAATAGAAGCAAGACCAATTATTTCATCCTTACAAGGTAATTCTTTCTTGTGATGATTTCTACTAAACTTGGAAAAATTAAACTCATGAGACTCATCACCAAAACTAATACCGACGATTTGTTTCTCACAGTCTATTTTAGCATTAACGGTGTTCAAGAAAGGTCTACCAAAGATAATGGGACAAAAGTCATCTTGTGGGGAACCAAGAACAAGAAAATCAGTAGGATATTTTATCTTCCCACAGAAGACTTCAACATCTCTAACAATCCCAAGTGGTGTGATGGTGTCTCTATTAGCAAGTTTGATAGTAACATCTATGTCTTCTATTTCAGTGGGTGCTATGTCACTCATAATTTCTTGATATAAGGTAAAGGGAATAGCACTCACACTAGCACCTATGTCACATAAACCATGATAATAGTGATCTCCTATTTTAACTGAGACAACATGCATGCCAACAACAGGTCTATGTTTATCCTTTTCATCTGGTTTGGCAATTCTAGTAGCTTCATCATAGAAGTAAATAACATGCCCATCTATATTTTCTACCAAGAGATGTTTAACCATAGCAACACTAGGTTCTACCTTGATTTGTTCAGCAGGCTTAGGTGCTCTAATATAACTTTTATTGACCACAGTTGAGACCTTAGCATATTCCTTTATCCTAACAGAGAAAGGTGGTTTTTCGATATAGACAGTAGGCACAACTGGGTCAACACTATAAATAATAGTTTCATCTTTAGCTACAACCGATTCTTTAATTTCTTCTTTAATGGGTGGATGATATTTAAACCACTTCTCTTTAGGGAGATCAACATGAGAAGCAAGTGATTCACAAAAGGAAGCTACTATCTCAGAGTCAAGTCCATATTTAGTGCTAAACTTTTGAAAAGCATCGGTATTCATAAAACATTTAACACAATCAAACTCAAGCTTAATACCTAACTCTTTACCTTCGTCGAGTTCCCAATCTTCAGAGTTGTGTTTAATTCTTTCTAAAAGATCCCACCTGAATTCAATAGTCTTCTTCATAAAATAACCAGTACAAGAAGTATCGAGCATGGATTGATCATTACGAGAAAGCCGAGCATAAAAATTCTGAATGATAATTTCTCTTGAGAACTCATGATTGGGGCATGAATATAACATTGACTTAAGCCTCCCCCAAGCTAGAGCGATACTTTCTCCTTCACGAGGCCAAAAATTATATATATTATTCCGATCACGATGAACTAGATGCATAGGATAATTTTTTTTGGTGAAACTCCAATTTCAATCGATTCCAGTTCCAAGATCCAATATCATCGCATAGCCTATACCATGCCAATGCTTCTCCCCTCAAAGATAAAGGGAAAACCTTCTTCTTAGCTTCATCTCCGGGCAAACCTGCAAGCTTAAATAATCCACAAATTTCATCCACATATATCAAGTGCATATCAGGATGTTCGGTTCCATCTCCTGCATAAGGATTAGCTAGTAGTTGTTCTATCATACCTGAAGGAATTTCATAACAAATATTTTCAGTAGGTGCAGTAGGTTGAGGGGCAACTAATTGTGGTTCCGGTTGAGGTGAAGATACCCCGAACAAACCCCTCAAAGGATTGTTCTCCATAGTAGCAAGTGATAATAAATTTCAGCACGTAGTAATAATTTTTCCTTACCAATTTCCAGTTACAAAGAGCGCTTCACTCCCCGGCAACGGCGCCAGAAAAGAGCCTTGATGACCTACAAGTATAGGGGATCAATCGTAGTCCTTTCGATAAGTAAGAGTGTCGAACCCAATGAGGAGCAGAAGGAAATGACAAGTGGTTTTCAGCAAGGTATTCTCTGCAAGCACTGAAATTATAAGTAACAAGTAGTCTGATAGCAAGGTAATTTGTAACGAGCAAGTAACGGTAATGGTAAAAAAAGTGCAGCAAGGTAGCCCAATCCTTTTGAGGCAAAGGACAGGCCAAAACGGTCTCTTATGATAAGCAAAGCGTTCTTGAGGGTACTCGGGAATTTCATCTAGTCATTTTCATCATGTTGATTTGATTCGTGTTCACTACTTTGATAATTTGATATGTGGGTGGACCGGTGCTTAGGTGCTGCTCTTACTTGAATAAACCTCCTACTTATGATTAACCCCCTCGCAAGCATCCGCAACTACAAGAAAAGTATTAAGATAAAATCTAACCATAGCATTAAACTTTGGGATCCAAATCAGCCCCTTACGAAGTAGCGCATAAACTAGGGTTTAAGCTTCTGTCACTCCCGCAATCCATCATCTAATAACTACTCCACAATGCATTACCTTAGGCCCTAATAAGGTGAAGTGCCATGTAGTCGACGTTCACATGACACCACTAGGGGAATCACAACATACATATTATCAAAATATCGAACACACATCAAGTTCACATGATTACTTGCAACAAGATTTCTCCCGTGACCTCAAGAACAAAAGTAACTACTCACAAATGATAATCATGCTCAAGATCATAGGGGTATTAAATAGCATAATGGATCTGAACATATAATCTTCCACCAAATAAACCATATAGTAATCAACTACAAGATGTAACCAACACTAATAGTCACCCACAAGCACCAATCTAAGGTTCCGGTACAAAGATTGACCTCAAGAGATGAACTAGGGTTTGAGAGGAGATGGTGCTATTTAAGATGTTGATAGAGATTGCTCTCCCCAAGATGGGAGAGTTGGTGGTGATGATGATGGTGATGATTTCCCCCTCCGGGAGGGAAGTTCCCCCGGCGGAATTGCTTCGCCGGAGAGCAAAAGTGCTCCTACCCAAGTTCCGCCTCAAGACGGCGGAGCTTCGTCCCGAAAGTCCTCCCCTAATTTTTTCTAGGTCAAAATGACTTATATACCAGAAGATGGGCACCGGAGGTGGGCCGAGGAGGGCACAACCCACCAGGGCGCGCCTGGGGGCCCTGGCGCACCTAGGTGGGTTGTGCCCACCTGGTGGGCCCCCTCCAGTAGTTATTTACTCCAATAATTCTTAAATATTCCATAAAAAATCTCTGTGAAGTTTTAGCTTATTTGGAGTTGTGCAGAATAGGTAGCTCTGACGTGCTTTTTCGGGTCTAGAATTCCAGCTCTCCCTCTTTGTGTAAACCTTGCAAATTATGAGAGAAAAGACATTATAATTACTCCCAGAAGCATTATTATGCATAAAAACATTATAAATAACAGTAGGAAAACATGATGCAAAATGGACGTATCAGGGTGTCAGGTGTGTACGTGGCAGAGGGTGAAACGTCTGAAACACATCTATATTTTTGTTGTTGTTTCATGCCATCTTTATATCATTTGGCATCAATTTATATTTTTTTTCTAGACTAACCTATTAGTTCAGTGGCCAGTGCGAGTTGGTATTTTTGCATGTTTTTGGTTTTTCAGGAAAAAACTAATTTACTAGGCTCACAAAAATTCAGAAAAAAATAGCGAAGGTTTGCATCTAGAAGCATCCACCAACAATCAACATAGGAAGGGTGCACCCACAGGCCCCCTCCACGCATCGAGGGGTGCATGGTGGGGTCACTTGGGCCCCTTGGCATTCCGTTCCACCACCTCTCAGTCCTTGTGCCTTCATATACCTCCGATTATTTTTACGGCCTAATTTTTCTACCGCGACACATCTCTGTTTTGCGACGATCCAATCTAGAGGTCTTTTCCGGTACTCTGCCAGAGGGGGAATATTTCACGGTGGCGATCTCCATCAACATGGAGGCCACAATGATCGCCCGTGAGTAGTTTCCATTGTACTATGGATCTGTAACAGTAGCTAGATGGTTCTCTCTCTTGCTTCTCAATACAAAGATCACATAAGCTACCCTACATGATTGTGATCTATCTATTGTATTCTGATGGTGTGTTTGTTGGGATATGATGAATTGTCACTTTATGATCAGTTTATCCTTGAATCGTTTTGAGTTCTATTTGGTTTCTTTCTTGCATAATTCTTATTCATATACGATGTCCGATCTATTCTTCTTTCTTTGGCTAGGTTTGAGGTTTGATCTCCAAGAGGGAGTTGTGTATGATAGTTGGGTTCGACCTTGCAAGTAATTTCCCGCAGTGACAGAAAGTGGAAAAGGCTTGTATTGTGTTGTTGCCACTAGGGATAAAAAGATCATTGTGTAGTTGTCATTTGAATTTAGGGTGAAGACAATATAACATCTACTTCATGTCATCATGCTTATTGCAATACTCTATTTTTACTTAATACTATAGATGCATGCTGCGAGGACCCCGATCCTAAGTCACACCGATCTAGCAAGTAACACCTCATATCACATTACGGCCTCAGGCACAGTAACCCATGGCTGCCACCTTATCTGGGACGGGACCGTTTGCGCCTTTTGGCTCACGTATATGATTGTGTCGCTAGCATCCATATGACAGAGAACTCGGACCGACATGACTAGTCGTAAACCCAAGGTGGCACAAACTTACAGGGACATGCATACATGACCCAACAATGCAGGTGTCGGTCAGCAGCGAGTGTAACCGGGCTGTAGCATGCTATCAGGACTCCGGTAAACACCGCGTGACATTTCCCCGTAGGGACAGACACAGGAGCAAAGAAGGACACATGCCGGTCAATCCATGCGTTCCGGATGGAAGCACTAGGAGACATTTCCCCATAAGGAAGGCTACCAAGAATAAACAACTAGGTGTCAGATCCCACACATATCAAAGCATTTCAATAACATACACACAATATGCTCGATATGTGTAGATACAACATGACATCACAACATAACTCTACGACTCAAAAGTATTTATTTAACAGGCTCCGAAGAGCCATACATAACATGATATTACAAACAGGGGTCACATGCCCATCGTACAAGCATACAAGCAACGGAAGCATCAACATGTCTGAGTATAGACATCTACAAAAGAAGAAGGCCGAGAAGCCTGACTATCTACAAGACCCCCCATAGGAACCAGACCTCTGTTTGGGATTCCCATGCTAATCATCAAACCCACGTGGAACTACTAGTGAGACTGAAGTCTCCTCTGCAAAAACATAAATTTAAGCAAACATGAGTACAAATGTACTCGGTAAGACTTACATCAGAACTAACTACTTATGCATCAGTATCAACAAGGGGGTTGTGGAGTTTAACTGCAACAAGCCAGCTTTGACTCAGTGGCTATCCTGTACTATGACTACCAGTATTTTTTTGAGGTGGGAAAGCGCACACGAGTCCACATATTCACCACATCAATACACCACTATGGATCCGCTCCCGTCTCCCTACGAGAAGGCCATCCATAGCACTCACGCTTATCTTGCGCATTTTAGAGTATCCACTTCAAGTTATCTATGAACCATATAAGCTTTCCAAGTAGTCCATATCCGAGGATGCGGCTATTCGAATAGATAATTAACCCTGCAGGGTGTACTTCTTCGCACACGCTCTCACCACTTATCGTTGTTTACACGACATGTACTCAGCAACCTTCAAGCGGAAGCCCAGCGAGGGTGTCGACCACGACCTGACTAACCACACAGATCTCTAGTCCAGGTTTATCGCCTATTTGAGTTCCATCCGCAAGGAAGTCCGGCCAAGGTTTCCACTACGGCCCCAAACGATGTGTGCAGGGTTCCCGAGCCCACCAAACAGGTGCCTCGGTACACCGGGCCACGGTCTATCTACCTCATCATAGCCCACCCCTAGGGTCAGCGCTACGCACGACATCCAACACATATCCTACAAACACCAGAAACTAGGCAACTCCTGGACAGAGATCAAGGCAATTAATAAGTCGAGAGAGCTTGGAGTGCCCGGCGCCCAATGTGTGGTAGTAACTGTCTTGGATCACAAACACAGAACTCGGTTCCTGAGGACGATTCCAATGAGACAACCCACCATGTACTCCTACATGGCCTCTTATCACTACCTTTACCAAATCGTGTTCACACACTTAGCTCTCAATAGTAGGGCATGTTCACCACCATCACAATCCATCCCAGATGAATCAGACCTGACATAACTCTAAGCATAGCAGGCATAACAAGCAAGCATGGATGAGTAGGCACATCATGGCTCAAACAACTCCTACTCATGATAGTGGGTTTCAACTATTTATTGTGGCAAAGACAGGTCATGCAGAGGAATGGGTTCAAATACCGCAACATGCAACAGTTGAATTGTTGTTGTCCTAATGCAGTAAAAGAGAGCAAGAGCGAGAGAGTGGGATTGTATCAGAATGCTCAAGGGGTTTTCTTGCCTGGCACTTCTGAAGATAGTATAGCTCTAATGACCCACAAGTATAGGGGATCAATCGTAGTTCTTTTGATAAGTAAGAGTGTCGAACCCAACGAGGAGCAGAAGGAAATGACAAGTGGTTTTCAGCGAGGTATTTTCTGCAAGCACTGAAATAGTCGGTAACAGGTAGTTTGATAGCAAGATAATTTGTAACGGACAAGTAACGGTAACGGTAAATAAAGTGCAGCAAGGTAGCCCAATCCTTTTGTGGCAAAGGACAGGCCAAAACGGTCTCTTATATTAAGCAAAGCGTTCTTGAGGGTACACGGGAATTTCATCTACTCACTTTCATCAGGTTGGTTTGATTCGTGTTTGCTACTTTGATAATTTAATATGTGGGTGGACCGGTGCTTGGGTGCTGTTCTTACTTGAACAAACCTCCCACTTATGATTAACCCCCTCGCAAGCATCCGCAACTACGAGAAAAGTATTAATATAAAATCTAACCATAGCATTAAACATTTGGATTCAAATCGGTCCCTTACGAAGTAGCGCATAAACTAGGGTTTAAGCTTCTGTCACTCTAGCAACCCATCATCTAATAACTACTCCACAATGCATTTGCTTAGGCCCAAATATGGTGAAGTGCCATGTAGTCGACGTTCACATGACACCACTAAGGGAATCACAACATACATATCATCAAAATATCGAACACATATCAAGTTCACATGATTACTTGCAACATGACTTCTCCCGTGACCTCAAGAACAAAAGTAACTACTCACAAATGATAATCATGCTCAAGATCAGAGGGGTATTAAATAGCATAATGGATCTGAACATATAATCTTCCACCAATAAACCATATCGTAATCAACTACAAGATGTAATCAACACTACTAGTCACCCACAGGTACTAATCTGAGGTTCTGGTACAAAGATTGAACACAAGAGATGAACTAGGGTTTGAGAGGAGATGGTGATGTTGAATATGTTGATGGAGATTGGCCTCCCAAAGATGAGAGGGTTGTCGGTGATGATGATGGCTTCGATTTCCCCCTCTGGGAGGGAAGTTCCCCCGGAGGAATCGCTCCGTTGGAGGGCAAAAGTGCTCCTGCCCAAGTTCCATCTCGAGATGGCGGCGCTCCATCCCGAAAGTCCTCTCCTTATTTTTTCTAGGTCAAAGTGACCTATATACCAGAAGATAGGCACCGGAGGTGGGCTGGGCTAAGCACAACCCACCAGGGCGCGCATGGGGGGCCTAACGCGCCCTGGTGTCTTGTGCTCACCAGGTGGCCCCCCTCCGGTAGTTATTGGCTCCAGTATTTTTTATATATTCCAAAATAATTCTCCGTAAATTTTCAGCTCATTTGGAGATGTGCAGAATGGGTAACTCTGATGTAGCTTTTTCAGGTCCAGAATTCCAGCTGCCGGCATTCTCCCTCTTTGTGTAAACCTTGCATATTACGAGAGAAAAGGCATTAGAATTACTCCATAAAGCATTATTATGCATAAAAAACATTATAAATAACAGTAGGAAATCATGATGCAAAATGGACGTATCAACTCCCCCAAGCTTAGACCTCACTTGTCCTCAAACGAAAAACCGATATCGAAAAACATGTCCACATGCTTAGAGAGAGAGGTGTCGATAAAAAAATAATATGGAAATAGTAACAATATGATGAATGATAATGACATGGCAATATGCTATTGATTGAGCTAATGCAACTAGCAACCAGATTGAATGAAGTTGGTTTGAACCAAAGATTCAAAATCAAACTCCATATGTGATTATTCAATTGCCAGTTAATTGATTTGACCTGATCAATAGGTTTAACTTGCTTTAACATGCATGAAAGCAGTACCATTAGATATATTGGATTTTTCTGATCATTTTTCATATATAAATTATTTTCATCTAAGCTATAGATTATTTTCTATGATTTTTAGAAGTTTAAACCATTTTCTGGAATTTCCTGGCTATTTAAAAATAAACTAAATCCTGAAAATGCTTTATTGCGTTAGCATTACGTCACTGTGATGTCATCAAGTCAACTGGGGCGGCCTGGGTCAAACTGACCAGTGGGACCCGCATGTCAGTGAGTCAGCTAATTAATGGGGTTAATTAACACTAATTAAATCCTAATCTAGGACTTAGTCAAGGGCTGTGATAACCCACAAGTATAGGGGATCGTTTGTAGCCTTCTTCGATAAATAATAGTGTCAAACCCAGCGAGGAGCTAAAGGCAGAACAAATATTCCCTCAAGTTCTATCGACCACCGATACAACTCTACGCACACTTGACATTTGCTTTATCTAAAACAAGTATGAAACTATTTTGCAAGAATAAAACTATGAGTACTTTGCAAAAATAAAACTATGAATAAATTGCAAGGTAATAAAAGTGGATAGCTTTTGTCAACAAGAAAGTCATTTGTCCCTAGGCAATCGATAACAAGTACCCGTAATCATTCTTGCAATTTTATATGAGGGAGAGGCATGAGCTAACATACTTTCTCTACTTGGATCATATGCACTTATGATTAGACCCCTAGCAAGCATCCGCAACTACTAAAGATCATTAAGGTTGTGAAACCCAACCATAGCATTAAGTATCAAGTCCTCTTTATCCCATACGCAACAACCCACTTACTCGGGTTTAAGCTTCTGTCACTCTCGCAACCCACCATAAGCGAATCATGAACATATTGCAACACCCTACAGCGGGGGTCCCTCACATTTGCGCGAGATGGAGGGCACCGTAGGACAGCACCATAAATAAAATATACAATCATACCAACCAAGATCACGATTAACCCACAGGACAAAACGGATCTACTCAAACATCATAGGATAGCCAAATATCATTGGGAAATAATATATGGAGTTGAGCACCATGTTTAAGTAGAGATTACAGTGGGGATAAGAGGTGTTACACCACTGCATAGAGGGGGAGAAAGTTGGTGTAGACGGTAGCAAGATTGTTGATGTAGATCGCCATCACGATCCTAGCCCCGGCGGCACTCCGGCGCCACCGAGAGAGAGGGGGAGAGAGCCCCCCTCCTTCTTCTTCTTCCTTGGCCTCCCCCTAGATGGGAGGAGAGTTCCCCCTCTGGTCCATGGCCTCCATGGCGGCGGAGGGGAGGGAGCCCCTCCGAGATTGGATCTCCCTCTCTGTTCTCTTTTGTTTCGCGTTCCTCAGATCTGGCCGAAAACTGTTTCTTATATTCCCAGAGATCCGTAACTCCGATTGCACTGAAATTTTTACACGATTTTTTTCCATAAATTATCTTTCTTGCGCCAGAATAAGAGCTCCAACCGACGTACGAGGTGGGCATAAGACACCTGGGCGCGCCTGGGCCCCCAGGCACGCCCTGGTGGGTTGTGGTCAGTGTGGGCCCCCTATTCTGATGATTCCAACTCCCAAAAATCAGAAATATTCCAAAATAATTCTCCGTAAAATTTTATTGCATTTGCACTTTGTTTGATATGGATTTTCTACAAAACAAAAAACATGCAACAAACAGGAACTGGCACTGGGCACTGGATCAATAGGTTAGTCCAATAAATCATATAAAAAGTTGTAAAAAATATGTGAAAGTTGTATAATATTGGCATGAAACAATAAAAAATTATAGATATGACGGAGGCGTATCAGCATCCCCAAGCTTAATTCCTGGTCGTCCTTGAGTAGGTAAATGATAAAAAAGATAATTTTTGATGTGGAATGCTACCTAGCATAAACTTGATCATATATCTAATCATGGCATGAATATTAAGACATAAGTGATTCAAAGCAATAGTCTATAATTTGACATAAAGACATCAATACTCAGGCATCCCAACAAACAATCATGTCTTTCAAAATATCAACGCTAAAGAAAGTTATCCCTAGCCCGTCATGCTCAATCATTGATCCATTCATGAAACACACTCGAATATTAGCTGCATCAATGCACAAGTATGATCATAGTGCTCCCTAGTTGGTGCTTTATAAGAGAAGATGGAGACTCAAATAAAAATAAAAATTGCATAAAAGTAAATAGATAGGCCCTTCGCAAAGGGAAGCAGAGATTTGTAGAGGTGCCAGAGCTCAAATCAAAAAATAATTGAGAGATAAAAACATTTTGAGAGGCATGCTTTTCCTGTCAACGCTACAACCGAGAGTTCCCAACATCCTCCATGCTAGACACATTATAGGCGGTTCCCAAATAGAAAATAAAGTTCATTTCCTTTCCACCATTCTTTCACAATCCATGGCTAGCCGTATCCACGAGTGCCTTCCATACCAACACTTTCCAAGGAATTTTGTTTTTATTATTTTTGATTCATTGTGGGACTGGGCATCCCTATTACCGCCGTACTCTCGTGCAATGACAAGTGAATAATCACTCATCGTGAGAATAACCCGCCTAACATGGAAGACATCGGCCACCCCCTGTCGCCACATGAGCGGTACGGGCACACAAAACAGAGATTTATTTTGAAAATTAGAGTTGGCACATACAAATTTACTTAGAACGGCACGGAAATACCGCATATAGGTAGGTATGGTGGACTCATATGGCAAAACTGGGTTTAAGGATTTTGGATGCACAAGTAGTATTTCTACTTAGTACAAATGTAGGCTAGCAAAAAGATTGAGAAGCAACCAACCAAGAAACAAAAATTCTCATAAACGAGCATTAAGCGTACTAACACCGAATAATGCACCACAAGTAGGATGTAATTTCATTGCATAACTATTGACTTTCGTGCTTGCATAGGGAATCACAAACCTTAACACCAATATTCTTACTAACCACAACCATTTACTAGTACCTCCCACATATTATCATCTCTATATCGCAAAACTATTGCAAGGAATCAAACATATCATATTCAGTGATCCATAAGTTTTATGTAGGATTTTATGACTAACCATGCAATTGACCAATTCCTGTTGACTCTCTAAATAGATATAAGTGAAGCATGAGAGTTTAATTCTTTCTATAAAATACAAAGCTCTAATAAAAATAAGTGAAGCAAAAGAGCATTCTACAAATAACGGCTTTCTATGTGAAGAGAAACAGGCAATCCAAACTTCAAATGATATAAGTGAAGCACATGAAGCATTCTATAAAGACATACTCAAAAGATATAAGTGAAGTGCAATGAGCATTCTATAAATAAACCATGGACTGTCTCATACCAGCATGGTGCATAAAATAAAAATGAAAAATAAACACGAAAGACGCTCCAAGATTCACACATATCACATGAACGAAACGAAGATGAAAACATACCGATACTTGTTGAAGAAAGATGGGATGCCTTCCGGGGCATCCCCAAGCTTAGACGCTTGAGTATCCTTGAATATTTACTTGGGGTGCCTTGGGAATCCCCAATCTTGAGCTATTGCCTCTCCTCCTTCTCCTCATATCGAGACCTCCTCGATCTTTGATCACTTCATCAACACAAAACTCAACAGAAACCTCGGTAAGATCCGTTAGTATAATAATGCAAATCACTACTCTAAGTACTATTGAAAACCAATTCATATTTTATTTTTGTATTGTATCTACTGTATTATAACTTTTCCATGGCTTATACCACCAATAAAAATCGATAGTTTCATCAAAACAAGCAAAACAATGCATCAAAAACAGAATCTGTCTTAAAAAGGACATTCTGCAGAAATCTGAACATCTGCCATACTTATGGTACTACAAAATTTCTGAAAAATTAGGAAAAAATAAAAAAAATTCAAAGAAATACTGTGCAAAAAGTTTAGAAACTTTTGATGTTCCAGTAAAAAATGTAAAATTGTGCACTACAGCCAAAGTTTCTGTTTTTGCACCGCACATACCAACAAGCAATCTAATCATCCTAAAGGCAAATCTTGCCACATTATTTTTATAATACAATGGATTTGTACAAGGGGATAATTATTTTTGCGAGAATCTTCATGAAAAATTTACATTGTTTCCATGAGCATGAACACAAGTGTTCAAGGTCGACCCTCACTTCTCCAATGCATCACCTTTCAATCGCTTCTCTTTTTGAAAAAGTTTTAAGTTCCCCTCTATATTTTTTTGTTTTTAAACTTTATAAAAGCACTCAACAGAAATAAATGACTCTCTAAAACTTCTGGGTTGTCTCCCTGGCAGCGCTTTCTTTAAAGCCATTAAGCTAGGCATAAAGTGCTCAAGTAATGGATCCACCCGGATCCCAAGGTATATCAAAGCCAATTTGAATTAACAATGATTTGGCATTTATTAGTGAGCACAAAGAAACATAAATCATGCAATGATGAAGTCTAACTCTCTTCCTATGCATCGGCATGTCATACAAGAACAATTCATGCACATCAAGTAAAGGTCAATACATAGCATAAGCAGTTTCTTGCAATTTTATCGTGTTGGAAACATAGAGAGGCGGAGATGTAGTTCCTCTCAAATAATAATTGCAAGTAGGAGCAGCAAGAACATGCATATTATATTCATCAAAATCATCATGTGTAGTGGTAGAACGCAACCCATCAATATAATCCTTAATAAGAGAAAACTTCTCCGATATAGTGTAGTTTGGAGAATTCAAAAAGATAATAGGACTATCATGTGTGGGTGCAATAGCAACAATTTCATTCTTAACATAAGGAACTATAGCAAGTTCATCTCCATAAGCATAATTCATATTGGCATCTTGGCCACAAGCATACCAAGCATTAAGTTCATCAAAAAGGGATATTTCAAAAGAATCAACGGGATCATAGCAATTATCATAGCATTCATCCTTCGGTAAGAACGAAGGGAAATTAAATAATGTATGAGTTGAAGAGTTACCCTCATTAGAAGGTGGGCACGGGTAGCTAATCCGCTCTTCCTCCTTTTGTTCTTCGCTCTCCTCATCATCTTTTTCATCCAATGAGCTCACAGTTTCATCAATTTCTTCTTCCATAGACTCCTGCAAAATATTAGTCTCTTCTTGGACAGCGGAGACTTTCTCAATAAATATATCAATATCAGAATTGTATTTATAATTTTCATAGCAATATTTAAGGATAGCAAAATTTTCAGGTCTATAAACTGAATCATCAAAATCTCCAATATAGTGTAGTTTGGAGAATTCAAAAAGATAATAGGACTATCATGTGTGGGTGCAATAGCAAAAATTTCATTTTTAACATAAGGGACAATAGCAAGTTCAACTCCATAAGCATAATTCATATTGGCATCAAGGCCACAAGCATAGCAATCATCAAGTTCATAAAAAAGGGATATTTCAAACGAATCAACGGGATCATAGCAATTATCATAGCATTCATTCTTCGGTAAGAACGAAGGGGCATTAAACAATGTATGAGTTGAAGAGTTACTCTCATTGGAAAGTGGACACGGGTAGCTAATCCGCTCTTCCTCCTTTTGTTCTTCGCTCTCCTCATCATCTTTTTCATCCAATGAGCTCACAGTTTCATCAATTTCTTCTTCCATAGACTCCTGCAAAATATTAGTCTCTTCTTGGACAGCAGAGACTTTCTCAATAAATATATCAATATTGGAATTGTATTTATAATTTTCATAGCAATATTTAAGGATGGCAAAATCTTCAGGTCTATAAACATCATCATCAAAAGCTTCATACTTTTCAAACAAAGATTCAATTTCATAAGCACCCTTAAAAGCAACAAATTCTTCTATTCATTCCACATCATAGTAATCATATCTACCATTAGCATAAGAAGCTAAGGTTTCATTATCATTCAATTTGCATGAAAAGGGAAGGTGTGGAGCATTCATCCTAGAGCAACAAGTAAAATCATATCTCTGACATAAATTCCAAGCATACCAATGCAACATATCAATTTGATCCCATAAGAGTTTCCCTTTTTGTGTCAAGCGATAATCCCTAAAGTATTCACGTTGATCCAACGTGTCTCCCATTATCAAGTTGAATGGGGTTTCTCAGGATTATCAAAGTAGTGCATAATATTTTTCACATAACGAGAATCGAGGGTTTTAGGAGGTTCCCATCTCCATGAGTAGCAAGTACCACTAATTTTTTTGGTGTTTCGTCTTCCATATCCATAACTAACGATAGAGAACAACTTAGAACAGGAAATAAAAACTAGTTAGTGATAAAGCAAACAAGCACACACGAGAATATTCACCCCACGCTATTGCTCCTCGGCAACGGCGCCAGAAAAAGGTCTTGATAACCAACAAGTATAGGGGATCGTTTGTAGCCTTCTTCGATAAATAAGAGTGTCGAACCCAATGAGGAGCTAAAGGCAGAACAAATATTCCCTCAAGTTCTATCGACCACCGATACAACTCTACGCACACTTGACGTTTGCTTTACCTAAAACAAGTATGAAACTATTTTGCAAGAATAAAACTAAGTATGAATAAATTGCAAGGTAATAAAAGTGGATACCTTTTGTCAACAAAAACGTCATTTGTCCCTAGGCAATCAATAACAAGTACTGGTAATCATTCTTGCAATTTTATATGAGGGAGAGGCATGAGCTAACATACTTTCTCTACTTGGATCATATGCACTTATGATTGGACCCCTAGAAAGCATCCGCAACTACTAAAGATCATTAAGGTCATGAAACCCAACCATAGCATTAAGTATCAAGTCCTCTTTATCCCATACGCAACAACCCACTTACTCGGGTTTAAGCTTCTGTCACTCTCGCAACCCACCATAAGCGAATCATGAACATATTGCAACACCCTACAGCGGGGGTCCCTCACATTTGCGTGAGACGGAGGGCACCGTAGGACAGCACCATAAATAACATATACAATCATACCAACCAAGATCATGATTAACCCACAGGACAAAACAGATCTACTCAAACATCATAGGATAGCCAAATATCATTGGGAAATAATATATGGAGTTGAGCACCATGTTTAAGTAGAGATTACAGTGGGGATAAGAGGTGTTACACCGCTGCATAGAGGGGGAGAAAGTTGGTGTAGACGGTAGCAAGATTGTTGATGTAGATTGCCGTCACGATCCTAGCCCCGGCGGCACTCCGGCGCCACCGGGAGAGAGGGGGAGAGAGTCCCCCTCCTTCTTCTTCTTCCTTGGCCTCCCCCTAGATGGGAGGAGAGTTCCCCCTCTGTTCCATGGCCTCCATGGTGGCGGAGGGGCGGGAGCCCCTCCGAGATTCGATCTCCCTCTCTGTTCTCTTTTGTTTCACGTTCCTCAGATCTGGCCGAAAACCGTTTCTTATATTCCTGGAGATCTGTAACTCCGATTGCACTGAAATTTTTACACAATTTTTTTCCGTAAATTATCCTTCTTGCGCCAGAAGAAGAGCTCCAACCGACATACGAGGTGGGTATAAGACACCTGGGCGCGCCTGGGCCCCCAGGCGCGCCCTGGTGGGTTGTGGTCATTGTGGGCCCCCTCTTCTGATGATTCCAACTCCCAAAAATCACAAATATAAATAATTCTCCATAAAATTTTATTGCATTTGGACTTTGTTTGATATGGATTTTCTGCGAAACAAAAAACATGCAACAAAGAGGAACTGGCACTGGGCACTGGATCAATAGGTTAGTCCAATAAATCATATAAAAAGTTGTCAAAAATATGTGAAAGTTGTATAATATTGACATGAAACAATAAAAAATTATAGATACGACAGAGATGTATCAGGCTGGCCCCACATGTCAGTGACCCAGGGGAGTCAATACCCAGGTCAAATGGGTCAAACAGGTCAGAGGCTCGACGCCGGCAAGGCCAATAGTGGCAGAGGCGCTCGGGTTTCGCCCTTCGGCGACCAAAAGGATGGCGGAGGGGCTCTACGGACAGCTGGGCGAGCGCCGCATCCACTGGTGCAGTTGGTTCGTGCTGGGGTCGACCAAGACGACGGCGGCGTTGACAGGTGCGGCGGTCAGAGTTCGACTGCGCTGGGAACCGGCACTGTGGTGCACGGCAGGTCGAGCGATGGGGTGCTACGTGCTCCTACAGACGTGATGAGCACGATGATGCGCTCAGGCGTGAGCTGCAGTGGCTGAAACAACGGCGGCGACAAAGCCGGCGGCGGTGAGCTCTCGGGCTCGATGATGAGGCTAGCTAGGGTGCGCTATCAAAGAATGGGACAGGGGGAAAGTGATCAGGGGCTCACTGGGGGGGCGGAGGAGATGGTCAGCGGGCTCGGGGACGCTCCGGAGAGGGAGAAGCAGCGGCGGCGATCTCTGGCGTCCAAGGTTGAAGATGACCGCGGTGACAATGAAGCAGGGCTTCAGATGAAGCGTGGCTCGATGAGGAGGAAGAGGGCGATGAGGCGGATCCATGGGACGTGTAGGTGAGGCGAGGAAGAGGCTCTGGGCACGGCAACGGCAAGCGGCGGCGATGGCTGCGCTCGGTGCATGTGAGGGAGAGAGCCATGGGAGGGGATGGGGACAAGGGAGAGTGAGAGAGAGTCGGGGGGCTGTGTGGCGTCATCCAGAGGCGTCCGGGTGAGCAGGAAGAGAGGAGGTGGCGCTCGGAGGGCGTGCGTGCAGTGAGCACACGCTCGGCGTCCTACTGGCGCAAGGTTGAAGGCAACCTTGCCCCTGGTGGGCTGGGCTGGCCGACTAGGCCGGCCAGGTAAGCTCTCTCTCTCTCTCTCTTACTATTTTTTTGTTTCTATTTTCTATTTATTTTGCTCTGTTTTGATTTAGTAAAATACTAAACCATTTTAGTAAATTCTGAAAATAGTTTTGGATACTAACTAAATAATTCCAGAGCCCCAGCAAAAGTTTCAGAATTATTGGAGCTGTTGAAAAAGTATATAGCATTTAAAATCCCCAATTCAAATACATTATGGTTTAATTCAAAAATCCAGAATGTCCTAGAAATATGTGCATCATTTTTGGCAGAGGTTTTCACCTTAATAAAAAATCATGAACTTTTCTGAAGGGCATTTTTGGTTCATTGAAAAGATTTATATTTGATCCTAGTTGAATTTCATCTGGTGCTAGGGTTTGACCATCCCCATTTCAAATTCATTTAAACTTAGACATGATGCATGGATGCTGATGCAACTAGTTACAAACAAATTCTAGGGCTATGACAAATGCTGGATAACTGTCTTGTGTGGAGTATTAGCTATAGATGCAGTTGGATAATAGTCTATAGATACTGTGTGATGCTCATATGTTGATTGTTCCATGGATAGTCATAGTTATAAATATTGCAATTTAATCGATGCTCAACTGTAATTTGTTTACCGCACCATCTTTTCTCTTGAAGTGAAACCACTAGTGAATCTATGGACCCCGGTCCATCTTCTACCTATAAAACTTTCAATCTCAATCAACGCTCTTTTAGTTTCTTGCTTTTACATTCTAGTTAAATTTCCACCAAAGTATTTTTTTGTTGCATTAAATCCTTTGTAACCAAGAAGCTAGTGGGACTGACAATCTCACAAGTCCTATTGGGCGCCAAGGAAGTTTTGTACTTGTGTGCAGCGGCTGATCATTGCTTGCCTTACTAAGCTCATATTGGTTCGATAAACCTTGAGGTCACTTAAGGGAGATTGCTGCTTGCTACAAACCCTTGCACTTGGGGACCCAACACCTTCCTAGTTAAGAGGAAGCAGAGGTCTAGACGCCCGCATAGCTCCCCCTGGTTTGCATCCAGTTTGTGGTATTTCGGACAATCGGATGCGTCCTCGGACTGATTGGTTAGCATGTTGGATGGCTTGAAGCGTCCGGATGATGTCTACTACACAATTTTATTCTTGTATACTTCGTTGGGCCTCCAAGCACAGAGTTTTGTAGGCCAACAACGAAGTTCGCTCAAACGAATGACCTAAGGTTTATCAATCCGTGGGAGGTGTAGGATGAAGATGGTCTCTCTCAAATAACACTGCAATCAAAATACAAAGTCTCTTGTGTCCCCAACACACCCAATACAGTTGTCAATTGTATAGGTGCACTAGCTCAGCGAAGAGATGGTGATATAAGTGTAATATGGAGGGTAAAAATAGGTTTTTATAATTTGAACAATTAAAAAGATCAAGGTAACAAGTAGCAAACGTGAATAAAAATAGTGTCTCAATGCTTAGAAACAAGGCCTAGGGTTCATACTTTCACTAGTGCAATCTCTCAATAGTGCTAACATAATTGAATCATATAACCATCCCTCAACGTGCGACAAAGAATCTCTCCAAAGTTCCTATCAGAGATAGTAGGACGAAAACGTGTATCAACCTCTATGCCTAGATTACCTCAATGTCACCATGGGAATCCGCAAGTTGATTACCAAAATATATAAAATATATATCAAGTGACTCAATGGAATACCCCATTATCACCACGGGTATCCACGTGCAAGACATACATCAAGCGATCTCAAATCCAAATATTCAATCCGATAACAATGAAACCTCAAAGAGCAAGACTGAATTCATCACAACAAGATAGAGAGGGAAGAACACCATATGATTCCACTATATTAACAAAGCTCATGGTACATTAAGATCGTGCCAAATCAAAAATACGAGAGAGAGAGAGAGAGAGAGAGATCGAACACATAGCTACTAATACGTACCCTCAGCCTCGAGGATGAACTACTCACACATCACCATGAGAACGGAGGAGAAGTTGGTGGTGATGGTGATGGTGATGGAGGAGATGTCCCCGGCGGCATCCCGGCGCCACCGGAGGAGAGAGGGAAGGGGCCCCTCCTTATTCTTCCTTGGCCCTCCAGGGAGAGAGGGAACTCTCCTAGATTGGATCTCAGTTGTCTTCTGTTTTTTGCTACTGTTTTCGGGCCCTTCACTATTTCTTATGTTCCCGGAGATCCGTAACTCCGATTGGGCTGAAATTTTGAGGGGATTTTTATCCGGAAATTATCTTTCTTGTGGCGAAGAAGGGCATCAACTGACCTACCAGGTGCCCACAAGACATCAGGGCATGCCCAGGGGGTAGAGCGTGCCTTGTTGCCTTGTGGGCCCTCAGGCACCGTCTTGGGTTGATTCTTTCTCCCAAAAATCACATATAGTCCATAAAAATATCCGTAAATTTTCATTGTGTTTGGACTTCATTTGGTGCGGTTTTTCTGTGAAACAAAAAACATGCAAAAAAACAAGAACTTGTATTGGGCACTAGATTAATCTGTTAGTCCATAAAAATAATATAAAAGTGCACCGAAACCATATAAAATTATTGTAAACATGGCATGAATACTTCATAAATTATAGATACGTTGGAGACGTATCACCGGACAGCTCATCTGAACGTTTGCGTGCGTTTTGAGGGCATGCGTTGGATATGCCCTAATTACACAAAACCATCACATGTGGGGCTAGGGTAACCAGTACATACATAATTTGGACAACTCACGCCAAGTCATTATTTTTGGGTCTAACCAGTAGTAGACAACACTGATCGCTGGATAGATCACGAAAACAACGAAACTGACATGTTGGGCCGACCTATTAGGAAACATGATGTGGGCAGACAGACGACGTTACAGCCGTCACCCAATGTTTCCTTGTTGGTTAAGAAGCATGGGCTGAGGAATTTCATTTTCCACTTGTTACCCCTACCATTTTTTACCACGACGCTCCCCTGTCGCACCTATTGTGCCACCACTATCGCCACCGACTTGCCTTCTTAGTGCCGCGGACGATGTATTATCCTTGGATGATATCTCCAACTCATCCTCGTCCGATGATGACTCCATAAGCAACAAGGTTGATTTCTCTCATGCGCCTAGGGTTTGGGGGAAAAGTGGAGATTTTTTTTGCAGAGCTCAGTTGAACCCGATTTGTTTCCGTTTTAGGTCCCTGCGATTATCTACTACAAGGAATGGGGCAGGCTAACTAAAGATTTGCATGATAGGTGTCTCCAGCAATCCCCTTGCGAGAAGATGGTGGCATTTGAATATGTGGACAATGGCAAGAATTTTCTAGCTTGCGCAGAGAAGGTCTATGCCTTAATTACTTGTACGAGTTATTATTAGTAATTAGTTATCTATGACATTAGAAAATATAGTGCTCTTTGACACTAGAAATATAGCGTTATGTGATATTCCTAATTCTATTGTTGTGTCAATGAAACAATTTAATTAATTTAGTTATAATAATCATTTCATTTATTTTTATGGGAATTGTTAGTATAGAGTATGAGTTGCTATTTAGAAAGTATTTTTTCTATACATAAATAATAGTACTAATTGTAGTGTTAAATGGCCAATATGTTAAGTATTTAAATATTTTGATTTTACACAATGTTGAGGATCACTTATATTTTACTTGTTGGTCAGCGTGTGATTGGAGATTAATCCAAAATTGACCAATTAATCGATTTTATCGATCGACTATTAATCGACCAATTTTTTGCAAATCTCAGGTTCCCAACACTAAAAAAGTAGGAATGGAGACAACCATCAGTATGCGCTCTAAGCCTTCAAATAGGACATCATTACATAATGAAATATCACATGTCAAACAATGATTCAACGACAAACAAAATAGGAAAGCACTACAAGTCTGCAACAACACATATTCCAAAACAAGGGTCAAAGACAACCAAAATAGGACAACACTACAACACATGTTTGATCTGAGCAATGTCTTGCTTCATCCTACTCACCCCTCCCAACATTTCCTGAAGGAGGAGGCGTAGTTTGAGGGTTTGTTCCTATAGGGGTCCGGCCCGATTTATCGCTAGATTACCGATAAATCTCATGCAAGAGCGATAAGTCAGCACTAGTGATTAATAGCAAAGATAAGACATAATCTTATTGGTTACCCACCGAGTAGCGATAAATCGACCGATTAATCATTGAATCTGATGATATTTTGAACATTGATTTTACATAAACCTAGTTTTTCCCATAAATTGAAGGGTAATTTCCTTTAAATTTATAGGAATGACATAAGTTTACCTTTTAATAGTGGGTTGATCATGAATGGAAAGAGTCTCTAAGGGTGGGCCTGGATAGGATTTGGTGCATGTATGAACATGAGAATGCCTCTAGGCTCAGCAGAAATGTACTTAATGCTGAAGAAAACTTTAGGATAATGGGAGATAAGAGAAAATTAGAGAATGAGCTCAGATTCTTCAAATGTGGTTTTTCTAAATTTGTGGTTGAGAGGGAGCATGCAATGGCCTAGTTAGGCAATGCACATCTGGCTCTAACTGGCCTAAAGGCAAAGCTTGAGAACAACAAACTAGTTGCTCTTGTCCCTAATCTACATCATCTTCTTCATCTTGAATGTCATAAATGTCTTCAGGCTATATGTCACTCTTACAGTGTGCAATCTTGAGGGCTTCCTCCCTCTTCCTCTTAATCTGATCTATTGTTTTTTAAGCTGGATTTCCTCTTTCTCCCAGGTTTCTTGTGTAGATTTTTGACTATACTATTCTTTTGCACACTCATCCTATGAATAATCTTCTTCTAACTCCGAGATGTCCTTATCAGCAGCATACTCCTCATCATCAACTAAATCTTCCTCCTCCTCTTCAACAATATGCTCTTCCTCTTCCTCTTCAGCAACATGCTCCTCCTCTTCCTCGTCAAACTAAAAATCATCATAGTTCACACTGGCCTGTGGCTAGTAGTTTTGCACACTCTCTTGAGTATAGATATTGCAGTCATCAACGGGAGGACACAATGATCTTAGTGGCAAAAAATTGGCAATTTGTTGTGTCCCAATTAATTTTGATGATCCAACATAATCATCAAATTTTTCGTGCACAACTTCGGCACTAATAGCAAACACAACAGGTGCTTCAACTCTTGAGTTAAGTCAACATCCTCCTCCTCCACCCGCAAAAAAAAAACATCCTCCTTCTCGACTTTAATGTAACATTAGTTTTTCTGAGTTTCTGTTGATTTCCTAACTAGAGAAAGTATCAATGCATGTTGCTTATTGATCTTCATAGCTATCAAATACATGATCTTTGTGGGCTCACTGATGCGTCTCCAACGTATCTATAATTTTTGATTGTTCCATGCTATTATATTATCAGTTTTGGATGTTTTATATGCATTAATATGCTATTTTATATTATTTTTGGGACTAACCTATTAACCTAGGGCCCAGTGCCATTTCCTGTTTTTTCCCTGTTTTTGAGTTTCGCAGAAAAGGAATACCAAACAGAGTCCAAACGGAATAAAACTTTCGCGATGATCTTTCTTGGACCAGAAGGAAACCAGGAGACTTGGAGATGAAGTCGGAGGAGCCACGAGGCGGCCACAAGGATGGAGGGCGCGCCCAGGGGGTAGGGCGTGCCCCCCACCCTTGTGGGCCCCTCGTGCACCTCCTGACCTAATTCTTTCGCCTATATATAATCTTATATGCCCAAACCACCAGAGGCATCCATGAAAATACTTTTCCACCGCCGCAACCTTCTGTACCCATGAGATCCCATCCAGGGGCCTTTTCCGGCATCCTGCCAGAGGGGGATTCGATCACGGAGGGCTTCTACATCAACACCATTGCCCTTCCAATGAAGCATGAGTAGTTTACCTCAGACCTACGGGTCCATAGCTAGTAGCTAGATGGATTTTTCTCTCTCTTTGATTCTCAATACCATGTTCTCCTCGATGTTCTTGGAGATCTATTCGATGTAATACTTTTTTGCGGTGTGTTTGCCGAGATCCGTTGAATTGTGGATTTATGATCAGCTTATCTATGAATACTATTTGAATCTTCTTTGAATTCTTTTATGCATGATTTGATATCTTTGTTATTCTCTTCGAACTATCTGTTTGGTTTGGCCAACTAGATTGGTTTTTCTTGCAATGGGAGAAGTGCTTAGCTTTGGGTTCAATCTTGCGGTGTCCTTTCCCAGTGACAGTAGGGGCAGCAAGGTACGTATTGTATTGTTGCCATCGAGGATAAAAAGATGGGGTTTTCATCATATTGCTTGAGTTAATTCCTCTACATCCTGTCATCTTGCTTAATGCGTTACTCCGTTCTTTATGAACTTAATACTCTAGATGCATGCTGG
This sequence comes from Thinopyrum elongatum, assembly GCA_011799875.1. Lineage (NCBI taxonomy): Eukaryota > Viridiplantae > Streptophyta > Magnoliopsida > Poales > Poaceae > Thinopyrum > Thinopyrum elongatum. The sequence continues at coordinate 218,176,202 of CM022301.1, read as the reverse complement.
ATAGCGGTCGATGTGTGGAGTAATAGTAGTAGATGCAGAATCGTTTCGGTCTACTTGACACGGATGTGATGCCTATATTCATGATCATTGCCTTAGATATCGTCATAACTTTGCGCTTTTCTATCAATTGCTCGGCAGTAATTTGTTCACCCACCGTAATATTTTCTATCTTGAGAGAAGCCTCTAGTGAAACCTATGGCCCCCGGGTCTATTTTCCATCATATAATCTTCTATTTTCCATCATATTAGTTTCTGATCTACTATTTTGCAATATTTTACTTTCTGATCTATAAAACAAAAATACCAAAAATATTTACTTTATCGTCTATCTATCTCTATCAGATCTCACTTTTGCAAATAACCGTGAAGGGATTGACAACCCCTTTATTGCGTTGGGTGCAAGTTGTTTGATTGTTTGTGCAGGTATTCGGTGATTTGTGCGTTGTCTCCTACTGGATTGATACCTTGGTTCTCAAACTGAGGGAAATACTTATCTCTACTTTGTTGCATCACCCTTTCCTCTTCAAGGGAAAAACCAACGCAAGCTCAAGAAGTAGCACTCACATTGTCTATAGATTTCTGAAACCTTCATATTGTTGTCTAGAATAGCTAATCCTTCTAATCCTACCCATTCCTATCTCACATAATATAGGGAATGAAATAATTAACAACCACTGCAAGCATAATTGAAATATCTAACATTCTTCATGGACATATTTGCATGTATGAATTCTTCCCATACAATTGCATGTAAATGTCTCAAATATAATCTAGAAGCACAAAATTCAAACACAAAGTAAATCTAGTCAAATTTCCCCAAATCTGGCGTCAGCATGGACCCTAGGTTGCAAATACTTAAAATGCATGAGAGCGAAGACATTTACATATTTTGGATAGGGGATTTGATGCGGAGCATCCTACAGACATCTCCATGTCAAAGGATCCATTTCCAAGAGATACGTGCAACATCTACTTCAAACATATAAAGGCGAATCTTCTCCTTTACACGTGTCTACTTGTTCTCTTCAAGGATGGTATACTACTTGACACTCCTCTCATGTATATGCATAGGTTTGAGCGGAGCTTGATACGTTTCCAACATGTCTATAATTTTTTTGAGGGAAACATATCTATAATTTTTGATTGTTTCATGCTATTGTATTATCAACTTTTTATACTTCATATGCTATTTTATATTGTTTTTATGGACTAACCTATTAACTCAGTGCTGCTGCTTCTTGAGCTTGCGTTGATTTTTCTCTTGAAGAGGAAAGGGTGATGCGGCAAAGTAGAGATAAGTATTTCCCTCAGTTAAGAACCAAGGTATCAATCCAGTAGGAGGAACACACAAGTCCCCAATAGATGCACCTGCGTAAACTAACAAATACTTGCACACAACGTGAAAAAGGGGTTGTCAATCCCTTCATGGTCACTTGCAAGGATGAGATCTGATAGAGATTGATATACAAGATAAATAAAAGTGCAAAATAAGGTAAAGATAAATAAATTGCAGGAAGGTATTTTTGTATTTTTGGTTTTATAGATCTCAAAATAATATGATGGAAAATAGACCGGGGGGCATAGGTTTCACTAGAGGCTTCTCTTTTGAAAGAACACATACGGTGGGTAAACAAATTATTGTTGATCATGAACATAGGCATCACATCTGTGACAAGTAGACCGACTCCTGCCTATATCTACTACTATTACTCCACACATCGACCGCTATCCAGCATGCATCTAGTGTATTAAGTTAACAAGAACGGAGTAACGCCTTAAGCAAGATGACATGGTGTAGAGGGATAGATCCAATCAATATGGTAAAAACCCCATCTTTTTATCCTTAGTGGCAACAATACAAATACGTGCCTCGCTACCCCTTTTGTCACTGGGTGAGGACACCGCAAGATTGAACCCACTACAAAGCACTTCTCCCATTGCAAGAAAAATCAATCTAGTTGGCCAAACCAAATCAATAGATCGGATAGAAATACAAAGCTATCTTAATCATGCATAAAAGAGTTCAGAGAAGACTCAAATAATATTTATAGATAATCTGATCATAAACCCACAATTCATCGGATCTCAACAAACACACCGCGAAAGAAGATTACATCGAATAGATCTCCAAGAACATCGAGGAGAACATTGTATTGAAGATCAAAGAGAGAGAAGAATCCATCTAACTACTAGCTATGGACCCGTAGGTCTGTGGTAAATTACTCAAACATCATCAGAAGGGTAGCAAGGTTGATGTAGAACCCTCTGTGATCGAATCCCCCTCCGGCGGAGTGCCGGAAAAGGCCCCAAGATGGGATCTCATGAGAACAGAAGCTTGCGGCGGCGGAAAAGTATTTTGGTGTGCCCCCTAGTGTACGGGGAATATTTGGGTATTTATGGAACTGAGATTAGGGTTAGAGGTGCCACGAGGGCCCCACAAGCCTAGGGCGCGCCTCCAGGGCTTGTGGCCCTCTTGTAGCTCTTTTGGCCTCCTCCCGAAGCTTCCTAGGTGTCTTCTGGTCCAACAAAAATCCTCAAAAAGTTTCATTCCGTTTGGTATTGATTTTCTGTAAAAGACAAAAACAAGGAAAAAATAGCAACTGGCACTTGGCACTAGGTTAATATGTTAGTCCCAAAAAATGATATAAAATAGCACCATAATGCATATAAAACATTCAAGATGGATAATATAATATCATGGAACAATAAAAAATTATAGATACATTGGAGACGTATCAAGCATCCCCAAGATTAATTCCTGCTCGTCCTCGAGTAGGTAAATGATAAAAACAGATTTTTTGATGTGGAATGCTACCTAACATGTTTATCATGTAATCTTCTTATTGTGGCATGAATATTCAGATCCATAACATTCAAAACAAAAGTTTAATATTGACATAAGAACAATAATACTTCAAGCATACTAATAAAGCAATCATGTCTTCTCAAAATATCATGGCTAAAGAAAGTTATCCCTACATAATAATATAATCTTGTCATGCTCTATCTTCATCAAACAAAGTATTTATCATGCACAACCCCGATGACAAGCCAAGCAATTGGTTCATACATTTAACGTTCTCAAGCCTTTTCAACTCTCATGCAATACATGAGTGTGAGCCATGGATATAACACTATAGGTGGAATAGAATATGATGGTGGAGGTTGTGTGGAGAAGAAAAAAAGGAGAAAGTCTCACATCGACGAGGCTAATCAATGGGCTATGGAGATGCCCATCAATTGATGTCAATGCAAGGAGTAGGGATTGCACTACAACGGATGCACTAGAGCTGTAAGTGTATGAAAGCTCAAAAGAAAACTAAGTGGGTGTGCATCCAACTCGCTTGCTCATGAAGACCTAGGGAAATTTGAGGAAGCCCATCATTGGAATATACAAGCCAAGTTCAAAAATGAAAAATTCCCACTAGTAATATATGAAAGTGACAAAATAGGAGACTCTCTATATGAAAAACATAGTGCTACTTTGAAGCACAAGTGTGGAAAAAGGATAGTAACATTGTCCCTTCTCTCTTTTTCTCTCATTTTTTCTCTTTTTTCTTTTTTTTTTCTTTTGGGCTCTTTAGACTCTTTTTATTTTTTTCTCTTTTTTTTCGTCTGGAGCCTCATCCCGACTTGTGGGGGAATCATAGCCTACATCATCCTTTCCTCACATGGGACAATGCTCTAATAATGATGATCATCGCACTTTTATTTACTTACAACTCAATACTAGAACAAAAATATGACTCTATATGAATGCCTCCGGCGGTGTATCGGGATGTGCAATGATCTAGCGTGACATGTATAAAAAAATATGAATGGTGGCCAACCCACAAATACTATGTAAACTATATGATCATGCAAAGCAATATGAAAATGATGGTATGTGTCATAATAAAACGGAATGGTGGAAGTTGCATCGAAATATATCTCGGAATGGCTATGGAAATGCCATAATAGGTAGGTATGGTGGGTGTTTTGAGGAAGATATAAGGTGGCTTATGTGTGAAAGAGCGTATCATATCACGGGGTTTGGATGCACCTGCGAAGTTTGCACCAACTCTCAAGGTGAGAAAGGGCAATGCACGGTACCGAAGAGGCTAGCAATGATGGAAGGGTGAGAGTGCGTATAATCCATGGACTCGACATTAGTCATAAAGAACTCACATACTTATTGCAAAAGTTTATTAGCCATCGAAACAAAGTACTAATACGCATGCTCCTAGGGGGATAGATTGGTAGGAAAAGACCATCGCTCGTCCCCGACCGCCACTCATAAGGAAGACAATGAAAAATAAATCATGCTCCAACTTCATCGCATAACGAGAAACCATACATGCATGCTTCGGGAATCACAAACCTTAACACAAGTATTTTTACTAATCCACAATTACTAACTAGCATGACTCTAATATCACCATCTTTATATCTCAAAACAAATGCAAGGAATCAAACTTCTCATATATTCAATGATCTTCATGAAAGTTTTTATTATATCCCTCTTGAATACCCATCATATTAGGACTAAATTCATAACCTAAGCAAATTGCCATACTATTTTTAAGACTCTCAAAATAATATAAGTGAAGCATGAGATTTCATCAATTTCTACAAAATAAAACCACCGCCGTGCTCTAAAAAGATATAAGTTGTAACACCCCATGTATTAAGCTACAGTAATCACCTTTTTTATTATGCCATGTCATCATGATCAACAGTGCTTAATCATCATTAGTATCATATCTCTTTTCAATTTAAATTCAAAATGGAAATTCAAACTTAAGTGAAACTAAAAGTTGTTCAAATTGGAAAACAAAAATATGCATCATGTTGCAAATATTCCCATAGCATTTATAAAAATGATTGCAACATTTATTGGAATTGTAAAAGGACTCAAACAACAAGAAACAGCAGCAAAATAGCACTATTTAATCCTTTTTCAATTGAATAAAATCCAAACAAAAAGATATGGACACCAAACCAATTTCTAGCAGTGACAAATTTTGCACTGTTAATATTTGGACCAGTCTCATATTTTACAAAAGTCATTTTGTGGTCTAACTATTTACAAAACAGAAAAGGAAAAATAAAACAAAAGACAAACACAAGAAATAAAAGGAAAAGAAACCCTCCCTCGGCCCAACTGGGCCAGCCCAGCCCAGCCGGCGGCCCACCTCGCCCCCTATATGGCCTCCCCCAGGAGACCCCCAAACCCTAACCCTACCCACTTCCCCCCTCCCCCCGATCCACTTTCTCTCTCTCCCTCTCCTCTGGATCGAGATCCAGGGAGAGGCCCAACGCCTAGCCGGCCGACGCGCCCAGCCGCCCGTCGCCGGACCATGCAGCCGCACCGCCGCCTCCTCGTCTCCTTCCCAAGGGCCCCACCAAGCCTCGCCCCCCCCCCCCCCACGCTCTTCACCGCGGTGAGCAACACCGCCGCGCATCGCGCGCCCCCTCCCCCTGTCGCCCGCGTGCTCGTCGCGCCTCTCCCGCACGCTCATGTGCGCCCCGCCGCTGCCGCCCGCTCTGTGCTGCTGCTGCCGCGCCGTGCGCGCTCTCCCCGCTCGCCTCGCCGCTCGTCACCGCTTCGCCCTGCCCGCACACCGAGCCGCATCGACGCCCGCCTCGGCTACCCGCTGCCCGCTGCCGCGCACCCTGGCCGCGCCGCTGCTCGTAGGCTACGCGCGCTCACGCCCGCTCGAGCCTGCTGCTCGCCCGCGGCCCCGCCTCCCCTGCATCCCGCCACTGCCGATGTTACGGCTCGCCGCCGCTCATGCTGCTGCCTCCGCCCCCTGCAGCCGCAGCCCGCAGCCGAGCCGCCGCCCCCCTGCCTGGCCGCGCAGCCTTCGGCCACCGCGGCCTGCGCCCACCTGGCCGGCGCCGTGGCCTCGCCGTTCCCGGCGTCGGGCGACGCCGCGCCCGCACCCGTCGCCCACGCCCACGAACGCCCCTGGGCCACTGAGCGTGGGCCCAAACCCCCTGGCCCTATGACATGTGGGGCCCAGCCCCCTGAAACGTTTTAAATAAAAGAATATGAAATAAAAATTAAAAAATTAATAATTAGTTAATTAATTAGTGAATTAATTAATTTAATTAATCTAAGTAATTAATTAGTTAATTAAACTGTAATTAGATTAACTAAACCCTAATTAGCCTGCCGTGACACTGACAGGTGGGACCCACTGGTCCTGACGTCACAGTGACATCATGATAACGTCACCCTGCTACTGTTTTGGATAATTCGAATTAATAATAAATCTGTAATTTCAGAATATTGTTTAAACTTTGAAAAATCATAGAAAATAATCCGTAACCCCGATGAAAATACTTTGTACATGAAAGTTGCTCAGAACAACGAGATGAATCCGAATACGCAGTCCATTCGTCCGTCACATGTCCCTAACTATCCGAACATGGAACCGTTCCCCTCCGGTCATCTGTCTGACAAATGTCCGTAACCGGGAAAACATTCCCAGATGGATTCCCCCTTCCTCGGTGACGTGCAACCATACGTTAGGTCACCCCTAGCACCGCGTATTTGCCATGCTACGCTTTGTGATGCTTTGATTACTCTGTTATTTATTGTGCTTCCCCTCCGTTACTTTTTTTGGTAGATTCCGGTACCGACGTAGTCCCCGAGACCGACGCAGCTCCGGAGACCGATGACACCATTGACGACCTTGCCCTTGCCGCCGAGCAACCTGGCAAGCCCCCCTTTGATCATCTCGATATCGCTCATTCTAATTTCTCATGCTTGCATTAGAATTGCTGCTACTACTACTTTACCTATTCTGATGCATAGCCTGTTTATTGTAACCTGCTGTTGATAATTACCTGCATATCCTAAACTGCTTAGTATAGGTTGGGTAGAGACCTATCAGTGACCCCACTTGTCCCGACTGCCCCGCTGGATTATCAGAAGACCCGATCAACGGGATTGAAGACAGGCCTCGGCACCGCACATCACCCCCCCTCAGTTGTATGACACTACTGGGTTACTATCGAGTGTCGAGGGTGATACCTCGTCAGCACTTCTGATGTTAACCTTGTAGGGTAGATAATTGGTCATGGTCATCGAGGGTGATTCCTCCTTCTCCACTGCTGATACGACCCTGTCACGCAACACTTCAAGTGTGAACCTCGAGGGTGATTCCTCCGAGTTCACCTTGACGGATACATCAAGTAGGAATCCAACGAGGGTGATACCTCGGATTCCCCTGATGTTATGGACACACGGATACTTGGACTTTACACTGTTACATGGAAAGGCGGGTCGACCCTGAGGGGTACCCGTGTGAGCCTAAGTGGCGAGTGTTGTGTAGACGGGTTGACATGGATGGTGCCCGAGTGATGAATACGAGGCACGGCCGGGCATTCTTAGCCCTTGCAGCAAGTCCTCGAGACGGGGCGACGGGGTCACATCTTTCGTGAGTCTCTGCTCGTTACCGCAAGCCCTAGTCCACTAACGATTTGGATATTTGATCCGAGCAGGCCTCTGGCCTGATAGCACTAACCATCACGTGGGCATAGAATGGGCGTTCTGCATCGTAGCATCAGCCGACAGTTCTGTCAGACGTCCAGTTCAACATTGTGGCCGGGTCGGATCTTGCCGTTGGCGCTGGTATCCACCCTGCTCGCAACGACCCGTAGTGCACAGGGCGACGGCCCAAGACCCCTGAGTGCTTAGGATGTAGACCGGCGGGGACCTCTCTGCTGAGCTGTAGGTAGGGCTGCGGTGTATCGTTTGGACGAGGCCGGGCATGACCCAGGAAAGTGTGTCCGGTCGGAGTTAATCGAGCGTGGTGGGTAAGTTGGTGCACCCCTGCAGGGAAGAACACATCTATCGATAGCCGGTCCTACGGTAAAGGACACTCGGAGTTGTATCATGATCGACACAACTAGAACGTGAGATGATACCTGGATATATGGCTCTGGGATTGCTTCTCGCAGGGAGTCAAGAAGGGATCTCAGGACGAGGTTGTTGATGACTGTATGGCTCTGGGATTGCTTTCTCGCAGGGAGTCGACAAAGGATCTCTGGGTGAGGTTGAGACTTAATGATACTGCTACATTTTATTGTACTGTTCTACTCTCTTCTATTGCTGCAAGACCGCTGAAGATGCTAGTCTTCGATAGGACTAGGTTTTCCTCTCTAGTCTGGCATTTCTGCAGCCCAGTCCACATATACAACCACTCTTTGATAATGTTGCATATGTAGTGTAGATCGTTGCTTGCTGAGTACTTCTGAGTACTCACGTTTGCTTTGCTTTCTTTTCCCCCATATCAGTTTGTCGTGGCCAGATGACGGAGCCACTGAGACAGCTACCCCGCCGACGATCGACTACTACTACTACCCCTAGGGTGGTTACTTCTTCGAACTTGCCGTCGACCAGGAGTAGGTTCGGAGGGTCCCAGGCAGGAGGCCTGCGCCTTTCGATCATAGTGTTTTATTTTGCCCCGCCTTTCTAAAGGCCTTTCTGTTTCTCTTTTAATATCTGTACTCAGATATCTGATGCTTCCGCTGACGCTTGTATGCCATCGAGCTTATGTATTCGAGCCCTCGAGGCCCCTGGCTTGTAATATAAAGCTTGTATGACTTTATTTATGATTTAGAGTTGTGTTGTGATATCTTCCCGTGAGTCCTTAGGCTTGATCATGTGCATTTGCGTGTATGATTAGTGCACGATTGAGCCGGGGGCGTCACATAAGTGAAGCACTAGAGCAACTGCCTAGCTCAAAAGATATAAGTGAAGCACATAGAGTATTCTAATAAATTAACAATTAATGTGTGTCCCTCTAAAAAGGTGTGTACAACAAGGATGATTGTGGTAAACTAAAAATCAAATAAATAAAAGACTCATATAGCACATGACGTTCCAAGTAAAAGACATATCATGTGGTGAATAAAAATATAGCCTCAAGTAATTTACCGATGGATTGTAGACAAAAGAGGTGATGCCATCTGGGGCATCCCCAAGCTTAGATGCTTGGTTGTCCTTGAATAGTACCTTGGGGTGCCTTGGTCATCCCCAAGCTTAGGCTCTTGTCACTCCTTATTCCGTAGTCCATCGAAACTTCACCCAAAACTTGAAAACTTCACAACACAAAACTCAACAGAAAACTCATGAGATTCGTTAGTGAAACAAAGCAAATAAACACTTTTAGGTACTGTTGTAAACTCATTCTGATTTTATATTGGTGTTATATCTACTGTATTCTAATTTCTCCATGTTTCATACACCCCGATACTACCCATAGATTCATCAAAATAAGCAAACAACACAATGAAAATAGAATCTTTCAAAAACAGAATAGTATGTAGTAATCTGGACTTTAACCAAATTTCTATAATTCCAAAAATTCTGAAAAATTAGAACAATGTAGGCAATTTCTAAATCAATCTTTTGTAAAAAAAATTAGATCAAAAGTACATTTTTGTGAATTTTTAAAATTCCAGCACTGAGCGCAAAAGTTTCTGTTTTTCAGCAAAATCAAATCAACTATCAGCCAAGATCATCCCAAAGGTCTTCCTTGGCTCAAACAGTAATTAAAACACTAAAACACAACTATTACAGACGTAATATTTCATATTTTCATAAAAAAAAATATTGGGTTGTCTCCCAACAAGCGCTTTTCTTTAAAGCCTTTTAGCTAGGCATTGATAAATTTAATGATGATCGCATGGAAGACAAGAATTGGAGCACAAAGAGAGCATAATATAGCATGTGAAAAACAAGTTTAAGTCTAACATACTTCCAATGCATAGGCATTTTATAGGGAAAATATTTATCAAGACAAGCAAAAACTAGCATATGCAAGGAAGAAGAAAGAAACAATAGCAATCTCAACATAACGAGAGGTAATTTAGTAACATGAAAATTTCTACAACCATATTTTCCTCTTTCATAATAATTACATGTAGGATCATAATCAAATTCAACAATATAGCTATCATATAAAAATTTCTCTTCATGATCCACATGCATAAAAGTTTTATAATCTTCCAAGATAGTGGGATTAACATCAACTAAAGTCATGACCTCTTCAAACCCACTTTTATCAAGAAAATCATAAGATTGAACACTCTCCAAATATGTGGGTTTATTTTTAGCTAAAGTTGACACTCTTCCAAACATATTTTCAATATTATCACAAACATATTCATCATGAGGCTTAAATAAATTTTCAAGATCGTAAGAAGCATTATCACCCCAATCATGATCATTGCAATAAGTAGTGGACATAGCAAAATTCGCATCCCCAAGCTTGGGGTTTTGCATATTATTAGCACAATTGACATTAATAGAATTTATAATAACATCATTGCAATCATGCTTTACATTCAAGGAGCTATCGTGAATCACTTTACAAATTTCTTCTTTTAACACTTCATCACAATTTTTAGATTCATGAATTTCAAGCAAAACTTCATAAAGATAATCTAGTGCACTTAACTCACTAGCAATTGGTTCATCATAATTGGATCTTTTAAAAAGATTAGAAACTGGATGAGGATCCATAAACTTTTTGCTTTCTGATTTGGAATAAACATGCAATTATGCCAAGCAAACAAGCAAACAAACCAAGTAGGACATAAAGGCAAATAAAAAGGCAAATATTTTTGTGTTTTTCTGAAGACGTTTTTAGAAGTAGGGGAGATGAAAATGAGAGGCAAATGGCGAATAATGTAAGTTCAAGAGATGAGAGTTTATGATAGGTACTTGGTAGGCTTGATGTAGATCCTCCCCGGCAACGGCGCCAGAAATTCTTCCTGCTACTTCTTGAGCTTGCGTTGATTTTTCCCTTGAAGAGGAAAGGGTGATGCAGCAAAGTAGAAATAAATATTTCCCTCAGTTAAGAACCAAGGTATCAATCCAGTAGGAGGAACACACAAATCCCCAATAGATGCACCTGCACAAACTAACAAATACTTGCACACAACGCGAAAAAGGGGTTGTCAATCCCTTCACGGTCACTTGCAAGGATGAGATCTGATAGAGATTGATATAAAAGATAAATAAAAGTGCAAAATATGGTAAATATAAATAAATTGCAGCAAGGTATTTTTGTGTTTTTGGTTTTATAGATCTGAAAATAATATGATGGAAAATAGACCCGGGGGCCATAGGTTTCACTAGAGGCTTCTCTCTTGAAAGAACACATACGATGGGTAAACAAATTACTGTTGAGCAATTGATAGAAAAGCGCATAGTTATGACGGTATCCAAGGCAATGATCATGAACATAGGCATCACGTCCGTGACAAGTAGACCGACTCCTGCCTGCATCTACTACTATTACTCCACACATCGACCGCTATCCATCATGCATCTAGTGTATTAAGTTAACAAGAACGGAGTAACGCCTTAAGCAAGATGACATGATGTAGAGAGATAGATTCAATCAATATGGTAAAAGCCCCATCTTTTTATCCTAGTGGCAACAATACAAATACGTGCCTCGCTACCCCTTCTGTCACTGGGTCAGGACACCGCAAGATTGAACCCACTACAAAGAACCTCTCCCATTGCAAGAAAAATCAATCTAGTTGGCCAAACCAAATCAATAGATCAGAGAGAAATACAAAGCTATCTTAATCATGCATAAAAGAGTTCATAGAAGACTCAAATAATATTCATAGATAATCTGATCATAAACCCACAATTCATCGGATCTCAACAAACACACCCCAAAAGAAGATTACATCAAATAGATCTCCAAGAACATCAAGGAGAACATTGTATTGAAGATCAAAGAGAGAGAAGAAGCCATCTAGCTACTAGCTATGGACCGTAGGTCTGTGGTAAACTACTCACACATCATCGGAAGGGCAGCAAGGTTGATGTAGAACCCCTTCGTGATCGAATCCCCCTCCGACAGAGTGCCGGAAATGGCCCCAAGATGGGATCTCATGAGAATAGAAGCTTGCGGCGGCGGAAAAGTATTTTTGGTGTGCCCCCTAGGGTACAGGGAATATTTGGGTATTTATGGAGCTGATATTAGGGTTAGAGGTGCCACAAGGGGCCCACAAGCCTAGGGGGCGCCCTCCTAGGGCGCGCCTCCAGGGCTTGTGGCCCTCTCGTGGCTCTCCTGGCCTCCTCCCGAAGCTTCCTAGGTGTCTTCTGGTCCAAGAAAAATCCTCAAAAAGTTTCGTTCCGTTTGGACTCCGTTTGGTATTGATTTTCTGTAAAAGACAAAAACAAGGAAAAAGCAGCAACTGGCACTTGGCACTAGGTTAATATGTTAGTCCCAAAAAATGGTATAAAATAGCACCATAATGCATATAAAATATTCAAGATGGATAATATAATAGCATGGACCAATAAAAAATTACAGATACATTGGAGACGTATCAGTGCCCAATGCCAGTTCCTATTTTCTGCATGTTTTTGGTTTTCCAGGAAATCTATATCAAACGAAGTCCAAACACGATGAAAATTTTTGATGATTTTTTCTGGGCGTAAAGAGACCCTGGAAGCTTCGGAAGGAGACCAGAAGATGCACAAGGGAGCCACAAGGTAGGGGGTAACGCCCTGGGGGGCAGGGCGCGCCCAGGTGCCTTGTGGCCCACTCGTGGCTCCGATTGCCTTAATTCATGGCCTATAAATTCCCTAATATTCAGAAACCCCTAGAGCGAGACCCGAAACAATGCTTCCGCCGCCACAAGCCTTTGTTCTGAAGCAATCCCATATGGAGGCTTCCGTCGGTACTCTCTCGGAGGGGGAAACCATTGGGGAGGCAATCTTCATCAACCTTGCTACCTCCATGATGATGTGTGAGTAGTTCCCACTGGACCTAGAGGTCCATATCAATAGCTAGATGACCCTCTCTCTCTCTCTCTCTCTCTCTCTCTCTCTCTCTTTCTCTCTCTCTCTCTCTCTCTCAATCTTCAATACAGTGATCTCATCTGAGATCAGTCCGATGTAAACTTTTGCGGTGCATTTCTTGGGATCTGATGAATTGTGGGTTTATGATCAAATTATTCGTTGAAAGTATTTGAATGTCTTTGAAGTTTCTCTTATGTGTAATTTTACAGCTATGCATGATTTCCAATCTATGAGTTTTCTTTGGCCAAGTTAATGATTAGATATTTAGAGGAAGTGGCGCATAGTGGCAGGTTCAATCTTGCGGTGTCCTTACTCTGTGACAGGAGGGGTTGCAAGGCACGTATTGTATTGTTGCTACTAAGGATAAAACAACAAGGTTTGAACATATTTCTTGATCTTGTTCTATCTACATTATGTCATCTTGCTTAATGCGTTACTCTGTTTGTCATGAGCCTAATAGTTTGAGATGTATGCCGGATAGCAGTCTTGGGGTGTAGTAATAGTAGTAGATGCAGTTGGATTACGGTCTACTTGTCATGGACGTAATGCCTATATATTAATTATGCCATGGATGATCACCATAGCTATGCGCTTTTCTGTCAATTGCCCAACATTAATTTGTTTACCCAGCGATGCTATTTATGAGAGAGGCACCTCTAGTGAACGCTATGGGCGCCGGGTCAATTCGCCTCTATATTAAAACAAATCCTGTAATTCCTCGATGTTTTATTTTACTTTAATTTATTATATGTACCACTACCAGTTTGATACTTGCAACTCGCAAGAACAAGGGGAGTAACGCCCCCTTGCCTTTGTTGGGTGCAGGCATTTGTTTGTGTGTGTGTGTGTGTGTGCAGGTATTGTCAAAGTTGCCTGTGTGTCGTCTACTTCTGGTTCGATAAACATTGGTTCTTAACTGGGGAAATACTATCTGCTTGTCACATCCCAGATTTTTTCCCAAATCTGGTATGTTGAAAATTTCACACGGAATTCAAAAATTTATAGGAAAACCCCCTGAATGCCTAGGATTGCTTGTGATTTACTTTGATTCGCATGATTGTCTGACTGAATGTTTTACTAAAAGGGTTAAAAGCCCAATGCCACTAGTGGAAGCCTAGCTAGCATTTGGTAGAATCCAGATCATTTTTCCAATGTTATTTGGGAATGAGGCAATCCTTAACAAGTCCCAAGTAATATTCAAGCCCTATTAAATTTTTCCAAAATATTTGAGTTGGATTGGTTTGGAATGATTTCAAAAATCAACAGGAAATTATTTAAAAATGGCGTTGCATTCATTTGGCAGGAAAAGGAATCTTATAAGTCCAAACAATGAGTTTGACCTTCTGCAAATTTTCTAAATTGGATTTGAAACACATTTGGTTTTGAAACCAAATCCAAATTCAAAAGGAAATAATAAGTGCAGAAAATATATGCCCAAAAAGCTCAAACAAAAAGTTTGCATAGTCAGAAATATTCCATTTTGGAATTTACAAAACAGAATTGAATTTAGAAAGAAAAAAGAAAATATGAAAAGAGAAAATAGAAACAGAAAATAAAAGAAAAGGGGAAAGGGCCCAACCAGCCAGCTAGCCAGGCCCCAGCCCAACTAACCAGTCAGCCCAGCACCCCACACATGTCCTCTCTATCTCTTATCTCTCGCTAAAGTGTGGGACCCGTACGTCAGGTCGTCCCCCACGTCTTGCTCGCAACCGGCCACGACACCCACATTCCTGAGCACGCCTGCGCCCACATCACCCACTTCGCGCGCCCATCGTGCGAGCAAGCCCAACCACCATGTCCTATAAATCCAACCCATTGCCCTCTCTCTTTTGCCCCATCCCACAACGCCTCTCACTGTCAGGCTTCCACCAGCCACAATTCCGGCGAGGCAGCCACTGCCTCGACTAGTCACCACCGCCAACCGACCCAGCGCACCACGGCGAACCTCCCAGACATCGTTGTTGTGCCCGAATCCCCTAGAGGCCCGATGACGACTGTAATACCCATGTAATTATGAGCTACAGTAACCTCTGAGATTTAGCTAATCATTTTGCTAAACAGTGCATGATCATCTTTAATTATAAAGAAATTCACAAACATGAAAACTAAAATGTTCAAAATGTTGCAAATAATGATTTGTTAATATTGGTGGTGAACCAACATTTTTATAAAGTGTTTAAGTGCCCCAAAATAAATAAAATAGGGGCTAAAACAATTATTTAAATGCTTTTTAAATTATAAAAATCCGACGAATCCAAATATGCAATCCGTTCATCTGTCACATGCCTCTAGCATGATGAACATGGAACCTTTTCCTCTCTTTCACCTGTCCAAAAAACGCCAAACTCTGGGATAACATTCCTAGATGTTTTCCCTCTCCGTCTGTAATGTGTAGTACTGCGTTAGATCACCCCTAGCACTGCATATTGTCATGACATGCATCATGATGCATCTGTTTTCTTTATATTTATTGTTTCTTCCTCTTCTTCTCTCCAGTAGACCCCGAGACTGGCGCTGCTCCCGAGATCGACTACACTCCTAACGTCCAGCCTCTTGCCACAAAGCTTCCAGGCAAGCAAACCCCCTTGATCATCTCGGTATCGCCCATTTACTTCTCTCTCATGCTTGCATTAGAATTGCTACTGCTTTTGTATGATCCTATTCTGATGCATAGCCTACTTTTATAACCTGCTTTTGTACCTTACCTACTTATCCTAAATGCTTAGTATAGGTTGGTTAGTGGTCCACCAGTGACCCCTTGATACGTCTCCAACATATCTATAATTTGATTGTTTCATGGTGTTATATTATCAATCTTGAATGTTTTATATTCATTTACTAGCAACTTTATATCATTTTTTGGGACTAACCTATTGACATAGTGCCCAGTGCCAGTTGCTGTTTTTTGCTTGTTTTTTACTTTGCAGAATATCAATACCAAACAAAGTCCAAATGCAAAGAAACTTTTTGGAGATTTTTTTCTGCCTAGAAGACACCTAGGGAGCCAAATGAGCACACAGGAGGAGGCCCGTGGGGCCCACTAGGCACCAGGGTGCGAGGGGGCCAGGCGCGCCCTGGTGGGTAGTGGAGCCCATGGGAAGCCTCTCCATCGACCTCCAGCTCTATAAATCCTCTAAAATCTCAAAAACCAGACGGGAGTCGAGATAATACAGTTTTCACCGCCGCAAGTTCCAGAACCACGAGATCAAATCTAGAGGCCTTTTCCGGCACTCTGCCAAAGGGGGCAACAATCACGGAGGGGTTCTTGATCATCCTTGTTGCCCCTCCAATGATGCGTGAGTAGTTTACCACAGACCTACGGGTCTATAGCTAGTAACTAGATGACCTCTTCTCTCTTTTTGATCTTCAATACAATGTTCTCCTTGATGTTCTTGGAGATCTATTTGATGTAATGACTTTTGCGGTGTGTTTGTTGGGATCCGATGAATTGTGAGTTTATGATCAGTTCTATCCATGAATATTATTTGAGTCTTTGCTGAACTCTTTTATGCATGATTGTTATAGCCTCCTATTTCTTCTCCGAAATTTTGGTTTGGTTTGGCCAACTAGATTTATTTTTCTTGCCATGGGAAGAGGTGCTTTGTGATGGGTTCGATCTTGCGGTGCTCAATTTTAGTGACAGAAAGATACATGACATGCATGTATCGTTGCTATTAAGGATAAAAAGATGGGGTCTATTCCTACATGAATAGATCTTGTCTACATCATGTCATCATTCTTATTGCATTACTCCATTTTTTCCAGGAACTTAATACACTAGATGCATGCTGGATAGCGATCGATGTGTGAAGAAATAGTATTAGATGCAGAATCGTTTCGGTCTACTAATCTTGGAAGTGATGCCTATATACATGATCATTGCCTTGGATATCTTCATGATTATTCACTTTTCTATCAATTTCCCAACAATAATTTGTTTACCCACCGTATGCTATTTTCTTGAGAGAAGCCTCTAGTGAAAACTATGGCCCCGGGTCTATTTCCTATCATATTAGATCTAAAAATTCCTTGCTGCACTTTTTCTTTATTTATTTTATTTTGTGTTTTTGCCAGATCTATTTATAAAATATCATACTATTTAATCCATCTCAATACCGAGGAGGAATTGACAACCCCTCTTACGCGTTGGGATGCAAGTTTTTGTTATTTGTGTGCAGGTGTTGTTTACATAGTATTGCTGGGTTCTCCTACTATATTGATAACCTTGGTTTCATAACTGAGGGAAATACTTACCTTTGTTGTGCTGCATCATCCTCTCCTCTTCGGGGAAATACCAACGCAGATACAAGCAATCAGGAATAATTTCTGGCACCATTGCCGGGGAAACATCATCATCATCTATCAAGTACCCAATCACAAATCTCATCTCCTTGCAATTACTTTATTTGCCATTTTCCTCTCATTTTCATCTCCCCCAGTTCTAAAACATTTTTACAAAAATACAAAAATATTTTTCGCTTGCATTTGTCCTGTTCGATCTTTTGTTTGCTTGCGATCTTGTTTGCATGGTCACGATGTCTCAAGAAAATACCAAATTGTGTGATTTTTTCAATACTAATCATATTGATTTTATTAGTACTCCTATTGCTCCTCCCTCTGCTAGTGCGGAGTCTTATGATATTAATGCCGCTTTGTTGAATCTTGTTATGAAAGAGCAATTTTCCGGTAATCCTAATGAGGATGCCGTGTCCCATCTAAACACTTTCATAGAATTGTGTGATATGCAAAAGAAAAAAGATGTGGACAATGATATTGTGAAATTGAAATTATTTCCTTTCTCTTTGTGTGATCGTGCCGAATTTTGGTTTTCATCTTTTCCACGAAATAGTATTGATTCTTGGGATAAGTGCAAAGATGCTTTTATTACTAAGTATTTTTTGCCCGCGAAAATTATTTACCTTAGAAATCAAATCATGAATTTTAAGAAACTTAAGCATGAACATGTTGCTCAATCTTGGGAAAGAATGAAATTAATGCTAAGAAATTGTCCTACTCATGGTTTAAATCTATGGATGATTATACAAAAAATTTATGCGGGATTGAATTTTGTTTCTAGAAATATTTTAGATTCCGCCGCAGGTGGTACTTTCATGGAAATTACTTTGGGTGAAGCTACTAAATTGCTTGATAATATTGTGGCTAATTATTCACAATGGCATACCGAAAGAGCACCTAGTAGTAAAAAGGTTAATTCTGTTAAAGAAATTAGTACTTTGAGTGAAAAAGTTGATGCACTTATGAAATTGGTTGCTAGTAAAAATTCTCCTATTGATCTTAATGGTGTGCCTTTGTCTACTTTGATTGAGAAAAATAGTGATCCCGTAGATGTGGATTTTGTCTCGCGAAACAATTTTAATAACAATGCTTATAGAGGCAATTTTAATCCTAGGCCTTTTCCTACAAATTCCTCTAATAATTATGGCAATTCCTAGGGTAATTCTTATAATAATAATAATAGGATGCCCTCTGATCTGGAGAGTAATATTAATGAATTTATCAATGCTCAAAAAGTTTTCAACACTACGATAGAAGAAAAATTGAATAAGATTGATGATATGTCTAGGAGCATTGATAGAATTACTCATCATGTAGAAAATCTCAAGATTAAAAATTTTCCACCCAAGGTTGATATCAATGAATCAATTAAAGCTTTATATGTTTCCATGGATGAAAGTAAGAAAAGAATCGCTATGCTTAGAGCTAAAAGAGAATTTTTAGAAAGAGCGTTTTCGCCTGATTGCTTTCACCATAATGATGAAGATGTTAAGATGATTGGTGTTTCTTCTATTAATTCCTTGTTTAGTAATATTAAAATTGATGATAAGATGACTTAAGAAGAGTCAACTTTAGTTAGAAGGCGTCCTCATAATTCGGAGGGTGAAAATCATGTTGAAAAATTGATAAAAGTGGCTTTGGAGAGGTAAAAACTTTAACTAATGATGTGCCCACTCTTTCGGATTACAAAGACTTTAATTATGATAGTTGTTCTTTGATTGAATGTATTTCTTTTTTGCAATCCATGCTAAATTCAACCAATGCATATGAAGAAAATAAAGCTTTTACTAAACATATTGTTGAAGCAATGATGAAAGCCTTAGAAGAAAAGTTAGAATTAGAGATTTCAATTCCTAGAAAATTATATGATGAATGGGAACCCACCATTAAAGTCAAGATAAAAAATTGTGAGTGCAATGCTTTATGTGATTTGGGTGCTAGTGTTTCCACAATTCCGAAATCTCTATGTGATGTGCTAGGTTTTACCAATATTAAAGAATGTTCTCTTAATTTGCACTTGGCGGTGTCGGTGCAACAAACCCCAGGTATGTTGCCCAGACTGTACACAGGCTTGGAGGCAAGCTCGCAATGTCCAAGTCCAAACCAAGAAAGGAGAGATCAGCTCTTTGATTGATCAAAGGGCGGATCAAGAAGACCAAGACAAGCTAAATGAGCAAGACACCACTAAGGAGAAACCTCCCTTGCCGGGCAGGCGAGCCTGGCGAGGACGAGGTGGCCCAAAGTCAAGCCTCAAGGCCGTCCCAACAGGCCTGCCGGGTGCTACGAGGGCAAACTACCCCGCCAAGGCTCCACCTCACAGCGACGCAAGTCATCGATCGGTGCAGTGTCAAGCCCCCAAGTGACTAAGCAGCTATTATTTGACACATGGCAGCCATTTCCCCAGGAAACCACCTCCAAATGACACCCGTCCAGAGACGTGTCAAGCAGACAGACGAAAAGGTGGCCGAGGCATGCCATGATGTGACACTAAGCGGCGCATTTAATGCGCCCTGCTCTGACTGCAGAGTTAGGTATGATATCATTGTTTGCTATCTAATCAGTACACAATGACTGGTTTGCCACTGTGGTGACCCCTTGATCTATAAAAAGGATGGCCATGGCAACCATAGAAAGGATTCAGACCCTGCTACACTCGTACACGCGTAGCTGCCCTCGCCCCGACGCAACCCTGTCGGGCAAGAGCGCTGTGTTTCCACCACAATCCACCATCAATCCACCAAAGCAGGAGTAAGGTTTTACGCCTCGCGGCGGCCCGAACCTGGGTAAAATTGCCTGTGTGATCTCTGCCGTGCTGCGCTACGTTCTCCGCTCTTTGTGCAATGTGCTCATCCCCCCGCCGAACCACAAGGGGCTGATGGCCCCATAGGTAGCCATGGTTTCCCACGACATCTTTGGTGCGCCAGGTAGGGGGAAGCGCTTGCGCGAACCTGAGAAGCGTACGCAGCGCGTCATCTTCATCATCTTCTTCATCGACGGCTCCATCGTCCATGGCGCCCAAGAAGAAGCCCGGTGCTGCAGCCCATCCGTCCACTTCGAAGGCCCCATCGCACGCGGCCGCCGACGCCGCGGGGGCTACAGGGACGCATGAAGACACGGACGCTGCGGGGGACGTGGCCGGTGCAGGCGGCGTCGTCACCACCTCCCCTGCGGCCGAAACAAGGGCGGAAGGCACCGGGGAAGGACAGCACCAACAGCATCCCAGTGGCCACGCTCCACGAGGTACGGGTGGATAAATCATTCCGTCTGCACCTCTCCGCCCAGCTGAAGGGCACAGCCGCAGTGGTGGCACTCGCTCTGGGGCGAATCGCAACTCTCCAGCCGCTCCCACTGTGGGCGCGGCCGTAGGGCGTGCGCCACTCCTGGAGCGAGCTGCCCCGGCCGATGCGCCAAACGGAGCTGCTGGCCCTCAAGCGCCTCCACCTCGTCACCACGCCACCCTGGCGACGGGCTCACGACGACAAGAACACGACGTAGCTACTACCGGCACCATGAAGAGCCAGGCGATGCTACGGTCTACATCATCATCCATGCCAAGCACCGCTTCGGAGGCTATGGCGCGGGCCGAGCTGCTGTTGAGATTTCCGCCGGCAGCCGATCATATGGATGAGTGGAGAGCCACCATTCAAAGCCTGATTGGTTTTGCCAAGGCGGGAGGATCACAGCGAGCTGGCCCACCACGGCCTCCCCAGGCGACGACAACGGCCCGCGCTGCTGGCCGTGCCGAAGGGGCCACCTCCATGGTGCAGTCCCCTCCGTGGCAGCCTGCGCAGGGGCCACGGCCGGAGCCACGCGATCAAGAACCCGACGATGTCTCGATGGCTTCGTCCGGCCCTCGAGCACGTCGAGACCAGCGGCAGGCCTAGGAAGACAGGCGAGGGGAAGGCGTGCGCGTCACCATCGAGCGACGCCGCAACACCCACCGCCAGTCTGATAGGCGCAATGGCCCCGACGTCGATGAGCCTGCACCCGGTGAGGGTGGGTACCTACCTTTCGAGGTTGGGTGCCCCGCCTTCACTCGTGAACTGCGGCAAGTGCGTTGGCCATCTTCCCGCACATTCAAGCCAGAGATACCAGAGAAGTACGATGGGAGATTGAACTTGGCAGAGTTCCTGAGCATCTACACCATCACTGTTCAGGTTGCCGGGGGAAGAGATGAGAAGGTGTTCGCCAACTACTTCCCTTTGGCACTCAAGCCAAATGTGAGGTCTTGGCTAATGCACCTGCCGGAGAACTCCATCTCAACTTGGGCTGACCTGTGCCATGAGTTTGTTGGCCCCTTTACGGGCGGCCATCAAGAACCAGGACGGTCCAGCGATCTGTAGCTCCTCCCACAGAAGGAAGGAGAAAGTCTGCGGAAGTACATGCAAAGGTTCAGTCGAGTGCACAGGAACATCCCAGATATCCACCCGGCAGCTGTGATAGCCGCATTCCAGTCCAACGTGCGCAACCGCAGGATATGTTCCAAAATGAACGTGCGGCTGCCCAAGACTGTGAATGAGTTATACACTCTGGTGGATAAGTGTGCTCGCATAGAGGAGGGAAGGGGACTTCCCGGTGAAGAGGATGGCGTCGACATTGATTCAGACGATGAAAACGGCGCCACCAACCAGAAGAAGAACAAGAAACACAATAAGAAGTGCAAGGAGAAAGTTGTGATGGCCGTCGAAGGATCAACCAAACCTAGTACCAGCAAGAAGGCCAAGGCCGAGGCCCCCGGTAAGGAGGTTGCCGCGTGCATTGACTGCCGGGCGGCCGCGGCTGCCGAGAAGGCTGGGAAGGGTGATGGGCCGTACTGCAAGATCCATAGGACCAAGGGCCACGACCTTCAGGAGTGTCATCAGGTTGAGCAACTCGTTAAGAACCAGAGGGCTGAGTATGAGAAGCGTGATAAGGAGAAAAACCAGGATGGTGCTGGCGGGAAGGGCCGAGGCGGCGGAGCAAGTTGCCCCGGTAAGGCTTCTCAGAATCAAGGGAAAGCCGCCAGAGGCCATAAGAAGGAGGATTGCAATGATGAGAGTGATGGAGGAGATGAAGAGGAAACCAGTGAGCAGGAGTTCCAGAAAGCCACTGACGCCCTGTGCATTGACGAGGGTGCATCTCTACACTCCTCTCACCGCCAACTTAAACAGTGGGCGCGTGAAGTCAATGTCGTGGAGCCAGCGGCAGATTCTCGGAAGCCACTCAAGTGGTCCCGCACGCCCATCATCTTTGACGAAGAGGATCACTTTGACCGCACCACTGCGGTAGGGTGCTTGCTGTTGTTGGTCTCACCAACAATACGCAACTTCAAGGTCACGAAGATGTTGGTTGACGGCGGGGCCGGGTTGAATCTGATATCTCCAAAGGTCATCAGCAAACTTTAGATAGCAGATGAGGAGCTCAAGGTTACTGGCACGTTCCAAGGAATCAACCCCGGCAGGAGTCGTCCTAAGGGAAAGATCACGCTGCCGGTGAAGTTCGGAGGGGAGTTAAACTACCAGACTGAGAAGATCGTGTTTGACATGGTTGACCTCCCCTTGCCGTACAACGGAATCCTTGGTCGCCCAGCTCTGGCCAAGTTCATGGCGGCATCCCACTATGCCTACAACACCTTGAAGATGCTAGGGCCAATAGGAGTCATTTCCATTCCGTCAGATTAGAAGGACGCAGTCATATGCGTGGACAAGATGTATCGGGAGGCGGTCGTTGCTGAGGCTGCAGAACCCACTGCTCCCACCAAGGAAAGTAAGAAAATGAAGAGAGCTAGCAAGGATGCCAGCAAGGAATCCGGGAAGCATGCCTCTCTGGAGTGTGTTGCGCCTGTTGATGACTTGCTGGAGAGTTCCAATAGCAAGAGATCCAAAGCTGTTGCACCTGCTATGAAGAAGGTCCCAGCAGGGCTGGCTGGCGCTGATGGTACCTTCACTATCAGTGCCACCCTTGATGACAAATAGGAAAGTGCACTCGTTGCCTTCCTACGGGCGAATATCGATGTGTTTGCCTGGCAACCATCTGATATCCCTGGTGTTCCCAGGGAGGTAATCGAGCACCACCTTGTTGTCTGCCCGCATGCCCGGCCCGTCAAGCAGAAGGTCCGGAAGCAAGCTTTGGAGCGGCAGCAGTTTATTGCCGAGGAGATCAAGAAACTTGAAGCAGCTAGTTTGGTCAGGGGAGTGTTGCATCCCACATGGTTAGCAAATCCAGTGGTGGTGCGCAAGGCGAATGGGAAATGGAGGCTTTGCATAGACTTCACAGATCTAAACAAGGCATGCCCGAAGGACCCGTTCCCCTTGCCACGCATCAACCAGATTGTGGATTCCACTTCCGGGTGTGACCTACTTTTCTTTCTGGATGCCTACTCCGGATACCACCAGATCTTCATGTCCAAGGAAGATGAAGAGAAGAGCACATTCATAACCCCATGTGGCATGTACTGCTTTATACGGATGCCCTTCAGGTTAAAGAGCGCCGGATCCACTTTTGCAAGAGCGGTACAGAATGGCTTTGAATCCCAGCTGCACAGAAACATTGAAGCTTACATGGATGATATTGTGGTCAAGACCAAGGATAGATCAACCCTCATCCAGGATTTGGAAGAAACCTTTGCTAATCTGCGCAGGATCAACTTGAAGTTGAACCCAGAGATGTGTGTGTTTGGAGTTCCCTCCGGCAAGCTACTTGGCTTCTTTGTGTCTCATCGAGGGATAGAGGCCAACCCCGACAAGATCAAGGCTATCGAGCAAATTCAAGCACCCAAGACAGTCAAGGACGTGAGGCGTTTGACTGGATGCGTGGCTGCACTGAGCAGGTTCATTTCCAAGTCTGCCGAGCGCGCCCTACCGTTCTTCAAAATCTTGAAGAAGACAGGAACCGTGGAGTGGACCCCAGAGGTAGACGCTGCACTGCAAGATTTGAAGACCTATCTTTCCTCTGTGCCCACCTTGGTCGCTCCCAAACCACAAGAGTCGTTGCTGCTATACTTAGCGGCAACCAATCAAGTGGTTAGTGCGGCACTGGTGGCGCAGCGGGAAGTGGATGACGCGGCAGCCACAACCACTGTCCCCTCTGAAGAGGAAAGCGAACCCGTTCCGGCAAGACCAGAGTCAGTCCAGAGCGAAGAAAGGCAGGTTAGCGGAAGCAGTTCTATGGTTGTGGCAAAGAAGAAAGTGGTGCAGTGCCCAGTGTACTTCATCAGCTCCCAGTTACACGGAGCTAGATCGAGGTACTCTGGCGTGCAAAAGTTGATTTTTGGCCTTATCATGGCCTCAAGGAAACTGCGCCACTACTTCCAAGCCCACGAGATCACAGTTATCACCCGCTTCCCCTTGCAACGCATACTCCGAAACCCCGAGGCCACCGGCAGGATTGTGGAATGGGCTTGGGAGTTGTCCATCTTTGGTTTGAAGTTTGAAAGTACATCAACTATTCAGAGCAGAGCACTAGCAGAGTTCATCGCAGAGTGGACACCAACCCCTGATGAAGAAGTATTGGAGACGATCATCCTCGGCAAGGAAGCGCCCCAAGAATGGATTATGTATTTCGATGGTGCCTTCTCCCTACAAGGTGCAGGGGCTGGCGTGCTTCTTGTTGCCCCCACTGGGGAGGCTACCAACAATACTGCAGAGTATGAAGGGCTCCTTGCCGGGCTCAGGATTGCAACAGAACCGGGAATCAAGAAGCTGATCATCCGCGGAGATTCACAACTTGTGGTGAGACAAGTCAACAAGGATTACCAAAGTCCATTGATGGAGGCATACGTCGAGGAAGTGAGAAAGTTGGAGGAGCGCTTTGATAGATTGCAAACAGAGCACGTGCCCCATGTGGAAAACAACATTGCTGATCGTCTGTCAAAGTGCGCTGCACAAAAACTCCCTGTGGAACCAGGGGCTTTTGTTCTCCATATGACTCAGCCCTCCGTATCCCCGGCAACAATGGCCAGAAAGAGGAGGAAACTGGACTCCGGCAAGCCTCACCCGGTAGAGCCTCCCGAGGCTCCCGGCAGAGAGCTTGGCGGGAACAACTCCCCTTCGATCAGTGAGCTGCACCATCCCGCCAGACCACCGGTCCCTGCGGTCGAGAAGTGCGCTCCTGCGAATGAGGAGGTGCTGCTGGACCTTGTTGCCAAGCCCCTGGCCCCAACCTGGGCACGACACATAGTCCATTTCCTCCAAACTGGAGAACTCCCCGAAGAGCAAGAAGAAGCTGAAAGAGTAGCCCGGAGGGCCAGTATGTATCAGTTCATTGATAACACGCTATACAGAAGGAGGCCCAACTGTGTGAAATTGAAGTGCATTTGCCGAGAGGAAGGAAAGGAACTGTTGGCAGAGGTACATAAGGGTATGTGCGGCTCACACATTGGATCAAGGGCTCTGGTTGGAAAAGCCTTCCGGCAAGGTTTCTATTGGCCCATAGCCCTCCAAGATGCAGTTGAGCTCGTCACCAAATGTGCAGCCTGCCAGTTCCACTCCAAGAACATCCCATCAGCCTGCCCAAGCTCTTTAGACGATCCCTTTATCATGGCCCTTCTCGGTCTGGGGGCTTTATATCATGGGCCCCTTCCCCCGTGCTACCGGGGGCTTTGAGTTCTTGTTCGTCGCTATCGACAAGTTCACAAAGTGGCCGGAGGTGGAGCCCGTGAGAAAGGTAACTGCTCAGTCAGCTATCAAGTTCTTGAAAGGATTGGTGTGCCACTTCGGGGTGCGTGCCCGAATCATCACTGACAATGGCACTCAATTCACGAGACGCGCCTTCATGGAATATGTTCATGCCCTCGGAAGCAAGATCTCATTTGCCTCTGTCGCCCATCCCAGAAGCAACGGACAAGCTGAGAGGGCGAACGCTGAAGTGCTGTGAGGTCTCAAGACAAGAACCTTTGATAGACTGCAGAAGTGTGGCAGACGATGGATCGACGAGCTGCCGGTGGTTCTTTGGTCCCTCAGAACGACACCAAATCGAGCTACCGGGCAGACTCCCTTCTCCCTAGTCTATGGGGCAAAAGCAGTTATCCCCACGGAACTCATATTCGGATCTCCTCGAGTGCTTGCCTACGATGAAGTAGCGCAGGAACGGCATCGGCGTGACGATGTTGTGCTACTTGAGGAGAACCGTCTCCGGGCCGCTACACGTGCTGCACGCTACCAGCAAGCCCTGCGTTGCTATCACAGCCGCAGGGTTCATGCCCGGGGTTTTGCGGAAGGCGACCTTGTCCTTAGGCGTGTTTAGTATGCCAAGGGTACAAACAAGTTGACACCAAAGTGGGAAGGCCCTTACCAGGTAGTATGAGTCACCAGACCTAGCGCAGTCCGTCTGGAGACCAGAGATGGCATTCAGTTGCAAAACTCATGGAACATTGAGCATCTCCATAAATTCTACCCGTCAGGCGCGGCCGTCGGGCCCTGCCCAGCAGCCACCCTTTTGTATAGGCCTTGTCGATGTTGCATGTAACCCCTTGTACAAAGCCAGGCGCAGACCCTGAGCAACAGAAATAAACGAAGCGCTGGGGGGCCCCCAAAACTTGCATGCATGCATAAGCATATCATGAGCATAGCATGATCATGTAGATAAGGTCGCATGAGGCATTGTTTTCATCTGCATTAAGTTGCAGGGTTCTTGCCGTGGACTCGGTCCCAAAAAGAAGAAATGAAGATGAGCCTACGTGACGATCCTCGGCAAGCCAAACAGATAAGTTCTCTGCTTATCCTTACGTGTTCTGTAAGTAGAAACTTGTGCATATGAAAACCTCGTCACCTTCAAAACTTAGGTGCTCCCATCCTTTGAATCGAACGTTGCTTCAGTCAGGATGGTCGCAGTGGCCTTTGGAGGAGAAGGCTTGGCGGGGGGCTGGTCCCTCTTTGTGATTTGTGCCTGGCAGGCTTAGCCCCACGGCAACAATTCGAGGGTACCGGCAGGATAGCTTGCCGGAGATAACTTGTTTACTTGAACGTATAGAGGCATTTTACCCCTGCATGGGTATGATGCATGCACAAGTGCCCGGCAAAGCTTGTCTTTTTCATTAATATGCTGATGAACAAGTACAGATCTTACATAACACCAACATGGGTAAAGAAGATTACATTATTTAGACTAAAGTTTGGCAAGTGCCTACATATTTTAGATTGAAAAAAGATAAATGCCCGTGATGCCTTTGCTCTGTCCCTCCCCTCCTTGGAACTGCAGGGGGAGACGAAGAAGACGGAGGGAAGGCCTGGCTGGGATTCGGTGCCTCCCCAGGATCAGGAGGGCGCCATTCCCGGGCTAGAGGAAGAAACCGGAGGGCAGGTGCAGATGGTGGCGCTGCCGAAGCCCAGCTGGAGACGATGGTGCTGCCGGCGATCACGCCACGTCGGAGCGGTCATCCCCGCTCTTGATGCGTCGTGGGTTGCCGCCACCCTCCTCGTCGCAGTCGCTCGAAGAGGCGCGTCTGCCGCCGCTCAAGGCCCCGCCGCGGCAGCCAGGACTGCACCGGGTGCTTCGGGAGACTCCATAGAGAGCATGGTTGTCTCCATCAACCCGAAGTTAGAAGGATGCCGTCCCTTAAAGAAGCATACGCGGGCACAAGGAACCCGCTCATACGCAAGGCATGCAGTACCCCAAAGGAAGGGATCTGCTGTTACCATTGGCGAACCACTCCCGCGGTCTCCCCTCAGCGTCACAGGGAAAAAGGGGATAGGCCACGAGTGACTACCACACTTTGTGGGCTGCTACTTCTTGAGCTTGCGTTGGTTTTTCCCTTGAAGAGGAAAGGGTGATGCAGCAAAGTAGAGATAAGTATTTCCCTCAGTTTGAGAACCAAGGTATCAATCCAGTAGGAGACAACGCACAAATCACTGAATACCTGCACAAACAATCAAACAACTTGCACCCAACGTGATAAAGGGGTTGTCAATCCCTTCATGGTTATTTGCAAAAGTGAGATCTGATAGAGATAGATAAACGATAAAGTAAATATTTTTGGTATTTTTGTTTTATAGATCGGAAAGTAAAAGATTGCAAAATAGTAGATCGGAAACTAATATGATGGAAAATAGAAGATTATATGATGGAAAATAGACCCGGGGGCCATAGGTTTCACTAGAGGCTTCTCTCAAGATAGAAAATATTACGGTGGGTGAACAAATTACTGCCGAGCAATTGATAGAAAAGCGCAAAGTTATGATGATATCTAAGGCAATGATCATGAATATAGGCATCACGTCTGTGTCAAGTAGACCGAAACGATTCTACATCTACTACTATTACTCCACACATCGACCGCTATCCAGCAAGCATCTAGAGTATTAAGTTCATAAAGAACGGAGTAACGCATTAAGCAAGATGACATGATGTAGAGGAATTAACTCAAGCAATATGATGAAACCCCCATCTTTTTATCCTCGATGGCAACAATACAATACGTGCCTTGATGCCCCTACTGTCACTGGGAAAGGACACCGCAAGATTGAACCCAAAGCTAAGCACTTCTCCCATTGCAAGAAAAACCAATCTAGTTGGCCAAACTAAACTGATAGTTCAAAGAGAATTACAAAGATATCAAATCATGCATAAAAGAATTCAGAGAAGATTCAAATAGTATTCATAGATAAGCTGATCATAAATCCACAATTCATCGGATCTCAGCAAACACACCGCAAAAAAGTATTACATCAAATAGATCTCCAAGAACTTCGAGGAGAACATGGTATTGAGAATCAAAGAGAGAGAGAAAAAGTGATCTAGCTACTAGCTATGGACCCGTAGGTCTGTGGTAAACTACTCACGCTTCATCGGAAGGGCAATGGTGTTGATGTAGAAGCCCTCTGTGATCGAATCCCCCTCCGGCAGGATGCCGGAAAAGGCCCCTAGATGGGATCTCACGGGTACAGAAGGTTGCGGCGGTGGAAAAGTATTTTCGTGGATGCCTCTGGTGGTTTGGGCATATAAGAGTATATATAGGCGAAAGAACTAGGTCAGGGGGTGCACGAGGGGCCCACAAGGATGGGGCGCGCGCCCTACCCCCCTGGGCGCGCCCTCCGTCCTTGTGGCCGCCTCGTGGCTCCTCCGACTTCATCTCCAAATCTCCTGGTTTCCTTCTGGTCCAAGAAAGATCATCGCGAAAGTTTAATTCCGTTTGGTATTCCTTTTAAGCGAAACTCAAAAACAGGAACTGACACTGGGCCCTAGGTTAATAGGTTAGTCCCAAAAATAATATAAAATAGCATATTAATGCATATAAAACATCCAAAACAGATAATATAATAGCATGGAACAATCAAAATTATAGATATGTTGGAGACGTATCAAGCATCCCCAAGCTTAATTCCTGCTCGTCCTCGAGTAGGTAAATGATAAAAATAGAATTTTTGATGTGGAATGCTACCTAACATATTTATCCATGTAATTTCTTTATTGTGGCATGAATGTTCAGATCTGTATGATTCAAAACAAAAGTTTAATATTGACATAAAAACAATAATACTTCAAGCATACTAACAAGATAATTATGTCTTCTCAAAATAACATGGCCAAAGAAAGCTTATCCCTACAAAATCATATAGTCTGGCTATGCTCCATCTTCATCACACAAAGTATTTAAATCATGCACAATGCCGATGACTAGCCAAGCAATTGTTTCATACTTTTGATGTTCTCAAACTTTTTCAACTTTCACGCAATACATGAGCATGAGCCATGGACATAGCACTATAGGTGGAATAGAAGGTGGTTGTGGAGAAGACAAAAAGAAGGAGATATTCTCACATCAACTAGGCGTATCAACGGGCTATGGAGATGCCCATCAATAGATATCAATGTGAGTGGGTAGGGATTGCCATGCAATGGATGCACTAGAGCTATAAGTTTATGAAAGCTCAAAAAAGAAACTAAGTGGGTGTGCATCCAACTCGCTTGCTCACGAAGACCTAGGGCAATTTGAGGAAGCCCATCATTGGAATATACAAGCCAAGTTCTATAATGAAAATTCCCACTAGTATATGAAAGTGACAACATAGGAGACTCTCTATCATGAAGATCATGGTGCTACTTTGAAGCACAAGTGTGGTAAAAGGATAGTAACATTGCCCCTTCTCTCTTTTCTCTCATTTTTTTTCTTTTTCTTCTCTTTTTTTCATTTGGGCCTTCTCTCATTTTTTTTTGGCCTCTTTTATTTTATTTTTATTTTTTGTCCGGAGTCACATCCCGACTTGTGGGGGAATCATAGTCTCCATCATCCTTCTCCTCACATGGGACAATGCCCTAATAATGAAGATCATCACACTTTTATTTACTTACAACTCAAGAATTACAACTCAATACTTAGAACAAAATATGACTCTATATGAATGCCTCCGGCGGTGTACCGGGATGTGCAATGAATCAAGAGTGACATGTATGAAAGAATTATGAACGGTGGCTTTGCCACAAATACGATGTCAACTACATGATCATGCAAAGCAATATGACAATGATGGAACATGTCATAACAAACGGAACGGTGGAAAGTTGCATGGCAATATATCTCGGAATGGCTATGGAAATGACATAATAGGTAGGTATGGTGGCTGTTTTGAGGAAGTTATATGGTGGGTTTATGGCACTGGCGAAAGTTGCGTGGTACTAGAGAGGCTAGCAATGGTGGAAGGGTGAGAGTGCGTATAATCCATGGACTCAACATTAGTCATAAAGAACTCACATACTTATTGCAAAAGTCTATTAGTTATCGAAACGAAGTACTACGCGCATGCTCCTAGGGGGATAGATTGGTTGGAAAAGACCATCGCTCGTCCCCTACCGCCACTCATAAGGAAGACAATCAATAAATAAATCATGCTCCGACTTCATCACATAACGGTTCACCATACGTGCATGCTACGGGAATCACAAACTTTAACACAAGTATTTCTCAAATTCACAATTATTCACTAGCATGACTCTAATATCACCATCTTTATATCTCAAAACAATCATAAGGAATCAAACTTCTCATAGTATTCAATGCACTTTATATGAAAGTTTTTATTATATCCCTCTTGGATGCCTATCATATTAGGACTAAATTTATAACCAAAGCAAATTACCATGTTGTTTAAAGACTCTCAAAATAATATAAGTGAAGCATGAGAGTTCAATAATTTCTATAAAATAAAGCCACCGCCGTGCTCTAAAAAGATATAAGTGAAGCACTAGAGCACAATTGCCTAGCTCAAAAGATATAAGTGAAGCACATAGAGTATTCTAATAAATCACGATTCATGCGTGTCCCTCTCAAAAGGTGTGTACAGAAAGGATGATTGTGCCAAACTAAAAATCAAAGACTCAAATCATACAAGATGCTCCAAGCAAAACACATATCATGTGGTGAATAAAAAATATAGCCTCAAGTAAAGTTACCGATAGACGAAGACGAAAGAGGGGATGCCTTCCGGGGCATCCCCAAGATTAGGCTCTTGGTTTTCCTTGAATATTACCTTGGGGTGCCTTGGGCATCCCCAAGCTTAGGCTCTTGCCACTCCTTATTCCATAGTCCATCAAATCCTTACCCAAAACTTGAAAACTTCACAACACAAAACTCAACAGAAAATCTCATAAGCTCCGTTAGTATAAGAAAATAAATCACCACTTTGGTACTGTTGTGAACTCATTATTTATTTATATTGGTGTAATATCTACTGTATTCCAACTTTTCCATGGTTCATACCCCCCGATACTACCCATAGATTCATCAAAATAAGCAAACAACACATAGAAAACAGAATATGTCAAAAACAAAATAGTCTGCGTAGATCCGAATTGTTTTAATACTTATGTAAATCCAAAAATTCTGAAAAATTATTAAAACAGAGGAAATTTGTATATAAATCTTGTATAAAAAATTCAGGGTTTTTTAACGCTCCAGTGAATTAATAAAATTCTGAGACTGGACGCAAAAGTTTCTGTTTTTCAGCAAGATCAAATCAACTATCACCATAAGCCATCCCAAAGGTCTTACTTGGCACAAACACTAATTAAAACATAAAAAAAAACATCTAACCAGAGGCTAGATGAATTATTTATTGCAAAACAGAACCAAAAAGCAAAGAACAAAAATAAAATTGGGTTGCCTCCCAACAAGCGCTATTGTTTAACGCCCTTAGCTAGGCATAAAAACACGAATAGATCTAGGTATTGTCATCTTTGGTATGCAATCCATAAGTGGCTCTCATAATAGATTCATAAGGCAATTTAATTTTCTTTCTTGTAAAGTGTTCCATGCCCTTCCTTAACAGAAATTGAAATCTAATGTTTCCTTCTTTCATATCGATAATCGCTCCAATTGTTCTAAGGAAAGGTCTATCAAGAATAATAGGACATGTAGGATTGCAATCTATATCAAGAACAATGAAATCTACGGGAACATAATTCCTATTTGCAACAATAAGAACATCATTAATACTTCCCATAGGTTTCTTAATAGTGGAATCCGCGAGATGCAAATTTAAAGAACAATCATCAAATTCACGAAAACCTAACACATCGCATAAAGTTTTTGGAATCGTGGAAACACTAGCACCCAAATCACACAAACCATGGCATTAATAATCTTTATATTAATCTTAATAGTAGGTTCCCACTCATCATAAAGTTTTCTAGGGATAGAAACTTCCAATTCAAGCTTTTCTTCAAAAGATTGCATCATAGCATCAATGATATGTTTAGTAAAAGCTTTGTTTTGTTTATAAACATGAGGAGAATTCAACACGGATTGCAACAAGGAAATACAATCTATTAAATAACAATTATCATAATTAAATTCCTTGAAATCCAAAAGAGTGGGTTCATTGCTACTTAAAGTTTTAACCTCTCCAATCCCACTTTTATCAATTTTTGCATCAAGATCTAAAAACTCCGAATCATTGGGACACCTTTTAACTAAAGTTGATTCATCTCCAGTCCCATATTTATCAAGATTTATATTGGAAAACAAAGATTCAATAGGAGTCACATCAATCACTTTAAGATCTTCATCATTATTTTCACAGAAACTAGAAGAACATGTTTTTACAAACCAATCTTTTTTTGCACGCATCTTGGCGGTTCTTTCCTTGCACTCATCAATGGAAATTCTCATAGCTTTGAGAGAGTCATTGATATCATGCTTGGGTGGAATAGATCTAAGTTTCAAAGAATCGACATCAAGAGAAATTCTATCCACGTTCCTAGCCAAATCATCAATCTTAAGCAATTTTTCTTCAATCAAAGCATTGAAATTCTTTTGCGAACTCATAAATTATTTAACACTATTCTCAAATTCAGAGGGCATCTTATTATAATTTCCATAAGAATTGTTGTAGGAATTACCATAATTATTATAGGAATTACTAGGAAACGGCCTAGGATTAAAATTACCTCTATACGCGTTATTACCAAAATTGTTCCTACCAACAAAATTCACATCCAAAGATTCATAATTATTTTCAATCAAGGTAGACAAAGGCATATCATTAGGATCCAAACAAGCACTCTTGCTAGCAAATAATTTCATAAGTTCATCCACCTTTCCACTCAAAACATTAATCTCTTCAATTGCATGCACTTTTTTACTAGTGGAAGATCTTTCGGTATGCCATTGAGAATAATTAACCATAATATTATCTAGAAGTTTAGTAGCTTCTCCTAGAGTAATTTCCATAAAAGTGCCTCCCGTGGCCAAATCTAAAAGATTTCTAGAAGCAAAATTCAATCCGGCATAAATTTTTTGTATAATCATCCACAAATTCAAACCATGAGTAGGGCAATTTCGTATCATCAATTTCATTCTCTCCCAAGATTGTGCAACATGCTCATGATCAAGTTGCTTAAAGTTCAAAATATCGTTCCTAAGGGAGATGATCTTAGCGGGAGGAAAATACTTGGAAATAAAAGCATCTTTACACTTATTCCATGAATCAATACTATTTTTAGGCAAAGATGAAAACCAAGTTTTAACACGATCTCGAAGTGAGAACGGAAATAGCTTCAATTTAACAATATCATTATCCACATCTTTTTTCTTTTGCATATCACAAAAATTAACGAAATTGTTTAGATGGGATGCGGCATCTTCACTAGGAGGGCCAGAAAATTGATCTTTCATAACAAGATTCAGCAAAGCGGCATTAATTTCGCAAGATTCCGCATTAGTAGCGGGAGCAATCGGAGTACTAATAAAATCATTGTTATTGGTGTTGGAAAAATCACACAATTTGATATTCTCTTGAGCCATCGTGACAAAGCAAACAATCCAACACACGAGCACACAAAAAGCAAACGAAGAAGACGAACGGAAGAGGGGTGAAGAAAAGGCAAAGAGAGGGGCGAAGAAAAAGGCAAATCTTTTCGAAAATCATTTTAGAAGTGGGGGAGAGGAAAACGAGAGGCTAATGGCGAATAATGTAATGCGAGAGATGAGAGTTTATGATGGGTACTTGGTATGGCTTGACTTGGCGTAGATCTCCCCGGCAACAGCGCCAGAAATTCTTCCTACTACTTCTTGAGCTTGCGTTGGTTTTTCCCTTGAAGAGGAAAGGGTGATGCAGCAAAGTAGAGATAAGTATTTCCCTCAGTTTGAGAACCAAGGTATCAATCCAGTAGGAGACAACGCACAAATCACCGAATACCTACACAAACAATCAAACAACTTGCACCCAACGCGATAAAGGGGTTGTCAATCCCTTCATGATTATTTGCAAAAGTGAGATCTGATAGAGATAGATAAACGTTAAAGTAAATATTTTTGGTATTTTTATTTTATAGATCGGAAAGTAAAAGATTGCAAAATAGTAGGTCGGAAACTAATATGATGGAAAATAGAAGATTATATGATGGAAAATAGACCCGGGGGCCATAGGTTTCACTAGAGGCTTCTCTCAAGATAGAAAATATTACGGTGGGTGAACAAATTACTGCCAAGCAATTGATAGAAAAGCGTAAAGTTATGATGATATCTAAGGCAATGATCATGAATATAGGCATCACGTCTGTGTCAAGTAGACCGAAACGATTCTGCATCTACTACTATTACTCCACACATCGACCGCTATCCAGCATGCATCTAGAGTATTAAGTTCATAAAGAACGGAGTAACGCATTAAGCAAGATGACATGATGTAGAGGAATTAACTCAAGCAATATGATGAAAACCCCATCTTTTTATCCTCGATGGCAACAATACAATACGTGCCTTGCCGCCCCTACTGTCACTGGGAAAGGACACCGCAAGATTGAACCCAAAGCTAAGCACTTCTCCCATTGCAAGAAAAACCAATCTCGTTGGCCAAACCAAACCGATAGTTTGAAGAGAATTACAAAGATATCAAATCATGCATAAAAGAATTCAGAGAAGATTCAAATAGTATTCATAGATAAGCTGATCATAAATCCACAATTCATCGGATCTCGGCAAACACACCGCAAAAAAGTATTACATCGAATAGACCTCCAAGAACATCGAGGAGAACGTGGTATTGAGAATCAAAGAGAGAGAAAAAGCCATCTAGCTACTAGCTATGGACCCGTAGGTCTGTGGTAAACTACTCACGCTTCATCGGAAGGGCAATGGTGTTGATGTAGAAGCCCTCCGTGATCGAATCCCCCTCCGGCAAGACGCCGGAAAAGGCCCCTAGATGGGATCTCACGCGTACAGAAGGTTGCGGTGGTGGAAAAGTATTTTCGTGGATGCCTCTGGTGGTTTGGGCATATAAGAGTATATATAGGCGAAAGAATTAGGTCAGGGGGTGCACGAGGGGCCCACAAGGTTGGGGGGCGTGCCCTACCCCCCTGGGTGCGCCCTTCGTCCTTGTGGCCGCCTCGTGGCTCCTCCGACTTCATCTCCAAGTCTCCTGGTTTCCTTCTGGTCCAAGAAAGATCATCGCGAAAGTTTTATTCCGTTTGGACTCCGTTTGGTATTCCTTTTCTGCGAAACTCAAAAACTGGGAAAAAACAGGAACTGGCACTGGGCCCTAGGTTAATAGGTTAGTCCCAAAAATAATATAAAATAGCATCTTAATGCATATAAAACATCCAAAATAGATAATATAATAGCATGGAACAATAAAAAATTATAGATACATTGGAGACGTATCATGGGCTCCGGCGTGGTGTCGCTCACATAGCCCCTCACTGGAATTGAAGCCCCGGGCAGCCCGGTGAAAGCACAAGTGCTCCCTGGGTGATTTTGGTAATTAATGTCAACATATCTCTTGTTGGACTAATATTTTCATCTAGTATATTTCAGATGAGTTCAACAATGGAGTGGCAGGACAGGAGGATGTGGAACCCCTTCAAGATGCTAAGGACACATATTGGCAAAAGCCCAAGACTCTTCATTTTCATTTTAGTGATCCAAGATCACATTGAGTCCATAGGAAAAGCCAATACTATTAAAAGGGGATGAGGTGTTGCTTAATGGTCTACTTGCTCAAAGTGCTTAGTGATATGCTCCAAAGCCCTCAACCACTTTCTCATTCCAAATATGTCCTAAACCTAAAGTCAAACTCGGCCCCACCGATTTGATTCATCCGGCGCCACTGAGTTCACTTGACATAGCCACTGCCAGAAACCCTAATCAGTTCGGTCTCACCGATGGGATCTCGGTCTCACCGAGATGGCCCTGCAAACTCTCTGTTACCTATTGCAGTTACTTCGGTCTCACCGAGATACGCAGACGGTACCACCGAGTTTGCTTGAACAAGTCTTTGTTTGCTTATTGCTGAAATCGGTCTCACCGAGTTCATGCAATCGGTCTCACCGAGATGAGGTTTCGCCCTAACCCTAGCGCATCGGTCTCACCGAGTTGGTATTGTCGGTCCCACCGAAAAGCCTAACATTCACATTTTCAACCAGGTCGGCCTCACCGAGTTTCACTATTCGGTCCCACCGAGTTTGGTAAATTGTGTGTAACGGTTAGATTTTGTGTGGAGGCTATAAATACCCCTTCACCCCCTTCTCCATTTGAGAGAAAGCCATCAGAACGTGCCTACACTTCCACTACTCATTTTCTGAGAGAGAACCACCTACTCATGTGTTGAGACCAAGACATTCCAATCCAACAACAAGAATCTTGATCTCTAGCCTTCCCCAAGTTGCTTTCCACTCAAATCATCTTTCCACCATAGCCAAATCTGAGAGAGAGAGTTGAGTGTTGGGGAGACAATCATTTGAAGCACAAGAGCAAGGAGTTCATCATCAACACACCATCTATTACCTTTTGGAGAGTGGTGTCTCCTAGATTGGTTAGGTGTCACTTGGGAGCCTCCGTCAAGATTGTGGAGTTGAACCAAGGAGTTTGTAAGGGCAAGGAGATCGCCTACTTCGTGAAGATCTAGCCAAGTGAGGCAAGTCCTTCGTGGGCGATGGCCATGGTGGGATAGACAAAGCCCTCCGTGGACTCGCGCAACCATTACCCTTCGTGGGTTGAAGTCTCCATCAACGTGGATGTACGATAGCACCACCTATCGGAACCACGCAAAAAATCTCCGTGTCTCCTATTGCATTTGCACACTCCAATCCCATCCCTTTACTTTCTTGCAACTTGCATGCTTTACTTTCCGCTGATCATATACTCTTGCCATGCTTGCTTGAAATGTATTGTGAATGTTTAAACTTGTGCTAAAACTCCACCTTAACTTGAAGAAATTAAAAACTGCTACTTTTCTTTGTTGAGGGTCTAACCCCCCCCCCTCTAGACACCTCTTCTCGATCCTTTCAATTGGTATCAGAGCTTTGGTCTCCATTGCTTTGGTTTAATCACCATTGGAGGAAGATGGATGAGTCTATGATGGGGAGTCTTAGACATAGAGTACCCATACTTGATGGAGAGTTCTTTAATGCTTGGAAAAATGAGATGCTTGAGATTTTCAATGAATATCACTTGAACAAGTACATTACTAGCCCTTGTGCGCCCCTTGTTGATCCTTTGCATCCTACCCCCGATGAGTCTCTCGACATGATTCGCAATCTTAGAACTGTCAATCTTATTACTAGAGGTTTGCCTAGAAATTTGATAGCATGCTTGCCTACTCTTGCTTGTGCTTACACCATGCGGAGATTCCTTGAGGAACGCTTTCCAGACTATTCCTTGAAAAATCTAGATGTGATTCTTCAAAAGTCCATTGCTTTAAATAAGATGAATCCTAAAGATCCTATGTTTGGTGATTGTCTATTTATGCTTCGTGACCTTATGCGTGCCAAAGGAGATGTTGGAATCATTAGTAATATTATCTCGAAAGTCATTAGAATTCATAAAGATGAACATTGTCATGATCATAAATCTAATGAATCACTCTCTCTAGGTGATGATCAATCACAAGACGATGTCGAACATGGATACTATGATGAGGATGATGATAGTGACTTTGATCTCGATGAGTCTATGAGACACTTTGGTCTTATGGCTAATCTTCGCAGCTACATGGCTGGAGGAAAGGAATGGGTTCTTGATAGTGGATGTACCGATCACATGACCGGAGACAAGGATATGTTTCGTGAGCTTGCTGAAAACAACGGCCCTCGAAAATATGTCACTTTTGGTGATAACTCAAAGGGTAAGGTGGTTGGCCTTGGTAAGGTGGCCATCTCACATGACAGCTCCATCCAAAATGTTATGCTCGTTGAATCTCTTGGGTATAATTTACTTTCTGTATCTAGACTAGCCGATTTCGGTTTCAATGTCCTATTTACTGAAGTAGATTGCCAAGTGTTTCGAAGAGATAATCATAAAATGGTCTTTACCGGTATACGTAGAGGTGATCTATACATTATTGATTTCACTAAAAAGGCGCAACCTAGAACTTGCTTAATTGCTAAATCTTCTAAAGGTTGGTTGTGGCATAGAAGGTTAGGTCATGTGGGCATGCGAAATCTTGATAAGCTTATTAAAGGTGATCATATCCTTGGAGTGAAAGACGTTATATTTGACAAGGATAGATTGTGCAGTGCTTGTCAAGCAGGAAAACAGGTTGGAGGAAGCCACCTCGTGAAGAACATCATGACCACGAGAAGACCGCTCGAGCTGCTTCATATGGATCTTTTTGGTCCAAACGCCTATAAAAGTCTCGGTGGAAATTCGTTTGGTTTAGTCATAGTCGATGATTTTTCAAGATTTACGTGGGTGTTCTTTCTTGATGATAAATCGCAGGTCCAAAAGATCTTCAAGAACTTCGCTAGGAAGGCCCAAAATCAATTTGAAGTGAAGATCAAGAAGGTTCGCGGCGACAACGGAACGGATTTCAAGAACGCAAATGTGGACACCTTTCTTGACGAAGAAGGGATTACACATGAGTTCTCGACTACGTACATGCCTCAACAAAATGGAGTTGTTGAGAGGAAGAACCGGACTCTTATTGAGATGGCGAGAACAATGCTTGATGAGTACAAGACGCCAAAACACTTTTGGGCAGAAGCGGTTGAGACAGCTTGTCATGCAACAAATCGTCTATATCTTCATAAGCTACTCGGCAAGACGGCATACGAGCTTCTCACCGGAGACAAAGACCCTTCGGAAGGAATCCAAGACTTGTCTATTGGCAAGATTCGTCCAACGGAGGTGAAGGAGAGTACCTCGTCCGTCCAAGTGGAAGCTTCTACCTGACGACAAGGTGAACCACGAGTTGACTCGGAGGCATCCACAAATGGGACTCGCCAAGATGAAGAAAACGAGGAAGTACACCAAGATGAACCTCATCAACCTCCTTCTCTGCCTCCACAAGAGAACGACAACACCAACAACGAAGAAGGCCAAGAGGAAGAACAAGATGATGAAGAGGATGTTCTACCCCGACCTAAACAAAAGCTCTCACGAGTTAGAGCAAGAGTCTCAAGAGACCATCCCGTCGAACAAATCTTTAACGATATCCAAACTGGGAGAATTACTCGCTCTAAAACTCGTTTGGCTAACTTTTGTGAACATTACTCATTCATTTCTAGTATTGAACCTATGAAGGTTGAAGATGCTCTTGATGATCCGGATTGGATGAACGCCATGCATGAAGAGCTACACAATTTCGAGAGGAACCAAGTGTGGACGTTGGTTGAAAAGTCCGATGAGAAGCACAATGTCATTGGTACCAAATGGGTGTTTCGGAATAAGCAAGATGAAGATGGACAAGTTTTACGCAACAGGGCCCGTCTCGTCGCTCAAGGCTACACTCAAGTCGAAGGTATGGCTATGGTGAGACATATGCCCCCGTTGCTAGACTTGAGTCCATACGCATCTTACTTGCTTATGCTAACCATCATGATATCACATTGTATCAAATGGACATTAAAAGTGCTTTTCTAAATGGTGAAATTGAGGAGGAAGTTTATGTTAAACAACCTCCCGGCTTTGTTAATCCTAAGAAACCCGACCATGTTTACAAACTTCACAAAGCTCTTTATGGTCTTAAACAAGCTCCTAGAGCGTGGTATAAATGCTTGACCAAGTTCCTTATTGAAAAAGGCTTTGAGAATGGAAAAATTGATTCAACACTTTTTACTAAAAGGGTTAATGGTGAATTATTTGTGTGCCAAATTTATGTTGATGATATCATATTTGGCTCGACTAACCCTCATTTTAGTGAAAAGTTTGGAAGACTAATGTCAGAGAAGTTTGAGATGTCTATGATGAGTGAACTCAAGTTTTTCTTGGTTTGCAAATCAAGCAAACTAAGGAGGGTACCTTTGTTTGTCAAACAAAGTATACCAAGGACTTATTCAAGAAGTTCAACATGCAAGAATGCAAAGGTATGAATACACCCATGCCTACTAGTGGACATCTTGACTTGACTAAGGATGGCGAACTGGTTGACCAAAAGCTTTACCGCTCTATGATTGGTTCATTGTTATATCTATGTGCCTCCCGTCCCGATATTATGCTAAGTGTGTGCATGTGTGCACCATATCAAGCGGCCCCCAAAGAATGTCATCTTAAGGCTGTGAAAAGGATAGTGAGATACTTAATTCACACACCAAACTTTGGCATTTGGTATCCTAAGAGGTCTTCTTTTGATCTTGTTGGCTACTCTGATTCCGACTATGCCGGAGACAAGGTTGATAGAAAGTCCACTTCGGGTACTTGTCAATTTCTTGGTAGATCTCTTGTGTCTTGGTCCTCCAAGAAACAAAACTCGGTATCCTTATCCACCGTCGAAGCGGAATACATTGCCGCCGGTTCATGTTATGCTCAATTACTTTGGATGACCCAAAGTCTTAAAGATTATGGGATCTATGTGAAACATGTTCCATTGCTTTGTGATAATGAGAGTGCTATTAAGATTGCTCACAATCCCGTGCAACATTCTCGAACTAAGCATATTGAAGTTCGTCATCATTTCATTCGAGATCATGTTGCTAAAGGAGATATCGATCTTAAGCATGTTCGTACCGATAAGAAATTGGCGGATATATTCACCAAACCGCTTGATGAGAAAGTATTTTGCCATTTGAGAGGTGAATTGAACATCATTGATGCCTCAAACTTGGAGTAGTAACTCCATTTGGATGCATGCAAGGCATGAGCCATTACATGACTAATCCTTGATATTTCTCTTATGATGATGATCATATGTCTTGGATCTATACTTGTACCCTTGCATGTTATCTAACCCTTGTAGGTACTTGGATGAGCCCAACTCTATGAGATTGCAACTCACTCACATTCTAAGCAATCTCTACATCACCAAGTCTCTACAATATGCTGGTTGGAGACAAGGAAGCATGAATCCTTTCAATATATCCTTTGACAATATATCAAATTTCATTTGGTATCAAGTTTCATTATTGTCATTTTGGACACACAAGTGCTCTTCCTTGCAAGACTAACCCATGTAGGAATGTGAACTCAAACTACAAGTGGTGCTCCCAACTCTTGATGAACTACATCAACCTTGAGCATCCAACACAAGTTCAACTACATGATCAAGATCAACACCACCACCCAAGGTATGTTATTCCATCTTAGAGGAGCTTTACCCCAAGACATGGGTCAAAGCAGCTCAACAAGATGTGAATACATCAAAATGCTTAAACGAAAAATGGCAACCCCATTTTGAGCTTAAACGATGAGTATGACCTATGATCAAGTGTCTTTACTTGACTCCTAAGTCAATATACTCTAACATAGATGACTCTGTCGCTGACCAATTCTGGATGAAGTTCTCTAGTGTTTCTTTGTGTTCTTGCATTTATCTCTTGCATACCTCATCTAGATTTCTTTTCTTTTCTCTGTTATTTTCTGCATTCTCTGCATTTAATTCATTGCAAATCCTTCAGTTAATTCCCTACAAATCTTTTTGAGATCTTATTTGCCTAGTGAGCTGAGATGACAATTTTTTTTCTCTCTGTGTTAAATTCGGCCTCACCGATTTTTTTTCTTTCTTATCGGCTAAACCGAAACAACTCGGTGCCACAGAAGGAAAAAATTCGGTGTTACCAATCTCACTACTGAGGAAACATTTTTCCATTTGCATCCTGCATATCTGTTCAAGCTCGACTCGATGATTATTGTCCTCTACCAGCATCTTAAATTACATGTTGCTTTGTAATGTGACTCAAGGACCAAACCTACTTGGCTCATGCTCCATAAGATCCCTTCTTGGAAATTGATGTCAAAGGGGGAGAGAGAGCACATCAAAGCTTAACCACATCAAAGGGAGAGGGAGACTTCTTAGCCATCCCAGATGCCTGGTATTCAAGGAGGAGAGAAGCCACATGTCTTTAAGAGGGGAAAGACATGTTAGTAGATGTTTCTTTGTGTCTTTTGTTCGGATTTTCTTTGCTTTGATTTTCTATTCCCTATCTTCTCCTATTATCCAATATCAGATTCAGGGGGAGAAAGACACTTAAGGGAAGAAAATCTTTGGAATTCATTGCATATCTTTATCCCTTGGGGACATGTCAATATCCAAATAGAGTACTAAGTACTCACTCACTACATGTCATCCCAGTCTTGGTACTCTTGTGGTTTCCTGTTCTTGCTCTGTTTAGTAGATGTTCCTGTGTTATCTAAACCTGTTTTCTCAGATTCATCTCTTCCAAAGTCAGCTCAAGGCCACAAGGTAAGTATATGCATCACACTCATGTGCATGAGGATCTCTTGCTGATGTACATATTGTTTGTAAGAAGGACTCATGAACATGTAGGTATATTTTCTGCACTTCACATCATTTGCTTTGATGCATATAGCCAAGATACATGTAACTCATTGCTTGATCTGACATGTTTATGCATTCACATAATTTTATAATCTATCTTCATATGATTGCATACATGTAGGGGGAGCCAATGCAAGTTGCATGTTCTTCCAAAGCTTTACTTGTTACACTTCATATCTTTATCTAAAAGCTTTGATGTATGTTGTCATCAATTACCAAAAAGGGGGAGATTGAAAGCACAAGTGCCCCCTGGGTGATTTTGGTA
Source organism: Thinopyrum elongatum (assembly GCA_011799875.1). Taxonomy (NCBI): domain Eukaryota; kingdom Viridiplantae; phylum Streptophyta; class Magnoliopsida; order Poales; family Poaceae; genus Thinopyrum; species Thinopyrum elongatum. The sequence continues at coordinate 218,132,695 of CM022301.1, read as the reverse complement.
ATTAATGTCAACATATCTCTTGTTGGACTAATATTTTCATCTAGTATATTTCAGATGAGTTCAACAGTGGAGTGGCAGGACAGGAGGATGTGGAGCCCCTTCAAGATGCTAAGGACACATATTGGCAAAAGCCCAAGACTCTTCATTTTCATTTTAGTGATCCAAGATCACATTGAGTCCATAGGAAAAGCCAATACTATTAAAAGGGGATGAGGTGTTGCTTAATGGTCTACTTGCTCAAAGTCCTTAGTGATATGCTCCAAAGCCCTCAACCACTTTCTCATTCCAAATATGTCTTAAACCTAAAGTCAAACTCGGCCCCACTGATTTGATTCATCCGGCGCCACTGAGTTCACTTGACATAGCCACTGCCAGAAACCCTAATCAGTTCGGTCTCACCGATGGGATCTCGGTCTCACCGAGATGGCCCTGCAAACTCTCTGTTACCTATTGTAGTTACTTCGGTCTCACCGAGATATGCAGTCGGTACCACCGAGTTTGCTTGACCAAGTCTCTGTTTGCTTATTGCTAAAATCGGTCTCACCGAGTTCATGCAATCGGTCTCACCGAGATGAGGTTTCGCCCTAACCCTAGCGCATCGGTCTCACCGAGTTGGTATTGTCGGTCCCACCGAAAAGCCTAACGTTCACATTTTGAACCAGGTCGGTCTCACCGAGTTTCATTATTCGGTCCCACCGAGTTTGGTAAATTATGTGTAACGGTTAGATTTTGTGTGGAGGCTATAAATACCCCTCCACCCCCTTCTCCATTTGAGAGAAAGCCATCAGAACGTGCCTACACTTCCACTACTCATTTTCTGAGAGAGAACCACCTACTCATGTGTTGAGACCAAGACATTCCAATCCAACAACAAGAATCTTGATCTCTAGCCTTCCCCAAGTTGCTTTCCACTCAAATCATCTTTCCACCATAGCCAAATCTGAGAGAGAGAGTTGAGTGTTGGGGAGACTATCATTTGAAGCACAAGAGCAAGGAGTTCATCATCAACACACCATCTATTACCTTTTGGAGAGTGGGGTCTCCTAGATTGGTTAGGTGTCACTTGGGAGCCTCCGTCAAGATTGTGGAGTTGAACCAAGGAGTTTGTAAGGGCAAGGAGATCGCCTACTTCGTGAAGATCTACCCAAGTGAGGCAAGTCCTTCGTGGGCGATGGCCATGGTGGGATAGACAAGGTTGCTTCTTCGTGGACCCTTCATGGGTGGAGCCCTTCGTGGACTCGCGCAACCGTTACCCTTCGTGGGTTGAAGTCTCCATCAACGTGGATGTACGATAGCACCACCTATCGGAACCACGTCAAAAATCTCCGTGTCTCCTATTGCGTTTGCACACTCCAATCCCATCCCTTTACTTTCTTGCAACTTGCATGCTTTACTTTCCGCTGCTCATATACTCTTGCCATGCTTGCTTGAAATATATTGTGAATGTTTAAACTTGTGCTAAAACTCCACCTTAACTTGAAGAAATTAAAAACTGCTACTTTTCTTTGTTGAGGGTCTAATCACCCCCCCTCTAGACACCTCTTCTCGATCCTTTCACCCGGTGACGAGCGCACTAGAGTCGCTACCTCCGGCGCTACCGCCGTGCCGCCCGCGCGCCCTCCTGAGGCCTGTGCGAAGACGGGAGAGGGGTATTGTCTCAGCAAAGGCAGACCACGCCCTTCTACTCCCCAGGCACCTACACAAGCTTTTGGCGTCATCAACCCCAAGCCCGAGCCCTGGGCCTGGCCCCGGTCTCTCCCTCTCAATATTACTGGGAGAAGGAAGGAAATGGCGAGAAGAGGTGCATGGATGAGCACTTCCGCTTCCCCCGCCCCCTTTTATAGGCGGGTTGGGGGCTGCGGGCTGTTCCATCAGTGGGTAACCGCCGTCCCTCTCCACTAACCCAAGAAGACTGGGCCCCTGCCTTGATGCTCTCCCACACCACGCGCCTCCGTTACCTACCCCACTCAATGCATGCAGCACACGTGGCCAAAGGATAAGGGCGTGGTGGGAAGAGTGAATTGGCAGTTACTCACCCGTGCGTTAAAGTCATTCACAGGCCATTACAAGGATGGCCCCACCACAATTGGCGTTACGCGACACGCGGGAGAACTGAAAACTGACCTGGGCTCAGATTAATGAAGAAGCAAAGAAGACCTCAAAGGACAAACCGCCGCAAGCCTCCTCGCCCATGTACTTGACAGGGCCTACCCCGACGATGCTCGGCAGCGCATTCAGGCCAGGCCCGGGGGCTCCTGTCGGTGCAACAAACCCCAGGTATGTTGCCCAGATGGTACACAGGCTTGGAGGCAAGCTCGCAACGTCCAAGTCCAAACCAAGCAAGGAGAGATCAGCTCTTTAAGAGATCAAAGGGTGGATCAAGAAGACCAAGACAAGCTAAATGAGCAAGATACCACTAAGGAGAAACCTCCCTTGTCGGGCAGGCGAGCCTGGAGAGGAAGAGGTGGCCCCAAAGTCAAGCCTCAAGACCGTCCCGGCAGGCCTGCCGGGCGCTACGAGGGCAAACTACCCCACCAAGGCTCCACCGCTCCACCTCACAACGATGCAAGTCATCGATCGGTGCGGTGTCAAGCCCCCAAGTGACTAAGCAGCTGTTATTTGACACATGGCAGCCATTTCCAGAGGAAACCACCTCCAAATGACACCTGTCCAGAGACGTGTTAAGCAGACAGACGAAAAGGTGGCCGAGGCATGCCATGATGTGACACTAAGCGGCGCATTTAATGCGCCCTGCTTTGACTGCAGAGTTAGGTATGATAGCACTGTTTTCTATCTAATCAGTACACAATGAATGATTTGCCACTGTGGTGACCCCTTGATCTATAAAAGGAGGGCCATGGCAACCATAGAAAGGATTCGGACCCTGGTACACTCGTACGCGCGTAGCTGCCCACGCCTCGAGGCAACCCTGACGGGCAAGAGCGCTGCATTTCCACCACAATCCACCATCAATCCACCAAAGCAGGAGTAGGGTTTTACGCCTCGCAGCGGCCCGAACCTGGGTAAAATTGCCCGTGTAATCTCTGCCGTGCTGCGTTACGTTCTCCGCTCTTTGTGCAATGTGCTCATCCCCCCGCCGAACCACAAGGGGCTGATGGCCCCATAGGTGGCCGTGGTTTCCCACGACAGGCGGATTCTAGTGTTAAAAAGCCTCTGGGAAGAATTAATGATGTTCTTATTCTTGCAAATAGGAATTATGTGCCCATAGATTTTATTGTGCTTGATATTGATTGCAATCCGTCTTATCCCATAATACTTGGTAGACCGTTTTTACGAACTATAGGTGTCGTGATTGATATGAAAGAAGGGAATATAAAATTTTAGTTTCCATTAAGAAAGGGTATGGAACACTTCCCTAGAATAATAATTAAGCCTCCATATGAATCAATCATGAGGGAAACCTATAGAGCAAAAACTAAAGAAGACAGTACTTGAATCTATGCATTTTGCCTAGCTAGGGGCGTAAAACAATAGCGCTTGTTGGGAGGCAACCCAATGAATAAAATATTTTTTTCTCTTTTTATTTCTATTCTTGTGTGTTTACACAATTATACCTCTGTTATGATTGTGCTTTTTATATTTTAATTAGTGTTTGTGCCAAGTAAAGGCTTTAGGATCATGTTGGGTGATAGTTGATTTGATCTTGTTGGAAAATAGAAACTTTTGCGTCCAGTAGCCAAATTTTTAAAAATCACAGGAGCGGCAAAAAGTTCTGAATGTTTTACACAGTATTTATATACAAATTGCCTACATTTTCCTAATTTTTCAGATTTTTTGGAGTTACATAAGTATGGTTAAAGTACAGATTACTACAGACTGTTCTATTTATGACAGATTCTTTTTTCGTTGCATTGTGTGCTTATTTTGATGAATCTATGGATTGTATCGGGGGGGTATAAGCCATGGTAAAGTTAGAATACATTAGGTATAATGCAATAACAAAATATGAATGGGTTTGCAACAGTACTTAAAGTGGTGATTTGCTTTATTATACTAACGAATCTCACAGAGGTTTTGTTAAGTTTTGTGTGATTGAAGTTTTCAAGTTTTGGGTGAGATCACGATGGATGAAGGAATAAGGAGTGAAAGAGACTAATCTTGGGGATGCCCATGGCACCCCAAGGTAATATTCAAGGAGAACGAAGCAACTAAGCTTGGGGATGCCCCGGAAGGCATCCCCTCTTTCTTCTAATGATCATCGGTAATTTTACTTGGAGCTATATTTTTATTCGTCACATATCATGAGTTTTGCTTGGAGCGTCTTGTATTATATGAGTCTTTGCTTGTTTTGCTTTTTGGTTTGCCACAATCATCCTTGCTCGACACACCTATTTGAGAGATCCATAATGATGCTATGATTTGTTAGAATTGCTTTATGTGCTTCACTTAAATGTTTTGAGCTATGGAATTGCTCCAGTACTTCACTTATATCTTTTTTAGCACGGTGGTGTTTTAATTTTTTGAAGAAATATGCTCTCATGTTTCACTTAGATTATTTTGAGATTTAGTAAATTTTGAAGAAATATGCTCTCATGCTTCACTTAGATTATTTCGAGAGTTGAATTTTTTGAAGAAATATGTGCTCTCATGCTTCACTTAAATTTATTTGAGAACTTGTCAGTAGCAATGGTAATATATGAAAGTAGTGCCAAAGTGATAGATATTCAAGGGGGATATAATAAAAACTTTCATGAAGATCATTGGATATTATAAACTTGATTCCTTGTAGTAGTTTTGAGATATGGAGATAGTAATATGTGAGTCATGTTGGTGAGTAATTATGCTTTAGTAAGAATATTGGTTATAGGTTTGTGATTCCCTATGCAAGCACGAAAGTCAATAGTTATGCAATGAAATTACATCCTACTTGTGGTGCATTATTCGGTGTTAGTTATGTTTAATGCTCGTTTATGATTGTTTCGTTTCTTGGTTGGTCGCTTCTCAATCTATTTGCTAGCCTTCAATTGTACTAAGCAGGAATACTGCTTGTGCATCCAAATCCTTAAACCCAAAGTCTTGCCAAATGAGTACACCATACCTACCTATATGTGGTATTTACATGCCATTCCAAGTAAATTTGTATGTGCCAACTCTAATTTTTAAAATGAATTTCCTTTTTGTGTGCCCGTACCGCTCATGAAGCAGCAGGTGGTGGCCAATATTTTCCATGCTAGATATGTTATTCTCAAGATGAGTGTTTATTCACTTGTCATTGCACGAGAGTGTGGCAGGTAATAGGAATGCCCAGTCCAAAAATGAATTTTATTTATTTATGTTGTTCATAATAAATTCCTTAGAAAGTGTTGGTATGGAAGGCACCCGTGGATACGGCTAGCCATGGATTGTGAAAGAATGGTGGAAAAGGAAATAAACTTTATTTTATGTTTGGGAACTGCCTATGATTTATCTAGCATGGAAAATATTGGGAATTCTCGGTCGTTTTCGTTGACAGGAAAAGCATGCCTCTCAAAACAATTTTATCTCTCAATTTAAGCTTTGAGCGCTGGCACCTCTACAAATCTATGCTTCCCTCTGCTAAGGACCTATCTATTTACTTTTATGCAATTTTTATTTTTTGAGTCTCCATCTTCTCTTATAAAGCTCCACCTAGGGAACACTATTATCATACTTGTGCATTGGGCATAGCTAATATTTGAGTGTGTTTCATGAATGGATCAATGATTGGGCATAATGGGTTAGGGATAGCTTTCTTTAGTGTTGATATTTTGAAAGACATGGTTGCTTGTTGATATGCTTGAGTATTGATGTCCTCATGTCAATTATAGACTATTGCTTTGAATCATCTAAAGTTCAAATGTCCATGCTACAAAAGAAAAGAATATGTGATGAACATGTTAGGCAGCATTCCACATCAAAAATTCTGTTTTATCATTACCTACTCGAGGACGAGCAGGAATTAAGCTTGGGGATGCTGATACGTCTACAACGTATCTATAATTTTTGATTGTTTCATGTTGTTATATTATCAGTCTTGAATGTTTTATATTCATTTACTCGCAACTTTATATCATTTTTTGGGACTAACCTATTGATATAGTGCCTAGTGCTAGTTGCTGTTTTTTTGCTTATTTTTACTTTGCAGAATATCAATACCAAACGAAGTCCAAATGCAACGAAACTTTTTGGAGATATTTTTCTGCCCAAAAGACACCTAGGGAGCCAAAGGAGCACACGGGAGGAGGCCCGTGGGGCCCACTAGGCACCAGGGCGTACAAGGGGGCCCAGGTGCGCCCTGGTGGGTAGTGGAGCCCACGGGAAGCTTCTCCACCGACCTCCACCTCTATAAATACTCTAAAATCCCAAAAACCCTAGGGAAGACGAGAGAATACAGTTTTCGCCGCCGCAAGTTCCAGAACCACGAGATCCAATCTAGAGGCCTTTTTCGGCACTCTGCCGGAGGGGGCAACGATCACGGAGGGGTTCTTCATCATCCTTGTTGCCTCTCCGATGATGCGCGAGTAGTTTACCACAGACCTACGTGTCCGTAGCTAGTAGCTAGATGACTTCTTCTCTCTTTTCGATCTTTAATACAATGTTCTCCTCGATGTTCTTGGAGATCTATTTGATGTAATGACTTTTTGCGGTGTGTTTGTTGGGATCCGATGAATTGTGTGTTTATGATCAGTTCTATCCATGAATATTAATTGAGTCTTTGCTGAACTCTTTTATGAATGATTGTTATAGCCTCATATTTCTTCTCCGAAATTTTGGTTTGGTTTGGCCAATTAGATTGATTTTTCTTGCCATGGGAAGAGGTGCTTTGTGATGGGTTCGATCTTGCGGTGCTTAATCTCAGTGACAGAAAGAGACATGACACGCATGTATCATTGCTATTAAGGATAAAAAGGTGGGGTCTATTCTGACATGAATAGATCTTGTCTACATCATGTCATCGTTCTTATTGCATTACTCCGTTTTTCCATGAACTTAATACACTAGATGCATGCTGGATAGCGGTCGATGTGTGGAGTAATAGTAGTAGATGCAGAATCGTTTTGGTCTACTAATATTGGACATGATGACTATATACATGATCATTGCCTTGGATATCGTCATGATTATTCGCTTTTCTATCAATTGCCCAACAGTAATTTGTTTACCCATCGTATGCTATTTTCTTGAGAGAAGCCTTTAGTGAAAACTACAGCCCCCGGGTCTATTTCCTATCATATTAGATCTAAAAATTCCTTGCTGCACTTTTTCTTTATTTACTTTATTTTGTGTTTTTGCCAGATCTATTTATCAAATCTCATACTATTTAATCTATCTCAATACCGAGGAGGGATTGCCAACCCCTCTTACGCGTTGGGTTGCAAGTTTTTGTTATTTTTGTGCAGGTGTTGTTCACAAGTGTTGCTTGGTTCTCCTACTGGATTGATAACCTTGGTTTCATAACTGAGGGAAATACTTACCTTTGCTGTGCTGCATCATCCTCTCCTCTTCAGGGAAATACCAACGCAGATACAAGCAATCACCCATAACCTTGTCCCAGTTGCCCCCGCTTTACGATCGATGACTCGATCAACGTGATCGACGTCCAGAGCCCGACACATCACATAACACCCCCCTTAGTTGTACGACACTTTAGGGTTACTATCGAGTGCCGAGGGTGATACCTCTTATAGCACTTTTGATGAGATCTCTGTAGTGTAGTAAATCATTCGTGGTCTACGGACGGTGATTCCTCCTTCACCACTCCCGATAACGACTATGTCATGCAACACATCAAGAGTGAACCCTTGAGGGTGATTCCTCTAAGTTCACCTTGATGATTACATCAAGTGGAATCCATCGAGGGTGATTCCTCGGATCCCCCCTTGGTGTTATGGACACACATTTACTTTGACTTTACCTCTGAACCATGATGAAGTCGGGTCGGCCCCAAGGGGTACCCGCGAGAGAAATGTGAAGTCGGGTTGACCATGAGGGTACCCGTGAGTGATGTGGAGTAGGGTTGACCTGGAGGGTACCCGCAAGATTTCTACGCGGCACGGCCGGGCATTCTTGGCCCTTGTCGTAAGTCCGTGAGACGGGGCGACGGGACCACGTATCATGGATCATTGACCGTTACCGCGCGCTCCCAAGACACTAACAGTTTGGATATTCGATTCGAGTAGGCCTCTGGCCTTTTCACACTGACCACCACGCGGGAATAAGTATGGGCACTCTGCGTCGTATGTATCAGCTGAAAGCTCTTCGGACATCAGTGATTGAGCGGCACGTGCCCGGGTGGTCTGCGTAAGCACCTGCCTTGTATAAGGAGGTAGCCAGGACTGATTCCGGCCATCCACGCAACATGCAGGAGTGCAAAGGGCGATGGGCCCAAGACCCCTGCGCGCTTAGGATGTAGACCGGCGTGCTGGCCTCTTTGTTGAGTCTAGGTAGGACTACGGCGTGTCAATCAGCCGAGGCCGGGTATGATCTGATGGTGTGCCCGACCGGAGTTAATCGAGCGTGTTGGGTAAGTTTGTGCACCCCTGCAGGGAAGTTAATCTATTCTAATGGCCGTGTCCACGGTAACGGATGCTCGGAGTTGTATCCTGATCGATACAACTAGAACTGGATGCTGAGGCATGAAATGGAAATGATGGCTCCGGGATTGGTTTGTCGCAGGGAGTTGAGAAAGGATCTCTGGGCGTTAATGCTACAACATGCTTGCTAATTATAATATGCTATTATGTACTCTTCTAAATGTTGAAAGATGCTTGAAGATGCTAGTCTTCGATAGGCTAGGCCTTCCCTCTATTCTGGCATTTCTGCAGTCTAGTCCAAAGATATGACCCCATTCCTTTGATACTGATGCATACTTAGTATAGATCTGATGTAAGTCTTGTGAGTACTTCAGATGAGTACTCACGGTTGCTTTGCTACTTCTTTTCCTCCTATACCAGATTGTTGCGATCAGATGACGGATCCGAGGAGCCAGCTGCCACCGCCGACGACTACTACTACCCCGAGGGTGCCTACTACTACGTGGAGACTGCCGACGACCAGGAGTAGTTAGGAGGCTCCCAGACAGGAGGTCTTGCCTTTTCGATCATCGTTGTTACTTTTATGCTAGCCTTCTTAGGGCAGACTTGTTTACCTATGTTTGTACTCAGATATTGTTGCTTCCGCTGACTCGTTTGTATCGAGCTTATGTATTCGAGCCCTCGAGCCCCCTGGCTTGTAATATAAAGCTTGTATGACTTTAATTTGTGTCTAGAGTTGTGTTGTGATATCTTCCCGTGAGTCCCTGATCTTGATCGTACACATTTGCGTGTATGATTAGTGTGCGATTGAATCGGGGGTGTCACAACGACGAGACCCGAGCCTCTCCACCACCCAACCAATGATTCTAGCAAGGTGAGCATGCTCTGGACCACTTGACCTTGTCCATCATCTTCCCGCGATCTCGTGGACCTCCCTGACCCACTCACTCATGCCGGAGCACTTGATTTCGAGCAGTTCTTCTGCACCTGAGAAGTTGCGCCACTGTCGTGTCTCTGGCGAGCTCGCCCTACTCGTCACCGTCGTCCCCAGCCCCGGGAAGGCCCACCATCGACCTCGTCTCCGTTGTACGCGTCCAACCATGCCTCCTGCGTTGCCTGAGACCCTCTGGAACGCTGGCAACCTCCACTCCCGAGTCAGCGCCGCCGTCCGCCGCCATACCCACGTTTTCCAGCATCTTTCTGACAACCTAGCGCCGCCCGATGAGCTCCAGATCTAATCCTGCTCGTTCATTTTGATCTAATGTGCACACACGTTCACTTATCCGAATCGGTACCAGCCAACCGGAGATCGCCACGTCATAGCCTTATCCGAAACATTATCCAGAAGAATTTTCGTTTAATTCAAATAAATGGCACTTTTGCAGAAACCCCTTTGTAACTTAAACCACCATAACTTTTATTCTCTAAATCCAAATTTACTCATTCCTTTTACAAAATGACCCTCATGAAACGCAATTTCACCTAGGAAAATAAATTTTAGAATTTTAGTAATTTAAAATTCAAATTCAAATAGAATGAATTCAAATTCAAATAGGGCATAACTTGCATTTTTGAAATCCAAATAAATTGATTCTTTTTGCAAATTAAACCTACTCAAATATATTTTCAACTTAGCTACTGTAGTACAATTTTAAATAGTTTAAAATTTGAATTTGCATATAGTTTAAATAGTACCTATAATTCAAATAGTATTTAAACCAAAATATGGTTAACTTTGAATTAAAATGTTTATTAGAACAATTATTTTGCAACTAGGATGAGAAACTTAATATGAACTTTAGTAAATACTTTTGGATTATTATTTACTTTAGGAAAATAAGTTAATTTGAATTAAAGGCAAACATTGTCTGGTTATAACTTGAAACC